>JAQISU010000016.1:11867500-12567500 GCA_029339505.1 Unio delphinus | reverse complement strand
TCCAATTTATTCTATACATAACGTTTGTTTTATCATCAGCACTCCACTGTTATTGGTATTTTAGCCATATGCAAGTTATAGGTCATGAATTTGCTGATAAATCTGAGCATGGCGACGTGATTATTTCAATATATGATTTACTTATACGAATGGAATGACTAAAACCACTGTGTTAATAAACTGTCCTTGGTGATAAATATTTCGCGAGTTATCCTCAACTTTAGGAAGTTGCAGTTGGGTGGCGCCTTTTGGATTTTTCTGATCAAATAATCCTATCAAATCAAATGATTCTTCAATACTTATAAATATTCTAGGTAATAAAATATGGAACAAAACGAAAGCGACAGAGAGTGAAACAATACTTTAAATAAAATTAGAAAAACGATTGATTTCACTAAAATATAAGGTGAAAAATCAAAAGAAACAATTACAGTCTTGTGAATTAGATTCCAAATGTCATATCATAAGTCAACAAATGAATTCCATAGTCTTGAATATCCTGATATCCCAATTGTATTGAATATCAGAATATACAGATGATTCAATCCGAAATACCTTTGGATGATTTCACAAAGATCGAAAGTAATATAAGCTCTTTTGTAATTATAATGAATAATTTAAATAAATAATTCCTCTTGAATATTTACTGATTTCAAAAACACAGCTGTAAACTCTGATCACAAAACGGATTACCTCAGACTGTTCTATAACAGGAATCAGTCATTTGTTCGTCAAATCACTTTTTAATATATACATTTTCACTTGACTTACGACGTAAAGAAATGTGTAACAATCTAAAGGAACATCTAGTGTAATCGGCAACAAGACTGGCCTTGAACTCAATTATATGTCAAAATTTATTACTTACAATCGTGGACAAAAGTCAGCTATGTAAGCACCCTATTTACACTTACAATTATGGAAAAAAATGTAAACACTAACATAAACTAAATGTGCGTATTAATTTCTAAAAATAAACGTTTTTCATAAGCTTGATTTAATCTAAAAAGTATATGATTGTATCTGGACAATTATGATCTGAGTGATCAATATTAACAATATCTTGAGATCACAAATTAAAACTTAAAAATACTAATGTTGATTAATGTCAATAAGTGAATGGGTACTATATAAATACAAATCTGGAATACAGAAATAAGATGTTAACACGGCTCTTTCACCATTTAAGCATGTAAAGGAGCCATTCTAGCACCACTTTAATATTATATGAGACATTTGAACTTGGCCTCAAAACCATTGAAAGGTCTCAAAATGTTAGTTCTTTGAAAATGTTCAGGTAATCATATCTCAAAATGGGCCCATTTTTAAAAGGGAGGGGGACCCCATCAATCTGATTATGGAAAAATCTCATCCCACACCCCTTTTAATAAGTCAGCAAAACCCCACACCTTTGAAATATCTCTTCCGGGCCTGCACATGACCGATGTACTTCATATACGTTAATCGGAGTGGGGTGAGGTGAATGAGTGGGAACCACACCATTTTTGTCTGGAAGCATACTCGCATGGGATTCAACAGTGCATCCATCTCAATGTACAACATTAGAATGGAACTTAAAAAATACTGCTTGTATGTGATCGCACGACATGCTATAACTCATCTCACACGAGTTACCATTATGAGAGATAAATTGTAGGATGTCCTGATAGGATATTTGTCTTTAAAATAAGTCAATTCAATATCCATGATAGCAAGACACACAGATTAACGGTTTCGACGTACGAGATTATACGATATTTTTATTCTTTACAGGTTTACCGGCAACTAATTGATTGCAGTTGGTCTTAGCTGACAACCGGCAATGTATGTGTGTGGCGGGTGGGATGTAGTATCTGAAGCAATCATGGAAGGACAAGACATCAGCAATGTTCTTAATCTTTTGTTTAAGTTTGTTTGTACCCAACCATGGTATCCCTGAAGTGTTCATTGCAAACAACGGCCAATAGCTTTGCCCGACTTTGGACGATACTCGGTTTGAAAAGAATGGGACGTAATCATCTCATTGATTCTCGCTATTATTTACAACCTGCTGAGCAAACTGAAAGTTATAATAGAACAATGGGAAACACGTGTTCTAAATACGTAAATGAAAAACAAGTTTGCTGGGATGCCATACAGACTGTTTCCATAGAAACGTCCAAAAACGCGTCCGCCAAGAAACCTCCGTTTCCCTAGTGTATATAAATAATGGCTGAATGTCTAAATTGGATACTCTTTTAAGAGTAAAAACAGAATCGTCAATTGAGCCTATGAAAATTAGACGTAAAAGACTCATTAAATTGTCACACAAAAGAGAGTGAGCTGCTGACAATAAGCTTGCCCAGAGAAACCAGAACAAAATATTATGACGCCAAATAGAAATTTATTAGGGACGAAGATTTGTTCCATACAAGTAGAAGACACAAAATAAGGGAATACACTTAAAAGATGTCGGAATGGCATTTACTCGGATTTTGTAAATGAAAGAGGAACATACACCCCGCTCGAACAGAAAAGAAACAATCTATTGAAATGAGATTAAATTATATCAGTGGAAATAAAATGACACAGTTCCATCAAGGAAATATACTAAAAAAGTCCATCAGACTTTGATACACATCAAACAACAATGTGCAGCAAGAAATATCCATCAAACGTCTACTAAACATCAGCTATAAAATATTACAAAGAAAGAGGATTGCGATTAGAGAAATGTCTTCCGTTAATGAAAAGAAAATATTCTAATTTGAATAGATACATCATTATTTCAAGTCATAACGATGCAAAAATCGTAATCAGATTTCGTCCTGTTGACGAAACTGTCAGGTTCAGAAAGCACAGCCGTTTCATCAAGCTGTGCAAAATCATCACAATATGATGGTAGAATTTGGAAAAATTAACGGACAAGCACGACTAATACGCTTTTTACAATGGGAGATGAGAAAACTACTTGTTTTGGAACTGCACCAATATTTCGTTCCAAATACAATCGCATGTCAATTGTGAAGAAACACTATCGGTCATTTTATGACCCCAAAAAAGAACAAATTATAAAACTGGATGCGTTTAGACCTGCCCATTACTATTAGAAAACGTAAAAGATATACGTTAGGGCTGAATTTCCAACAGTTAAGCTACTGTGTTTGTTTACCATGATTAATAGCCACTCAGTGGTCAACATAACTACGGTGGATGCATTATAAATCTTCAAACAGTGGAGATGAACCGATCAAAGATGGACCTAAAGTAAATGTTGTATCTACATTCAAAGTTTATAGATTATGAATCCGTTATGGACGTTCACGGACATCTTATTCGTGTGTCAATAATTTTGTTCCCGAAATATATTTGTTAGTACATAATAGATCACGTATTAGAATCTGTGCTATCCAACAGTGATAATGACGATGATTTACTGTGAGAACGAAAGGGAGCTTTACACGGTGTACGGAGATCGTGTCAATATTTACAATCTTTTGTGCGTTTTTGAAGGTCGTAACGAGAAAATTGGTTCATGAACAGTACTGTTTAAAGACATTTTCAAGTCACTTCCTTCTTTTCTGTTGATATGTTATAGCATACCAAGGTCGGTCTCGACTATTTGCATTATACTCGTTTCTAATGTGCTAGGTAAACGACAAGAACATCCACCAGTTGGATATTAACGACTTCTATGGATTCTAAAGATTCCATCAGAAATTCCAGATATTGCAAATACCAGTATTTAATTTCAACTACCAAACCAATGGATCAGTAATGGTAAAATATGGCTTAGTTTCATCGTACATATGAATCATATGCCTACCCGTTTATAAACATATTATATTCTATCTACGATTTGGTGCGTTCAGTTAAGCTCCTTCTTCATCAGTGTTTAAATAACGTGTGCATTCGCCGAGTTATGTATACCTATAGACAGTATGTAATCTGCCAATAAAACATTTATTTCCGATCTATTATTGCACTTGTAGTTTTGGTTTTTCCATATACACTTTTAGTATCATGAACATTAACACTTGTGAATACATATCACATGAATTCTTTTTCATACAGTAGCAGCCCGCCAGCCTTGCAGGTAGAGATCGTGGTAGTCTTCCAAAGTTTAGCATCTAAATGTGTTCCACATGCTTTGCTCATAGTATTTGCTTCAGAATCATCGACACGGCCGAGATGGCTATAGGAGGTCTCAATCGGCGCAATCTGTTTTCTTCTAAACGTGTTCGTAAGATTAGACTCCTTTGGTTAAGAAGACCAGCATCGTGTCATGTGTACCTACATGTGATTACGGTTCGTCCCTTTATGCCAAATGACAGTCAGCTTCTTGAGGATGTTATTCATGAAGTTTTGTCTGTCACACAATTCAACTGCTCAGCAAGAATACCATCGATATTTCCAAATTACTATTAATGATGTTTATATTGAGCTTAGAGGTTCTTCCGATGACCTCTGTGCTGAGGTGAATGTTGTAACCAGACAGGTAATGCGGTAGAACTGGAATCTTCATTTTCGTTTGAGTAAATGTGAAGCTTTAGCTTACATATTCTCTGGTTGAGACTACGCTACTTGCCTATAATATGGTAGTGACCTCAATTTATACCTTATGCCCAGAATCTGGCAATCGTCGCCAGGCCAGAATTGGTTTTGGGTTTGGCTGATGTGATAATTTCGCAAATAGTGCGTCTAGTAGCCACAATATTTACTTTAAAATATATCTTCTTCGGACCAACTATTTCAAACTAGTGGAATTGGGCATAATGATCTTTTTTTGTTACGCATTGTCCCGCACTGGAATTTGGTCAAAACACATTGGTTATCTTTGTGATGGAAACGCTTGCTTTGTATAGTTACATATAACTCATTTTGTACGTCTATTGTAAATTCCACTCAGCGATTCTAACATGTAGGAGCGCATACAATTTCTTACATTCGGTGTTTAGTGTTGTTTTCTGCATGTAAACTGTTGTTTATTCCCCTATCGAAGAGGCTGTACAGCTCGAAGCATTGTGAAACCATTTTGCTACTATACAGCTGTGGAAAATGGTACACGTCCAATAGGTGGTCCTCATTCATCAATGAAAGAAACTAAGTATGTTAAAAAGAAAAAGAGATTTTAAAAAAATAATTATGAAACGAGTTAAATAATGTCTAGCTTTTCGAGCCCAGGGTAATTTAACTACTTTAATAAATGTAATATATAATCATTACTCATTTGAGAGTCTTTTTATCACAACATCGTTTTATTTCACTAGAAATTATTTAGATATAAAGAATAACAAATAAATTCTTTAATTTTGACAGACCTTTCAGTAGTTGTGCGTAAAAAGGTCCCTTGCAAAGTTGAAATAGCTAATGAATATTAATACATTTTGCTAAATATAAAATATAAAAAGCGTTATCCAAATAAACAGAACATTTTACAAACGACAAAATATTTGTCAACACAAAATGTTTAATGAGTGTGATGTAACATTGTTCTATACGGTGCATAGCACCGGTTTAAGTTGGCCTACATAACACAGTGCCAGTGTTTACGTTAAAAGTCAACATCACAACAAAGTATTACATTGTTGCGATATATTTGCGAAAAAACGATTACTGGATGCAGAAGTGCACGTATTTACTGTAATGTATTTGTGACCGCATATTTGCAGTATTTGATTTGGAACTTTAGATTGAACAGAAGACGTAAACAAATCTCTCTTTGAGACTGACTACATCACATATTTACCTCATAAATATGATGTGGTTGGATAAAGTTTTGCTAGTTGGGGAGACCGTTTTGTCTCCTATATGAACAAAGGCGAGTTTATTTACTTCAGTGTTCAAATGTAAACCAAGCTTGTATATACGGTGAATTCCATACTACTTGTATACTTCCACTCCATCTCCTCCACAACCCTTTCTATCATGTTTGCAATACCCGTAGTATTACTTGTTATTTTTCTTGTATTGGGAGTTTTGCCATTTTTCTCTTGCTTGGAGAAGATATATATGACATAAAAAAAACATGTCGAGGTAAATTGGCAACATTGAAGCAGACGATACCATTTGTTCTCAATTTCATATTGCGAGTCAAATAAAAACAATGGCGGCCAAATATATTCAATGAAAACAAAAAATTCCAGAAGGAGGGGTTAAAAGAAGTTTTCCCAATCAGTAAAGAGAAAATGCACAATAAGTTTATGGACATATTTGGGCTTATTTTGACCAATTAGAATCACATTAAGTGTTATGTTCACATGCTATAATATCAAAAGTACTAAACTGCACACTCCATAGGAAAAGTGATAAAATAATATATGAATTCCTTTATTAAGAGATTCAATGAATGTATCATAATATTTATCTCGTTCAATATGACACGTTGGTGTTCTCAAAATAAATTGTAGTACCCTTATATTCGTATGTTATTTAATATCCTATTCAAATTAAGAAAGTCCAGTCTGGTAAATTATCACAGTGGGTTGGTAGGTAGAATCAGTGACTTTCTGTTTATTTCTTCCTTCAGCTTTTCTGGCATCTATTTTTACAGATAAGTATTGAATACTAGACAGAGTTGCAGAAAAGCAGAGGCTCAGCTGGGTTCATTTTAACTGTGTATAATCTTCTCCTCTTTCATCTTGTCAATCTTTAATCACTCGTCATTACTGCTCGATTCTTACGATCATCTAATGATCGTGGGGAGAACTCTTATTCCCGAATAAGCAGACAGAAAGCGACGGCCAGTTATCTGTGTAGCTGTAGAATTCTCACAACGCATTGGCGTCCCGTACGTCCAGATTTCACCTATAAGCTAAACATGTTTTGACCTACATCCTTAAAACATAATAGCTGACCATTACATGGTTACCCGACCCCATTACCCGACCCCACACCAAGCATAATTGTGCCTCCACGTCATAAATGCTTATTCTGTATCCCTGTATCCTTTGTTTTAAACGACATATGAGTTACAATACGGCATACCAATCTCTCTCTCTCTCTCTCTCTCTCTCTCTCTCTCTCTCTCTCTCTCTCTCTCTCTCTCCCTCCCTCCCTCTCTCTCTCTCTCTCTCTCTCTCTCTCTCTCTCTCTCTCTCTCTCTCTCTCTCTCTCTCCAGAATTGTAGCAATAGCCAAATCATTGGAAGAAACAACTGCTTATCAATTCTATTTCATATTATAATTGTTTCCGTCTTCGTCAAACTTTGTTCTTCACTCATTTCTGCTTCCTTCTTTCGGGTTGGTGGCAGTATACTTCTAGGTACACTGATGATCATAAAGTTTTCGTTTGTAAAGTGGGCATTGTGCAAAACCCGGGATTCATAATTTCTAAATTATATACATAAGCATATTTATTCGAATAATTCATATATCGGAGACCAAAAAAAGAAACAAGATATAATAATATTTTATTTGAACTTTTGATCTGTGTGACAACAAATATGTTTCTTTCTGACTGTTACTGTGTTAGCATATTCAAAAAATATCTTTTCGTATCAATTCCCCATATAGGCCGCACAGTGCGCTCCTGTGCACATGTGTACGTACATTTTATTAACATACTTGCCGGAATAATGGCAGAAGAGACATTGCTTGCAATACAGTACTTTTAAAGCAACAGTCTGTGGACTGAATCAGCAACAAAATAAACAAAATAAAGTATAAAATATACCTGTTAATAAAATATAAAACCTGAAATCAAATAAAATATACTTTTTCAAGATAAACCACCCAGAAAAATATTGAGAATTATATCGTCGATTATATAGAGTATTTAGTTACACAATACCAAATATTATTTCTGCAATCTGTATTTCCAATTAAAGTATCGTCTGTTTCATTAAAACATTATATTTGTCAATTTGGTCAAGTAGTTTACATAAAAAATATTTTTAAAAACATTCTTCAGTTCTATGAATAGTCTCAAAGTAGTCTTGTGTGTACTACACTGTCAAAGAGAACAAAGTATTCCAATTTGAAATAAATTTGAGAATATTGTAATGTTGCTGCTCATAACAATACATTATTTATATCTAAATATATATGTTGATTTCGCAATATAATACATTTGGAGGTACAGTTACGACTCTAATTATTACATAAATAAATGCACTGAAAGGTTTTATGGAAATGCCCTTGTGTGTTATTTTTGTCACAAATCATTCAAGATATCTGCATTTTCTCCAGCTCTGGAACGTTTCTGGGATTTGAAAAGGAAACAAAAACTTGATTATTGTCGGCATGTACCAAGTCATGGTGTTTTTGTATTGAAAACATGATCGAGTAATTGGGGGGCAATAAGCTTTTATTGTCATGGACATTTCGAGGCACTGGTATGTTTCAATATCGATGTAATATCAAGAATATAACACATTTATGTACTAATGTCACTTAAACCTTTTCATACGTAGTTTCCATATATATATATATATATATATATATATATATATATATATATAACTTATTTTGTTTATTCTACAATTTTGTCTCTTTTCAAACAGATTTAAATTCGGTCAATACCACATGTTTGAATGACCCAATTGCCATCAACATAGAAAAAGATATACACATAAAGATGACCTTGAGATAAAAAGAAGTCAAAACTTGGGTCTTCTTTTTTTCCTTTACCCAAACATAGTATTACTCTTTCTCAGATTAAAATTTGTAATGACGAAAACTACGATCACCATATTATATATATATATATATATATATATATATATATATATATATATATATATATATATATATATATATATATATATCATCTTGCACACGAAATGGAAACTAAATCAAAGGTGTGCAAAAAAATAACGTTCTCACTGAAATACCGGAAACAATCAGGAATTATTGTTTCTTGGAATTGAATAAGTTATATAAAGATTTAAAAACATTCCTTTGGATTATAGGTAATTCAAAAGAGAATTGCGCATTGAATGTATTTAATGTTCTTAGTTCATTATACCTACCAATAAGTGTAAGTTGTCGAAGATATAAATACTTTTTCCCTAACACTGGCTCAATAAGTGGTGAAACTATTTTAAAATATTCATGATGTTTATTAGTGTTAAATCGTTGCCATATGTTGATATAACGATCAAATAACCATTTCATTGCGTATAATGGCGGCTTTTGATTAAATATTTCCAACCGAAATACTAATGCAATTATCATTTTCAACAATAATTGCGCTTCACTTGTCGTTGGTCGTAAATTAGAAAAATCAAGTGCGCACCGTCCTGATGAAACCGTTTTACAAAACTTCTTCGCTTGCAAAGCTTCTAATACTGTCCTAAAATGAAATGATATAATTTTTTGTGTACTCCTCAATTGATACGCACTCTCAGGTAACAAATCTGAACAAGATATTACTTTAAGGCAGCTAAAGACTCTAACGAAAACAAAATAATTATGAGGAGAATAACTGAACTGAATTCACGCACCGAAGCAAGCTAAGCAGACAGTGTCGCTTTCTCTGGTGTAACCTATCCGCATTAAATAAAAGAATATATGCCAAGCTTAATTCATGTTTAAGGTTTGGAAAAATCAAGGTGATATTTTGGTTTTCTAGGTATCTTATGACTTGTGGTTGATTAAACACATAAGCAAGGTACATCGGTGATATTAGGTCAGCATTGTGGCATAGTAAAGCTTTCTTTCCCCATTTGTTGGCAATGTATTCTAGACTTTTCAGGAGTCCATTTGCAGCAGCTAGATGAACCAATGACAGCGTGTCCATAGAGTTTTGGCAAATATCATTATATGCAAGCAAATCGTTCTTACATAAATTACGAAGGACAAAAAGAGTGGTCACGTCATGGTCAGTTCTGAGCTCAGGTATAATATAATCATTATATAAATGCTTTGTCCTATTGAAAAATTGTAATTTGTAAGGCTGTTTATTAAAATTAGGCATGCTGAATTTCGCCATAGCTCCGAGTATGACATGACGTAAATTAGAACCTTTGGCTGATAATCCACGCTCAATGTAGTATTTAGCAAGCTCGTGATTTCCACCTTCAATTGCTCTGTGTAACACGTTAAAACCTTCTGTATCTACACATTTTTTAATATATTCTACGTTTAAGTCCTTTAACATGACGTGTACCGTCTCGTTGTCAACAAACCAGAATGAATTGTTCATATTCAAAGAAATTTGATGAAGCGGGGATTTTTCAATTGGCAATCCGCATTTTAAACAATCACACCCATCCCCAAGGAACAGTTCTGCCATAATAGGGTTATTTCCAATGGATGTGAAAGTAGTTAGCGGATTAAATCCATCTGTTCCAATGGTACTATGTGCATCAAAATGTATAAAAACATGAGAGTTACATATACATTGGACCTTTTGATAGCTTCGTGAATATATTGATTAAAATAATGATGATATTCAATTTGAGGACTTACCGTGATTACAAAAATGAAAATTGACAATTCAGTGGGCGACATATACATAACATAATCTGACAAATCCACACCATTACACGTAAGAGCAATTACTTTGTCCATGGAACAGTTATAAGGTGTGCGAATAATACGGGCATCATAAGGAAGGTTGTAAAATGCCTCGTCTAGAGGTCTATTTTGCAAACTGTTATTTTTAAGAATATATTTAAAAAATATATCTTGATATTTGTTGTAGAGATATAGTACTACATTAAAGTAACCATGCTTCATGATATAATGCAATATATTAGCACCGGTTGAATCAACATGCATGATATGTTCCTCAGAAAAAAGTATCCCCATTAAATATATTCTTTCTGAGATGCTGTTCAATGCATGGCTGGAATCTATTGATAGTGGATGCATGTACTGAAGCTGAAGAATACTACGATTTAAATTATCAAACAATGGTGGCATCTTTTTAGAATTCAAAAGGTACATGACGTGTAAATTAAACGTGCGACATAAGGCTGCAATGTGAAAGGCAGTTGACCCATTTTTAGTACGAGAGAAAAAGTTCACATTCCGTCCATTTAGGTAGACTAACATATCCAAACCAGCATGACAAGCAGCATGGTGAATAGGTCTGCACCCTTCCATGTCCTCTTCCTCCCAATACATATCACGGAAAAGATCATGGTTAGCCAGATTGGTTAATCCATACCTTGCGATCAGATGTACCACTGATGAACCATTGGAACACTTACCTTCTGAAAGTTTACTTATCTCTATTCCATTCAAATGCATACTTTCTTCCTGTGTCAAATTCCATTCAAGGCATTTATCAGATGCATTTGTCAATGGATATAAAAGTTCAACAATATCTGTTCTATTATGTATGACAGCTGTAAGGATAGGTGTTCTTCCAGCTCTGTCTCGACACTTAATGGAATTTTGTGCCTGAGATATCAATAGACGTACAATATCTGTAAATCCCAGTCGTGACGATACATGAAGTGTTGTTTCACAAGATACTGTCCACCAGTCGTCAAATGGTTTTCTCTTCGATAACGTTTCATTTACATATTCGTCATTATATTTATCTGAACTATTCGCATTCAAAAATGGAGAATTCATTCTGCTTTCGTTTTCTTTCAACCAATAAAATCTTCCGTTGCAACGAAGACAAACATCTTGTGCATCAAAAGTAAGCAGCTTTTGTATTATTTGTGTATGTCCATTGGATGCTGCTTTATACAGGCACATCTGATCAGCAAATCGTGGACTGAGTTTCAAGAAAATGTCGAGCACTTTAGCATGACCAAACTCACATGCCAGATGATGAGGCATTACATTCATATCATTTACAACATTCGCCATAGTCTTATTTCTGCTTAGTAGGAGTTGTATAGTATCTACATGACCATGTTGAGCAGCAATATCAAGTAATCCATATCCCCAGAATGTGCGTGTCTTACTAATTAGCGCGGCGTCGTCTACAGTGGCTAACAGTGTTGGCAATGATATCCGGAACGTTATTTTGGCTCCTGCATCCAGCAGAGCTCGTAAGGTTTCTACGTGGCCCCTCCCAGCTGCTATAAAAGCTGCTGTTAGGCTATCAGCATTTAGGACATCAACATCCTTGATGTGATAGAGGCAGAGTTCAGTGGCTTTATAGGAATTTAAAGTCTTGGCCAATTTGTGAAGCAATTCACTAGATTTACTTTTGCTATTAAAGAACCCGCGCGGAAGAGATTTGAAGTTTGATATATATTCTTGTCTCTTTGATTCAGAAACATGGAGCGCAAGATTTATAATGTTTTTATCACTGTCATTGTTTGAATCCTTAACCAAACTAAACATATATCTTGCCATGAAGTCGTGGCCCACTTCCTTGTTGATAAAGTAAGTCATTCCTTCTCTTTTGATATCGGTTAACCAATGATAAATTGAAATGTGTCTAAAGGACAATCTTTCATCGGATCTGACAAAATGCATTAACGAATGCATTTCTTTGCTAAAGGTATTTTTGCTTATATTTGTGCTTTCAAAATGCAACATGTCAAACACATTGTCTTTCTTTAGTAATTCAATGGATGCACACAATATTTCCAGCACTTTCCTGGCCCAATGAAAACGTTCCCCCATTTTGCCGTAAATCCGCTCGAAATTCAGTTGATAAATCTTCTCTAATGTATTAGGTATATTCTCTACACTTACAACATTTGTAGATTTTAAATATTTTAGAGCGTGGCGAATATATAAAAAATTTCCTGAACTCATTTCACACAGTCTATCAACAATATCGCTTATATTATCCAGCATAAAGGCGCTTGACAGTGTTTGAAAAACTGACTGGTTCTCGTTAACATACTTTCTAACAAAATCATGTATGTCTCTCTTGTTTCTATCATCATTAGGTGTTATTTCCATCCGACGAAAATCTCCCAGTCTTCTTGCTATAGTCGGTATATTTCTAGAAGTGCATATAAATTTGATCCATTTAGGAAATCTGTGCGCTGTCCTTTCTAAAACACTTATTATTTCAGTGTTGTTTGTATCCGCGTCTTCGCATTCATGTAAGGCGTCAATGACTATAATCCAAGTCCGTCCTGTATCAATACTTGACTCCACTTTGGATAATGTGTAAACTATACTTTGATCCATGCATCCAACTGGATCAGAATTACATTTCGTTAAGTTTAAGTGGCTTAGAGCAGCATGTGTGGTTTCAAGGGCAGACGCAAACTGAGGGATGGAGTTTGCTATCATTCCTACCAGTCTTCGAATGAATATAGCTGCACTTTTACTATTTAGAGCATCAAATCGACAGACATGATATGCAAGAAGCCGTGCTCTCAGCTCACCTCCTGGCTCTTTAGTTTCAGCACAAACTATATGTGAAACCAGAGACGACTTTCCAAACCCCATTTCTGCTATCAATAATACTCCTGTACTTTCGAATTGCTTATCAAAAACTGTGTCTGAGATGTTCTGTAGCAGCCATTCCCGTCCGACAATTTTGGAATGATCCTTGATGTAGTGAGATAGATAAATGTCTGGTGGAAGCGGATAAGAAAAGTCTTCTGTCAAACACCCTGAAAGAAAAAATATTGTTAAAAGGAGTAAAACCAGTACTGTGTGCTACTCTTTACACTACATCTGGTATATTATTTAATCCATGATAGGTGTAATTCCGTCCTATTTGAAATTTTATGCAACTGATGTATGGTGACATGATATTCACTCGAACAAATATCTCTAACGGACATCGATGGCAATATTTTGTAAAAAATATAATATTAGCTACAGTGAAGGTTAATCTACCATTAGGGAATCTCAAAGTATTTTGAAAGCATTTCGCCATTGATAAATGCAGTGAAATGTTTTCTGTTTCTTAAAAAGTATTTTCCTAGTTAAATACCATGCAACCCATTGTGAATATAATTTTAAATACAACCCTCTTCTCCCATCGATTGTGTCTTCTAGGAAATAGCAAAGCCTCCTTAACCCACACTCAAAACATAAAATTTTATGTACATTTGTCATCACATAACTCTATCCTACATCAATAACATATCAAAGTAATTGCCGCTCAATATTCGGTAATTGTGTCCATAGAATCTCGTATATATTCAAATGTAGTACACTCTAAATCATAGCATAATGCTTAGAAGGCTTGGTACTGAGCTCCACCTCATCACGACAATAAAATCGCACATTAAATCTGAAAATAAAACTAAAGCGAAAACGTTCGCAGAAAATGGGAATGTTATGACTTATTTGAAATATGAGACAATGTGACAAGAGAATAATTAAATTGCTTCTTAACGGAAATCACAGAACTATTATTAATTTGATCCAACTCATTTGTTTGGTTTATTGTTCACAAAAGTCATTCGAACATAAACTGGTAGGGGAACGGACGGTGTGGACGTATATCAAATCAATTTGGGCATGCATGTGTTGAAATATGACGAATGTGTTTATACTTAGTTTTAGAGATGATGTGCGATTGGTATTAGATACAAAACCATTTTAGAAGACATTTATTGAAATTAACTACAATTCTGTACGTATAGAATTTAGTACAGTTGTATCATCCAGTGCTTCGTTGATGGATGATTGAGGAGAAGACTGATGGCTTCATCATTGATGGAAGAAGGGTAATTTAGGACGCTGTCAAAGTGTTCAGCCCATCCTTGAAGAATTCTCTCTTTGTCAACAATCATAGTGTTCCCGACTGCGTTTAGAAGTGGGGATGATCCAGAGAATGTAAGCCCATACACCTATTTCAGGACATTATAGACGTTCTTCATGTCATGTTGTTCTGCGTTGCACGGGGCCTTTGTTGATCAGCCATGTGTCTCGCATCTGGCAGAGGTTCTGCTGTACAGTTCTGCGTATGTTGTTGTACGTATTTTTCCTAGAGCTGGACTTGGTTGGTGAGGTAGGCTTGAATGGGTCGGTGTTTCTCATCCAGCAACTGCTTGATCTCGTCGCAGTTTGCATCAAACGATTCTGGATGTTTTCTGGTTGAGGGTAATAGGAGCATAGTAATTGATGATAGTAAGGTGCTTTGATCCAGACAAGAGGGACAGTTTCATGTAAATCTGCATATCCTTCTGATAATCAAATTAATCAAACTTCCAGTTCATATTGACCTAGACTTTGTTTTGATTGGCGACGATACTCTTAATGATGCAAGGATTTCTTAATTAAATCTCCGAGGAACATCATTTCACGAAGCAATTTAAACACGTGCGCGTGTGTTGTTATCTGCAACCTATTCTACCATGATGCATTACTTCATAAAATGAATTAATATAGTACGTGAAAAACGATCCGATTGCGGTATTTTAGTGCCCAAATTTACTTATTTATTAGCCTTTTGTTTCCATTTATTCAGTGTTTCTGAAGTCTTTGACTTTAATATACATTTAATTTACAGTGATGATTCGACAAAGTTTGTTCAGCTAATTACTACATATGCAGCAATATACATCAGGGATGCTTTTCTACCTGAAATATATTTGACTTTGGAGACCATATTATGTTAAAATATGGGTCAAAACTGCAGAGTAACTTTTATCATATTACAAACGTGTAAAGTTTCAATACATCTGTAAAGTGAAATAATCGTATATGATAAACATTCTGAATAATACTAATATTGAAAGATATTGGTCCTATAATATAATATCCACGTTTCATCATATTCTCAACCATACAATTTATTCCTCAAACTGAAAACCGCGGCCATTTTTCGCATGTGTACTAATTAGTCTGATGCTGATCGGTGATATACGTGGGTCTACCGATTTCAGTCGAAAGCTGGAACACAATATTTGATGATGTCTCCACTTTTTAAAATAAGAAGCCAAAACCAAGCTATGTCCGATACGATAAGGGATCCTTATGTTACAAGCAATTCTCATTTCACATGTGATATGATTCAATGCTCGACTAAGCAATTTTTTTATTTAACTATTGCTGGCTTTTCTTTGCAGATCCGACTAAAAGATTACCTGCCTCTCTTTCTTTCCTCTCAAATCCATTTCTATGCCACGTGCGAATGTTTTTGCTTATTAGATTTGTCAGTAAAGGAATATGTCGAATGTATTATCACAACACTGCTTTTGTAGTAGTCCGGAAAAAAGCGGAATTAACATTGCTTCCAAAACTATGTGGTAACTTTCTATAAATGAGATAACCAATGTATCCTTAGTATCTCGTCTCTAGAATGAAGAGTAAAATAAGTAAATTTCACTTTCATTTTTTTAAAATAAATATTAAATATAATAGTGGAGAAAATAAAACACTCTGCTGTATGGTATATAACAAATGACATTGATTTACAGGAGACGAAATATAACTTGCGATTAAAATGATAATATCCACCATGCATAGCACAAGGGTGCAGGTTTAATTCTGCTTTTGGATTAGCTAAGGTCGGCGACCATGGTGTGACCTGGACCAAGGCACATGTCTCCAATTGCTTCATCACTAAATTATATACTTGTAATTTTGTAATTTCAATCTCAAAGTAAATCCAAACAAGATAAATATACCTCGAAAACCTATCCCAAATGATGATCTTATCCCAGTACTTCAAAATGTATCGAAATGTTTTGTACCACACGTGCAAAATGTGGATAGAGACGATACATGTCACACACTTGAAAAAGTGATACGTTTGTATTGAAAAATAAGTTCATAATTAGATCATCAAACTTGCTGTTTCACGTTTTGAAATCCTACTATGAGGTGAATAATTTCTAATGCATGTCGCAAGTGATTTCCCAAAACCTTTATTAACTCAATAAGCATAAACTCCGAGTTAAGCATTTTTTCTCCTTTTTTTCTTCAAAAAGAGAAGTAATCATATTGTCGTCAAGGAAGTAATGTTTTTCAAAGACTGATTTGTTTAGCAATGTGAGCTGAAAAGTAATCATATTTGTATATTTGGTGCACGTCTTAGTTGTATAGCCCATGCCTCGTGTTTTCCATTAAATATGCATATTCTTTAACAGCAATTTATTTACAGATGTTAAATTAGTATTTGGTTTAAGTAATTTATGTTTGTTTCTTTTGTGAACATATTTTTTAAAATTTTCTTCTCTATTTTTGAATTTATTGAGGAATATTCAATGTAATTGTGAGTTTTAATGTTTTGATGCAATTCTTGAAATGTAATAATTATTTCTGATTATCGAAATGATGTTTTGCGCGTAGTATTCCATTTGACCGCCATCTTGTATAAGAATAAAATGTATTAACATCAATAAACTTAGAATATCATGTGACACGTATTCTTCCAATAAAAAGGGTTACTTTTCCACTTTGCTTAGTCTTTCATAACATTTTGCCAAAAATAATTACTTAAATATTTTCTAATTGTTGTTAATTGTGTCTCACCTAATTTTAATATACGGACACGTCCAAATGTTCCTGAATTTATTCCACAACCATTTTCTATGAGTCTTTCTTCATTTGGATCATGACGTTCAAGTGATCTTCATGTATTAAACAAAGACTTACCATGGAACCATTTCAGGACTAATATGTGTAGAGGAGGCTGTTAGTATATACCTTTTTACCCTTTTGGTTTTACTGTTACTAACAAATTTAAAATATTTCGTTCGATTGAGCAAATGTATATATTAAATTTTAGGAATAAAAACTTGACATTTATTTTGTTGCCGGCTGCGAAAAGATATTTATGTTTGTGTGATGGTATCTTTTTCTAGTATTCTTGATTTGCAACTGGACTTCTGTACAGTTTCGTTGTCATCTAGTCAGATATATGAAGTGATCCATTGCGTAGCTTTTCAGTTTTTCCCACATACTGAATGCTACATATTAAATGTGATGAGATGGATTGCATATTCTGGTTTGCATGTTCTGTTTGGACTACGTATGTTTAGTTTCTTTGCTAGAGATTATGCTGTTCTCTATCATGTGTTGACTGGTTGTGAACCATTGATCGTCATAAGGGCAAGGTGTACTCAGATGATCTCGACTAATGATTAAAGTTAGTTTTACCCCGAAAAGGATGTTTTCTGGTCTCTGGTAGGCTACTATTGTGTTCTTTCTATGAGGATTAAGTTAGTACAACACACGATACCACGATGGCCAGTTTTTTTTTTCTGGATGAGCTTACCTTCTTTGGGGTTGTCTGGATGGTATGTAAGGCAAAATGATATCAGATAAACCTTTATTCTTCTCTCCATATTTTCGTAGGTCATTAGGTCGTTTTTAATTAGACCTTTGGGATGTCTCTACTATTAGGTATTTTTCATAGCCTAGGTTAATCAAAGTTTCGTGTCATACTGGCTATATGGGATGTTCGGAATGTGGTTGTTTGGATAATAATTCTTTCTGAGAAGATATTGGTGTTCATCAGTAGCGTTTGAATATATAAGGAGTTTGTTTTCTACCAATGTGTTTACTGTTCCAGAAAAACGTGATCTGAGTTGGAGATTTCTGCAGTGAATTATATATATATATATATATATATATATATATATATATATATATATATATATATATATATATAACTCATATTTTATATATAAAATGAAAGATTAGGCAATTTTGAGAATATATGAATACATTTTGGAAAAGTCAATAATTTGATCCAAGTTATTCTTCCAATAAATGATCAGATTTCAATTATACAACAAACAAGCATCTTTTGTATTTTTTTTTTTAAAAAGGTTCTTTTTACTTCTTTGTATAAATTAATTTTAGCGTGTCATCTAAATTATAGTTTTTAAAATGTTATATTAGTAAATCTCGAAAGTTCGATGTAAACCAAATGCGTTCATGTATGGCGTAATTTATTCTTTGAAAATGTGTCTCTTTCTAAGTGGAGTTTGATTTCATTACATTGTAATGATATAAAGCGGAGACTGGTGCACGATCCCCAAGAGCTCCTATTGAAAGTTTATGTAATTATTTTGAATAAATACTAGCCTACTATCCCCTCCCTCTCTCTCTCTCTTTCTCTCTCTCTCTCTCTCTCTCTCTCTCTCTCTCTCTCTCTCTCTCTCTCTCTCTTGCAAAGAACTGAGCTTTTGTAGGGTTTTTCAATGTTGCAGCACACTCAATAAATGGCGACATTAAATTCACACAAGATTTCAGCAGCTTTTGATACATATCTACATAATATGTGACAAAGAATTTGTTCAAGACTGAATTTCCTTTAATATTTGGACAGAATGACACAGAGGGCAACGAAAGTGTATGATAGCAGCTGCTATATTTTCTTCCAGAGTCAGATATAAACTGTACCTAATTTTCATGTGATTAGTGTGATTGAGATTTGTTTTCTGAGAAGGCTAACTAAAGTAACGAGATAAATAAATGAATCAACTCAATGGCTTTCCCAGCACTATTTACTTGATCTATGGCTAAAACACTGAAGGTCCCATTCTGTTCCCTGTATTTGTCAATGAGAGCAGCACAATGCTTTTGAGCGTCTAATGCAATTACCTTTGTGGTAAGTGGGGTAAACTAAGAGAAAGATATCATTTCATTTTAAACTAGAACTATACTGGCCTACTAAATTCCTTAACAAAATGTTCATTTGACAGTTCATGATATAATATTGTATTTATAATTTTAACACATCTGTTATTTTAAATGTCAGATATTTTAGCACACTTTAATCAACTGAGACACATGACCAAACACTCATACATATACAAAGGAATGAAACACGCAAAACTAGTATAAGTATAATAATGATTGTCATGACCTGAAGGAGGTGGGGTGTGTGAAAAAAACCTGACGCAAACAAAATACATGGAACCGTTGGAATGACCAACAAACAGCAACATAAAATATACGTAACACACCATGATGCGTTTTTACGCACTATTAATATTAAATGTGAATAAATTAATAATGATCATGAACAACATGGTGGCGGGTAGGGGGGTAATCGATCTAAGAAGCTACGGACTAATCTTCGAAAACTGTTAAACAGATTTTTCACTAATTTGATCTATTTATTGTTTTAAATATAACGGTCAGTGTAATCTTGTTGATTTTTTAAGTTTTACGTCACATGAAGCATTTGTTGGATTTGATACGATCCTCTTGGTGCTGACAACTTACCAGATTGGGGCTGATCACCAGCTTCATATGGTACGCTTTAATGCGAGAATATAAGCAAATAATTAGCGTCTAATCCACTAAATGACGTTTCTTTGATATTTGCTCATCTCGTAATTGTACCAGTGCGATTTCAAGGGACCATTGGAGGCCTTTATGGAACTGGAAAGCCAATATCGAATTCCGGCCGTGTAGATGTTGCTGATATCACTGTGATGATCGGTGGTGTAATGTTAGCGATAAACTGCTCCGCAAGTGAAATTATTTATCTAGTCATTTTATATATTCGGATTCTAAGTGTGGCGTTGACAGGTTTGTGTTCTTGTGCTATTGATTAAAAAATATCCATAATTGCGTAAAATTCTTTTTCTGATATTGCACAGTCACTAACCCCACTGACGGTATCTATGATATAATCATTTCCGTGTGCTCGTCAAATTTTGCTAGACAATGTACATATTTTTGTCGCAATAATATTCAGTACAGCAGTAACACCGACAATGACAACGACGCCGATTGCAACACCAGCGGTATCACGCGCGTCGCTGATAATGTGCCGATTAACGTCGAAGCTTTACGACCAGTGATGACTCTAAAATGTTGTCGATGACGATAATTCGTCCACGATATTGGGGGCATGTGTCATAAGCTTGTCGATAATTTCGTCCACACATATGCTTGATAGTGTCGATTATGATTGTGTGGCAATCATTTGGTATATATTAAGCTACCAATTGAGGTTTTATCGTGTTAGAGTTTTGTTTTCTGCATCCAGTATAAATATTTCTTCGGAAGTTTGATTTAACAATACTGAGACGGTTTCCGAGAATGTATATGTGGAAAAGACGTCATATATATGTCGTAAATATCCCAAATTTAGCGGCGCTAAACATTGAGAACCTGTACACCCCGTTAACCTAAGGGGTATGTTTGTTAGAATTAATTTGTTACGACCATGTTGCCGATCCAATTGCTACTGTGTATACCAAGTTGCTTTATTTGACGCTGTTAACGAGGCGTGTGCGAATTTCAGGGGGCTTAAATTTTCCCAAAATAATTTATATATAGTCCTTTTTGTGTTTCTATGAAAATCTGCAAATGTGGATACATTTATTTCATAGTCACATCTGAATGTTGTTAGTCAATCACGGATTGTCATTAACTAAGACATCATCAGATTTCTGCTATTCTCCAGGTAAGTTTTTGTTGCAGAGTCATCGTTTTATTCTGGTTTTCTCAAATTAGCAATGTTATTTCCGCTCATGTTGAATTAAACAGTCATTGTATCGCTGGTTTTAGCAACGTACTTACTGATCTCAGTTCTGATCGTGGTGTTGCTGTTGTGGTGTCTAAGTGTGTTTTTGTTGCCAGTTCATGTATTTACGCAGGTTCCCCGAGTGACTGAATGGTCTAAAGCGCTTTCCGTTACGGATCACTGCCGTGTCACCTCTGTTTGTGTGGGTTCGAGTCTAAGATTCGTCTAATGTAGTTATGTGTGAAAGCTTGCCAGTAGCTTCTTATGTGTCGGTGTTTTTTTTTCTGGGGGTTTTCCCGGGTTCTTCGTCCACCATTAATACTGGCCGCCATGTATAGCCTATCGTGTGCTGCAAAATGGCGTTAAACCATAAAACAAACAAAACATGTATTTATGCTCATGTTCAGATCGCCATGCATAATAGTTCCAATTTGTCTCTAACACGCTAAGTAATCTACCCGATGATTGTTAGAAGTGATTTTACAGAGTTTTTAATTTTACCTGCTTTAGTTAACACCAACAAGTTATCTTCGGTAGCGCCTGCAACTCGCATAATAATATATCTCAACGAGATATTGCTCGTCTTCAACCGTCCTTGCTGATCATGAAAACAACAACTTCATTTGCGTCAACTACGGCGATATGCATTTTCCATCGGCAAGCTCGCGATATAATTTCAGCCCACTTAGTATATTGATCGTCTTAATCCTCCCATGCTGATCCCGAAAAGCTACAACCTCATCCGGATCAACCCCTTTTAGTCAGAAAAGATCAGAAATTCCATCTCGCATCACATATACGGAGATAGATCAACTTCACATGGGCGCTTACGTATAGCAGATATTCTGCAAATATACCATTATAACGTGTTTCAAACAGCCATTTGTATTTTTGTGTACGACTTATTGTTGAGGCGCTGAAAACCTTGACACGGCTTTCAATAACACAAGCACTCCTTGACCGCATATTGGTGGATCCGTTATTATCCAAGCTGAAAATATTGAATACCAGACTGTTAAGCGACTATATCGTAAACATTGTCTCGATGGTACCAATCCATACGAATTAAAATAAACAACTCCACGTTGATCCATTGCGTATGCAAATCAATTAGTACATGCACGAGAACTTCCATCGAGATTAATGATACCGATTTCAACACGATTTGGTTTTTGCGGAATTCACGAATGAAAACACATCTGAAGCGTTTTATCTTTATGAGCCGATCAGCATCAGACTAAAGTAACACTGGACATGGGAAGTTTCGGAAAAAAATGTCTCCGGCAGGTGTAGATCTTGAGCATACCGAGTCCTGGTTAATTTTATAAAGCGTTTGTTTTTTGGTAGGTGTTTATGCCGTGTCCTGTTACATTTTTAGTGCCATACCGGTAGTTGTTCCAACGGCACCAAGTGCAGCTGTTAATGGAATAACTGTAGCAGTTTTCTCAATTAATGCTAGTAATACCGCTTGAAACAAAACTGTATCACATGTTTATGTTGTGTCGCTGAGACATTCGCAGAAAGTCTAAGGCTGGTTCTTGATGTCTTGGCATCATTGTAGAGTTTAACGTATAGTCAACAATAATTGTTTTGGGCCCTGTACCACCGATGATTTCAGAGCTAATTTAGAACCAGTATTCTTCCTCGATGCGGGTTGAAGTGTTTTAATCTTACCAGGTATCTGAATCATATTGACTTGATGATATGACATTGCATCAGCATGAATGAACTTATTACATATTGGGTAAAATCTTAAAAGTTTAAAAAACATTTGTATATTTTTTTATGGGCTTATTAATAACTCTTATTAGTCCATCAGCTCCTTCAAGCAACATTGTTTTACCTGACATTATAAGAACATTTTCTCTGTAATCAGCACACCCAGCCAGCAGTGCACTTATTCGATCTCGAAAATGTATGTCAACGACAAATTGCATAAACAAAACAAGGTCTTCCAACGAAAAATGGTAGATCTGATATAGCGTTGAGAAATCCCGTTCAGATATCTGAAAACCACAAGCAACTTTATGATTGCGATATATTAATGTCATCAAACAATGATACACAACATGATTATTTTTTAAATCCAAAAGCACATCATCAGATGGTTCTTGATGTCGGTTGATCCTCAAAGAAACTTCACTAGCCCCACGTGGGTCAAATACCATAGATGTCGTATTTGAGAATGCACTCGTCTAGCATATTGTTGCTGATATCCCTGTTGTGGTGCGATCTACCCTGCAAATATATCAGCACATTTGCTTGTATCCGATTATGTGGTCATCGTCAACCATGACAACGTTTATTTATCACCACTGTCTACAAAAATGAGCAGCCGTTGTTCTTCATCGAGTGATGATGTCATTGTTGGCATACACAACGAGGTTTCGTCAGCGTCACAATTCTATGAAACTTTGTAGTTTCAGCTGGATCAACTCCTTCGCGTGCCAGACAGCGGTATTGTACAGCTAAATCTCCATTGGGCATCAGTTTGATTTGTACTTGCTGTGAATCCCAGATAAATATTCGCATTATCAAAATGTACAATTTCAACATCGGCTTCGGGATCGGCAGGCGTAAGGGTTTAGGGGCGCCGATAAGTATAAAGTCGGCCATCAGCGCAATCAGCGGTACCTTTCGCGAACAGCATTGACGGACCAGCGGGCCGTGAATAATCATCGGTATATATCTTATGTCATCAAGTTATCATGACACGCCTCGATTTCTCCAGTCGATAATATATCATGCCGTGTTAAGCAAATGCCACAAATTTTTTATTAACAAATCTAGCTTGTTGATCACCAACAGGTAATTTTTCAAACCGCAATTCACACTAAAAAATCTTCTAAATATTAGCAAGTTTTATTTCCGTCATGAATGGGTTGTTTACAATCCACGTGCAAGTACGCAAAAGGGAGCAAATTGTTTTTGTAGAGTTTAACGCCATTTTGCAGCACACGATAGGCTATACATGGCAGTCAGTATTATTGGTGGAGGAAGAACCCGGGAATATCCCTGAAAGAACCGAATCTAAATGAAAGTACGCAAATGGGAGTAAATTGTGTAACCCAGACAGTTATATCCTTTTAATATAATAGCGGAATATGCGCGTCACATAAACATAATTATCTTTGCTTGAGATACTAAATGTTTGCAAAAGATTTTTATCAATCAAAGGTTTAAAAGATTATTTGACCACAACTTATTATCAAGTAGATTATTAATTACATTTGTCTAATCGTGCCCATCTAAAGCTGTTAAAATTTTAAATAAATTAATCATTAATACGAAGTTTCCAAGACTGATTTAATGAATGACAAATGTTTGAATCGATATGGATTATATCTGAAGCTGAAAAAGGTCCTCCATCAGACACTTTTCCATAAATACCTTTGCAAATTATAAAGTCAAGAGCTAGGTAACGGAGAAACGTACATACTTTGTAACATTCTACGGTTCATAATGTCATACAGTTGTGGCAGACGCCGACTGGTTTTGTAATTAAGCCAGTTTAACTGTAGACAACAAAGCCGCGAGATAGGCGGGTGAGAAAATAAATCTACATTTTTTCAGATAGAGTTATATTTATTTTTGCATTAGAGTGACATGAGTGAGGTATCGCTCTGTTCTCGTCAGTATCTTTTCTTCCCATTCCTGCGCACGGACAATAGAACTAGATGCTATATTATATAACCCATTTCTTGATATGAGATGCTCCTCAGATGAAATATTCAGACATTTTCCTTTTCAAATCTTCTGAATCTCTAATTTATTTGAGTAATTTGATCATCTGTTAAGCATCTTTTCCATGCATTTGTCTGATAAATTTGCTACACGATATAGAATCTTTAAAGTTCTGTTTTTTTTTTATATATTATGACTAAGAAATTTAGTTCTACCTGCTCTATCTTGACATAATAATCCATTTTGTCCCTGAGTTGTAAGAAGTTTATTGATGTTGCATGAACTCCAGTTTCGCATGTTACTGCTTACCAGTTATCAAAGGGCTTTCTCTTGAATATATATTGTACATTTATTTAGTAAAATCTATAAATCAAAATATTAACTGCAAATTATTCTGCCCAAAGTATGCATTAAACACTCGTTATTTCGTACATGTTGCCTTTGCAATTAACACAGCTATGTTTTACTTCTAAAGCAAGAAGTTTCCGTTCGATATTTTCGTATCCTTTGAATGCCATGTTATAGAGGCAACGCTAATAGGCAAACAGAGCCAAGTTTCACTTGCAGACACCCAAGTTAAAAGCTAGTTGATGCGGTCTTCTTGTTTTATACTTGAACTTTACCACTTTTGAAACTTTACTAATTCTTTTTAGAAAAATGAAAATAGACACTATGTATATGCGTTCTATCCAGCCCGAAACAGTATCCTGGATACAGTAGCTGTGCCAGCATTCGTTGCAAGCTGTGCAATTATGTGTGGCTAATAAATGATTACGTTATTGTTGTATATATTGCAAATTGAAATGTTGCTTCTTTTAGTTTTTGTACTTCTATTTTCATTCATCAACAAAGTGGCAATTGGTCTCAGATTTAGATAATATAGAAGCATGAAAAATATCCTAATGTTGAGACAATATTTTAATGATGCGTATTAACGCGACATAGGCGAATCACAGTTTGATATAACAACAGTACTTGTATACCACAAGCCATGTGATTTTATTAATAATAAATATATGGTCTTTCGCGAAATGTCGCTCGAGTGTCAATAAAGCAATATTACAACATGTTAAAGCAACAAAAAGATGTACACATTTTAATTACCGAATATGTTGAGTTCATACCTTCTGTCAGAGGAGAGTGTAAAGTTTGTTGCATCTTTGATATCTATAATTAAAGAATTGTACTGATATTTTCTAGGCAAATAATCAATTGTTATCAACAAACGATTGTTTTAAATGAACGTATCTTTTCAACAAATGCAGGGTTATACCGTGGTTATAATATTTAGCTAGAATACAGATTCCGTGATTGACTTCGCGTTGTTGTAGAAATATATATAACTAGTGATAATGGAAAACTGATATGTGTGTAAACTAACGTGACAAGCATGTTTTCTTTCTTTCTGGTTTGTATCAGTCAGCGATTCACAAACATGATTAGTTGGACTGAATCAGCAAGACAATTAATACACAATAGAACAGCATTAATATAGAGAAAAATGCAAACAAAAAAATCCCTCAAAAGAAACATTGAAGAATTATATCGCGGATTATATTGAGTGAAAAGAATACTTAGCTACACAAAGGTAATTTCAACAATGAGTAATTCCAATTAAATTATATTCCGTTTCTCTGACGGTAGCTCACATAGAAAATAAATTTATTTTCGATTTTACGAATAATCTAAATTTACCCAGCAGAATAGAGTATATTATTCGATCAAAACTAATTATGTTCTTGAAGTTAAAAATTGAAAGTATTTGAACTGTATTTCTCATTGTTACGACTATATGATCTTAAACAGAAAGAAGCCAAACCAACAAGCTTTGCAAAATTCAACAAATAATTTAATTTTCTAAGTTAAATAATGAAATGAAAGAGCAAGTCACAGTATTATGAATTAAATTCAACTTAATCTTATAAGTTTTATCACAAATCCAACAGAATAGAGCGCCAAATGAATTATATATCTTCAATGTTATAATGTACCAAGATTCTTGGATGACCTGAATTATCGATAGTCTTCATGTATCACAATGGCATTATGCAGAATGTCTTTGAATGAGTTCACAACAATACCAAAATATTGTGTATTTCAGAAAGTTATGTGAGCATTTTATAATTCCAAAATATAATTAGAAAAAGTATTCCTCTAAAATTAAAACATCGCATGGAATACTTTTGCAGACTGAAACTAAAGTAAGAAAGATTACAGAAATAGGATTAATTGTTTAATTTTTTCGCCTTTTCTAAATAACCGCGACTCTACTGTGATTCTATTTTGCAATACATATCTACTTGGTCTGTATACAGATTATTTCTAAATGCTTGGTTTAAAGTAAAATCCAAGTAAATATATCTAAAGATGGAACCTACTGTCATCGACAAAAATGAGGTGTGTAGTATGTTGTTCATAAGTGATCATTATAATCAATAATCATGAAGAAAATGTAAACACAAAATAGATATAGATAACATCATAAGGATGCGAGAATTCATATCCCTAGAGGAATGTGTTTATTTTATAATTAACGATATGGGAGGGATATTTACGTATGTATATATTACCCGAATACGCTACTTAATTGTTTCCCACAGAATATTATTCAGGCACATTGCACCTGCTTATGAATATGGGACAAAATTAGGCAATTAGACTGGCTTAACACTGAAGGATGTTCCTCATGGAAATTGTTAATTACGAAAATAAACATTAAACTATTTAGATTTTCTCCAATAAGTTTTAGACTTCAAATAAAAATGAAAATGATTAATGTCCGCATTTACAGAATTACGCTGATCTTTAATAGAACGAATAATAAAAAATAACAACTGACTGGTTGGGATTGTAAACTTTTATTGTCAGTTTCATTTTTAGAGAGAGAGAGAGAAAGAGAGAAAGAGAGAGAGAATTGTCATGCATATTACTACGATAGCTCCAGTGTGACAGTGATGTCTAGCACTGGATCTTCACGCAAACATGTAGCACAAAGTATTTCATTCACATTTTCCTGACACCAGGTCGACCAGTTCTAACAATAACCTCTTAATGCTGAAGTTCCAGTGAGGATTATGTTAGTGCCATTCTAATGTCTTTGATATGACTCGGCCTTGGTTTGAACACGCGACCTCCGCGTCCGAGGCGGACGCTCTAACCATTATGCCATCAGAGCGTAATATCAAGCTTATAACACGTTTTGGTATAAATGTCACATCACCCATTTCATGTAACAATTACTTGATTGCAGTTTCCTTCATTTAAAAATAAAACATTACGCCACTAGAGCGATCGGTCAGCGATGTAATATCAAGCTTATAACACGTTTTGGTATAAATGTCACATCACCCATTTCATGTAACAATTACTTGATTGCAGTTTCCTTCATTTAAAAATAAAACATTACGCCACTAGAGCGATCGGTCAGCGATGTAATATCAAGCTTATAACACGTTTTGGTATAAATGTCACATCACCCATTTCATGTAACAATTACTTGATTGCAGTTTCCTTCATTTAAAAATAAAACATTACGCCACTAGAGCGATCGGTCAGCGATGTAATATCAAGCTTATAACACGTTTTGGTATAAATGTCACATCACCCATTTCATGTAACAATTACTTGATTGCAGTTTCCTTCATTTAAAAATAAAACATTACGCCACTAGGGCGATCGGTCAGCGATGTAATATCAAGCTTATAACACGTTTTAGTATAAATTTCACATCACCCATTTCATGTAACAATTACTTGATTGCAGTTTCCTTCATTTAAAAATAAAACATTACGCCACTAGAGCGATCGGTCAGCGATGTAATATCAAGCTTATAACACGTTTTAGTATAAATGTCACATCACCCATTTCATGTAACAATTACTTGATTGCAGTTTCCTTCATTTAAAAATAAAACATTACGCCACTAGAGCGATCGGTCAGCGATGTAATATCAAGCTTATAACACGTTTTAGTATAAATGTCACATCACCCATTTCATGTAACAATTACTTGATTGCAGTTTCCTTCATTTAAAAATAAAACATTACGCCACTAGAGCGATCGGTCAGCGATGTAATATCAAGCTTATAACACGTTTTAGTATAAATGTCACATCACCCATTTCATGTAACAATTACTTGATTGCAGTTTCCTTCATTTAAAAATAAAACATTACGCCACTAGAGCGATCGGTCAGCGATGTAATATCAAGCTTATAACACGTTTTAGTATAAATGTCACATCACCCATTTCATGTAACAATTACTTGATTGCAGTTTCCTTCATTTAAAAATAAAACATTACGCCACTAGAGCGATCGGTCAGCGATGTAATATCAAGCTTATAACACGTTTTAGTATAAATGTCACATCACCCATTTCATGTAACAATTACTTGATTGCAGTTTCCTTCATTTAAAAATAAAACATTACGCCACTAGAGCGATCGGTCAGCGATGTAATATCAAGCTTATAACACGTTTTAGTATAAATGTCACATCACCCATTTCATGTAACAATTACTTGATTGCAGTTTCCTTCATTTAAAAATAAAACATTACGCCACTAGAGCGATCGGTCAGCGATGTAATATCAAGCTTATAACACGTTTTAGTATAAATGTCGCATCACTCATTTCATGTAACAATTACTTGATTGCAGTTTTCTTCATTTAAAAATAAAACAACTGAGAATTAGGTGTTAATGTAAAATAATAATACAAGACCAGTTGTTGTTGTTACATTTCAAGGTCATCATTATGTGAATAATTTGTTTCATAGCACACAAAATAATACGTATCGTTCATAGATCATTTGAAAAGTTAGATCTTGAAAGAGCACTCAGTAACAAAAGAGGGCATAAACAAATGTCAAGTCAACTTGAATAAGTCATCTCAAACTTTCTAACTCAAGCAGTGCAAGAACAATGTTCCCACTGTAATATGGAAAGTAGTCATTCATTCTTGCGTTTCTTTGAAATGAACAAGTCGTTTAAAGGTTTAAAAGCATCCATCATTATTCGGGGTAAGAATATTTCAAAAGATAACTGCACATTGGTTATGTTCGATATATTTTGGAACATGGTACTTACGATTTTTAGTTGATTATATCTACCGATAAGAGTAAGAGTTTGAAGATAGGCAAATCTGCTCCCTAACACTGGCTCCATTACCGATGAAACTGTTTCAAAATATTTAGTAAAGCCATGTTTAGTCATGTTAACAGTTTGCATTATGACGTTCCAACGATCGAACAGCCACTTCATTGTGTATATTGTCGAATGCTGATTCAAATTTTCCATCATAACTACTGAAAAGAGGTTATTCAACAGTAATGGAATTTTACTCAGTGATTCTCTTAATTGGGGAAATTCAAGTATGCACTGTCCTGAAGCAGCGTTAATACAATTATTGTTTCCAATACTTTTCCTTAAATCCTTTATGTACAAAGTTGTTAAGAATAATCTAACAAGTTGTGCCATTATTGTCTGTGCTTTCTTAAAGTAATGCACCAACTTCATAAACAATTCTGAACAGGAGAATATTTTAAGACAACTGGAGGCTCTTAACAAAACAAAATAATTGTGAGGAGAATAATTAATTATATTCACGCACTGAAGAACGGTACGTAGACAGTGTCGGGTTCTCTGGTGTAACTTATTCACATCAAACAAAAGGATAAATGACAAGTATAATTCAAGCTTATGTTTTGGAAAATTTAAGGTGATATTTTTCTTTTCAAGGTATCGTTTGACTCGAGACTGGTTAAACACGTATGCAAGATAAATTGGTGATATTAGGTCAGCATTTTGGCATAGCAAAGCTTTCTTTCCCAATCGGTTGGCAATGTATTCTAAGCTTTTCACGAGTCCATTAGCAGCTGCTAGATGCACCAGTGACAGTGTAGCTTTTGTGTTCTGACAAATCACATCATGCAACAAATATCTACTCTTATGCATCTGGCGAAGTAAAAGCAGAGTAGTTTTGTCATAATCCGCTCGAACTTGCGGAGACCGAAATTCGCTATACAAGTATATGGTTTTATTGACAAATTGTAATTCGTATGGTTTTGTATTAAATGTAGGCGAGGGAAATTTAGCCATTGCTCCGAGCAAAACATCCTGTAAAACAGATTCACTGTTTTTCTTCAGTGATAATCCACGATCAAAATAGCATTTGGCAAGCTCGTAATTTCCACCTTCAACTGCTCTTTGAAGCACGTTTAATCCTTCATTGTCTGCACACTGTTCGATATATTCTGTGCTTAAATCCTTTATCATGTTGTGTACTCTATTGCAGTCAACAAACCAGAATGAATTGTTCATATTCAAAGAAATCCGATGAAGCGGGGATTTTTCAATTGGCATTCTGCATTTTAAACAATCACACCCATCCCCAAGGAACAGGTCTGCCATAATAGGGTTATTTCCTATGGATGTGAAAGTAGTTAGCGGATTAAATCCATCTGTATCAAGGGTACTATGTGCATTAAAGTATATCAAAAACATGAGAGTTACATATACATTGGACCTTTTGATAGCTTCGTGAACATAGTGTTTAAAATAACGATGATATTCAATTTTAGTGCTTACAGTGGTTACAAAAAAGAAAATTGACAATTCAATGGGCGACATATACATAACATAATCATTCACATCCACACCACCACACGTACGAGCAATTATTTTGTCCAAGGAACAATTATAAGGTGTTCGAATAATACGGGCATCATAAGGAAGGTTGTAAAATGCCTCATCTAGAGGTCTTTTTTTTAAATTGTCATTTTGTAGGATACATTTAAAAAATATATCTTGATATTTGTTGTAGAGATATGGTATTGCGTTAAAGTAACCATGCTTCATGATATAATGCAAGATATTAGCACCGGTTGAATCAACATGCATGATATGTTCCTCAGAAAAAAGTATCCCCATTAAATATATTCTATCTGAGAAGCTGTTCAATGCATGACTAGAATCCATTGATAGTGGATGCATGTACATATATTGAAGAATACTACGATTTAAATTATCAAATACTGGTGACATTTTTTCAGAATTCAAAAGATACATAACGTATAAATTAAACGGGCGACATAAGGCTGCAATATGAAAGGCAGTTGACCCATTTTTAGTAAGAGAGAAAAAGTCTACTTTATTTATGTGTAGATATTTTAACATGTCCAAACCAGCATGACAAGCAGCATGGTGAATAGGTCTGCACCCTTCTATGTCCTCTTCCTCCCAATCCATATCACGGAAAAGATCATGGTTAGCCAGATTGGTTAATCCATATCTTGCGATCAGATGTACCACTGATGAACCATTGGAACACTTGCCTTCTGCAAGTTTACTTATTTCTACCATATTCAAGTGTGTGATCTCATCCTGTGTCAAATTCCACTCGAAGCACTTGTTTGATGAATTTACCAATGGATATAAAAGTTCAGCTATGTCTGTTCTGTTATGTATAACAGCTGTAAGAAATGGAGTTCTTCCAGCTCTGTCCCGACATGCCATGACATGTGGTGCCTGAGACATCAGTAGACGAACACTATCTGTAAATCCCAATCTCGATGATATATGGAGAGCAGTTTCACAAGATATTGTCCAGAAGTCGTCAAAAGGCTTTCTCTTTAATATTTTGTTTTTAAGCATACCAATAAACATTTCTCTATCGAAGTTGTTTTTGAATGCACTGTCAAAATGAAAAAATGGAGACTGCATTCTGCTTTCATTTTCTTTCAGCCAATAAAAACTGCCATTGCACTGAATACAGACATCTCTGACATCTAAAGTTAGAAGTCTTCGTATGATTTGTGTATGTCCATTGGATGCCGCTTTATACAGGCACATCTGATCAGCATATCGTGAACTCAGTTTCAGGAAAATGTCGAGCACTTTAGCATGACCAAACTCACATGCCAGATGATGAGGCTTTACATTCATATCGTTTACAACATTCGCCATACTCCTATTTCTGCTTAGTAGGAGACGTATAGTATCTACATGACCATGTTGAGCAGCAATATCAAGTAATCCATATCCCCAGAATGTGTGTGTCTTAATAATTAGCGCGGCGTCGTCTACAGTGGCTAACAGTGTTGGCAATGATATCCGGAACGTTATGTTGGCTCCTGCATCCAACAGGGCTCGTAAAGTTTCCACGTTGCCTCTCCCAGCTGCTATAAAAGATGCTGTTAGGCTATCAGCATTTAGGACATCAACATCCTTGATATGATAAAGACACAGTTCAGTGGCTAAATAGGAATTTAAAGTCTTGGCCAGTTTGTGAATCAATGAATTAGATTTATTTTGTCTATTAAAGAACCTGCGCGGAAGAGATTTGAAGTTTGATATAAAGTCTTGTCTCTTTGATTCAGAAACATGGAGCGCAAGATTTATAATGATTTTATCACTGTCCTTGTTTGACTCATTAACCAAATTAAACATATATCTTGCTATTAGGTTGTGACCCACTTCCTTCTCGATAAAGTAAGGCATTCCTTCTCTTTTGATATCGGTTAACCAATGATAAATTGAAATGTGTGTAAAGGACAATCTTTCATCGGATCTGACAAAATGCATCAACGTATGCATTTCTTTGCTAAAGGTATTTTTGCTTATATTTGTGCTTTCAAAACTCAACATATCAAACACAGTTTCTTTCTTTAGCGATTCAATGGATGCACACAATATTTCCAGCACTTTCCTGGCCCAATGAAAACGTTCCTCCATTTTGCCGTAAATCCGCTCGAAATGTAATTGATAAATCTTCTCTAATGTAGGTATATTCTCTACACTCACAACATTTGTAGAATTTAAATATTCTAGATATTCGTGAATATATAAAAAAATTCCTGAACTCATTTCACACAGTCTATCAACAATATCGTTTATATTATCCAGCATAAAGGCGCTTGACAGTTTTTGAAAAACTTGCTGGTTCTCGTTAACATACTTTCTAACAAAATCATGTATGTCTCTCTTGTTTCTATCATCATTAGATGTTATTTCCATCCGACTAAAATCTCCCAGTCTCCTAACAATAGTCGATATATTTCTAGAAGTACAAAGGAATTTGATCCATTTAGGAAATCTGTCCGCTGTCCTTTCTAAAACACTTATTATTTCATTTTTGTTTGTATCCGCGTCTTCGCATTCATCTAAGGCATCAATGACTATAATCCAAGTCCGTCCTGTATCAATACTCGACTCCACTTTGGATAATGTGTAAACTATACTTTGATCCATGCATCCAACTGGATCAGAATTACATTTCGTTAAGTTTAAGTGGCTTAGAGAAGCATGTGAGGTTTCAACGGCAGACGCAAACTGAGGGATGGAGTTTGCTATCATGCCTGCCAGTCTTCGAATGAATATAGCTGCACTTTTAGTATTTTGAGCATCAAATCGACAGACATGATATGCTAGAAGCCGTGCCCTCAGCTCACCTCCTGGCTCTGTGGTTTCAGCACAAACAATATGTGAAACCAGTACTGACTTTCCAAACCCCATTTCTGCTATCAATAATACTCCTGTACTTTTGAATTGCTTATCAAAAACTGTGTCTGAGATATTCTGTAGCAACCATTCCCGTCCGACAATTTTGGAATGATTCTTGATGTAATGATATAGATAAATGTCTGGTGGAAGCGGACAAGAAAAGTCTTCTGTCAAACACCCTGAAAGAAAAAAATATTGTTAAAAGGAGTAAAACCAGTACTGTGTGCTACTCTTTACACTACATCTGGTATATTATTTAACCCATGATAGGTGTAATTCCGTCCTATTTGAAATTGTATGCAACTGAATGTATGGTGACATAATACTCACTCGAACAAATATCTCTAACGAACATTGATAGCAATATTTTGTGAAAAATATAATATTATGTACAATAGTAGTTAATCTACCAATAAGAAATCTCAAAGTATTTTGAAACCATTTCGCCATTGATAAATGTAATGAAATGTCTTTTGTTTCTTAAAAAGTATTTTCCTAGCTAAATACCATGCAACCTATTGTGAATATAATATTAAATACAACCCTCTTCTCCCATCGATTGTGTCTTCTAGGAAATATCAAAGCCTCCCTAACCCACACTCAAAAACATAAATGTTTATGTACATTTGTCATCACATAACTCTATCCTGCATCACTAACATACCAACGTAATTGCCGCTCAGTATTCGGTAATTGTGACCATAGAATCTTGTATATATTCAAATGTAGTACACCGTAACTCAAATCATAATGCTTAGAATGCTTGGTACTGAGCTCCACCTCATCACGATAATAAAATTGCACATTAAATTTGCAAATAAAAACTACGAAATCGAAACGAAAACGTTCGCAGCAAATGGAAATGTTATGAATTATTTGAAATATGAGACAATGTGACAAAAGAATAATTAAATTGCTTCTTAACGGAAATCACAGAACTAGTATTAATTTGATCCAACTCATTTGTTTGGTTTATTGTTCACAAAAGTCATTCGAACATAAACTGGTAGGGGAACGGACGGTGGGACGTATATCAAATCAATTTGGGCATGCATGTGTTGAAATATGACAAATGTGTTCATACTTAGTTTTAGAGATGATGTTGTGCGATTGGTATTAGATACAAAACCATTTTAGAGGACATTTATTGAAATTAACTACAATTCTGTACGTATAGAATTTAGTACAGTTATTTCTATAGCTAATTACGGTATTAGGATTATACATTTTCATCCTATACACAGTCACTGCACAAATATTATATGTTATGTTTAATATATTTTCAGTAATGTTAGTTTGATATATGTGCACACAGAGTTGTAGCGTAAAACCAAAAATGAAGTAAAGTTAATTTCGAAAAGTTTAAGTAATATACCTTTTTACTGCAGATCATGGAAGAAAAATATGTACGTTTTAATAGATCCATTAATTCAATTTTCACTAACGAGTCGTGATGTTACGTTTGATTTTATATGCTTTATTTATCTTTGTTGAGCTAGGTAACACTGAGTCATACAACACTGAATCTACCGTTTTATATAGACAAGAGAAATACAGTCAACAATACCCATTGATAGCCTACCTATATTAATGAGCCCGTAAATGTGCCGTTGTCAATAGAATTCAATAACATAGTGGTGTGTAAGAATGTAGTTTTAGAGGAGTAAACTTTCATATTTATTTGTCACTATTAGTAATTGTATCATCTTCACAATTTAAATACCTCGTCCGTCGTTGATATTCTAAAGTGTTGTTCTAGACGTTTATTAGAACATATACATCGAACCAGTCAGGGTAGCTGATTGCTAAAACTACCGGACCCAGAGATATTTTGGCGTGGGTTTGCTAGTGATCCGAGATAATGGAGAAGGTTGTTCGTCGAAACGCAGCCTTCATAATATAGTCAAAAGATGGGTCTTTCAAATATGTACAGGAAGTAGAGATATAACAGATTTGATGGATTTGTATCCTCATTAACGATTATTCTCTCTCTCTGTGAGAGACACAAATGTTCTTTTGATATTGAGCAAAATACATTGGTAGATAGTAGATACTGAAATATCACGTGAGCCGCTTAAGGGAAGAAAAGGCATTCTCCTACCCTTCCTTTTCGTTTAGTAGCTACTAAATAAAATCTAAGCGCACTACCTGGGCAAACAAATCTATCGCGATTATCCGCAGTACAAACTGGAGTTTCAAGCAGGGATGGAAAGACTGATGGAAGTTGTGGTTTTATGCTAAGAAACATGGCTGATTCAAATTCATTAAATGCCTGGGAATCTACGATAAGAGGTCTATGATGAGTGCCATATCACAAGAGGAAGAACTCCTCCTTGACCTTCCAACAAAAGGGGACTTACTCTCTCATTCCTTGATGACCCTTTATGGGGACCTTTTGATGGTCGTCGGACCTCATCATTCGTACATTCAGGTGGCCAAATGAACAACATCACTGGAGGTATATGCTGTTCTCTTCCATGAGGTGGAGATAATTTCCGCATACCATACGGGATATAAGAGAACATGGGTCCTATTTCCTATCCGGATAGCGTACATAAATGTTGGCAACATTCCTGTGATTGAAAACTAGGTAATGAAGTGGAAAGGGGTATATTCGAACCTAACCTTAGCGATATACTCATGCTGTGATTATCGGTAGCCGCTACTTTGTCTGGTGACCAGTGGTAGGTGCCCGGTTATAAGGAACCGGGATCTGTCACATTCAGTGAATGGCGGTCAGGATTTGATGGAATTTCACCTAAGAACTTGAAAAGCAAGAACGACATCTAAACGTTTGCCGTTTGGTGTTGCGAGATACGTCCGTTGTCTGACCTCTAGTACTACGGGAATCAAGCCCCGATGATTAGCAAAACCATAACTTTAGATAGTTGGTCTTCCCACGTGTTGACACGAAGATCGTTTGAAAGAGCATGAGGATATGATACAGCGTAAGTGCGGAGATGATGATCAGACTGGGTTGATTCGTGTGTTCTAAGAAATTTATAGAACATAAAGATGGTGCATCAAGCACGGACGAGGTATTTTCAATGCCGGAATGTTAATCTTATCAGTGTCAGGTCAGTTGTTACTGACATTAAAACAGTAATTTTGTCGTGAATGAACAGGCTTATATTGTCACATGTGTATAAAAACTTGAAGTTTAAGAAGTAGTGTTTATACTGCACAAATAGGTACTAGGGCAATTTAATATATTATATTTTATATTTAGACATAACTAACTGCATACTTTCATTCTTATTAATATACAACGTTTATATTTCTACTCTCGAACTAATAAGAGGTTTAATGTTTATTACAAACTTGCATCATTTATCATTGCGTTAATTATATGTGTTCCACGTGCAGATCCCTCTGGTACTGCTATAATTATTTTGGGTTGCTTTGATGCTTTACGGCACATCAACACAAGTAGGTCATTTAGTTCCGAGGCAATTGGAGTGAAGTACCTTGACCAAAGAAACACCATGGTAATTGACCCAGGCTGCTGCCATGGAAGGATGTGAATTCGCTTTAGATAGTCACTCAGACGCGCTGACCACTGAGTGACGGTTGTTCCCTATTTTAAATACTATATTAGCACTTGTCCTATGTGTAATAACTAAAAAGCCTTTTCCTATAATAATGCTTTCATATTTTACTTGAATCGCTATTGTCAATTATTTCAGTGCAATTACGGTTAAAAGTAAGCTGTAAGTCTCCAGCATTTTTGAAATATGGAAGAATATTTTACTTCGTATTAGACATATGGATATAATTGCTTTTATTCTCTGACACTTAATGTTTCTACTCAGTGCTCTAAAGCATGCATATATAACAGTCCTAGTAAATACGCCGTTATGAATAGAAATCAATAACCTAGTGGAGTGCACAAGGAGAATATTGTTTGATTGGTCCTGAATGAACATGCTTATATTGTCAGATGTAAATTATGTCAAGGTTTTAACATGCAGTGTTCAAACTGGAATAAATAAGTGCTTGGACAATTTAGTATGTGATATTTGATAGTCAGACGTAACAATGATACCATAGGATTTTTCATCCGTGATAGGTAATTTTATAATGTATGAATTACGTTTTGTTTCTCTTCAACTAATAATGGTTTATAGTTCTTTACAAACTTAGCATATTTTATACTATAGTTACTTAAAGCTATTTCACATGCAGATCATTCTGATATTATTGAAAGTATTACACTATCTCTTCTAATCTTGAGTTCTATCACATCAACATCAAAGTAGATTTTTCTTCTATAAAAGAGCTACTAAAGATTATATCATGACACGAATGTCATATGTGTAATAAATATCCTTATCACACGATATAAGTTCCTTTAGTTTACTATAACCGCTTTTGCCAATACGCTGAATGTTTTGTTAATTTACTTTTGATTAAAATATGGAAGTATAGTTTACTTCGTATTAGACGTTGGGATATTTATGCTTATATTCTCTTAATTGTTATGGATTACTACGTTAAATGATCCAAACATGAAGATTAAGAAGCATTAGTCTTAGATACCACACAGATGTCTTATAACACAAGACAGAAAATGTCCTATGAAAAGACAGCATATATTATGGACGTGCTTAATGTAACTTTGGAAAACAACATACATTGTAATATTACACTCAAAATGAGACTAACACATCTGTATATGCATTGCATAACTGTATTAATGGATCTAGTTAAACTTAGCACGTGTAAATTAATTTCTCTCCAATTAGAGAAAGGAAGAGAATCGGTCGGAAATATGGACCGACTTACTTTTGCAGAAGGTCTTGTTCACGATGTTTTTAAAGAGGTTTGTATTCTTTTGAATACTTGCTTTTAAATCAGACAAGTTTAAGTATTACAACAGTTTCAATGCACCACAGTAAAAAAAAGAATGATGACTTGAATTCACTAAATTTTGTTAATAGCACAGTAATTTTCGAGACCAATAGAAACGTCAAATTCCTATGTAAAAGTTTATAGTAAAATAAATAGAGAATAAGGTATACTTTGATACTCTGAAGAAAAAGAAAGGTTGCCGACTACACTGAACAGAAACATACAATTGCAAGTATGAACTCGATGCATTAGCTCCATAGAATCGTGTTAATATCATATCAGATTATGGTCAATAAAAGAAAAAACAAAACAAATTTTAAAAAGTCAAGTATATTTTCTGTGTGGATTTGTATTAGCTATGACGAAAACTGTCAATTTATATAGAATAAAGTAAGTATCCGTGAAGAATATGGGAAGAACCATCTCACCAGAGGAAGCTACTAGCAAGCTTTTCCACATACCCATTTGCATCTTGGACCACTGGGCCGCCTGGGGCCCACCTAGACTTGTGTAACGTTATTTATTGTTCGATGCTTTTGACAAAAATGGATGAGTGTTGAAGGTCTGTAAGTTAGATCAAACAAGTCTCTGTATATATATATATATATATATATATATATATATATATATATATCATGGTATGTCGGCAGCAACCATTAATGGGTCTAGATCAAATTTAGTAAAGGCCTTACCAGCTGTTATTAGTAGTAATGTAGCTGTATCATTCATGGACAAAGTCTAATAAGACATGAAAAATAAACTTCGTTCGAACTATGTAAAAAAGCATTAACATTATTCCCTAGTATCACTGGCAGAGTATTAAGCTGGCATTAGAAATAAGCTGGACAAATTGTTTCTTGATTAATTAGTTTGCTGGTTACAGTTTTAGTCAAAGGTATGCTTACATCAACAATTGGAATAAAAGATAATTCAGTTTTAAAACAATTATAACATTTTAAAAACTTTACAAAAGATCCTACTATAATAACCATAATTATTAACTGTTAATTTCTGGGTCATTGTCTCTTAAATCGTGCCATGTGTATAAGACGTGAATTATTCTTTTCTTTCTTCTTTTCATGATTCTTTTCTCTTTATCCTAGTGATTTTATTTTGGAAAATCTTATGGACTGTTCGTCAAGTGGTGGCATAATCACGTTTTTCTAAATTATATTAAATGGCTTTATGTCTACCTTAATGTTGGACTGAATTAAGAGTTTGTTTATCGAGTAACCCTATCAATCACGCAGATAACACCCTTCATATTTGAATGTGAACATAAAACCTATATGTCGATTTTACAATGATACACTTTGATTTGTTAAATGTCAGTACGATTCTCTTCATCCAGCTGTTGCTCCTCACTGCATAATTACACTGATTTTGCCAGAATTTTATATCACATTTTTAAATCCTAAAGTGTAATTATCGACATTCTTTAATTTTGTGTGTGAAATATTTTTTCTGTGTAATACAGTTTTATCTCTTTCCATATTTATTTCTTAGATATGTCTAATAACTGAAGCGTTAAATATATGTAGATCAAAGTTAAATTACACTATTCGTTGATGGGAGAGGGTAATTGTTCAGTTAGTGAGTATCTTATTAATAATAGCGTTAATATACGAAATATGTATGGTAGAGTTCTGTTGCCAGGAAATTACTGCAAATCTTTTCTATTAGGAAGTGGAGCTCTGTGGCCGTGAAGTTGTTTTAATACTTTTATTGATTGTGGGGAGGGGGTAAGAATTTTCTGAGGTAAAAACAAATGTGAGTTGGGGTAGTGTAATATCCGTAAACAAAAAAATGTAATTGGTGGTTGGTAGAATTGATGCGTAAAGTATTTCTTTCAGAATATACATTTACAACTCTACTTGAAGGTTAACACAGTATTCTAACTGACAAATGAGCAAACTGCAGCCGATTAAATAATGTTGCTTACCGTCGTGTGAATCCTTCCCCGTTCTTGTGAACAGGCTCGCAAAGAATAGAAAAGTGAAAAGAAAAGCGATAACGCTAGCCAATGCAACTGTTTTCCTTCCTTTACCCTTGTTTCTAACGATTGTTGTGCCATTTTGCTGGGTTTTTAAATCGTCCAATATTATTGCGAGTTCATTACTGTCCATCTCGACGGATTTAGTGTCATGTTTGTTCACATCTTTGTTTTTAACCTGACTAAATTCGTCTGGACTCCGTTGAAATGGTTTTCCCATCTGAATGTCATGTAAAGCTTGTAATAAGGACGTTGAGTTTATGTCTCGAGAGATTTCAGCTGTAGATACAAACCTTTTTATCATGTCAAATACGCAATTTTTGTTATTTTCCGATATTCTTAGAGATTGATTGTGGCCTGTGTACTTATTTCTAGCTTTCCTAATGTCTTGCATCAGCTTTAACACTGTACTAGGTAATTTAAATTCCGTACAACTCTTGATTATTTCGAGGTAAGTTGGCAAATCGTTCAATTTCTCTTCCTCCCAACATTGACTTGCAAATACTCTTCCGAGTTCTCTGTAGTTCTGTGGCCATTCCCATGAACGCATTTTATCCCAATAAACCCGCCTCCCTTGAATGTATTGCGATAGGGTTTTCTTCCATTCTTTACAAGCATCACACCATCTGAAAATAAGAAAAGGTATGTAAAGGTAATGTGTGACAGCTATGATACCGATCGGCAATACTGACATACACATACACTCTTATATATAATAGATATTTGACGATTTATAACTCACTGACAGATAGAACGAAGCTTACACACATTTAAAACACGTTCATTCCTATGAAAATTTTTTTTCTAAGACATTGATCGATCTTTTGGTTCATGGCTAACACATTGGCAGTCGATGATGTCTGTCTATTCCGCTAATTATTTCATAGATCCAAATGTTGAGAACCTCTATTGCTCTTACTAATAGAAATAAACCAACAAAAAAGAGCAAACTAAAAAATGCACTTCTCAAAAGCAAATTTCAGATATTATGAAGGTATATCAGAATTGAAAAATTTACATAAATGACAAATATTTATTGAGGTCAAAACGCCAGTACTTCCCTCACATTTTACATGTGCATTGTCAAAATCGTTTGCATACTTGAATCCCTTCATCAGTCGAATGCAAGTTGTCCAAAGCCCATGAAGGAAGCAAAATAATAGGTCAGCAATGTTAAAATGTGTAATGTCAAAAAGAAACAAAACGTCATGATCTAACGTATACTTTCACAAACGTAAGCTTGTATATTTAGTAGGATAGCCATGAACTACGAAGACGTTTTGGTAGACTGTGGGTATGCTCTTTTTAGTACAACTATTCCTCGTAAAGTCTAAAGTTGTAAATAGGATTCATTGTCAATCAGAGAAAAAATTAAAGTAGCATGTTAATTATGTATTCAAAAACAAATAACAAACAAGTAGAGGAACAAGATAACAACCTATATATATATATATATATATATATATATATATATATATATAGATATATATATATAAAACCTTAGTATGGAAAATACTCCAATAAAGGTCCATCAATCGATTTACTTGGCTATCTGAAACGGGATAATTGTGTTTTAATGTCTCATACTTCTAATTTCTTTCTCTATCAATGTCCTTCAACTTTTCCTTTCTTTTTTCGTTTTCTTCTTGTTCAGGTTTTGCCAGCAATGCTGGATGAAACCGTCCAGATATTAATGGATGTGGCAGTATTACACCTATTTATATCAAATAATGTCTACCTATTATAAATTTATTATGTTATGTATATTTAATTTAATTGTTAGTTTTGTTGTTTTAGAAATTATTTTATTACATGTTTTTGTAATGTAACACTGTTTGCTGGAGTTGGCCTTGTCAGAAATTGAGTTTATTTCTGCTTGACCTGATTGACATTGTTTATAATTGTTTATTTCAATTATATAAACAGCTAATAAAAGTTTCATTATTTCTCTATGTGTATAAGATTACTAACCGAAATATTATTCAGGAAAACAAGGAAGGAGTCAATATGATGATCAGGATTAGGGTTTGGAGATTCTCTAGTGAATTTCATTGGCTATTATATTGTAAATAATCAAGGCTCAAAATAACGTTCTAGAAGGTTATTTTCCATTAGGTAATGGTTGTTTATAGAATATTCTAATGTGACCTTGCGTTCAAGCAGAAAACTATATTATCTTGAGACTATGATTATTTTACTAGTTTGTTTCAGTCGTGCTTTGTCATCTAGCACTTCAAATTGTATTAGGTTGTGACCAGTTTGGGCTGAATTTTATTTTCTTCAAATTATTTATTTCAAAGGATTATTTTCTCTGGAAATATAAATTTGCTCTGAAAAAATAATTTGATAAAGACATTCATGGGAATTTTCACTGAGTTCAAATCTGGAATAATATATATGTGATTCAACATAGGACTGTTGACACATCAGTACTTCGTAGGCTAGAACAGACACGTCATCGCCTTTAATTTTGGATCTCTTCCGGACTTGAACAAAGTTTTATTCATGACTTTTTATAACTAGGACTTATGCCTTTGATTTTTGGATTAATATTTGGATTTAATTCGCAATACTGTTGGTTCTTCTGTTTCATTTGTCACTTTGTATTCTATGGAAATAAATTATTTTATACATTTTACAAAGCTTGTAGTCTTCACTCTTCATTTTTTTAAACATATCTTAATACCATAGACAGTTATTTCCTTTTTCATTTCTAATCGATTTTCATCCCACAGATGTGAAACTTACCTGTATTGCCTAAATCATTGCCATGCAAAATGAAATATTTATGTTTTCCATATGTCGTAAGTGTTCTAAAACATGTAATCAACATCATTCACACGTCGTCACGATGATCAATATCGTGTTTTAAAAGGAACATGTTTTAGTGTCGAATTACTCTCTATCTTAGATAGCAATTATTAAAAGTTTGCAAAATATGGCCCTTTCTTACCACGGAACAATACAGCAGGACGACCACTCTAGTCCAGGGAATGTTGCAGGAGACATGGAAGAGTTATTAAAATTAAAATCAAAAGCGAACAACTATCTTTTCCAATGTCACACGTAAGATGACAAAAAGCCATTGCATGCAATGGTACCAGTTCCTACGATCCTATCTGACTCTAGCCAAACACACCTCATCATCGAATACGTGTGAGAAAAAAAAAAACAGAGAATAAATTAAACTTTGGTTTACGAGAAAGAGCGTCAATGTTAGAATTATTTTCGACATTCAAAATTTATTTCATCAAAGTAAAGTGTATGGCACAATCAGTCGCAATGCTAATTATTTAGTGCTGTTCACAAAAGTCAAAGAGATAAACAGCAAGTTCAAGTATTGCCTAAACAATTAGACACGCCCATGCTGAACTTATGGCTATCCTTGGCAGTTGCCACATGCGTATGTATCGATCAATATAAAACCTACTTCATCAGATTATTAGAAACTTCACACGCATTGTTTCAAGGTTATATCCCAAAAAAATTCAATTTATACCTCACCTGTATCGTTTTTGGTCATCTCAATAAGATAAAATATAAAAGCACTCTGAACTTCCTCTTCTCTTACGGTATTCAAGGTTTCATCCTTTCAACCCCATCCTCGTACCAAAGTGATTAGCGTACGTTATATTATTCATCATGAAGAATACGTTTACTTGAAAAACGGGCTGGAAATGGTCTTCTATAAGGAATGATTGTGCGTCGTCTTTTACGATGATATCCTAATACCGTAGCCATGAGTGACTGCATGTTCCCACCATAGTCGTGCTCATCTTTTCCGAAGAAGATAAACAGTAAAAACACAAATTCCAACTCTTCACCAACAGCACATCTACATTTGTTCCCGTTTCCTCTTTCCCCACTCCTCTGTTATTGATGATGCCAACCAAACTTAATTAAAGTCTATTATTTCCATATCTATTGAATAAATGGAAATCCATATCTAAATTGACCCAAGCTCCTCTACCTTCGACGTCTTCTTCTGCACTGGACGATGCTCCTGTGGCGCAAAAGGTCGCATCCGATAAGACAAAAGTTCAAAACAGAACAAGAATGTTTCATTGTTGACTCGTATAAACATGAACTGTACTATTTCATCCACTGACAACAGCTTGTCGTCCAGTGATGCCCAAAGTCAAGTTGATACGACGTCCCGACAGTTTGTGGACAAGAACTCCAAGCATCAAAGAAATATTGTTGAACAATAATCAATTAGGTTCCTATCAGCAAGATTTCTTCTAGTTCACTGTTAAGTCACCACTTTAAACCTCCAAATATGTATCCGAAAGAAAGAACAACATGTCATTTCTCACGGTCAAACATACATTGGAATGTCTTATCGGTGCTCGTCAAAGTCCATGCCCCGCCACGAACGCAGATCATTCAGAAAGCAACTGCAAATTCATCGATACGGTCTATGAATGTTATATAAAGGTATTAAAAGGAACGGTTAATTTAACCATGACGAAAGCGATTATGACGACTTTGTCACCTTCTTCGAAAAAGGTGAAAAATAAAAGTCCAATCAACCAGAAGAAAAAGTGCTCGTTGAGCGAGGAGGATTCTATCAATGCTGAAATCCGTTGTTAAGAGAGGCTGATGTATGTTGGTGAAAATGTGAAATGTAGCTTTGTCTGTTCTAAGTGCTACTCATTCTTTGCCCTGCCTCCTATTTTATCTCCACATTCATGCTGACTGCTGGTGTTGGTTTGATTTTTTTGTGTGTTGGTCATTAGGTATGGGTCCTGCTCAAAAAGACTGGAGCTTGGTCAGTAAGTGTATCTGCTGATAAAACGCTGTGAATGTTGTCAGTACGTGTAGATGCTGGTTTGTTAATGTGTCTATTCAACTTATGGTAATTTTAACATTATATTTCCCCTTGTACCAACACATTTTTAATATGGAGGAGTAATGTTAAGTTCGTCTTCTACCCCAAGTAATATTTTTAAAAAGAATAATAAGTACAAGGTAAATTATATGTTTAGGGCTAATGTTAAATTTGTCTTATACCCCAAGTGGCATACTAATGTTAAACATATAGGTTAATATTAAATTGTTCTGTACCAAAAGTGGAGGTTTTAAATATGGAGGCGTAGTGTTGACTTCACCTTGTACAACAAGTGTTTATTGTACTACTAATCCTGTTCCTACCGATATTATAAATTGAACATCTTACCATAAATTCGATTCCTTGAATAATAATCACTACATTTTCACCCACCATTTTCAGACTGGCATTTCAAATTTATTATTTTAAACAGTTTCATATTTTTTTATAGTTTCAGATTATTTTACATGTCATTAGTATAACTTTTTAGTGGGATTAGGTGTTTTATTTGAGGTATATGCCTATTAGCTTGTGTACATTTCTATGAAGGTAGTCCTGGAAGATTAGCTTTAATGCAAATTGGTTATTCTCTTAAAATAAAGACATTATTAGCATTAGTAGTAGCAGCAGCAGCAGTAAGGGTAGTATTGACCAATCCTTACCTTGCAATTGTGATATTTGCATTCAAACGTTCAGTTAGTGTGTGTGTGTGTGTGTGTGTGTGTGTGTGTGTGTGTGTGTAAACGTAAGTCGCTATTGGGACCGACTAGGACTTTTCATAAGGACATATCTCTAAGGCATATGACTAACTGATGATTGTTACAATGCCAATTCATTTTTTATATTCGAAATCAAGTTATTTTATGTATGTACGTTTGTGTGCGTGTGTGTGTCTGTGTGTGTAAACACAAAACATAAAGCAACTTGATGTCGAATTTCAAAAGTTAATTGCCATAGCAATTTATTTCAACAGACTCTGCAATATTTCAGTCATAACTAGTCTGCCACACTCGAGGCTTGGAGTCGTTCACTTTTCGATTCGAAAGACATCTGATTGACACAGATTACAATTCTAACTCTTTGGTATGAGAGTTTATTTCAGATTCATGATCAGTATATGTGATAGCCTATACTGACATGCAATCTCTAGGTTATACAACTCACAGGGTCTGCTTAAATTTAGAATTAGCAATGATCATGTGCTGAACAACCGAAATATTTAACAGTTTACAAATTATATTATCAGTGAATCATGTACAGGCTATTCAATACAACATACAGGCAAGCGACGTTAATCAAAATTTCTGAACGTGTACATGCTATACAATAATAAATATTATGCTGTTTAATCAAAAGGAATCTGAAATTTTACACTGATCGGAACGTTAGGCTTACCTATTCTAATTAAAATATGTGTCTCCCACATAACTGAGATCTTACTGTAATCAACATGGGGTCATGTACTGTTGACCTTATGATTCACCAAAAAGATTTCAGTTTTCGTGTTTAATGAAAAGATACATTCTTTCTTAATGGAAAGAAACTTGACGTTTCTGGCGATAATATTCCTTACACAAATACATTACGTTTTCTGATAGGTTGCAATAGTGCACTCAGAATGTCAAAGGTCACGAGAACATAAACCTTTAAAAGTGCCTTTCAAAGCTTCTTATTATAAGTAAATTTTGAGTCCACCGCTGTTAATACGCACGACGTTGTTATTCCTCACTCAGAATGTGGATGTTTCAATTGCTGTAAACGTTTACCTCTTATTATGACTGGATTCGGTTTGTAAAACATGGTTTTGTTGGATATATCTTATGACTTAGATGACAACTCCTTAGAATCGTAGTGATAGTGTTTCGTGCTCGATATATATGTAATTGATCAAACATGATAATGTAAAATATCCTATCGTCAGAAAAAGCGCTTTTTCTGACGTTTGGGTTGTTGTTTTGCTTTTAGATTTTCGGTTGTTTTTTATGTGTGTGTGCTCTACAATGACTAAAAATCTTTGTATGGCTTGCAAGCATGAAGCGTGGTTTCTTTTATAAAAAGTGTTACTCTGCTAATGTTACCTTATGCAAAAATGTGGAAATATATAATTTTCTTTGAACGGATAGCGATTACATTATTAAAGACACGTGCATGTTCGTTAACAAGGTAACCGACCTCTAAATCTTTACAGGCAGTAAACTAAAACAAACTGTTTAAACGTATACACTGTAGCCTTAACTGCAAAACATTAATGAAATTAAATATCTCAGTACCATTTGCTCAGCAAAGGACTAGAAACTTTAATATCTGCCAATGACCCAATACAAACTGTACACACGGCAATCTAATAAGTTGATAACATTTTAGAACGGTGAGTACAACATTCGAACTTGTGCACAATTATTAACAAACACTATGAACCTTTAACATATATGCCAGTGGCTCTAGATGGCCATGAAGTCCAATGAGTTCGCTTTAACAGATAGATCACTGACATCTCACCTCATTTCGCGTTGGCTCCAGTCTCGAGCTCAGCTAACTTGGGTATGGGTCGGTAATTCTTCTCGGGTTTTTCCTCCACCACATATACTGGCCGCCGTGTATAGCATATTGCGTACTGTGTGTTCACCCCACAAAAGCACAAGTACATTGGGTAACATAACAGTTCATATTCATGCAATCATTCATGTATTTTGAACACTGGAATATATATGACAACTCTTACTGATCTGTGTGTCTCTTTCCATGTTTCACTGCAGTATTGATGGCATTGTTTGTATATTGAACACCTGGTATAGACTTCCTCGTGAATTATTTTTAGTTTCTTATCCACATATTCATGCAGTTCTTTGGCAGTCTCTTTGAAGGCAAGCTGCACTGACGTAAAGTTTTGAAACTCTGGCGATTCTAGCAATCCTTCTTTGTCTGCCATGTCGTTACTGTTGATTGTTACCTCTGTTACTTTAGGTGGCGCTATACAGTTTCGTATTTTGAAGAAGGGTTAGAATTTAGAAGAAAAATAATTTTCCAGGATTTCTTCCCTGGTTATACTGGCAATATAATAAAGACTTTGTATATCTTAGATGTTGGGAGAAGAACTTTCAATTCCCTTTATTTTGATGTATGATTGATGGGTGTACTTTAGGTTCTACAGTATACAGCTTGGGCTAACTTAAGATGTGCTCGAATAAAAAAAAAAACTTCTAGCTCCGCATGGTCATTTTTACTTCCTGGACTTCAGAGATAAATTGTAGAAAAATGATCCAATAACTTTTTCTACTTTTCAGATGTTTTGTAATTCGTTCATTGTACTTTCAGAAGCTGCTATTGCCTACTTCAGCAAAATGTGTTTCCCCCAGTTTAATAACTGCTAAAGTTAGTGTACTTTGATTAATTTTTGTTAATTTGTCAAGCACATGGGAGCATCCATTTTGTTATACTATGTGCTTAGATGATGTACAATTTCCACAGATGCAGTATCCAAAGAAATTTCAGCCACATTACATTAAAGTAACATAGAGATATGCCAACATTATCTCCATTGTGCATGTTACAAATGCAAGCAACTTCACCTCACATGAGTCACTCTCTGAAAAGTACATAGTAACTGGTGAGCGCTCCCTTACTGGAGCACTACCTTAATCGATAAAACCCTAGGTGTGTTTGCAAGATAATTAGGATTACTAGATGACGTTATCATTTACCCAGTCGGGGACGACACATAATTTTGTATTGCAACAAATCGTCAAAAACATCACACGCACACACATACACATGCACACAACAAATCTGAGCAGAACAAAATGCAAATAAAATTTTATTTTACAGCCCTCTTTCCATAAATACCAAAACGAAACAAAACCTTTTAAATTCATTGACATTCTACGAAAATTGTACACGCAAAAGATACAGACAAAAAGCGTTTTCATCCCATATATACAATAGTATAGCAGATATTCTTTTCCAGTTAATGATTTATGCTGTCTTTCACGTAACTTCCACAGTTTTATAAACATTTGAATAATTATGAAAATCTAGTGCTCAAAACTATGTTCATTTACATTATGGATGTTTCTAGTTCTCATGTCATCATGTGCAAATGAGATCCAACTTCAGTATCGGTATCAGATTCAAGTTCATCGTATTCAAACATTCCAGTTTGTTTGTAACCCGCTAAGGCTTTAAAAACAGAAAGCACCAAAGATACAAAAAATGTTCACAACTTAGCTCTTTCATTCACAATTTATAATTTTTAACCTGATTGTCGAGCGGGGGGGGGGGGTGAGTGTAATATTGTCAACCTTTTGGTGCTTTGAAATCAAAATGGGTTTCTTTAGTAACAAAGGTTCCATAATTGCATTTTGCATATGAGAGTCTGTGTTCTTATAAAAAAAAACTATGTAGCACAGTCTTTAGTAATCTGTAATACGACAAACATACGAGTTACATCATTTTTAACATAGAAAAGTTCCTTCATTGTTTGCGTCGAGAACTTCCGGTTAATTCGAAACGCCAGTAAGTTTACAATATTAAGAACTCATACCCCTCCCACCCCCACGGATCCAGTCAGATTATAAATTATAAATTGATGAATATGCAGTTTTCATATCCATAATGCTTTTTGTTTTTAAATTCGGTCGGGGTACAAGCAAATAGGATGGTGTGATAATACTATATTTCCTACATATTTGAACTTAAGTAATAATAATAATAATAATAATAATAATAATAATAATAATAATAATAATGAGGCATTTTTATTGCACTTAATCTTTATAAGCTCTAAGCGCTTTACAACATCTATAATGATATGATTACAAACACCAAAAAAACAATCACCATCAAAAATTAAAATACAAATAAAATATGAAAATAATTAAGACAGGAAACATTATTAGGTCTTTAAGTTTCTTCTTGCAGTCGAAAAAGGTCAGTTTTAAGAGCACTCTTGAAAGGGATCACTGTCTTTATGTTTTATTTCAGTGGGTAATTCGTTCCACATTGCAGGGGTCTGGTATGCAAAATAACGTTGTCCATATGACTTCGTTTTCATAGTGGGAAAAATGAGTATTCGATTGTAAGAAGAGGAGCTAAGTACCTTGCTGGTGTGTACACATGGGTTAGGCCAGATAGGTATGTTGGACTGGATTTCGTCTTGAAACGTAGCACAGAGATCAAATTTTATCTTTGATTCTGGATCGAATGCATAGCCATTGTAGGGTACATAGCAACGTGAGGTGTTCTCTGATCGTAATTCTCTAAAGATGATCCGCGCAGCTGTGTTTTGAACCTTTTCGAGTATGTATTGAGACGAACAAGACAAAAGTAAGTTAAAATAGTCCAGTCTTCAAAGTACTAATGAACATACAAGTGTTTAGTGGCAGCAACTGAAAGATATTTGCGAATGGAGATGATGCGTCCCAGCTCAAGATATGCAGCTTTGTTTAAGATAAAGTATATGAATGAGAAAGTCATTGTCTTGTAATCATAATGGTCTAAATTGTATCATCATTCATCTGCAGCTTGTTACATGACATTCATGATTTCACATCAGATATGCACCTCTCTACTCCGTGTATGGTAGCATCAACTTCAGTTGGTGACTAGACTTGTACATGTGGTTGTCATCAGCGTACAATTGGTGAGACACTGGGTGATGATGTACGACACTTTAGATCGGCTGAGTGTATAGAATGAAGTGAACCGGTCCAATAACAGACCCCTGATTTGCAGATACTGTTGACAATGAACGCAGGCAGTTATCGAGTTGTTCCGCTGTATGATGTAAGTAAGTTGATAGGTTTTCTTGAATGTCATGCATGAATTTGGTTTTATTTATCATACGGAGATTTCTCTTTGCAGCAAATAAAGGTGGAGGATTAGAGACTGATACGTCGAGATAGCATAAAATGCAGAAGTGCTATGATGCAAGTTTGCAGGATACAAGGGTATATCGTACAATATTATGAGCAGGTCTATGAAGAATCCAGTCTAAAATGTGACAAAATTTATGGTTGGGTTGGGTTGGTTATTGGACTGTTTAAGGTTGAGAAAATGAAATGAATCTAGGAGATTTTTATGTGTAAGAGGTTACAGGACAGTCAAAGTGAAAGTTGAAATTTCCAGGAATAATTAAGTTGCCACCTATCGAATTTCTATACTCCAGAAAATTCTGAAACTGCTCCAAAAGTAGAGATTCAGGAAGCTTGTTTTTTCTACTAGGAGGAGGGCGGTAGAGGCAAATAAAATGGACTGAACTTTGTTCCACTGTGTGTTATTTTGCCTAGTTCAAACGATTTGTGGCATAAATTGAAGGTGATGACGTATTTAAGACATTTAATCATGGATTCTTTGTAATGACAGAAATCCACCTGCGCGAGAGTGGCGGGGGGAACGACTTGATGAGTAACAAGAAAGTGTTAGATCCGGGCACTTGTGTTCATATTTTTAGTCATGTTTCTGTCAGGAAGAATACGTCGATATTCTGATCGTTGATATAATTAACTATTCCTGTGCGCTTTTCCGTTGGTCCTACGGATTGGGCGTTGAATAATGCAATACGCAGTGGTATCTCTGGGAAAGTTGACAGAACGGTTGACAGGTTATCGAAATTACCGGCCGAATTTTTAAATTATTTAGCTGGAAAGGGCGAAATGGTGATTACTGGAGGTATTCTTCCTGTTCTACTTCGGCAAGCTTTGACACGTTTCTTTTGTCGCTTTCGTTTTCATTTAAGTATTGATCAATGTAGTCCCAAGCTAGTTTAGTCTTGAACACAATGTAGTATGGAGAGCCAAAGAGTGGTCATTTAAAGCAATTAATGAGGGTCCATCATATCATAAACGGGTTGACTTTCGATCAGGTGATGTCGGTTTATACAAGAAAAAAGGACTTCGTAACAGTGGAGCATGGCAGCTAAGAAAGATTCTAATTGTTCTCCTTTCCAAAACAAGGAGATGAAGAAACACATACGAACTCAACAGCCAATGCATGACGAAACACAATAATGTAGACAAAGATAGACAACAAGCACATATATAATTAAAAACAGCACAAAAACTGAAGAACTTATTCAAGCCGGTTAAGTTATATGCGGCCATCATTATAAACATGAGTGGTTTAAACGAGGACCTATACAATACTGAATTCAAAAGTGAAAAGAGAAGTATGATGCTTAATGAGATGAAAAATAATAAAATAACCGACCAGAGTAACATATAGCTCTGCAACTCAGTTAGATTCTATTGTTATACCTGCAAATACAGATGTTCTTCAATCTGGAAAAAAAGTTATGTCGATGCAAATGTAAGTGATCACAATGCCTCCTATTTATTTACTTGTCTGCATTCCGAATCGTCCCCCGATAAAGACGTGTGACTTTATAATAAAGCGATCAACACATTGTATTATTTTATACCAGGTATATCAGGTATAGACTGAACAGCTAAGTTTGCCTTATGTGCTGAAATCATTGAAATCGTTGGTTCCGTTGCAACTTTCACTTCATGGCAAATTCAATTTGCTAGAGACTGTGTTCCATTTTGCACAGTAATAATTCGGCTGAGTGACAAATGTTAGTATACACACAGTACACTGAACAAGTACGAACAAGTAGTAATTATTAGTAAAAATCGGAGTCATTGGGAAATACAAAAATAATACATATCAAACTCATTAATCAGGAAAAGAGCAACAATTCCCATATTAAAAAGGTTTCCTTTTTCTTATGGAAAACCGCGAATGTAATGCCAGTGTATCCAAAGAAATGTGCAACTCATCTTTCAGATTACATACTTATTTAAATACTAAACAATGTTGGAAAATTTATGGAAAGAATTGTTTTAAGCAATGCTACATCACCTAAACTCGAATGACCTTATATTGTTATGTATATTAAATTTATAGTGTATATTTGGCTGTTGTCCATACTTAAGTGGAACGTTTTGGGGTTTTGTCACTACTTTAAGTTCTAAAGCAAGATGTTCACTGACGTTTTACTTCATGGTCTTACCTCTTACCTTGTTAACAAGATTAAAATGTTCTATCAGTTAAACTTGTTACAAGTTTATGAAAGTTTCCATTAGAAATAATTCAAATCCTGTGAAGTGCAGCACGGGTAGTTGCATCGCGGGTCAAGTGAAAATATGTATATATAGTGAGTGGTAAACAAATACGTAACATCAAGTACAAACAATCCTGGTCCATTTTGGCTTATTCCAAATGATAACTTCTACATACTTGAAGAAACGAATGAAGAGAAAACAGTCCTACCAAACAGTTAAATTAAACAGATGAATATAAATACACAATTTGATTGGACCTGACAATTATACAGTCAAAAAAGCCACGCGCATGTTCGTTTCCTGATTTTATAAACATGTACGGAAATTATGTTCATTAACTGAAACTTTATAGTTGCAAAAGTGTTTTGTTTTCACTGGTCTCATCTATAGGCTCAGCTGAGTCAACATAATGGGGGAACCCACAATGTGTGCATTGTGTTTGTTGGGATGGGGATGCCGTCGTAGGAACATGTGTAATGCTAAAACGCTTTCCTCCAAAGCCTCATGACCAAGGCTAACATATGACCTTTATAAATAATGGATTACTTTCTTTACAGCTTATCGAGGTCTTAAAAATATTCAAAATAACAAGTAAAAACGCAATAAAATAAAAATTTCACAACCGCCAACCAACAAAGACTAATGTTCTTTTATTGCTGCCGTTACCTGAAAAATACGGGCTGTTACCATGACATATTTGCATTTCGAAAATAACACATGTTGACACAAAATAAAAGTACCACCCTTCCACAAAATCGTGAATGTTGCCTTCTAAAGTGTTGATTGATACAATATAATACTGAAGACATTGAAAAGGTAAAAAAATTAAGGATTCAATTACATATATTTTATTATATGTAATCCACTTAGCACTTTGTTAGTATATTTAAGTGGATATAAAAAACCGACGTCAACGATTTATTCATTGTTTATGTATAACCAGGGACCACAAGATAAATTGGCATAGTTACTGTAGTTAAACGTCCTTAATATTGCAGCTCTGTCTTATCATAGCCTTACCTGTGAGTGTCTTTCCAAGTTTCACTACAATTTTGTTGGCAAGGTGGATACTTGGAGCATTCTGTGTATATATCCTGATGAATTGATTTCAGCTTGGTGTCCACATATTTATGCAGTTCTGTAGCAACACATCGAAATGCCAGTTGAACTGACAATAAGTTCTGAAATTCGCTAGACTGTAGCAACACTTCGTGGTCGGACATATTTGTACTTAACACCAGCGGATGACAAGTTCGTTATACGTGCAATATCTTTAACACTAGCTTTTTGACAAGGTAAATAAACATTAACAATAGCAATCGATCTTTTACAAAGAGTCACCTTGAGACCCAACCGCATAGGTAAGCGTCTGCTACAACTGAGGTCATGCTCAACAGTTTTCAAACAATGGCACTGGTTGACATGTATGTCTACTGCATAATGTTTATTCTATTCGGTGAAAACTGCCAAATATCGGAGTCATTGTCATCTCCTCAGACTTTCTTTGTCTAACTTTTGATTTGATCGTACTTTGAAGTTCTAGCTCTACTTATTCTACATCCGTTTTAAGTCCAGCTTGTAAACTGGTTCAAATAGTCGACATTTCTCATTCCTTCACCTACTTTCATAAGGTGATTTGAGTATCTTAACTTGCCTTTCAATGTTCATTCACTATACAATCTGAACAACTAAACCTATAGTTAATTGACACAACAATCGCGTAGTAAACACTGAGCCAGATATCCGCATGATATAATTTATATTGATTCCATAAACAAAACTGATTCAATAATACGTGATCTTATCGTTCAAATGTCGAGTTCAACCATGTGTAAAACGCAAAATGCTAGAGTGGAAACCAGGCCATGTAGAACGCAGGTCAAAATGCACGAAAACAGTTCAGTCGTTCTGTGTAACAGAACTTTAGCAGATCAGTGGACGAAGTTCATATTCTTGCCTCACGTATGACGCTACTCTACATTTGGTTGTGAAGGAGGGCAGTGTTATGGCGAATCATGTTGAGTGAACGAATTAATGCATGAGTGAACGAATGTTTGATACCAAAGAAGGCTTTCGTTAGTAAATAAACTTTCAGACAAATAGAAAGGTGCAGTGTTGTATAAAGCTGACGGAACAATGCATTTTAATCCTGCAGCTTTGCTATCAAAGTGATAGATTTATTATCAATGTTTCAACTGCCATTATTTTTATTCTTCCATAGATATAGCAATAAGAAACTCAGATAAATTATTTTTCATCGTATCTTCATCATATAAAAAATGATTTGAAGAAAAACAACGCCGATCATTAATCAGAGGAACGATAGGACTTTTTCAAGGAAACGTTTCAACAATGTTTATGTTATGAGCTCTAGTATATAATGTAAAACATGCTACATACCAAGAAAGTTGTATCATGCTTTTTAAACTATTGTAAAAAAATAGGAAGCACGTGATTATATATATAACGCGTTTTCCAACAACACAAAATTAATGTGTTTCAAACCGTAGCGGACCCTGCGAGAAAGTTTGGTAAGAGATATTTGTGATCCTATCACCTATTAAGTGTGAAGGACAGGGTGAAAGTCAGTGCCATCATGTATATATTGAGAAAGCTGAAATTACACTAAACGAAATTTAATGAACATTTAAGACCAAGTTCAAGTTTGTCTGAAATATCACGGCACATCCACATTGGTTTCCCTGGCGATACTATAACTTGGAACGCAGTAAACATCCTAGATCGGGAACAAACCTGATTCGAGCGGGAGCTTAATAAATCAATCTACATCCGTGCGCACAAACCGACACTGAAGAGGGACGGGGAACATTAGAACCTGCCTCATATCTGGTACAATCTGTTAACATCGCTTACCATCTCTGTTTTAAATTCATAGTGAAGAATGCTATTGTATAATGGATTGCTAAGGACTATAAACCAGATGATATTTTCCTGTATTTAAGTGAACATGATCTTGAGGAAACCTTTTAATAATATACGAACAAAATCACACTTAAGAATTAATCCTTTTAAGCACCTACTAAAAAATGCAGTCACGGCCTTAGGATAAGCTTCCAGTGTGGTGTACAATAAGCCTCTCATCATGCCACGACATTCTTTTAAACATAAATGTGATCAGTGACTTGCATGTATTTTCAACGTATCATCGTTGCGAGGATTTATTTGTACTGTTATCGCTAAATGGTAAAAAATCCTTTTGATGCACAGTTAAGTAGAGGAGTGGGATACTTTAGCGTCTATTGGAAAATACATTACAGACCAACACCCGGTAACGTTTGTCTTCAAGCAGCAGAGGGGGCAAATCCTACAACTTTGTAGAGGCGTCGATTCGGCAAACTGAGACTTCCTCGTAAATCGTAAAAAGAGCGTCGATTCGGTAAATAGATGCTTCCTCAAAGACGCCAACGTCGTTGTCACTCACCCCCTCTGCTGCTATGGGTTAACCGAATATTTGATCAAGTCCGATACGATATCGTATTCGAGGGTCATGCAAATGTATTGTTATAAATCCGTGTGAGACCGACTGAGCATGACTAAAGAAATTTCGAAATTGATTGAAGTCCATATCAGAGCATCATGTCTGCCAAATATTTCGTAGCGTATGTGTATCAACGCCGTTAAACACAGCAAGAATATTACAGTTATCTCTGATCACTTTTGGAATCTGAGTGTAGCGTTGAGTGACATATATCACGTCGGTGTTTTTATGCCTGCCTCGGGAAAATATTCTAGATGGGTTTTTTTGATTGTCTAACATCACATCGTCGTATACGACTAAATTGTTAATGCTCCCATCAAGGTCATCCACGGATGGTGCCTCGTCAATATCAGTTATAAAATCAATGACGTTCTCACCTTTAATTTCTGATGCATTCTCGTTAAAATCCTTTAACAATTCATAGCATCGTTGATCATCTACGCTAGGAGCAACTAAATACAACTTATCCCACTTCATCCATCTCATTATTAAATTGAGCAACAATTGCGTCTTGCCGGATCCAGATGGCCCGATTATAATTGCGAGGATAGAGTTTGGTAGAGCTGCATGATGCTTAACTGGTTCTCTTGTTTTAGTCGCTGAAAAATCAATTATATTCATATCTCTATACATAAATTATGGATCTGTATTGTGTGAAGTGTAGAACGCGTACTAGCACAAATGATGTGACGACCATTAAAACTAGCAATAACAGATCGGCACTTACTGGTAGATGTGCAACATGTGGTATAAAAAAGTTTAGATTTGTTTCTATGAAATCCGGAGATGTTTTTTAAAAAAACGAGGAGGTGATATTGCAGCTAAGTTAGCAAAACTCCCTGGAGCCCCATGGGCAAAGTATCCAGGAGAAAAGCACCTTCCAGGATATAGCTACTGTGGCCCAGGAACACGATTAGATATCAGACTTGATGATCAAAATCAGCCCCGACCCGGTGAGTATCCGATAAACGCTATTGATAAGGCGTGTCATGCTCATGATGTTGCATGTAAAAACAGCAATTTGCAACACAGGCAGCTAGCTGATGTGAAATTAATTCATGCGTTAAATGCTATTCCTGATAAATCTTTCAAAGAAAAATTGTCTTCATGGTTGGTTAAATCAGCTATGAAAGGCGAATTGATGATGGGCGCTGGTAATTAATAATATGGAATCTATTTACTATTCTCCAAAAAGATACTGGAGGGGTAAAGCAGCAATTGGTAAACTCGCTAGTGCCGCGAAGGTGAAAAAGGCCACTGCGGCGGATTGGTTATCCAAACAGGCGATATGGCAAATTTATCTACCACCGCCTAAACAAGTTAACTACTCGCATTTTGATGTTACTGTACCCAACGAAGTTCATCAAGCTGATTTATTATTTTTGCCACATGACGACGGCTATAAATACGCGCTAACCGTAGTTGATCTTGAGAGTCGATACAAACAAGCAAAGCCGTTAAAAACAAAGTCGGCCACTGAAGTAGCTTCTGCATTTGAAAGGATTTATCGACGAGGCCCTCTACGCTGGCCAAATTTATTACAAGTTGATCCTGGCAAGGAATTTCAGGGTGTGGTTGCATCTACAATGAAATATCACAATGTCACAATACGACAAGGACATACTGCACTACATCGCGATCAGGCAATTGTTGAACGATTCAATCGGACTCTTGCTGAGCGGTTATTTGGATATCAATACGCAATAGAACTCATCCAAGAAAAAAGATCTCGTGAAAGGGTCAAAAGGTTACCAGGGGTAGTTGCAGCGCTAAATAACGAGATTACCAGAGCAATCAATATGAAACCTAACAACGCAATAAAAAAGTATATACCACAACCACGAAACGCTTGCGTTTCTCAGCCAATTCTTGGCAATGTCACCGTGAGATATTTATATGATCCAGGAGAGCTTGAAGGTGGTATAAAAAGGGCTACTGATCCTATTTGGAGTGTCACTACGCATAAAATATCTACTATAACACGATCAACTGGTAGACCACCAATCTAGATATTGGATTCAACCGCCCCTCAGCGGGGGTTTACACGGGAACAACTACAAGTGATTCCTGACGATACTCAATTACCGCCGCGTGGTCTTAACTAGCACCGTTGGGTCTATTGCACTCATGACAGGTCAATATCACATTGTTTCTGACATGACCGAGACTGGTTTTTTTTCTGTCTACGGTAAATTGGCGAGGATCTTTATCCGAATACTGCCAACGCATTATACAATTGCAACTTGCGCAATGATTATTCTGTTGGTGCTTCAACGCGATTATTAATTCAGCATTAACGTCAAATTCTCGTTGTTTTTTTTTTGTCTTGTAGTTTGTAACCGGAGAGTTTTTATTAATGTTTTTAACATCAATATCATCCATTGTTGTGTCATCATCTCCTGACTCTGTCAGGATAATTCTTCGAAGTTGATTTATTTTCCGTACTATGGATACTGCAAGATAGACTAAATTTGACCACTCAATGCGATTATCGACTATCCAAACAATTGTATCCGATATAGTTAATCCCTGCGAGGAATGTATCGTCGTTACGTAACCTAGCGTCCATGGCCACTGAAGTAGCTTCTGCATTTGAAAGGATTTATCGACGAGGCCCTCTACGCTGGCCAAATTTATTACAAGTTGATCCTGGCAAGGAATTTCAGGGTGTGGTTGCATCTACAATGAAATATCACAATGTCACAATACGACAAGGACATACTGCACTACATCGCGATCAGGCAATTGTTGAACGATTCAATCGGACTCTTGCTGAGCGGTTATTTGGATATCAATACGCAATAGAACTCATCCAAGAAAAAAGATCTCGTGAAAGGGTCAAAAGGTTACCAGGGGTAGTTGCAGCGCTAAATAACGAGATTACCAGAGCAATCAATATGAAACCTAACAACGCAATAAAAAAGTATATACCACAACCACGAAACGCTTGCGTTTCTCAGCCAATTCTTGGCAATGTCACCGTGAGATATTTATATGATCCAGGAGAGCTTGAAGGTGGTATAAAAAGGGCTACTGATCCTATTTGGAGTGTCACTACGCATAAAATATCTACTATAACACGATCAACTGGTAGACCACCAATCTAGATATTGGATTCAACCGCCCCTCAGCGGGGGTTTACACGGGAACAACTACAAGTGATTCCTGACGATACTCAATTACCGCCGCGTGGTCTTAACTAGCACCGTTGGGTCTATTGCACTCATGACAGGTCAATATCACATTGTTTCTGACATGACCGAGACTGGTTTTTTTTCTGTCTACGGTAAATTGGCGAGGATCTTTATCCGAATACTGCCAACGCATTATACAATTGCAACTTGCGCAATGATTATTCTGTTGGTGCTTCAACGCGATTATTAATTCAGCATTAACGTCAAATTCTCGTTGTTTTTTTTTTTGTCTTGTAGTTTGTAACCGGAGAGTTTTTATTAATGTTTTTAACATCAATATCATCCATTGTTGTGTCATCATCTCCTGACTCTGTCAGGATAATTCTTCGAAGTTGATTTATTTTCCGTACTATGGATACTGCAAGATAGACTAAATTTGACCACTCAATGCGATTATCGACTATCCAAACAATTGTATCCGATATAGTTAATCCCTGCGAGGAATGTATCGTCGTTACGTAACCTAGCGTCCATGGCGATTTATCAGCACGCAATGCGTCTTCGACAGCACTGATATCAACCTGCACAATATCATTTAACACTAGTATTTGTTTTTCTGTTCCTGACTCTGTCAGGCGTAATGGAATTTCAACTTCGATATTCTGCTTTCGTGTATCCGAGGGTCTATAACACAGCGGTGTTGGAAGTGTTGGAAAGTTTTCTTTGTGTAATTAAAATAACTTTCTCTGAAGTGTGTCTCTGACTATCTTTCTACTTGCCACTACAAAATCAATTGGTCTCCATGCTTCCCAAAATTCCTCCATGGGAGTTTCAGGAATTATTTCTCTGATTATTTCACATTGGATTCTATCCGGTTGTAATCTAATTAATTTCTTGACCTCACGCAATTGTTCAGCAAGTGCTCTATAGTCAGTATCAATTTCTTCATAATAGTCAACAAACCCTTTCAACCAATCATGCGGGGATAAACCGACAAATGGTGGTGGTTGGCCATGATCGCCGCACATTATTACTTTCGTATTCGCGCGCAGTAACCAATCAAGAAACATTTTTAATACATCTACCGAAACCGTACATATTTCATCCCAAATAATAACCCCAGGGATAAATTTCTCACCCATTCTTTCAGGGGTCCATTCATCACCTTTGTATCGAAAAAAGCTGTGATAAGTGCAAGCGTCTACGTTTCGTTATTTTATTTCTCGTGCTAATCTATGTGTTGGTGTCAGCACAATCATATTTGTGAAATCCGTAGGATTTTTCCCTCGATATAATTCAATTGCCCGAGTCGTCTTTCCCGACCCGCCACAGCCGTTTAAATAAACTGTTTTATATCTACAAATCGGATCTGATATCGGTGGTGCATTAGAACGTTCTGATAAATTATCTCCTTGTAAGTAACTGTTTTTAATCTCAGCGTCTGCTGATTCAGAATAATCACGCAGTGTTTCCTTTTTAATTCTCCATGTACCCCAGTGCTCGTTGCTACCGCTAGTAAATTTAGTCACCTCGTTGATGTACTTTTTGTCAATATAAAATGAATCAACTGCAACTCTAACTGCAGTGTCAGGAAATCTATTTATCATTGAAAATAAATTGATACAAGCATAACCCAGCATAGACGACCTCAAATGTGTATAAGGAGAAATGTAACCGTCGCTGTAAGTAACAATTGTACCCAATTTTGTTCCATCGGACAACAAAGCGTCCTTGCGATCCACATATATGTTTTAGATACTGCATCTGCAATTACAAAGTCATATTCGGTTTTATCTATAATCAACCGTGAAGAATATCTTTTATAGTCACATTTGCCACCCTGAGTGAATTTTCCAATTATTCTTCTGCCGAGATCTTTTGCTTCCCCGTTTCGTTGATTAAATACCCGTTTGGACCACTCAATGATATATTTTTCATCTGCCTGAATATGTTTTCTGGATTCGTCAATTATACTATCAAGACTTTCTGGTTCTGGTAACCAGACATTAGTTTGTTTCCGATATGATATAATTGCTTCACTGACTGTCAACGAAAGTAACATTTTTGTATCAATCATGAACCGTAATAACTCTATTGGCAGCCACTTCTTTTCAGACATGTGTCTACCAATCCAGATATAACAAGCGCGATGAAGTCCTGCTGCGAATTCAAATGATACTACACGAGCAAAACCGGTTAAATCAAAATCAGGCAGTGGTCCATTAATCGCAACACGAGTCATTTCATGTACGGGGTGTCCAAATCGTTTACAATACTCAGTACACTCTCCATAACCAAGAAAACTCGCTGGATAACAAGCAACCATATCAACTGAAATGATACTTTCACGGTCGTATTTGTTGCACAAACCGACACTGAAGAGGGACGGGGAACGTTAGAATATGCCTCATATCTGGTACAATCTGTTAACATCGCTTACCATCTCTGTTTTAAATTCATAGTGAAGAATGCTATTGTATAATGGAATGCTAAGGACTATAAACCAGCTGATATTGTCCTGTTCTTAAGTGAACATGATCCTGCGGTGTTGTGTCTTGAGGAAACCTTTAAAAAATATACGGACAAAATCACACTTAAGAATTAATCCTGTTTAAGCACCTACTAAAAATGCAGTCAGGGTCTTAGGAGAAGCTTCCAGTTGGTGTACAATAAGCCTCTCACAATGCCACGCCATTCTTTTAAACATAAATGTACTGGCAATTGCTGTAAACGTTATTCTCCATCTAGTGATTACCTTTTGTCCACTTGTATACATGCAAATAAATCCTTCCATTTTCATTGTTCTCATAAAGAACATCTCTCCAAATTAAATAACTAAAGAAGAATTTAAACCAATGGATCAAGGGTGAGCCATCATTAGTGGAAATCACACTACAGTCTCTGATATTAACAATCTTAATGTAATAAGAGGCAGGCCCCATGTAATGATGCTAACAATAACAAATTACACACACAAGCACGCAGGCAGGCACACACACAGACACACACACACACACACGCACGCACGCACGCACAAACACATATACATACACACATACATACATACATACATACATACATACATACATACATACATACATACATACATATATACATACTTACATACATACATACATACATACATACATACATACATACATACATACATACATACATACATACATACATACATACATACATACATACATACATACATACAGAATATGCAAGGACAAACATTTCTCATTAGTTTGTGGGTTGAGGCAAAGAAAGCAAATCTTTTCGAGACCTATGAGTGGCCCTGAAAAGGACCTTTGGGTTCCTCTTCTACTTTTTTAGTTCTTCCACCAGCTGCTGACTTTCTCCATGATTCCTTTCTACTTCTTTGTTATTTCATCCGCTTTAATCCACTCAGGATGTCCCATCGCTCTAAATTTCTCTTGTATCTTCATCCTCTTGTTATTTAATTTGATTTGTCAAATTCCGCTTTCTGTTTTTTTTTTTATTTTCTTTGTCCTTTCTCTCTTTAGTCTAGGTGTCTTATAACATTTTGACTTCATATTTCATCACCTTTCTCTTCATATCTTCCGCTTTCTTTATCTGGTCTTAATATTTAAGTAGTTTAGTGGGATACTTTAGCGTCAATAAGAAAATACATTACAGACTTCCATCCGGAAACGTTTGGCTTCAATGTTTTAAAAATCTTCCTGGGAACGTTTGTCCTCAAGGGGAGGTAAACATGGGGACTATTGGGCCTGGTAAGCGGCAAGAGAAAATGGAGTGGTTGTAAAGAGACAATAAGAATGGAAGAGGTGAGATGACGTCATGATACTGAAGATTGGTAACAATGTTGCAAAAGTGGTAGGAACAGGTGTGCACCGGATTAACCACAGTGGACAGTAGAGATATACTCATACATACATACATACATACATTCATACATACATACATACATACATACATACATACATACATACATACATACATACATACATACATACATACATACATACGTGACGTCACGACGGCTATAGGTGGAACCTAGAAAAGTGGCTCTGTAGATTTTGGCAGTTATAAGTGAATTTTTCTGCAGTGAAATGATTCATAATTGTTGGGATGATGTTTGAGTATTCAAGGAATACAGGGTATATAACATTAATGGTGAATCATATGCAATTTTGGAGAAAAAAAAAGTGTTTTTTCATTCAAAATTTGATTATTTACGTCATGATGACGTCACGATCAACAAACATGGAGGATTTGTTATAATTTTGTTTGTGTAACAAATTTGGATCGCAAACTGCCGTTTGTACGAATTTTGCAAACTGCAGATATCTGCAGTATGTAATTTTTGTAATTTAAGTTTGAGTAATCAGAATGTTCATCATTGAATATATAGTTCTGACTAATTTCATAACAATTAGAGGTGATTAAGTGATATATGAAACATGGAGGATTTGTTATAATTTTGTTTGTGTAATAAATTACAGAGTTTTTTGGTTAAAGTTTGAGACATTTTCATTAGAAAAGAACCAAAATGCTTTATCAGTAGGATATTATAGATGATGTGAACTACGGACATGAATGACGAGCTAGAAATAGATGAGCGGTACAGTGGTGATGAAATGTCAGATTTAGAAGAAGACTTGATAGCAACTCAGACTGAGAAAAATATATACCTTCAAATCGATTCTAAATTTGGAACTTTGGACAGAGATGATTTCAAAAAGAGAATGTGTTTGGAATTGGATGCGCAGAATTTAAAAGATATCAGACTATCACTACATGATCTGGCTCAATTGGAAAACAGTAATTATCCTATGACTTGTATAGTTGAGAGGACAGTAAGATGTGATAGTGCGCCTCTAGAGGAGAGATTAGCTGAGGATATATTTATTCTATACCATTTCTTAGCAGGAGATAACAACTTATCTGAAGTGAAAAGCCTCGCGTCGAGAAAGAAAACACGCACGGGTATGCATGATAGCAGTACATATGTGAGCCGAGTATTTAAAATAAAAGGATCTAACAAACAGTCACAGCGACCAGAATCAGAACCAGAACAGGTGATGCAGAACTCCGAACGCAATTCAGTATCATCTCTTTTAAATGATAAAAATGACAGTTCCGTAACAATATAGAATTTATACAAGATAATAGATCTAAAAGATTTTATACAAAGCAGTATTCAAGAAATGAAAGATGACATCAGAAATGAATTGAAAACTGAGCTTGACAAGATACGTAAAGAACTGCTCACTAGAGATGTTCACTCTACTAGACTACAATCAGAATTAAAAAGATGCAAAGAGGAAGAAAAGAAGTTATCTAAAGACAATCTGGCCTTGAGAATATCACTCAGGGAGAAGAATAACCAGTTGGAAAGTATTAAAGGTCACCAACTGTTTTTACATCAACTGCTCGAAGATAGAGTATATGATAAGGATAAAGAAAATGTAACCACGAAATGCGATGCACAGACTCAAATAACACCAGCTGATGTAGTGCGTATGGTCAAACTTTCAACTGAAACACAAACAGCAAATATGGTGAATGTGAGAACTGCTCTAAATCTTGATCGTACAAAACGACGGAAGTATTTATCGGACCAAACGGAATATACGGAGAACAAAGGCGGTCGCTTGGAATCCACTGATTCAAGGGAAGGAGTGGTTCTGACTCCGTCCACAATACCCAGTACCTCAACTGAAGAATTGACAGTAATTGAAGATAATGGAGAACGTGGTTATCACCATGATCAGAAATACTCAGCAATGGAAAATGCAAGAAACATCGACAGGGAAAGAAGATCACCATTCAAAAAAAAAAATCAGCCACCTCTTCAAAAGACTTGTATAAAGGAAGCAAAACAATCGATGTCATCACAACTAACAGAAACTGCAGACCTCAAAAAAGACTGAGGAACTCTTATGAACGTCGAGTTCTAATGTCCAGGATACCGGTTGACAGAACGAGAGAGGAGATGAGAACTTGTCTAAAAAACCACGCCAGAAAGAAAGGAATAGAAATAATTGACTCTCAGATCTTAAAGCACTGGCGTGTACGAGGAGGCAAGGACACTTTACTGCTTTAGTCACGGTAGATGACTTAGATTTTGAGAAGGTTTTAGAGAAAGGTTTTGGTCAAATTTTGTATGGGCAAGAGAATGGTATGAGGATTACGGTGATAAGGACGCCAAGAGGTTCAGGTGGAACTATATAAAGGGGCAGTAAGTCGCATATATATGCATAAATTATGGTCAACTACTTTATAGTAATTGTACTACTTGTGTTGAAAATCTATTTTTTAAGTCAACAATTGTCTAGTCATACATTTCGTCTGATGACATGGAACGTAAAAGGAGCCATGTATGGAGCACCATACTTGTACTCTTTGCTAAATGAGGTAGATATTGCAGTGCTTACTGAGCACTGGCTTCTTCCGGAGCAACTCAACTTCCTAGACAATTTACATCCACAGTTTAAATCTTTCTCACGCTCCGACAATAGGCTAAAAGTGAATTTCGAAGAAAGGATATGACATACAGGGTTTGGGGGAATAGCAATCCTATATAGGAAGTCACTCTGCGTTAATCCTTTGTTGAGCGTCGGCAGCGATAGAGTCTTAGGGATAAAAGTAATATGTAATGATAAATTGAAATATTTTGTATTCGGAGCACTTTTGCCATCAACTAATTTTCCTATTGCAAGTTACTATGAAACAATGGAGGAATTAAAGGACCAGTTTGATATGTTCTGTAAAGAAGGCATTCTCATATTCGCGGGGGACTTCAATGGCCAGTTAAGTTCACTGCTTAGCTTCAAAACGAACTGTCTAACAACAAACGCTAGAGGCGCTATTCTAGAAAAGTTTCTGACCGATAGGCACTTAATATCCGTTAATAGTCAATCTATTTGTGAAGGACCCGACTTTACATTTTTCTCAATCGATGGTAAATCCAAATCGTTGATAGACCATATACTATTGCAAAAAACCAAATTCGATTTAGTGGTTAAGGCCGAAATAATTGATGACCATCCTTTGAACATTTCAGATCATCATCCTGTAAAAATAGAGTTGATCATTCCTTTTGCATATAATATAATCATGGCTGACAAGCATATAATTCCCTCCATAAATTGGAAGAAAACATCGGCAGAACAAATAAATAGGTATAAGGAAGCAACACGCAATGAATTTTTAGCGCAACTGCATAAGGCAGAACTAGTGACAAATGTCGATATTGAAATTATTATTCAAGACACGGTAAAGATTTTACATGACGTAGCTTCTAGGTTTCTGCCCATAAAAAGGTTTTGCCCGTACGCTAACCCCTATTGGAAACTACTAAACGTAAAAACGTTTCATACAGAAATGAGGCTGAAACGTAGGGTATGGATCTCTGATGGTAGGCCAAGAGGATGGGAATTTCAATCATACGCGAACTATAAGAAAGCGAAGAAATTGTTTGGAAAAGAGTTACTGAGAGCAAAAGAAATGTGTGATAGAGAACAGTTCAGTGAGCTTGAAAAGGCTGCAGAGCTCGATATTTCCACTTTCTATAAGTTTATACGGAATAAAAGACAAACGTGATTACATATACGAAATTGAATCTAACGGAAAAATTGTACGCGACCACGACTCTATAAAAGACTTATGGGCAAATCATTTTTCCAATTTGTCACTACCTGACAATACCTATCTGTACGATAAGAATCATTACCAGATGGTCTTAGCAGAGGTTAAAAAACAGAGTATAGAAACCCATTCCCACTTTGATGAAGTTGTTGACAAAATTCCCACTAGAGAAGAAATCAGTAGTGCAATTAGTTCTCTCAATAAAAATAAGGCATGTGGTCATGACGGTATTGTTGCCGAGCATTTACTGTTTGCGGACACTCAGAGCAGTGTACAGTTACTTGAAACTGTCTTCAACAAAGTGTACGAGGCCGAGGAGTACCCATGCCATTTTAAACAAAGTTTAGTAATACCAATATTTAAAGGAGGGGGAAAAAGCAAATTAGATATGAATAATTACCGTGATATAACTAGTTCCAGTGCTTCAGACAATCATAGAGCAAATTATATATAATAGACTACTTATATTTTCTAAGCACATTAATTTTCCAAATCCATTGCAACAAGGTTTTAGGAATAATTGTGGTAGTATCACTGCAGCGTTTTGTATCAAAGAATCTATATGCTACTATATGGATAAAGATACTCCTGTCTATGTAACATTTCTTGATAATGCTAAGGCATTCAATACAATCTGGCACAATGGGTTATTTTACAAGCTGTATAAACTTGGCATGAAAGGAGGGAAGACGTGGCGCATCATGAAAGACTCGTTTAAGGGAGTAACCAGTTCTGTTTTATTTGCGAGCAAATTGTCCAAATATTTCAATATTAAGCAGGGTGTAGGGCAGGGTCGTATCTTGTCCGCTTGGTTCTTTCTCGTTATGATAGACGATTTGATCACTGATTTAGATCACATTTTGCGAGGCCTAAAACTTGTCGATCTCCACCTGCCGTGTGTTTTATTAGCGGATGACACAACTGTAATGGCTAATTCGCATCATTCGATGCAGCATCTGCTCGATACAATCTCTAATTATGCGAAAAAGTGGAGATTGAAATATAACGCAGATAAAAGTTGCAGCATCCTCTTTACAAACAAAAGAAGAACTGATATCCTTTCTTTTCTATTCGACAAGTCGCCAATTCCAGTAGTCAAAAGTAAGAAATATGCCGGCATACCTCTAAAGTACAACTTTAAACCTAACGACGCGATAAAAGAAGCATGCACTTATTAAACTCTTTTTATTTATTGGTATCAGAGACGGGGGAATGAACCCTCTAACAAGTATGAAAACCTGGAAAAGAATCATTCTACCCTCAGTCCTATATGGATGTGAATTATGGTCAAATATGACAAACACCAATATAGAAGAACCTGAGCTATGTCAGAGATATGCAGCGCGACGCATGCAAGCTTTCGATAAATATTCGCCCACAGAGGCAACGCGTAGTACCTTAGGACTCTGGTCAATTGAAGCATACATAGATAAGATGAAATTGTGCTTTTTCAACCGGCTGTGTAGGGGCGATTGGACTCTTATCTGAAAAAAGATTTTTATTTTGCGCTTATGTCAGTACTTGACCAACCCAATAAGACAGACGGGGTTTATAGCAGATATTGACAAAATATTCAAGAAATATGGTATGGGAAGTGTTCTCTTAGACTATGCAGTAAGAGTACAAACCAAAGATAAACTTCTTTGGAATCGGAATATTATTGATAATATTCAAAACATCGAAGAATCTGCCTGGAATACAGATATTGAACTAAGGAGCGATTTAATTCACTTCAGAAACATTCATTTGGACTTAAAACCAAGCAGTATATGGTTTCTTGGGCGTAAATTTCCATCTATGTTATGGCCTCTCTCTGAAATAGTGAAACTATATATCATGCCTGTTGGAAAAGATATGATATGCAAACTCTGTGGAAAAGAGACTGACGACAGAGCGAAACATCTTATCTTAGGTTGTGAAATGCTATTTGAAGAACGAAACGTCTTCTTTGAGAGGGTGATTGACACTTTAGAGGTGAGAGACGGGGTTAATTTATTCAATCAAGAAAACAATATTCTATTTTAGACACTTCTTGGAAGCAGAGTAGATTGCTTGTCGTCTATCGACGATGATGTATGGGATAAACTCATGTTGGTAACGGCAAAAAGCATAACCTCATTTTACAATAAAATGCATGTCCTACTCTCAACCAACATGTCATAACATAACAGCAAGAAAAAGTAGTTAAGCTAAATAAATAAATTAATTAACTTAAAAAACAAGCAAAAACAAAAGGCCATCCTGTTGTTGTCAAATTCCGCAATTTTGTTGTACGACAGATCACGGAGATATAATGCTCTCCGGCTCAAATAACATAAGAGTGTCACCTTTTGCTATCTTTTTTCATTTGAGAATGGTTTCATGTTGTTCCACATATATATGTATAGATGTGTGTATCTGTGTGTATATGTGTATGTGTATATATGTGTTTGTGTGTGTGTATATATATATATATATATATATATATATATATATATATATATATATATATATATATATATATATATATATATATATATGTGTGTGTGTATGTGTGTACATTTATATATATATATGTGTGTATGTGTGTGTATATGTATGTATGCATAAGAACATATGTCATGTACAAAGAACTACATTGATAATTACACTTTAAAAAAAAATTATAATACTCTTTTCTGTTGCATTTCATGATTTTGTATTATCCTGAATTTGATTAATCTGATGTAATCTCTATTGAAGAGGAAATAAAGTCAGTCAGTCAGTCAGTCATACAGAATATGCAAGGAGAAACATTTCACATTAGTTTGTGGCTTGAGTCAAACAATGAAAATATTTTCCAGACCTATGAGTGGCCCTGAAAAGGACCTTTGGGTTCCTCTTCTTTTTTTTCCAGTTCTTCCAGCAGCTGCTGACTTTCTCCATGATTACTTTCTTGTTCTTTTTGTTTCATCCGCTGGATCCAATCAGGATGTTCCATCGCTCTAAATTTATCTTGTATCTTCATCCACTTGTTACTGAATTTGTCAAATTCCAGTTTCTTATTTTTGTTTTGTTTGTCCTTTTTCTCTCATGTCCAGGTGTCTTTTAATTTCTTGACTCTTTCTATCATCACCTTTCTCATCATATCTTCCGCTTTCTTTATCTGGTCAACTGCCCGCATTAAAGGTGACCACTTAGTGACCAATACAACTCATCTTCTAAGAAACACCGGACTTTGGTGACACCATCAAGAGCCTCTTTCAACCTTCCAACTCTCACATATTGATGATAGATAAAACCTCTCATCTTCTCCACTTCCTCCAGTCGCATACTTTTAAGCCGATCCACTTTGGGACTGTTCACAAAGTCTAGGCTACATGGATATATCCATGTTTCGATTTATTCCACCAGATAAGCAACGTCCATTAACCCAAACCATCTGTATCTCAACTGGTTGAACAAGTCGATTGCCATCTTCCTTTTGCTTACCCAGTAGAATGGCGCGAATGACGGACACTTGAGTTTATATATGTCAATCACCGAAATGAAGGAAAACATCTATTATACTCACTTCACATATGATCTACTTTCCATACAGAAGGAAAGATTAAAAGTAGTATACACTATCAAAAACCACAAATATAATATCTACACAGAGAAGGATAATAAAAACAAATCACAATCTACTATTCACACAGAGAAAGGGAAAAAACAAACCACAACTATACTATCCACACACGGAAACGATAAACAAACAAGCTACAATCTAATATAAAAAGCCACGTATATACTATCCATACGAAAAGGAAGGAAAACAAATCACAAAATATACTATCCTCACACGGGAGGGAGAGAAGACAAACCATAAATATACTACCCACACAGGGAGGGAGATAAAAAGGCACATACATACTATCCACATATGAGAAAAAGGAAGCAAAAACCAGACTCTCTCTCTCTCTCTCTCTCTCTCTCTCTCTCTCTCTCTCTCTCTCTCTCTCTCTCTCTCTCTCATATATCAGGAAAAGAGTGAATGTTTATAATCACACTACTCTATTTATACAAGTGGCAATTTGAGCAGTCTATTCCCAGACATTCGGTTAGCCATGAGAAGGGCTGTTTTGTTTGTAACTCCACATTTACTTGGCTAATGGTGACATCTCCCTGGCACCACATATACATCGTCGGCTCCAGTCATTGTTCCGTTTCACATTTGTGGCTGGGAGTGCAAAGGCAAATTGAGTGGTTTCTTCCGTTTGAACAATGGTGAAGACATGTTCTTGTCTTCTTCTTCTATACCATAACCGTGGATACAGTTGTGGCTGTTGTGGCTGTGGCTGTGGTTGTTAAATGTGATGAGATGTATTGCATATTCTGAACTGCGTGTTCTGTTTGGACCATGTATGTCCAGTTTCTTCGCTAGTTTCTATGCTAGAGAATATGCTGGTCTCTATCACGTGTTGGCTGGTAGTCAACCATTTATCGTCATAGGGGCCAGATGTACTAAGGTGATCTCGGCTAATGACTGAAGTTAGTTTCACCCGGACAAGGATGTTTTCTGGTCTCTGGTAGGCTACTACTGTTTTTTCCCCACAAGGATTAAGTTTAGTACATCACACTATTCCAAGATGGGCCAGTATTTCCGAATGATTTTGCCTACTTTGGGGTTGTCTGGATGGTATGTAAGGCAATATGATATCCGATAAACATTTTCCTTCTTTCCATATTTTCGTAGGTCATTAGATCGTTTGCTTAGACCTTTTGGTTGCCTAACCTATCAGGTCTTTTTTGTAGCCTAGATTAATAACATTTTCGTGTCTGGTTGTCTGTATGGGATGTTCCGAATGCGATGATTTTGATAATAACTGAATCTGAGAAGATAATGGTGTTAATCAGTTGCTTTTCCATAGATAGAGGTCTATAAGGAGTTTATTTTCTACCAGTCTGTTTACTGTGTCCAGGAAAACGTAATTTGAATTGGAGATTTCTGCTACAGATTGCTCTTGTACAACATACATACATCATTTATTTTTTAAAGGTTCTTTTTACTTCTTTGTATAAATTAACTTTAGCTTGTCATCTAAATTATAGTTTTTTAAAATGTTATATTAGTAAATCTCAAAAGTTAGAAGTTGACCAATGTATGGCGTAATTTATCCTTTGAAAATGTGTCTCTTTCTCTCTAAATGGATTTTGATTTCACTACATTATAATGATGTAAAGCAGAGACTGATGCACTTTCCCCAAGAGTTCCGGTTTAAAGTTATTGTGATTATTGTTAAAAATTACTAGCCTACTATTCCCCCCCCCATTCTCTCTCTCTCTCTCTCTCTCTCTCTCTCTCTCTCTCTCTCTCTCTCTCAAAGGATTGAGCCAAGTAACCTATTTTGATATCATAGCTTTTGAAAAACAAATTTAATATTACTTAAAACCACTGACGTATAGAATCATCAAAAAAGAGCATTTTTCAGATATCCTCGTTCTAGAGTCAAACGCGTCTTCGAAATACAAAAATAAACGGTCGCACTGATCTGTTTCATGCAGGTAATTAAAACAGTCTTTAAATTTTGTGTGCTTTTATTATTAATCTCCGATTCATAACACCTGTCTGGTTATCGTTTATAATAAAAGTGAGTATTTTCTTAAGCCTATTTGTTACTGAAGTTAATGCAGTTTATTTTTTGTCCACATGTATCATTGTAAACTTGGCTTAACATTTGTATAATCTTCTGTAATAAGTAAGGTATCTCCATGGGGCAGAAATTTGAATCCAGTTTTGTTTTATATCCAGAATGCATAGATCTATATAAGACATCCATCCAATTCCTTCCCATAAAAACCTTGAAACATTCCACAGTAAATATATTATAAACAAAACTGGTTTCATTTTCGACGGGATTTATTTCTTCGGTTGGGAGTGGAAGTTTGTCTTTTTGTTTTGTTTTTTTTGTCTTGTTGTTATTGCTTGTGTTGGGTTTTTCAATGTTGCAGCACACTCATAATATGGCGAGATTACCTTCATACAAGATTTCAGCAGCTTTTTTTGCATATCTACATAGTATGTGACAAAGAATTTGTTCAACACGGAATTCAGCTGCTATATTTTCTTCCAGAGTCATATATACATTGTGTAACTAATTTTCATGTGTTATGTTGTTAGTCTTCTCTATGTGATTGAGATTTGTTTTCTGAAAATTATAACCAAAGTAACTATGATAAATGAATGAATCAACTGTGGGGTATACTAAGAGAAAGACATCTTTTCATTTTAAACTAGAACTATACTGACCTACTAAATTCCTTAACAAAATATTTATTTTACCGTTCATGATATAATATTGTAGCTATAATTTTTAACATAAATGCTATTTTAAATGTCAGATATTTTACCACACTTTAATCAGCTGAGACACATGACCAAACACTCATACAGATACAAAGGAATGAAACACGCAAAACTAGTATAAGTATTATAATGATTGTCATGACCTATCCGGGTGGGGGTGGTGATAAAACTGACGCAAACATAATACATGGAACCGTTGTAATGACCAATGAACAACAACATAAAATATATGTGACACATCATGATGCGTTTTTACGCACTATTAATATTAAATGTGAATAAAGTTAATAATGATCATGAACAAGATGGGGGGTGGGTAATCGATCTAAGAAGCTACGGACGAATCTTCGAAAACTGTTAAACAGATTTGTCACTAATTTGATTTATTTATTGTTTTAATATAACGGTCAGTGTAATCTTGTTGATTTAAAGTTTTTGGTCACATGAAGCATTTGTTCCATTTGATATGATCCTGTTGGTGCTGACAACTTACCAGATTGGGGCTGATCACCAGCTTCATGTGCTGTGCTCTTATGCGAGAATACAAGCAAATAATTAGCGTCTAATCCACCAAATGATATTTCTTTGATATTTTGTCATGTCATAATTGTACCAGTGCGGTGTCAATTGACCATTGGAGGCCTTTATAAAAATGGAAAGCCAATATCGGATAGCGGCACTAAACACTCAGACACTGTACACCTCCCGTTAATCTAAGGGGTATGTTTGTTAGAGTTAATTTGTTACGACCATGTTACCGATCCAGAAGCTACTGTGTATTCCAAGTTGCTTTATTTGACCTTGTCAGCGAGGCGTGTGCGAATTTCAGAGAGCTTAATATCGATGACCTTTGGATTTCCAAAGAAATTATATATAGTCCTATTTGAGTTTCTACGAAAATCTGCAAATGTGGATACATTTATTTCATATTCAGAGCTGAATGTTGTTAGTCAATCACTGATTGCCTTAACGAAGTTATCAACATATTTATGCTATTCTCCAGGTATGTTTTTGTTTGCAGAATCGTTTGATTCTGGTTTTCTTAAATTAGCAATATTATTTCCGCTTGTGTTGAATTAACCAGTCATTATATCGTTGGTTTTAGCAACGTACTTACTGATCTCAGTTCTGATCGTGGTGTTGCCACGTCATGTATTTACGCTCATGTTAAGATCGCCATACATACTATTTCCAATTTATCTCCAAAACGCCCAGTAATCTCCCCGACGATTGTTAGAAGTGATTTTACAGAGTTTTTAATTTTACCTGCTTTAGTTAACACCAATAAGTTATCTTTGGTAGCGCCTGGGACTCGCATAATAATATCCCTCAACGAGATATTGCTCGTCTTCAACCGTCCTTGCTGATCATGAAAATAACAATTTCGTTTGTGTCAACTACGGCAAGACGCATTACATCGGCAAGCTCGCAGGATAATTTCAGCCCACTTAGTATTGCTCGTCTTTTTCCGCCCATGCTGATCCTGAGAAACAACAACCTAATCCGGATCAACCCCTTTTAGACGAGTAAGATCAGAAAATTCATCTCGCGTCACATATGCAGATAAACTTCACATGTGCACTTACGTGTAGCAGATCTTCAGTAAATATTTACCATTATAATCCAGTAACCTGTTTAAAACAACCGTTTGTATTTTTGTGCACGACTTATTGTGGTGGCGCTGAATACCTTGACACGGCTTTCAATAACACAAGCACTCCTTGACCGCGTATTGGTGGATCCGTTATTGTCTGTGCTGAAATAGTGAATACCAGATTATTAAGTGACTATGCTGTAAACATTCTCTCGAAGGTGCCAATCCAAACGAATAAAAACAACAACTCCACGTTGAACAACCGCGTATGCAACCCATTTAGTACATGCTCCAGAACTTCCATCGAGATTAATAATACCGATTTTTTGAGGAATTCACGCATGAAAAAAATAAATAAATATGTGTGTGTGTGTGTGTGTGTGTGTGTGTGTGTGTGGTAAGAACCAGAGAGAAACGCAGTAAAAAAAAAGCTACTGGAAAGAAAGCTTTCTCACATATATATATATATATATATATATATATATATATATATATATATATATATATATATATATATATATATATATATATGTGTGTGTGTGTGTGTGTGTGTGTGTGTGTGTGAGCTATGCGACCTGTTATTTTGTTATTCTTGTAACTATGCTCGGTTCTTATGTGTCGATGATATAAAACTAGTGATAATAGAAAACTTATATATAAATATAAGTGTTAACTAACGTGCCAATAATTTATGTTCTGCTGGTTTATATCGGTCAACTCTTACAAACAAGACTAGTTGGACTGAATCAGTAAGACAATTAATACACAACAGAACTGCATCAACATAGGGAAATAATGCAAACAAAACAATCCCTCAAACGAATTATATCTCGGATTATATGGAGTGAAAAGAATACTTAGCTACACAAAGGTAATTTCAACAATAAGTAATTCCAATTAAATTATATTCCGTTTCTCTGTGGGTAGCTTACATAGAAAAAATTATTTCGGTTTTATGAATAATCTAAATGTACCCAGCAGACTAAAATATATTATTCGATCAAAACTATGTTTTTGAAGTTAAACATTACATTTTTTAACTGTATTACTCATTATGACGACTATGTGACATTAAACAGTAAGAAGCTAAACCAACACGTTTTGTAAAATTCAACAAATAATTTAATTTTCTAAGTTAAATAATGAAATGTAAGGACAAATCACAGTATTATGAATTAAATTCAACTTAAAGTTATAAGTTTTTTTTTCCATAAGTCCAACATAATAGAACGCCGAATGAATTATATGTATTCAATGTTATTCAATGTTATAATGTACCAAGAGCCTTGTATGACCTGAATTATCATCGATAGTCTTCATGTATCCCAATGGCATTATGCAGAATGTCTTTGAATGAGTTCACAACAATCCGAAAATGTTGTTTATTCGAATAATCATGTGCGTACTTTATAGTTCCAAAATATAATTAGAAAAAGTATTCCTCTCAAATTAAAACTAAACACCACATTGAATACTTCTGCAGACTGAAACTTAAGTAAGAAAGATTACAGAAATAGGATTAATTGTTTAATTTTGTTCGCCTTTTCTAAATCACCGCGACTCTACTGTGATTCTATTTTCCAATACATGCCTACTTGGTCTTTTTCGCAATATCTTCCACCTGACTAGTGTTAAAATAAACTCCACCTGATTTATCGCGTAGTACTTAACCATCCAGTCGGGAAATTACCCCAAACTGTAAATAGATTCTTTCTCAACGCTTGCTTTAAAGTAAAATCCAAATAAATAACCTATTTATCTAAAAAAAAAAAGAACCCACAGTCATCGACAAAAAATGAGGTGTGTAGTTTGTTGTTCATAAGTGATCATTATAATCAATAATCATGAACAAACATTAAACACAAAATAGATATACATAACATCATAAGGATGCGAGAATTCATATCCCTAAAGGAATGTGTGTTTTATTTTGCAATGTCACAAAATCAGAGCGATAGTTACGTATGTATATATTACCCGAATAAGCTACCTAATAGTTTTCCACATAATATGATCCAGGCACATTGCACCTGCTTATGAATATGGGACAAAATTAGGCAATTAAAATGGCTTAACACTGAAGGATGGTCCTCATGAAGTATGTTAATTACGCAAATAACCAATTAGCTATTTGCATTTTTATCGAGCAAGTTTTAGACTTCAAATAAAAATGAAAATGATTAATGTCCGCATTTACAAAATTAGGCTATGTTTAATTGGAAATAATAACAACAAAAAAACAACTGACTGGTTGGGATTGTAAACTTTTATTGTCAGTTTCATTTTTAGATAAGCTGTGTGTGTGTGTGTGTGAGAGAGAGAGAGAGAGAGAGAGAGAGAGAGAGAGAGAGAGAGAGAGAGAGAGAGAGACAGAGAGATCTGGATTTTTTCATCGTAGCCTTAACAAATTGTCCTGCATATTACTACGATGACTCCAGTATGACAGTTTACAGTGATGTCTAGCGCTGGATCATGACGTAAACATGTAGCACAAAGTCTTTCCCTGTCAAATTATACTGACACTAGGTCGACCAGTTCTAACAAAGACCTCTTAATGCTGAGAGACTAGCGAGGATTCTGTCAGTACCATTTTTATGTCTTTGGTTTGACTCGGTCGGGGTTTGAACCCGCGACCTCCCGCATCCGAGGTGGACGCTCTAATCATTATGCCACCAGAGCGAACGGTCAGCGATGTAATATCAAGCTTATAACACGTTTTGTATAAATATCACAACACCCATTTCATGCAGCAATGGCTTGATTGCAGTTTCCTTCATTAAAAAACTGTTTGAAAATGAGAATTAAGTGTTAATGAAAAATAATAAAACAAGACCAGTTGTTGTTGTTACATTTCAAGCTCATCATTATGTGAATAACTTTTTTAATAATAAATAATATGTATCGTTCATAGGTCATAAAAAGTTAGATCTTGAAAGAGCACTCAGTAACAAAAGAGAAAATAAATAAATGCCAAGTCAACGTGAACAAGTCATCTAAAACTTTCTAACTCAAGCAGTGCAAGAAGCAATGTTAAAAGTGTAATATAGAAAGTAGTCATTAATTCTTGTGTTTCTTTGAAATGAACAAGTCGTTCAAAGGTTTAAAAGCATCCATCATTATTTGGGGTAATTCAAAAGAGAACTGCACATTGGTTATGTTTGATATATTTTGGAACATGGTACTTACGGTTTTTAGTTGATTATATCTACCGATAAGAGTAAGAGTTCGAAGATAGGCAAATTTGCTCCCTAACACTGGCTCCATTACCGATGAAACTGTTTCAAAATATTTAGTAAAGCCATGTTTAGTCATGTTAACAGTTTGCATTATGACGTTCCAACGATCGAACAGCCACTTCATGGTGTATATTGCCGAATGCTGATTCAAATTTTTCATCATAACTTGTACTGAAAAGAGGTTATACAACAGTAATGGAATTTTACTCAGTGATTCTCTTATTTGGGGAAATTCAGGTATGCACTGTCCTGAAGCAGCGATAATACAATTAATGTTTCCAATACTTTTTCTTAAATCCTTTATGTACAAAGTTCTTAAGAATAATCTAACAAGTTGTGCCATTATTGTTTGTACTTTCTTAAAGTAATTCCCCAACTTCATAAACAAATCTGAACAGGAGAATATTTTAAGACAACTGGAGGCTCTTAACAAAACAAAATAATTGTGAGGAGAATAATTAATTATTTTCACGCACTGAAGAACGGTACGTAGACAGTGTCGCGTTCTCTGGTGTAACTTATTCACATCAAACAAAAGGATAAGTGACAAATATAGTTCAGGCTTATGTTTTGGAAAATTCAAGGTGATATTTTTCTTTTCAAGGTATCGTATGACTTGAGACTGGTTAAACACGTATGCAAGATAAATTGGTGATATTAGGTCAGAATTTTGGCATAGTAAAGCTTTCTTTCCCAATCGGTTGCCAATGTATTCTAAGCTTTTCACGAGTCCATTAGCAGCTGCTAGATGCACCAGTGACAGTGTGGCTTTCGTGTTCTGACAAATCACATCATGCAACAAATATCTACTCTTATGCATATGGCGAAGTAAAAGCAGAGTGGTTTTGTCATAATCAGCTCGATCTTGCGGAAACCGAAATTCGCTATACAAGTATTTGGTTTTATTGACAAATTGTAATTCGTATGGTTTTGTATTAAATGTAGGCGAGGGAAATTTAGCCATCGCTCCGAGCAAGACATACTGTAAAACAGATTCACTGTTTTTCTTCAGTGATAATCCACGATCAAAATAGCATTTGGCAAGCTCGTAATTTCCACCTTCAACTGCTCTTTGAAGCACGTTTAATCCTTCATTGTCTGCACACTGTTCGATATATTCTGTGCTTAAATCCTTTATCATGTTGTGTACTCTATTGCAGTCAACAAACCAGAATGAATTGTTCATATTCAAAGAAATCCGATGAAGCGGGGATTTTTCAATTGGCATTCCGCATTTTAAACAATCACACCCATCCCCAAGGAACAGTTCTGCCATAATAGGGTTATTTCCTATGGATGTGAAAGTAGTTAGCGGATTAAATCCATCTGTACCAAGGGTACTAGGTGCATTGAAATATATAAAAAACATGAGAGTTACATATACATTGGACCTTTTGATAGCTTGGTGAACATATTGTTTAAAATAACGATGATATTCAATTTTAGGGCTTACAGTGGTTACAAAATATAAAATTGTCAATTCAATGGGCGACATATACATAACATAATCATTCACATCCACACCATCACACGTATAGGCAATTACTTTGTTCAAGGAACAGTTATAAGGTTTTCGAATAATACTTGCATCATAAGGAAGGTTGTAAAATGCCTCGTCTAAAGGTCTATTTTTTAAATTGTCATTTTTAAGAATGCATTTAAAAAATATATCTTGATATTTGTTGTAGAGATCTACTACTGCAGTAAAGTAACCATGCTTCATGATATAATGCAATATATTAGCACCGGTTGAATCAACATGCATGATGTCTTCCTCAGAAAAATGTATCCCCATTAGATATTTTCTTACCGAGATGCTGTTCAATGCATGGCTGGAATCCATTGATAGTGGATGCATGTAAATATATTGAAGAATACTACGATTTAAATTATCATACAATGGTGTCATTTTTTTAGAATTCAAATGGTACATGACGTGTAAATTAAACGGGCGACATAAGGCTGCAATATGAAAGGCAGTTGACCCATTTTTAGTACGAGAGAAAATGTTCACCTTTCGTCTATATAGGTAGACTAACATATCCAAACCAGCATGACAAGCAGCATGGTGAATAGGTCTGCACCCTTCCATGTCCTCTTCCTCCCAATCCATATCACGGAACAGAGAATTGTTAGCCAGATTGGTTAATCCATATCTTGCAATCAAATGTACCACTGATGAACCATTGAAACACTTGCCTTCTGAAAGTTTATTTATCTCTATTACATTCAAATGTATCATTTCTTCATGTGTAAAATTCCATTCAAGGCATTTATCCGATGCATTTGTCAATGGATATAAAAGTTCAACACTATCTGTTCTATTATGTATAACAGCTGTAAGGAAAGGAGTTCTTCCAGCTCTGTCTCGACATGCTGTGGCATTTTGTGCATTGGATATCAACAGACGTACAGTGTCTATAAATCCCAGTCTGGACGATACATGAAGTGCTGTTTCACACGATATTGTCTGCCAGTCATCAAAGGGTCTCCTTTTCAATACTGTTTCATTTACATGTTTCATAATATCTTTATCCAAATCAATGTTTTGGAGACTTCTTTGAAAATTAAGAAAGGGAGACTGCATTCTGCTCTCATTTTCTTTCAGCCAATACATAAAACCAGTGCAGGGAAGACTTACATCTTTTACACCTAAATTAAGAAGTCTTTCAACGATTTGTATATGTCCACCGGATGCTGCATTATACAGACATCTTTGATCAGCAAATCGTGGACTGAGTTTCAAGAAGAAGTCGAGCACGTTAGCATGACCGAACTCACATGCCAGATGATGAGGTTTTACATTCATAACGTTTACAACATTCGCCATACTCTTATTTCTGCTGAGTAGGAGACGTATAGTATCTACATGACCATGTTGAGCAGCAATGTCAAGTAATCCATATCCCCAGAATGTGCGTGTCTTAATAATTAGCGCAGCGTCGTCTACAGTGGCTAACAGTGTTGGCAATGATATCCGGAACGTTATTTTGGCTCCTGCATCCAACAAGGCTTTTAAAGTTTCTACGTGACCCCTTCCTGCTGCGATAAAAGCTGATGTTAATTTGTCTTCATTTAGGATATCAACATTTTTGAAGAAATATAGGCATAGTTCGGTGGCACGGTATGAATTTATATGTTTGGCCAATGTGTGAAGCAATGAACCAGATTCGTCCATTCTTTTGAAAAACCTGCGCGGAAGAGATTTGAAGTATGATACCAAGTCATGTTGCTTTGATTCAGAAGCATGCACTGCAAGATTTATAATGTGTGTATCAATGTCGTTATTTGACTCATTAATTAAATGAAACAAGTACCTTGCCATTACGTTATGACCCACTTCTTTCTCAATATAATATGTCATTGCCTCTCTTTTAACATCGGTCAACCAGTGATACATGGAAATGTGTGTAAACGATATTTTTTCGTCGGACGTAAAGCTGACAAAATGCATCAGAGTATACATCTCTTTAGTAAATATGTTCTTACTCAAATTTCGGTTCTCAAAAAGTAAGATGTCAAAAATGTTTTCTTTCTTCATTGGTTCATTGGATACACACAATATCTCAAGCACTTTTCTGGCCAAATGAAAACGTTCCTCCGTTTGTCCATAAATGCGCTCAAAATTAAGTTGATAAATTTTGTCTAATGAATTTGGTATATTCTCTACACTCAGATCATTCATAGATTTTAAATACTCAAGAGCATGGCGAACGTACAAAAAGTTTCCAGAACTAATGTCACAAAGTTTATCAACAATATCGCTTATTTTATGCAGTGCAAAAGTGCTGGACAATTTTTGGTACATTGACTGCTCCGCCTCAATATGCTTTCTAACAAAATCATGTATGTCTCTCTTGTTTCTGACATCGCTAGCGCTGATTTCCATGAAACGAAAATCTCTCAATTTCCTAATCAAAACTGAAATATTTCTAGAAGTGCATATAAATTTAATCCATTTTGGAAATCTGTATGCTGTCCGTTCTAATACGCTTAGTATTTCATTTTTATTCGCATCAGTGTCTTCGCATTCATCTAAGGCATCGATGGCTATAATCCAAGTCTGTCCTGGATCAATACTCGACTCTACTTTGGATAATGTGTAAACTATACTTTGATCCATACATCCAACCAGATCATAATTGCATTTGGTTGAGTTTAAGTAGCTCAGAACACCATTCTCGGTTTCAAGAGCTGACCCAAACTGAGGGATGGAGTTTGCTATCATTCCTGCAAGTCTTCGAATGAATATAGCTGCTTTTTTAGTATTTAGAGCGTCAAATCGACAGACATGATATGCAAGAAGCCGTGCTCTCAGCTTACCTCCTGGCTCTGTGGTTTCAGCACACACAACATGTGAAACCAGTGCAGACTTTCCAAACCCCATTTCTGCTACTAATAATACTCCTGTACTGTCGAAATGCTTATCAAACATTATATCAGAGATATTCTGCAACAACCATTCCCGTCCGACAATTTTGGTATGCTCCTTGATATAATGAGACAGAAAAAGTTCTGGTCGAAGTGGATATGAAACGTCTTCCCCTAAACAACCTGAAAGAATACCAGATATTATGGATTAAAGCCAGTACTGTGCACCACTCCTTTAAAATAGTTCTAGTAATTTACTTTAGCCATCTTGCGTTTCTTTATTATTTTTTCTTCATTTGAATTTGTATGCAGCTCTGTATGACTTAAAATTGACATGGATATATGCTTCGCGTCTCGTAATGATCAAGATTTCCTATTAGAGTTACTGTGATATATATATATATATATATATATATATATATATATATATATATATATATATATATATATATATATATATCGAAATATGTACAAAAAACATTAACATTATTGCCTATTATCACTGGCAGAATATTAAGCTGGCTTTAGAAATAAGCTGGACAATTATTTGTTTCTTGATTAATTAGATTGCTGTTTACAATTTTAGTCAAAGGTATGCTTACATCAACAATTAGAATCAAAGATAAATCAGTTTTAAAAAATTATAACATTTTAAAAATTTTACAAATGATCCTACTACAATGACCATAATTATTAACAACTGTTAATTTCTGGGTCATTGTCTCTTAAATCGTGCCATGTTTATAAGACGTATATCGTTCTTTTCTTTTATCTTTTCATAATTCTTTTCTATTTATCCTGGTGATTATATTTTGGCACAATCTTATGGACTGTTTATCAGATGGTGGAATATTAACGTTATTATTAATTATATTAAATGGTTTTATATCTACCTTGATGTTGGACTGAATTAAGAGATTGTTTATCGAGAAACCGTATCAATCACGCAGACAACACTCTTCTTATTTGAATGTGAACATAAAACCTTTATGTCGATTTTACAATGATACACTTTGATTTATTAAATGTCAAAGCAATTCTCTACATCCAGCTGCTGCTTCTCACTGCATAATTACTGTTTTTGCCAGAATTTTATATCACAGCGTAATCTGTATAAATTCACTGAATGATAATTTTTAAATCCTAAAGTGTAATTATCGACATTCTTTAATGTTGTGTGTGTGAATTATTTGTTTCTGTATATTATAGTTTTATCTCTTTCCATATTTCTTCAATATGTCTGAAAACTGGAGCGTTAAATATTTGTATATCAAAGATAAGTTACACTGTTCGTTGAAGGGATTGAGTAAATTGTTCAGGTGGTGGATGGGATAAGATGTCAGCTATGTTTTCCTACCTGAACAAAATCATAAACATTTTTTTTCTTATCAGATCGTTTTGGGGTCATGTTCGTTGTCGTGGGATAAAATCTTCAAAATTAGTTTTAATGACAGCCGTGCGCATTAGCCGGTATTCAGAATATATTCGACTAAATCAAGTTTGAATGTATAAGGGACAATATACATGTATGACCATAATCCTCTTATTAATAATAGCGTTAATATCCAAAAGATGATGGTAGAGTTCTGTTGCCGGGAAATTACTGAAAGTTTTTTTTTATTAGGAGGTACAGCTCTGTGGCCGTGAAGTTTTTTTAAAAACATTTATTGATTGTGGGGATGGGGTAAGATGGTTCGGTATTTTCTGTGGAAGAAACAAATGTGAGTTGGGGTAGGGTAACATCCGTAAACAAATAAACTAATTGGTGGATGGGAGAATTATGCGTAATGTATTTCGTTCAGAATATACATTTACAACTCTACTTGAAGGTTAACACAGTATTATAACGGACAAATGAGCAAACTGCAGCCGATTAAATAATGTTGCTTACCCTCGTGTGAATCCTTCCCCGTCCTTGTGAACAGGCTCACAAAGGTTAAAAAAGTGAAAATAAAAGCGAAAATGCCAGCCAATACAGCTTTTTTCCTTCCTTTAACCTCGTTTCTAACAATTGCTGTGTCATTTCGCTGGGTTTTCAAATCGTCCATTATTATTCCGAGTTCATTACTGTCATTCTCGACGGATTTAGTGTCATCTTTGTTTTTAACCTGACTAAATTCTTCGGGACTCCGTTGAAATGGTTTTCCCGTCTGAATGTCATGTAAAGCTTGCAATAATGACGTTGAGTTTATTTCTCGAGAGATTTCAGCTGTAGATACAAACCTTTTTATCATCTCAAATACGCAATTTTTGTTATTTTCCGATATTCTTAGAGATGGATTGTGGCCTGTGTACTTATTTCTAGCTTTCCTAATGTCTTGCATCAGGTTTAACACTGTACTAGGTAATTTAAATTCCCTACAACTCTTGATTATTTCTAGGTAAGTTGGCAAATCGTTCAATTTCTCGTCCTCCCAACATTGACTTGCAAATACTCTTCCGAGTTGTCTGTGGTTCTGTGGCCATTCCCATGAACGCATTTTATCCCAATAAACCCGCCTCCCTCTTGGTCGAATGTATTGCGATAGGTTTTTCTTCCATTCTTTACAAGCATCACACCAGCTGTAGATAACAAAAAATATGTAAATTTAATGTGTGATAGCTATGATACCTATCAGCAATACTTACATACATATACATATATAAGTAATAATTAATTGACAATATATAAGTCCCTGACAGATATAACGAAGCTTACACACATTCAAAACACGTTCATTCGTATGAAAATCTGTTTTCTAAGAAAGTGATCGATCTTTGGGTTCATGGCTGACACATTGGCAGTCGATGATGTCACTGTCTATCCCGCCAATTATTTAATAGATCCTAATATTGAGAACTTCTAGTGCTAATAGAAATAAACCAACAAAAACAACAAACTAAAAAATGCACTTCTCAAAAGAAAATTTCAGATATTATGAAGGTATGTCAGAATTGAAAAAATTACATAAATGACAAATATTTATTGAGGTCAAAACGCCAGTACTTCCCTCACATTTTATATGTGCATTGTCAAATCGTGTGCGTGGTTGAATTCCTTCATCAGTCGAATGCAAGTTGTCCAAAGCCCATGAAGGAAGCAAACTAATAGATCAGCAATGTTAAAAAGTGCAATGTCAAAAAGAAACAAAACGTCATGATCAAACGTAAACTTTCATAAAAACGTAAGCTTGTATATTTAGCAGGATAGCCATGAACTACGAAGACGTTTTGGCAGACTGTGGGTAGGTATGTTCTTTTTAGTACAACTATTCGTAGCAAAGTCTAAAGTTGTAAATAGGATTCATTGTCAATCAGAAAAAATTAAAGAAGCATGTTAATTATATATCTAAAAACAAATAACAAACAAGTAGAGGAACAAGATAACAACCTCCATGTATATATATATATATATATATATATATATATATATATATATATATATATATATATATATATATATATATAACCTTAGCATTGAAAGTATTACAATAAAGGTTCATCAATCGATTTTTCTTGGCTATCTAAAACGAGATAATTGTGTAATGTCTCATACTTCTAATTTCTTTCTCTATTAATGTCCTTCAACTTTTCCTTTCTTTTTTATTTTTCTTCTTGTTCAGGTTTTCCCAGCAATGCTGGATGAACCGTCCAGATATTAATGGATGTGGCAGTATTACACCTATTTATATCAAATAATGTCTACCTATTATAAATGTATTGTTATGTATATTTAATTTAATTGTTAGTTTTGTTGTTTTAAAAATTATTTCATTACATGTTTTTGTAATGTAACAATGTTTGCTGGAGTTGACCTTGTCCAAAACTGAGTTTATTTCTGCTTGACCTGATTGACATTGTTTATAATTGTTTATTTCAATTATATAAACAGCTTATAAAATCTTCATTATTTCTCTATGTGTATAAGATTAGTAGCCGAACTATTATTCAGGAAAACAAGGAAGGAGTCAATATGATGATCAGGGTTAGGGTTTGGAGATTCTCTAGTGAATTTCATTGGCTATTATATTGTAAATAATCAAGGCACAACATAACGTTCTAGCAGGTTATTTTCCATTAGGTAATGGTTGTTTATAGAACATTCTAATTGTGACCTTGCGTTCAAGCAGAGAACTATATTATCTTGAGACTATGGTCATTTTACTAGTTTGTATCAGTCGTGCTTTGTCATCAAGCACTTCAAATTGTATTAGGTTGTGACCAGTTTGGGCTGAATTTTATTTTCTTCAAATTATTGAATTCAAGTGAGTATTTTCTCTGGAAATATAAATTTTCTCTGACAAAATAATTTGATAAAGACATTCATTGGAATTTTTACTGAGTTCAAATCCGGAATAATATATATGTGATTCAACAATGGACTTTTAACACATCAGTACTTCGTAGGCTAGAACAGACACGTCATCGCCTTTAATTTTGGATCTCTTCGGGACTTGAACTGAGTTTTACTCATGACTTTTTATAACTAGGACTTGTGTCTTTGATTCTTGGATTAATATTTGGATTTAATTCGCAATACTGTTGGTTCTTCTTTCTCATTTGTTATTTTGTATTCTTTGGAAATAAATTATTTGATACATTTTACAAAGCTTGTCGTCTTCACTCTTCATTTTCTTAAACATATTTTAATACCATAGACTCGTAACAGTTATTTTCTTGTTTCATATCTCATTAATTTTCATCCCACAGATGTGAAACTTACCTGCATTGCCTAAATCATTGTCATGCAAAATGAAACATTTGTTTTCCATATGTCGTAAGTGTTCTTAAACATGTAATCAACATCATTCACGTCGTCACGATGATCAATATCGTGTTTTAAAAGGAACATGTTTTAGTGTCGAATTACTCTCTATCTTAGGTAGCAATTATTAAACGTTTGCAAAATATGGCTCTTTCTTACCACGGAACAATACAGCGGGACGACAACTCTAGTCCAGGGAATGTTGCAGGACACATGGACGAGTTATTGAAATTAAAATCAAAAGCGAACAACTCCAATTCCTACGATCCTATCTGACTCTAGCCAAACACCCCTCATCATCGAATACACGTAAGAAAACAACAGAGAATAAATTAAACTTTGATTTACGAGAAACAACATCATCGCAACGTTAGAATTATTTGCGACATTCAAAATTTATTTCAACAAAATAAAGTGTATGGCACAATCAGTCGCAACGCTAATTATTTAGTGCTGTTCACAAAAGTCGAAGAGATAAATAGCAAGTTCAAGTATTGCCTAAACAATTAGACACGCTCATGCTGAATTTATGGCGATCCTTTGCAGTTGCCACATGCGTATGTATCGATCAATATAAAACCTACTAACATCAGATTATTAGAAACTTCGCACGCATTGTTTCAAGATTATGTCTCAAAAAATTCCATTTATACCTCACCTATCGTTTTTGGTCATCTCAATAAGATAAAATATAAAAGCACTATGAACTTCCTCTTCTCTGACGGTATTCAAGGTTTCTTCCTTTCAACCCCATCCTTGTACCAAAGTGATTAGCGCACGTTATATTATTCATCAAGAAGAACACGTTTTCTTGAAAAAGAAAAGAAATGGTCTTTCAAAAGGAATAATTGTGCGTCGTTTTTTACGATGATATCGTGATACCTTTGCCAAGAGTGACTGCATGTTCCCCCCCCCCCCCCCCATAGTCGTGCTCATCTTTTCAGAAGAGAAAAAACAGAAAAAGACACAAATTCCAACTCTTCACCAGCAGCACATCTACATTTGTTCCCGTTTCATATTTCCCCACTCCTCAGTTATTGATGATGCCAACCAAACTTAATTAAAGTCTATTATTTCCATATCTATTGAAGAAATGGAAATCCATATCTAAATTGACCCCAGCTCATGTACCTTCGCCGTCTTCTTTTGCACTGGACGATGCTCCTGTGGCGAGAAAGGTCGCACCCGATAAGACAAAGGTGCAAAACAGAACAAGAATGTTTCAATGTTGACTAGTATAAACATGAACTGTACGATTTCTTCCACTGACAACAACTCGTCGTCCAGTGATGCCCAAAGTCAAGTTGATACGACGTCCCGACAATTTGTGGACAAGAACTCCAAGCATCAAAGAAATATTGTTGGACAATAATCACTTGAGTTCCTATCAGCAAGATTTCTTCTATTTCACTGTTAAGCCTCTACTGTAGACCTCCAAATGTGTCCGAAACAAAGAACAACATGTTATTTCTCATGGTCAAACATATATTGGAATGTCTTATCGGTGCTCGTCAACGTCCATGCCCCGCCACGAACGCAGATCATTCAAAAAGCAACTACAAATTCGTCGATAGGTCTATGAATGTTATATAAAGGTATTGAAAGGAACGGTTCACTTAACCATGATGAAAGCGACTATGACGGCTTTGTCACTTTCTTCGAAAAAGATGAAAAATAAAAGTCCAATCAGCCAGAAGAAAAAGTGCTCGTTGAATGAGGAGGATTCTTCCCATGCTGAAATTCGTTTTTAAGAGATGCTGATGTATGTCGGTGAAAATGTGAAATGTAGCTTTGTCTGTTCTAAGTGCTGCTCAATTTTTACTCTGCCTCCTATTTTACCTCCACATTTATGCTGCATGCTGGTTGGTTTGATTTTTGTGTGTGTTGGTCATTAGGTATGGGTCCAGCTCTATAAGACTGGAGCTTGGTCAGTAAGTGCATATGTTGATAAAATGCTGTGAATGTTGTCAGCACGTGTCGATGCTGTTCAGCAGATGTGGATGCTGGTAAGTTAATGTGTCTGTTGAACCTATGGTACTTTTAATTTTATATTTCCCCTTGTACCAACACATTTTTAATATGGAGGCGTAATGTTAAGTTCGTCTTCTACCCCAAGTGATATTTTTAAAAAGAATAATAAGTACAAGGTAAATTATATGTTTAGGGCTAATATTAAATTTTTCTTGTACCCCAAGTGGCATACTAATGTTAAACATATAGGTTAATGTTAAATTATTCTGTACCAAAAGTGGCATGCTAATGTTAAACATATAGGTTAATGTTAAATTATTCTGTACCAAAAGTGGCATACTAATGCTAAACATATAAGTTAATATTAAATTATTCTGTACCAAAAGTGGCATACTAATGTTAAACATATAAGTTAATATTAAATTATTCTGTACTAAAAGTGGCATACTAATGTTAAACATAAGTTAATATTAAATTATTCTGTACCAAAAGTGGGGGTTTTAAATATGGAGGCGTAGTGTTGACTTCACCTTGTACAACAAGTCTTCATTGTACTACTAATCTTGTTCCTACCGAAATTAAAAATTCAACATCTTGCCATAAATTCAATTCCTTGAATAATAATTACCACATTTTCACCCACCATTTTCAGACTGGTATTCCAAATTTCTTTTTTAAACAGTTTCATATTTTTGTATAGTTTCAGATTATTTGACATGTCATTAGTATAACCTTTTAGTAGGATTAGGTGTTTTATATTTTGTATATGCCTATTAGCTTGTGTACATTTCTATGAAGTTGGTCCTGGAAGATTAGCTTTAATGCTAATTGGTTATTCTCTTAAAATAAAGACATTATTAGTATTAGTATTAGTAGCAGCAGCAGCAGTAGTAGTAGTAGTACTAGTATTGACCATTCCTTACATTGCAATTGTGATATTTGCATTCAATAAATGATACTGTGTGTGTGTGTGTGTGTGTGTGTGTGTGTGTGTGTGTGTAAACGTAAGTCGGTATTCTATTGGGACAGACTACGACTTTTTCATAAGGACATATCTCCAAGGCATATGACTAACTGATAATTGTTACAATGGCAATTAATTTTTGATATTCGAAATCAAGTTGTTGTTGTTGTTGTTGTTGTTGTGTGTGTGTGTGTGTGTGTGTGTGTGTGTGTGTGTGTGTGTGAACACAAAACATAAAGCAACTTGATTTCGAATATCAAAAATTAATTGCCATAGCAATTTATTTCAACAGACGCTGCAATATTTCAGTCATAACTAGTCTGCCACACTCGATGCTTGGAGTCGTTCACTTTTCGATTCGAAAGACATCTGGTTGACACAGATTACAATTCTAACTCTTGGCTATGGGAGTTTATTTCAGATTTATGATCAGTATATGTGATAGCCTATACTGACATGCCATCCCTAGGTTATCTAAATCAATTTGAATCCAGTGAAGATATAAGTATGATAATACGTGTAAGGCATAGTGCAATAATACATGTAAGGCGTACGTGTATCAGTAGTCATACTGTGCGGTTTAAATCCTTCAGTGTTTAAAATATTGTGAAGCTAGAAAAAGGCCTAGTAATGCGGGATCTGAATAGCATATAATGGTGGAAAAGAGCTAATTAAAACTTGAAGCAATTATTCAATTAATTTTGTATATTTTTGTGCAAGTAAAAAGACTGTTTTTTAATATGATTATATATATATATATATATATATATATATATATATATATATATATATATATATATATATATATATATATATATATATATATATATATATTCGTATTCTTTATATTTATATCACTAGACAAAAATGACAACTCTTACTGACCTGTGTGTCTCTTTCCATGTTTCACTGCAGTATTGATGGCATTGTTTGTATATTGAACACCTGTTATAGACATCCTCGTGAATTATTTTTAGTTTCTTGTCCACATATTCATGCAGTTCTTTGGCAGTCTCTTTGAAGGCAAGCTGCACTGACGTAAAGTTTTGAAACTCCGGCGATTCTAGCAATCCTTCTTTGTCGGCCATGTCGTTACTGTTGATTGTTACCTCTGTTACTTTAGGTGGCGCTATACAGTTTCGTATTTTGCATAGGGGTTAGAATTTTAAAGAAAAATAATTTTCCAGGATTTCTTCACTGGTTATACTAGCAATATAATAAAGACTTTGTATATCTTAGGTGTTGGGAGAAGAACTTTCAATTCCTTTTATTTTGATGTATGATTGATGGGTGTACTTTAGGTTCTAGAGTATACAGCCTGGGCTAACTTAACATGTGCTCGAATAAAAAAAAACTGCTAGCTCCGAATGGTCATTTTCACTTCCTGGACTTCAGAGGTAAATTGTAGAAAAATGATGCAATAAATTTTTTTACTTTTCAGATGTTTTGTAATTCGTTCATTGCACTTTCAGAAGCTGCTATTGCCTACTTCAGCAAAATTCGTTTTCCCCAGTTTAATAACTGCTAAAGTTAGTGTACTTTTGATTAATTTTTGTTAATTTGTCAAGCACATGGGAGCATCCATTTTGTTATACCATGTGCTTAGATGATGTACAATTTCCACAAGTGCATTTTCCAAAGAAATGTCAGCCATATTACATCAAAGTAGCATAGAGATATGCCAACATTATCTCCATTGTGCATGTTACAAATGCAAACAACTTCACCTCACATGCGTCACTCTCTGAAAAGTACATAGTAACTGGTGAGAGCTCCCTTACTGGAGCGCTACCTTAATTGATAAAACCCTGCGCGTGTTTGTAAGATAATTGGGATTACTATATGACATTATCATTTACCCAGTCGGAGACGACACATAATTTTGTACTGCAACAACTTATCAAAAACATCACACGCACACACATACACATGCACACAACAAATCTGAGCAGAACAAAATGCAAATAAAATTGTATTTTACAGCCCACTTTCCATCAATACCAAAACGAAACAAAACCTTTTAAATTCATTGATATTCTACGGAAATTGTACACGCAAAAGATACAGACAAAAAGCGTTTTCATCCCAAATATACTCTAGTTTAGCAGATATTCTTTTCCAGTTAATGATTTATGCTGTCTTTCACGTAAATTCCAAAGTTTTATAAACATTTGAATAATTATGAAAATCTAGTGCTCAAAACTATGTTCATCTACATTATGGATGTCTCTAGTTCTTATGTCATCATGTGCAAATGAGATCCAAATTCAGTATCGGTATCAGATTCAAGTTCATCGTATTCACACATTCCAGTTTGTTTGTAACCCGCTAAGGCTTTAAAAACAGAAAGCACCAAAGATACGAAAAATGCTCACAACTTAGCCATTTCATTCACAATTCATAATTTTTAACCTGATTGTCGAGGGGGGGGGGAGTGAGTGTAATATTGTCAACCTTTTCGTGTTTTAAATCAAAATGGGTTTCTTTAGTAACACAGGTGCCATAATTGCATTTTGCATATGCGAGTCTGTGTTCTTAAAAAAATCCTATGTAGCTCAGTCTTTAGTAATCTGTAATACGACTAATATACGAGTTACATCACTTTTAACATAGAAAAGTTCCTTCTTTGTTTGCGTCGAGAACTTCCGGTTAATTCGAAACGCCAGTAAGTTTACAGTATTAAGAACTCATACCCCTCCCACCCCCACGGATCCAGTCAGATTATAAATTATAAATTGATGAATATGCAGTTTTCATATCCATAATGCTTTTTGTTTTTAAATTCGGTCGGGGTACAAGCAAATAGGATGGTGTGAGAATACTATATTTCCTACATATTTGAACTTAAGTAGTAATAATAATAATGACTCAATGAGGCCTTTTCATTGCACTTAATCTTTCTAAGCTCTAAGCGCTTTACAACATCGATAATGATATGATTACAAACACCAAAAAACAATCACCATGAAATTAAAATACAAATAAAATATGAAAATATTTAAGGCAGGAAACATTATTAGGTCTTTAAGTTTCTTCTTGCAGTCGAAAAAGATCGGTTTTAAGAGCACTCTTGAAAGGGATCAATATATCTTTATGTTTTATTTCAATGGGTAATTCGTTCCACGTTGCAGGGGTCCATATGACTTCGTTTCGTAGTGGGAAAAATGAGTATTCGATCGTAAGAAGAGGAGCTAAGTACCTTGCTGGTGTGTACACATGGGTCAGGCCAGTTAGGTATGTTGGACTGGATTCTGTCTTGAAACGTAGCACAGAGATCAAATTTTATCTTTGATTCTGGATCGAATGCATAGCCAGTGTAGGGTACATAGCAGCGTGAGATGTATTTTCTGATCGTAATTCTGTAAAGATGATCAGCGCAGCTGTGTTTTGAACTTTTTGGAGTAGGTATTGAGACGAACAAGACAAAGGTAAGTTACAATGGTCCAGTCTTCAAAGTACTAATGAACATACAAGTGTTTAGTGGCATCAACTGAAAGATATTTGCGAATGGAGATGATGCGTCCCAGCTCAGGATATGCAGCCTTGCATATGTATATGACATGTTGGTGCAATGTGAGAGTACTGTCTAGAGTAACACATAGGTTTCGTACTGACTTTGTGAACTCAATGTTAGTGTTGCTGATATTTGTTGTTTGAGATAAAGGATGTGAATGAGAAAGTCATTGTCTTGTAATCATAATGGTCTCAATTGTATCATCATTCATCTGCAGCTTGTTACATGTCATTCATGATTTCACATCAGATATGCACCTCTCTACTCCGTGTATGGTAGCATAAACTTCAGTTGGTGACTAGACTTGTACATGTGGTTGTCATCAGCGTACAATTGGTGAGACACTGGGTGATGATATACGACACTTTAGATCGACTGAGTGTATAGAATGAAGTGAACCAGTCCAATAACAGACCCCTGTGGAAACCACAACATTTGCAGATAAAAGTTGTGTCCTGTTGACAATGAACGCAGGCAGTTATCGAGTTGTTCCGCTGTAGGATGTAATTAAGTTGTTAGGTTTTCTTGGATGTCATGCATGAATTTGGTTCTATTTATCATACGGAGGTTTCTCTTAGTAGCAAATAAAGGTGGAGGGTTAGGGACTGATACGTCGAGATAGCATAAAATGCAGAAGTGCTATGATGCAAGTTTGCAGGATACAAGGGTATATTGTACAATATTATGATCAGGTCTATGAAGAATCCAGTCTAAAATGTGACCAAGTTTATGGTTGGGTTGGTTAACTGACTGTTTAAGGTTGAGAAAATGAATGGAATCTAGGAGTTTTTATGTGTAAGAGGTTCCTGGACAGTCAAATTGAAATTTGAAATTTTCAGTAATAATTAATTTGCCGCCTATCGAATTTCCATGCTCCAGAAAATTCTGAAACTGCTCCAAAAGTAGAGATTCAGTAAGCTTGTTTTTTTCTACTAGAAGGAGGGCGGTAGAGGCAGATAAAATGGGCTGAACTTTGTTCCACTGTGTGTTATTTTGCCTAGTTCAAACGATTTGTGGCATAAATTGAAGGTGATGATGTATTTAAGACATTTATTCATGGATTCTTAGTAATGACAGAAATCCACCCCCGCGAGAGTGACGGAGGAACGACTTGATAGAGTAACCAGTGAGTGTTAGATCCGGGCACTTGGGCTCATATATTTAGTCATGTTTCTGTCAGGAAAAAGACGTCGATATTCTGATCGTTGATATAATTAACTATTCCTGTGCGCTTTTCCGTTGGTCCTACGGATTGGGAGTTGAATAATGCAATACGCAGTGGTATCTCTGGCAAAGGTGACACAACGGTTGACGATTTAATAGGTATTTGCACCAGGTTATCGAAATTAACGGCCGAATTTTTAAATTATTTAGCTAGAAAGGGCAAAATGGTGACACAGCGTTTCTTTTGTCGCTTTCGTTTTCATTTAAGTATTGATCAATGTAGTCCCAAGCTCGTTTAGTCTTGAGCACAATGTAGTATGGAGAGCCAAAGAGTGGTCGTTTAAAGCAATTAATGAGGGTCCATCATAAACGGGTTGACTTGCGATCACGTGATGGCGGTTTATTCAAGAAAAAAGGACTTCGTAACAGTGGAGCATGGCAGCTAAGAAAGATTCTACTTGTTCTCCTTTCCAAAACAAGGAGATGAAGAAACACATACGAACTGAATAGCCAATGCATGATGAAATACAATAATGTAGACGAAGATAGACAACAAGCACATATATAATTAAAAACAGCACAAAACGGAAGAGCTGATTCAAGCCGGTTAAGTTATTTGCAGCCATCATTCTGGAAATTTATATATTAGATACGTTCGCCATAATTTCGATTTCGTAGCTACATATTTTGATGATTTTGGCATTATCGCACTTAAAAAAAACTCATCTGGATGATAATATTACTTATGATGATTGAAGTCAGCAGGTTATCTTAAACCAATCATGTGTGATTGACCAAATAGCGTGATACATAACATTAAAGGGATAGGGATAGAAATACATGTAAAAGGTATGAAATGTCTGTTTTGTGAAATCTACTGTTCTCCTTCTGCGTCGTCACACTTCTGGAACTCATTGAAAATCACGATTAAGTGTGATTTCAGTGTCTGTGATAATGTTATAAACATGGGTGGTTTAAACGAGGACCTATACAGTGCTGAATTCAAAGGTGAAAAGAGAAGTATGATGCTTAATGAGATGAAAAATAATAAAATAACCGACCAGAGTAACATATAGCTCTGCAACTCAGTTAGATCCCATTGTTATACCTGCAAATACAGATGTTCTTCAATCTGGAAAGTAAGTTATATCGCTGCAAATGTAAGTGATCACAATGCCTCCTATTTGTTTACTTGTCTGCATTCCGAATCGTCCCCCGATAAAGACGTGTGACTTTATAATAAAGCGATCAACACATTGTATTATCTTATACCGGGTATATCAGGTATAGACTGAACAGCTAAGTTTGCGTGATGTGCTGAAATCATTGAAATCGTTGGTTCCGTTGCAACTTTGACTTCATGGCAAATTCAGTTTGCTAGAGACTGTGTTCCATTTCGCACAGTAATTATTCGGCTAAGTGACAAATGTTAGTATACACACAGTACGCTAAACAAGTACGAAAAAGTAGCTATTATTAGTAAAAATCTGAGTCATTGAGAAATACAAAAATAATACGTATCAAACTCATTAACCAGAAAACGAGCAACAATTTCCATATTAAAAATGTTTCCTTTTTCTTATGGAAAACCGCGAATGTAATGTCAGTGTATCCAAAGAAATGTGCAACTCATCTTTCAGATTACATACCTATTTAAATACTGAACAATGTTGGAAAATTTATGGAAAGAATTGTTTTAAGCAATGCTACATCACCTAAACTCGAGTGACCTTATATTGTTATGTATATTAAATTTATAGTGTATATTTGGCTGTTGTCCATACTTAAGTGGAACGTTTTGGGATTTTGTCACTACTTTAAGTTCTAAAGCAAGATGTTCACTGACGTTTTACTTTATGGTCTTATCGTATTAACAATCTTTGTTACAAGTTTATGAAAGTTTCCATTAGAAATTATTCAAATCTGGGGAATTGCAGGGCGTGTAGTTGCATCGCGGGTCAAGTGAAAATATGTATACGGGTAAAACCTTCACTGTTCCGATTGTCACGGGTCCTGACACTAAGTCTGAGAAAGGAACATTAACAAAGCCGCACTCTACTCCCTGAATAAGAACACTTTCATTAGAAGAAGACTTCTCAGAAAAAGGCAAAGTACCTGATAATAAAAGACTCTGAGAAGCTCCTGTGTCCCTTAAAATTTTAATAGGGGTGGGATTGGCTGAATCACCCAAGAGTGATGATATAGAACCCTTTGATATGAATGGTTCATAATTCTCCATAATAAAATCAGACTGGGATTTATTAGACCCAACAAATGTATTGCTTTCAATACATGACCGTGACCTTGACCTCTTAGAAATAAGAGCATTTGGAACAGGTCTGTCTTGATTCTGATGCCTATTTTTCAATTTGTAGCAATCAGAAATAACGTGTCCTTTTTTCTTGCAATAGGTACACGTCGGAAGAGACAAGGATCTAGAATCAAGCTTGTCTGAAGTTTGATTTTTAAAAGTTGTGTTAGTTTGACTTTTAGAAGGGCTTGTATTAGGCGGAAATACTTTTCTGCCAGAAGACTGTTGAGAAGAAGTCTTGTTAACAAAAGAAACTCTGTGTGTCAAAGAATATTCGTCAGCAGCTCGAGTAGCATTTTCCAAGGTTTCAATCTTATGCTCATCAAGATAAGACTTAACATCACTATGAACACAGTTTTTTAACTCTTCAATTAATATAATTTGCTTGAGATTTTGATAATCTTGTTCGACTTTCTTGGCTAAGCACCATCTATCAAACAATTGCTCTTTTTTTCTAGCAAATTCGACATGAGTCTGTCCAGCTTCTTTTCTGTAATTTCTGAATATTTGCCGATAAGCTTCAGGGACTAACTCATAACCCCTTAGAATGCATTCTTTAACCACATCATAGTCACCACTTTGCTGAACGGACAGTGAAGTGTAATTCTCACTAGCCTTACTAGTAAGTACTCATTGTAATAACTGAGTCAATTTCTCTCTTGGCCACTTTAAATTTTCTGCAGCTTTTTCAAAACGAATGAAGTATTTGTCTACTTCTTTTTCTCTAAAAGTGGGCACTAATCTAATATTCCTTGCTAAATCAAAATTTAAATTTGGATTTGAAGTATGATGGTGATTTTCACTTCCCAGCTCTATTTCCTTCATTTTAATTTGATATTCCCTTTCTTCTCTCTCTCTCTCTCTCTCTCTCTCTCTCTCTCTCTCTCTCTCTCTCTCTCTCTCTTCTTTTCATATTGTAATTGTCTTTCTTTCTCCCTTTCCTCTCTCTCTCTCTCTCTCTCTCTCTCTCTCTCTCCGCTTTTTCAGATTGTAATTGTCTTTCTTTCTCCCTTTCCTGTCTCTCGCTCTCCCTTCCCTGAAATTCCAGCTTCTTCAACTCTAATTCCATCTTGAATTTTAATTATAATTCCTTTAGTTTAATGTCAAAGTCTGATGTAGACTTACTGACCGAAATCAAAGCACTTTGTTCCAAAACATCCTTTTCTACCAAATATTGAACCCAAATTTTGTTGATATCTTGTTTCGTTAAAGAAGCCTTGACTTCAGAAAAATCATATTTTCTGGCAATTGAATCAACTCATCTTTTTGGAAAAGATCTAATTGCTCCTGGGTAGGATTAGAAAGAAATATTTTTACTTTAGATGTCATTTTAATACAAACCTGTCAGTCTCACTAAAGATTTAAAATTTTCAAAAACTAGGGGAATTCAAATTTAAAACAAAATTTTCTGGGAAAAATTCTAGCCAAATTCCAATTTCTCTCAATCCCGGACGAGCCCCCAATTTCTATGTTAGGCTCGAATAAGCAGCAACATAGAAAGAAGTGAAAATAACAAGCTTGTAAAATTTAACAAACAATTTATTGAGTACAATTTTTTTCATAAAAGAAAATAAATAAACTTACGGTTTTAGAGAATCAAGTCCAAAAATTAATCCAAAAAGAATTCACAATATAATCCACTAGTGGAATTGCAGGAGTCCTGATATTAAAATATCCTAATAGTTCCCGGTTCGAATCTTGACGATGTAATCCAATATGGACGACGATGTCACGTGATGAAGTAAGTTTTAGTTTATAATAATCGAAATGAAAATCTATGAGCACATATTCGTTTCCAGATAAATAATAAAATAATTCCTCTTGCTCCGAACGAATTGACACAATTTCCAGTACACGGTAATTAAAAATAGCTCAAAAAGAAGACACAACTTAATATTATAAAAGCCCAACTTCTACTAAATATCTCGCTCCAAAACATCACTTATATACCTGTTTTTACGTAAACAGGAAAGTGGTCACGACCTTCCAGAAACTCTCAGAACAATCTCACGTTCAAGAAATCACGTAACCAGCATGATCTAGAAAGATGTCCATGGAATCAACCAATCATTTTTAAAATAACGCTCTAATATCCTTGGAATCAACCAATCATTTTAGAAGCTTGTTTACACTCTGAAGCAAGGTCAGAAAATGAGGTTAACATCTGTTGTTTATTTGTAGAGTGTATAGGTCATCCATTTCTAGAAAATCTCTCCCAACTAACGAATTGTAAACCCAAAATGTCAAATTTGAATCTGACAAACAAAATTAAATGATTTAAATCAAATATACGTAACAAAACTCAAGATTCTAATGTCTGGCACGCCTAACTCAATTCCGATTGGAGGTTGGTTTCCTAAGGATCAGACATCGCCCCTCCCAACCGTCTGTCAAAGATGTTTACGATAAAATTGGACAATCCCTTGTTCAACAAGAAATCGCCACTTACCTGTGAACAAGGTTACGTAACTGACTTTGGCAAAATTAAACCGCGCGCATTGAGTTTATGGATATATCAATAAACTCGCAGGACAAGTGAGACTGTCGGCGAGAAATTATAGCCTCATGGTTTAACATGCCTATGCTAACATCTGGTTTCTCCTATACCGCGACAGTATATCTTGCACATGCGCTAGTTTTCAAATGTATGTAGCTGTTGTTGTTGTGATAAATTAAATGTGAATTCATTTATGGTGATCACTGTCTTCAAACAAGATTTTGTTATCATTGTGTATTTTATCCATTGACAGAGTACTAAAGTACAAATGTAAGCATGGGGTCCATACAAGTTGTAGAAGTTAATAAAACCATATACAAGAAAAAGTTGGGGACCACTATTCGAAGATAATAATAATAATAATAATAATAATAATAATAATAATGAGTATTTTGTATAGTGCCTAATCTTTCGAAGCTCTAAGCGCTTTACACCATTAATAATGATATGACTACACTACAGAAAACCAAATGACAAAAACAATGAAATTGGAAAACATGAAAGAAACATGCTGAAAACATATAAGATACAAAACACGATTAGGTCTCTAAGTTTGTCTCTGCAGTCGAAACAGGTGAGTTTTAAGAGAACTCTTAAAAGTTACCACTGTGTCTTTGTGTCTAATTTCAATGGGCAATTTGTTCCACGTCGCTGGGCCTTGGTGTGCAAATGAACGTTGTCCATATGACTTTGTTTTCACTGTGGGAACAATAAGTATACGATTATCAGAAGAAGAGCGTAAGTATCTAGCTGGTGTATACACAGGGTGAGGTTGGATAGGTATGTTGGACTGGAGTCTGTCATTGAAACATAGCACAGAGAACAAATTTTGTGTTTGATTCTGTATCGAATTGATAGCCAGTGTAGGGTACAGAGCAGTGGTGAGGTGTGCTCTGACCGAGGTACTCCAAAGATGATCCGTGCAGCTGTGTTTTGAACTTTTTGAAGTTTCTGGAGTAAATATTGTGACGAACCAGACAGAATTGAGTTACCATAAACCAGTCTTGAATGTACTAATGAACACACAAGTGTTTTAGTGGCATCAACTGAAAGATATTTGCAAATGGAACTGATGCGTCTCAATTCAAGATATGCATCCTTGCATATATTCATGACATGTTGGTGCAATGTGAGAGTACTGTATAGAGTAACGCCTAGGTTTCGTACTGACTGTGAGAATTTAATGTTGGTGTTGCTGATATTTATTGTCTGAGGTAAAGGATGTGAATGAGAAAGTCTTTGTGTTGTGTTAAATTGTGTATTTATTTAGGGCATTTACTTAGGGTATTTATTTAGGTTATTTTTTAGGGTATTTATTTAGGGCATTTATTTAGGGAATTGATTTAGGGTATTTATTTAGGGTATTTATTTAGGGCATTTATTTAGGGCATTATTTAGAGTATTTATTTAGGGTATTTATTTAGGGTATTTATTTAGGGCATTTATTTAGGGTATTTATTTAGGGTATTTATTTAGGGCGTGTATTTAGGGTATTTATTTAGGGCATTTATTTAGGGTATTGATTTAGGGTATTTATTTATGATATTTATTTATGGTATTTATTTAGGGCATTTATTTAGGGTATTCATTTAGGGTATTTATTTAGGGTATTTATTTAGGGTATTTATTTAGGGTATTTATTTACGTATTTATTTAGGGCATTTATTTATGGTATTTATTTAGGGCATTTATTTAGGGTATTTATTTAGGGTATTTATATAAGGTATTTATTTATGGTATTTATTTAGGGCATTTATTTAGGGTATTCATTTAGGGTATTTATTTAGGGTATTTATATAAGGTATTTATTTATGATATTTATTTAGGGCATTTATTTAGGGTATTTATTTAGGGTATTTATTTAGGGCATGTATTTATGGTATTTATTTAGGGCATTTATTTAGGATATTCATTTAGGGTATTTATTTAGGGTATTATATAAGGTATTTTTTTAGGGCATTTAAAATGCAAGTGCTCTCTCAAGTCATTTGTTGGCTCATCCCATAGAATGGAAAATGTTTATTTTAAATATTTGTTGCCAAAATTTGAGGTTTTAAATCTTGGTGAAAATAATATATATTAATATCTAAAATTACATTTATTGTGTTGGAAATTTATTAAAATATCCAAACATTCGGGAGAACGCTTACTCTGAGTTTTGAAAGTCACTAGAGCTATAACCTGATGTCTTCACACCTGTAGGGTTGGCATTATTGTCATAAGTAGGAGTTAATGATAGCTACTTGTGCGGTCATCAATTACAAATCTCATGCATGCTCTTAAATTTGTCTTCAAGTTTAGTAGTGTTCATGTTACTGCAGAATTTCCATACTATGATACAGAAATTGGAGTTGGAAAAAAATAAATGTATGTAAGATTACCAGTTTGTTGAGGCTAGTTGGCCTCTGGCCAATATGTTTCACGACAGATAGTTGGCTTCAAGAATTTCCTACAAAGACTTTTTTCGTGTCAATCGATATATAATTAATAGCCAATGACCATTTAAAAATTTCTTCACAGTTAATGACAGCACTACTTATGTTTAGTACAGGCTTCATATTGAATGTCTTTTAATTTATAGCTAGTGCTTGCAACTTTTATAGACTGGCCTGCATTTTGCATCCTACAACTTAATTTGCTGCTTTCGATTTGATAGATAGTTCAGTAAGATTCCAACTTAGCTATCTGACATACCCTTGTCCTTAACTTGCAAATACAAATAGAATGTGGGAGACAGTCATAAACCTTGGATAAATGAGAACTGTAGCTACATATTTGTTTTCATGAAGAGCTTTACCCCCATTCTTCAAGTAAACGTAACAGAACGTTCTTGCATATATGATCCTGTCGAAAAGTATCCAAATGTATACTTTAAAAAATGTTCTAACAAATAGTTGCTAATTAGGTCTCAATTGATTTCTCAAACAGTTTGGGTACGTTAGATTTAATGCCGACAGATCAATGGTTAATTTTATCAAGATACATGCTTGTATGTCTTTTTTATTATTATTATTATTATTATTATTATTATTATTATTATTATTATTATTAAAGAAACAGAATTTGAGGAGATTCGGAACATTTCAGCGAATGTGGCTTTAAGCATATGTACAGTCGTTTATGTCTCTTTTAGTATGGGCCATCTCAGTCGGATACGTTCACTTCTCAACGCAATCTTATAAATTATTTCGGTCAAAAACAAGGATTTTAGGTATCACGGTACCAATTGTTTTTCCATAGACCTCAATGCTAATATTTGGAGAGATAACTATATTTTCTATCCTAATTTAGCGTGCATCTCACACACTGTTATAGAGAACAATGTTAGATTGTCAATTTGACGATGACAAAACCAGGTACTCCATTGCATTTAAGAGAGATAACTCTGCTGGAAGTAGACGGGTATGAGCTATCTAGTCACAACATACTTATTTTCAGTCATGTCTATGACATTTTCAAAAACTCATAAAAAATACAAAATATGATCTATATAGGAATTAACATAAATTCACATGTTGCCAAGAGGCTAAACTATTTTTTAAGCCTAACAGAAAGTACAACTCTTACATAATCCACCAATCATAGCTTTTAAGCTCCACCCATCTGGACTTGCGCAATTGGTACCGTTATACCGTAAACGATAAGAAGGTTTAAAGTTTGTACATACTCGTGATCTGTGCGTATTTGGTAAGCTGAAAAGATGGCAGAAAGATTGAGAATTGTTTTGAATCATGTGTCACCAAAGACTTCATCAGTTGTATCCTTTTACGTATATGCATCGTGACGTCATTCTTACAATAAATCCTGCACTTATTCAGAATCACAATATTTTGCATTTTAAAATTTCATTTCTGTCATGGCAGACAATGTGTAATTAGTGTACGCATACAGTTATATTTTATCTTATATTAGCTTCATAACTTCATCATAAGTTCATCTTTCATCAAAATCTGACTACTTACTTCGGGAGTATTATTTTAACCAATTATTCTGTTTTGACTTTACTTTTTTGTTTCATTACATGATATGGGATCAGTTTGTAGCCTTGACCACACTGCTGGTAATTAATACATTAATTTTGACTGATCTTGGTATGCAGATTGTAAGTAAAATCTCTCTCCTTATGACCCACTGCATTAAATCCTTCAGAACACTTTTTTTATTCTTATTATAGTATTAATCCATGTCAGAACAGAACACGGGTATATATCTTTGAATGACCTGGTTTTAAATTACTGACGCATGCATGGAAAGCAGCATTGCCGGAAGGCAACAATTAAGTATGAGGATTATATTATATCACTAGGAATAAGCCAAAAACTTAATACCCCCCCCCCCCCCCCCCGTGATATTGATTTAAGTTTTGGGGGCTGATGTTACATATTCATTAAAACATCAAAGACACTTTTGCCTGCACACTTCAGTGTACATTTTATACACATACCAGTATTCTTGCTGTGGAGCTTCCATGATCTGAAGGGTTCTTTTGGTGGCATGTACATTATTTATTTTTCAGGTGCAAATCCTATGTTTGGTCACTTGTAAATCCACATTTAATAGCACAACCCTCTGTCCTGTGGCCATTTTTAATTTCTCAATATGGTTGTTACCAGTATGTGTCTAAACGGGACACAGGTTTGTTCCAAAAAGGTTTTCAAGCATGAACAGGTCAGGCCCACATAATGACATATGATCAGTCAGTATCAACACAGATTTGTGGGTTTGAATCACCAGACTACACTGGAACTGACCATTGCTTAGGAAGAAGTGAAGTTAGGTCCGGCTATCATGGCAGAATTTTGAGAGAAATTAAGAGGGAGATGGACATCAGAAATTCAAGATAAAATGATTTTTTTTTAAATTTTAAAATGGAAACCTAATGAAATAGCAAAATATGCTAAATAATAATAAAAATAATAAATAATAATAATTAATAATACTAATTACTAATAATTAATTCATTATATTATTAAGCTAACAAATATAAGTGATTTCTTATTAAGCCTTGCAAATTTGATTTAAAAATTTCACAGGCAATTAACTCTCATTTCTGATGATAAAGCAAGTGACATATCAAGGTTTCATTTACCACTTTTTAATCATGATTTTCTTAATAAACAAATGGGCCATTTCTTGTAGTAATTTTGAGAAAATAGTTAGGGTCTAAACCTGATGCTGCATTATAAGATTATAAGATGCTCACAAATGATCGAGGGAGAGAGGTATACTTTGCAAAAGCAAATGTATATATAAGGGATGACTTGTCAGTGAGTCAGAGTCGCACTTTGGAATAATAAACACTACTAAATTAGTACTAAATTATTTATCCCCATGTATGCCATTACCTTATGAAAGTTGTATATCGATCAAACTTATAGAAGTGTGATAAGGAGATGACCTCCATAAGGCAAGGGGCAACAACCTTCATATGGCAAGGGGCATACATGATGATAAATATATATTTCACACTTAAGTGATATCCATTACCCCGACTTTCATTACGTTGGGCATATAGTCAGTGACTTTGCTTGTGGATTCATAACCCTTAGTATGATATCATCACATCAAGGGTCATTGTGACCTGCATTTAAAGCAGATACAACTTTGGCAAAGGTGTAATTTTAGGTCAGTCCCCCCCCAACATAATTACTGGTAGGATTTTGCACTTTGTGTGAATATGTTGAGGTATGTTTGTGTCTTAGATACCAAAGATTGTCATGGCAACTTGTATTTCATAACTTTTCTCAAAAGTTATTTGATTGGGATCAGTGTATTATGCAATTTGTATTACACAGGTCCACATCTGTTTATTAAATTAATAGTAAGCAATAAATCCCCATTTAGGTAGTGCTTTGTTTAAATTTTACATGATTTCCCCCCCCCCCCCATAATTTCAAAACAGAATAATATTTAGTAAATTGTTCCCAAAACTTGTATTAAGAATAAAAATAAAATAATAACCTTGCAAGCTTGTATTTCTATGCAAACTGGGACAAATTGGTCTCAGGTTGACAATGATGTACAGATGAGATATACATGAAATTATTGTCCCTAACTTTCTCAAAGACAAGCGAGTCAACAGCTGGGATCTATAGTCATGGGCCTTCATATAAATACACATTGGATAATTTAAAACTCACTGAAGATCAGAGGCAGTTCTATGAGGAGAATGGGTACCTGGTTATACGCAATCTTGTTCCAAAGGAAAAATTGGAAAAATACAGGTAATGATTCCTTGATTCATATATGATTCATCTTATTAATTATATAGCATAAGAGTGGCTCAGTAAGTATTCAGTGCCTAATTACATCATATCCAATCATATCAATATTTACTGTATTAGTTGGGACACTGTATTTGTTGGGACAGCATAAATTAATTTTTACAGTAATTTTTGTGTGCACTGTGTGTTCTGGGAAACATTGCGCTTTGTTTTAGTATTATGTTGTGGGATACCTTTTAAATCATTCAGAAATTACATGTCAGAAAATGCACTCCAACTAAAATTTTATTTTAATAAGCATAAAACTACTAGAGACAAAACTCTTTATTCCACTGCAGCATCATCTCATCAACACAATCCTTCTCATGCATATGTACAATCCATTCATTAGGTACATGAATATTTTTGTTAAGCTTTCTTATACTGTGAAAAATCGTTAGAGGCAATACATCACCTGAATCGGAAACTGAAAGGACTAAAGTCATATTTTTTTTCTTCAAATCTGCACTAGCCTTATTAATTTTGACCCTTTTGAGCCCCCATCTTATCATCAGTCTGTCCAGAAATGCGATTAAAGTACACTAAAGTTTAATTCATGTTAAGGATCATATTGTTGGCAAAATGATCTGTTTCTCTTCTGGCCTTCATAAATTCATCACAAAATTTTATTTTCTCCCAACCTTCCTGGTGATGCTGGGTCATCAATGTTCACACATAAAGCACTATATTTTGTCACATAAAAAATTGTTCCATTGTTTCAATTTATTTTCAAAATTTCCATGAATACCAGTGTAAAGGAAACAAAGTTTCCATATTTCAGTCATCATTGTGTATTCAAAAATAAAAAGTAAATAATCGGTGCATTAATAGGAATCCATAGTCAGCTTCCAATGTCCGCTTGCTTTGCAATAAAATAACCTTTGTATTGATATCCTTTACCCAAAAAAAGTAACTAATGTTGGCTTATGAGATCAGTTTGTTCTGTAATAAAAAAAATAACCTTTTGTCTTTGATGTCCTATCAGAAGGTTCAAAGAGGCAGGCAACTGCTCAATGCGTCATGTTTATTCATCACCAGGGCGTCTATGTGCTTGGCATCTGTAGTTACAATTGATACAAAAGAGCTTTGATGTCTGCAGGTAAATAGTAAGGATACTTTTGTAACCCTTGCTGGTGAAAAGATTGTCACTTACACTCACATAAATGGTAATGCCCCAAAAATTCTTATTTTATGGTGGGGGGGGGGATGTTTTTTTTATGGAAACACATCACATTAATATTAAAACAAGAAATGGAAATTATCATGTTGGTCAAGTTTCGAGAACATGTTTTCAGTTTTGAAAAGCGTGGTAAAACGTATGATAAATTTAAAATAATATTTACTTTTTCACTCTGCACAAGGGAATATAAATTTTCTTCTTTTGGATCATATTGGTAGAATGATGGGAGAAGTTTTGATTTTCATTGCAGATATTATCAACAGACCATGGCCATACAATACAGATCTTGTATTTGCAAAGCATAACATAGGGTACAGATGTTCTGGTTTTTATTGTGGCTTCTATCTTTAGTTATTAACTTACGGGTAGAACATTTAAAACAAGTGATTGTCTGTATTTTAATGGGATACCATTATTTATGTAATATTAAACATTTTTCTGAGATTTAAAATGTTTGTAATGATGAGCTTTCTTACAATTCTGAAACCATTTCTTGTAATTTGACCAGCTTCATCAAGTTTCATTAACATTTATGCAGGGTATTAATTATTGTATTATTGTTCATCCTGGTTAGTTTTATTGAGTACTTAAGAACGAAAAGATTCATCCACATTCACCTCTAGGGAATGCAGAAAACTTTCTGTGGTAGTTGTAAATAAATAGCATAAATTATTGTGATTTTCAATTTGGATTAAACATTCATATTCCCATAATCCTTCCACATGGCTTAAAATGGGAGTGACCAGAGTGTTGAATAGTATACAAGATTAAAACACAGAGCTCCAAGTTTAAATATAACTGAATTAATATTGTTCTTGCTTCTAAAGCCAGTTATTTAATTGCCCAAAAAAATATTCCCCCCCCCAAAAGAAAATAATAATTTATAAAGATACACTGTAAATCTTTAGATGCTGATACAGTTGATATTTTAGATAAGCCTGTTATATTTATTTATTTATTAATACAGTTCTTCAAACCTTAAAAGTACTGCTGCTCATTTTTTCTTAAAATAAAAAATCATTTAATTTGTAAAATTTTCATTTTCAATGCTATTTATGTCTATTCAACTCAACCGAGTTATTGCCATATTAAAGCTGTTAGGTCTATTGAACTTAATCCAGTTATTACCATATTAGGTTTGTTAAACTTACCACAGTTATTACCATATTAAAGCTATTATGTATATTGAACTCAACCCAGTTATTACCATATTAGGTCTGCTAAACTCATACCTGTTATTACCATATTAGGTCTGTTTAACTCGTCCCTGTTATTACCATATTAGCTCTGCTAAACTCATCCTTGTTATTACCATATTAAGTCTGTTAAACTCAACCCAGTTATTGCCATATTAAAGCTGTTAGGTTTATTAAACTCATCCCATTTATTACCATATTAGGTCTGTTCAACTCATCACAGTTATTACCATATTAGGTCTGTTAAACTCATCCTAGTTATTACCATATTAAAGCTGTTAGGTTTATTAAACTCATCCCAGTTATCACATAAGAGAAAGCAGATGTGTGTATACATACTTCGGGTAACCGTAGTATAGCAATCATGTCTAATGAGCTCACTGCTTTTTCTGTTGGAAGTTATTTTATATGTTGTTGTATAAAATAACAAAGATAATGTTAATAGTGAGCAACTGTTATCCACAAATCTCATCAAATTCATGATGTTATATAAATAGACTAGTATTATAAGTGGTAAATAACAATTTATAATAAGACCATATATCCAGTCAGATGATGAATTCTATCATTGATCAGTTGAGAACAGTGCATCTTTGATTGATTTTACATAAAGTGAATGATAATGAATTTACCAATTATAAAACTGTAATAAGTTCATGTGCATTCATATTTATTTTTAATTAATATCCATTGTAAATAATTTGGTTCATCTGACATATAATCGAGGGTTCATTGGTTTGATTTCCTGACTAGGGAATACCATGTAAGCAGCTGGAAAAGCACTTAGCTCGCATTTCCATGGTAGGATATAGCCTTATTTGTGTTCAAATGCAGTTTAAAGCTAAACAAACAAGAGATTGCTATTTCGTTATAGAATGAATATTACAGACAGTGAATGATCTGCTGGTACATAATGTTCAGTTTGATGTGCATCATACATGGATAAATACAATATATTATTTCATCATGAGTTGTCAATTTAAACAATTCTTCTTAAGGATGAGATTTGAGCAGATTTGCCAGGGAGGGGTAAAAGTTCCAGGGCTCACTGTAATGAGGGATGTGGCGATAGCAAAGTCCGAGTTTGTGCCAGGTCAGCAGGCTATTACAAAGATCCAGGACTTTCAGAGGGATGATGAACTGTTTGATTATTGTGCACTGCCTGAGGTTAGTGATATACCCTATTGATCTCCCTCAGTTATCACAAATTATTGTTTAGCTAAAATTCTACAAACACTTTACCAGCTTATAGATACAGGACTATCCTGACCAACGACCCAGTGCTCCTCCTTTTACCTTTTATCCAAAGTATAATCACATAATGTTAATGAACATTAATGATGGTTATTTAGTGAGGCAGATTATTTGCAAACATGCATTAAAATGCCTGTATATAATATAATATGCTATATGTTTATTTTGTAAATATTTATGTCTGCAGATAGATTTAAAGTACTTGCAAAACTTAAATAAACTGAAAAGAGTACACAGATCTGTAGTATCACTTGATAACCTCATTATAACTTCTTGTATCTCATTGTACCTTAGTCTTTAAAGCTTATTAATGTGGTAAATAAAAATGTTGAGAACATGGTGGTACCTTCTCTATTTCTGATTGTCCATCCCCATATCCTCTAAACTACTACTGGAATATGGAAATTAACAAAATCTTTGCCACTAAGTTATCCTTGTTAAGTTAACCATCTGTTAGTGAAAGATAATCTCATTATTGCTATTTGGGTTCTTGCGAGATGGCCCAAGATCAAAAGTATAAAACTTTCAGTTATAGAGTTCCAAATATGTTCTGATCAACATGGTATGTGCTGGCAGGAAGATGGGTTTAACTGGCAGACTTTGCTTTATGCCTCTTGGATTGATGTCAGGAGTTTGGGATGTGTACTGTTTTAAGGACAAACTATTCCTGTTTTACTTATGGCATACTTGGCTTCCTTTACTCTGATGTGGAGAATGATACCCCTTCTCATTGCTCCAATTCTAGGTTTGGAGTATAACAAGATCGACATTGCAGCCAATTTGATCTACCATAATTCCATGTTTAGCCAATGTGGAAAATTTAAAACTGACACATGGGTGTAATACTTGATTACTGTCTCATATCAATGTTGGTGGGACGTCCGTCAATTTTGGTACACATTCTTTGATGGCATATTTTTTTATGCATCCATGTGATGTCAACCTGTATTGCATTCAGAAATGTTTAAGACTGTTTCTTATAGTATGGTTTTTGTAGGATTAAAATCACAGGATCTGATCAAGGGAATTTGCCAATAACTATAGTTGTGAGGCATCATTAAGGTACAATTTCAAGGGTTAACCTGGAATAGAGTTAAAAGGAAAAGTGAGTACTCCATGTGGACAATATAGTGAATAGGGAAAGTGAGAGCTCAACAAGAAGTGGTAGCAATGGAAGAAATACTCTTTGTGTATGTGTTTCTGTGTGTTTGCTTTCTATTGTTTTCAATTTTTTCTTTATTTCTCATAATGAATCACTGTTTTTAAGCAATACATTATCTTCAGATAGAAAATTCTCCGTGTTGTATGTAACACATTAGTGTATGACTGTGTCATATTCATATGCATTGTATTCATACTTGAAAGTGTATATGTTTGGATATAGAGATATATGCATTGATGGGTAGTCTAGATGAAAGATTGATGAATATAAATAAAACAAAAAAACTTGTATTTAAATCATTATCATATTATTATTGCACTCAAATATGAAGGTTTGGAACTTTTGAAGCTTTTTGACTCACTTGGATCTTAAGAGTGTTTGAACACATGTAGGCTGTAACAGTTGTTATAAATGTTAGAATACATGCAGGCTGTAATGGTTGTTATAAGTGTTAGAACACATACAGGCTGTCATGGATGGTATAAGTAGGAAAATATGCATGCTGTAATGGTTGTTATAAGTGTAAGAACATGCAGGATGTAAAGATTGTTATAAGTTTTAGAACACATACAGACTGTAATTGTTATTATAAGTGTTAAAACACATACAAGCTGTCATGGATGTTATAAATGTTAGAACATATGCAAACTGTCATGGCTGTTATAAGTGTTAGAAAATACATGCAGGTTGTCATGGATGTTATAAGTGTTAGAATACATGCAGGCTGTCATGGCATAATTGTACATTTTACATACATTTATTTTACCTTTTTCTTCTTCCCATTTTCCAAAGGCTTTGGTAGAGTCCAAGTTATACATTATGAACCCATCCTATAGATAAACTACTGTTACTACTTGGCTGGGTCAAGGGAGCATCTAAAAAGCAATAAGCAACTATCACCCGCTGAACATCTAGAAAATCAATAGGTTATGCTATTAGGCTTTCATTATAAAAGAAAGTGAAGGTTTTTTTCTTCTTTTATTTAGTTACTCACTTTAATTGGTCCATTCACTGGATTTACTTGTGTCAGATATAAATGTATGCTCAATAGATGTGTATGGAAAGAAACTTGTGATAGCCAGAATCTGTTCATACTGAACCTGCATATAAGTTTAAACATTTGATTACTTGATAAGATCATCACTGTCTTCTGTAGACAGCACTAAATACTATGAAAGAAAGATGTCATGCCTCAATAATTAAAAGAATATTCTATCCATAAACATATTAACTGACCAGCTTCACCTCCCCCTGTCAGTATCGCCTATTTTTTGTAAAACGTTATTTTTCTCTTACCAGACAGTTAATTAAATATTGTATAGCATTCAAGATATTAGGAGAATTAATGATTGTTTACCACTCATAATATATTTATGGAAACCCAAAAGTTAAATACTTTTTTAGAGTAAAGGATATGAAATATTTCTTGGTAATTATATTGATTACTTTCTGTCATGTCCATTTACAATTCATGGAATTTGTTTGGTCCTTTATAGTTTTATTGAATTTGTATTTCAGATTCTTGACTATGTTGAGGCATTCTGTGGAAAAAACATCATTGCATGTCATACCATGTTGATTAACAAACCTCCTGATCCAGGTATCAGAAAGTTTTTTCTTTATATCTTTGTTGCTTTACTCTTAACATTCAATTAAGATTTATTTACTTTATCCCATGCATCCCTGTAGTTATATAAATGCCAATAACATCCCTATATGTTATGCCCTAAAATACCATTGGTAGAGACATTGTGTTACCCTTGTGTTTTTCCATCTTGGCACTCAGCAGTAGGAGGTTTAATATTTGGACTGGTCAACCAGGTGTCAGTATAATGTGACTGGGTGGGACATGATACAACATGTTGGACCACTCTGCCACTCAGGGCCTCTGCCCCACATTGTAAACTGTCACATTGCAGACATTGTAGCGATATGACAGAAAATTTGTTAAAGCTTGATTCAATTCCAAATCACACACACACAGAGAGAGTTAGGTTTTGCATTTATATGCATTTTTCAGCAATGTGGTGGAACATCCATATTTCATGAACATATTTCTTCTTCAAATATCTTATCTAATCATATTATCTTGGGAGAATTACTACTACATTGCAAATCCAGCCCTCCCAGCCTTTAGGGATTTAGTCTGTTTAGAACCATGTTACTATGCTATAATTGACCTCATGAAGTTCATTACGATTTAGTATGACTTTAACTATTTTTGCTTACATAACAGATAATATTAACAAGTTTTAATACACTATACTCTATTGCCAATTTATGCTTGGTCAGAGCAAATATTACCCTTTCTTCATCACTTTCTCCTGCACCTTTAGTTTGGACTTATCTGGGGAGTATGTCCCAAATTTTAGGCAGCCCAATGGTCATAAATCCCCCTCACATGTCCATGCATGGCCTTTGGGCCAGTAAGTCGGGGTACATGGGGTATGTACATGATCAATTGAATCAATTTCAGAAGACTGCTACACTTTTACTGGCCTTCCAGTCATCACCAGCCATCCAGCTCTCCCAGCATGGGAACCTATTTACAATCCAGTCATATAGAATGTATGGGGATCTTAGAGACAGATCCATCTATCTAGCCACATCGTTGACAACTTACCATTGTATACTTGCAATTTTGGTGAGAAATTGGTCCATACATCTTGGAACCTCCCATTGACATTCTCTTCTTGCTCATATAATACACTCTAGTGACTTTATTTAAATCTCCTGGTCCTTGACAAGAACTTAGCAGCCAACCACAAGATGGTTCCATTATATTATAAAGTGAACAAAAATGTGTTCCATGCCACATCATCCAGGATAGTTTGAAACATTGTTGCAATGTCCACAATGTTAGATTTGGCCTCTTTGGTAATCTTCCAACTTGTGAACAATTCCAACATTAGCCATGCTTATTAGGCATTGGCCAGGATTGCTAGAGTCCTTAACTGAACAGTTCACCATAATATGGCCAGTGCCTTGATGGCTTTGGCCAACTTTGACCCAATACAGTGGGATGTGTGTATGTGGCCCACATCACTCGAACCGTATCATTCCCTAGATTTATGGACAACCCCGTTTGGGTTGCCATTACCTTCTAGGGAAAGAATAGAATAGATTCAGAGGCAGGCAGCTAAGGAACTGCCCCTCCAACTCTACAGGCATTATCAACCCCCACCAGTGTGAAGAGATGCAACCAGGTTTTGTAGTCAAAAATAGGTTACTGTCCATTGGTAATCAAAGAATTGTCATTGCTGACTTTATTCCATAGACAGGAAGATAGCAACAGCCATGCACTCAAACACTTCTTGCAATCCACAGAGACATATCTTGACACACGCAAACGCCTCTTCCAGTGAAAGCCAAGAAACAGGACATCATCCCTTAAGCACTTGCTTCATGTCTGAAATGAGTTATACATTCTGCATACTCTAAGATCTCACAAAATGAGTCACCTCATGAAGATTATCACTCATGCAATTCGACATCTCTGTGAGCCTCACATTCAAACAATTTTTGATCTGATATATAACAGGAACTATTAACTGGCATGCAGAGTCAACCTTGTCAAGTGTTTACCTCCAGTATTTGGCTTCACAGAGTTATAACCTGGATCTAGTGGGTCTGTTGGTGGCAGCACAGATGGCCACCAGACCCATTCCACATGGTTCATCAAGAATGAAGCAGCCCAAGCTATCTCGGCCAGTGACAGCTCTGACTTTACCCTCACCATCATATAAAAAAAAATCTATCTTGGCTGAACCAGTAGGTCTTTTACCCAGTCACCATTATCACCAGCCTTTGAGTGATATTGAGATCAAAACAGACCACCTCAGTTACTGTCTTGCATTTTAGATGTATGGGGTGGCTATGTGGATCAAATATCCCATATCTCATTCCAGCTTATTGGATTGGACAATGTCAGGCCAGCTCAGATGGACCTGTTCCTTCATGACTGGGCTCTACCATATGGCTCTGATTGCATTGGGTCAGCTAATTGTCCACTGTTAGCCACCAGATGAATGATCTTTGATAAATTTGCTGATCCCATGTAATACAGGCAGTCTCAGCCTAATCAACATAGTACCCAGGGTATGTTACTTCAATTTATTCTCAAGCTTTTGCCAGTATAAGGGAGCTCTTACTTAGCAATATAGGAAATTACTATACTGCAGGTGTTTGTAAGCCTTTATTGACTACATTGGTGTTTAATCAAGATTAAAGTAAGGCCTAGACAGATATTGTCTTGCATAACAGTATAGACTGCATTTGTGGATCAAATATATCAAATATATCAAATTATCTCAGCACAAATAATGGTACAATGTCTTGCAATAGTAAGTGACTCTGTTCCAGCAAAACCAGGCTCTACCATGCATCTCAGATTGCAGCAGGGCATTTCCACAGTAGATTATACTATTTAAGCCAATAGACAGAAGGGGCCCCGAGTGGTCTAAAGCGCTGTCCGTTATAGACCACTGCCATCTCACCTCTGTCTGTGTGTGTTCGAGTCTAAGATTCGGCAAATGTAGTTATGTCAGAAAGCTTGCCAGTAGCTTCTCGTGGGTCGGTGGTTCTTTCCGGGGGTTGTCCGGGTTCTTCCTCCACCATTAATACTGGCCACCATGTATAGCCTATATTGTGCTGAAAAATGGCGTTAAACCATCAAAAACAAAACCAATAGACAGATCTTCATGTAGTTTGCCTACTTCATACCACAAGGTATTTTGAGTCAGCCACAAGTTACTCAATGTAAATCCTAAACAGGATATTCTGCAAGAAGAATGGTGGGCTGCTCTTTTAAACAGTTTTCTCCAGTTTCTTCTCAGATTGTACATTAGGTGTCAGCATTGCCACATTCACTTAGACACAGCAATGTATTCTTGCAAGCTCCATCATCAGTACTGACTTTGCCTTTGACTTAAGACTTTGCCCTCAGTGTCCATAAAGAAAATCTTCCTCTTTCCTCCTCTTCCTCTATCAACAGCTTGGTCCAAAATATCCAGCATTTGTTGACAGGATCATCTACAAGACCAACCCATATTCAGCTGAAGAAAAAAAACACCGTTACAGCATTCAGGTCAAGTGGTTGAGGTGGAGAACATTCTATACACATAGCTGCTGTGGGAATGGTGAAGCCCTCATCAGTAAACACCTCAGATGCCATTTTGCAAGGTGCTATAAGGACCCATCCTATAACACATCATAAGGAATTTATGAAGGATACAATGGCCCAGTTCCATCACTATTGAACTCTGACATCTGAACATGACTGCATGAGGTCATTATGAATCCGATTCTGCCTTTTGTGTTGAATTATGAGTTAGCATCAACATCCTGTATGCTATGCCTTAATACTCTTAAGGCTCAGTCTATGCATAGTGCCAACCATTCTGGTGGCCTAATGGTTAGAGTGTCCACCTTGGATGCAGAAGGTCGCAGGGTTGAAGCCCAGCTGAGTCATATCAAAGACTAATTAATCTGTACTAGCAGCTGCCTCACTTAGCATTTGGCATTAGGAGGTTAGTATAAGGACTGGTAGGCCCAGTGTCAGGATACTGTGAATGGATGAGACATCGTGCTACATGTATGCAGCATGATGCCCCAGTGCTATACATCACTATTAACTGTCACACTGCAGACATTGTAGCATATCACTGAAATTTTTTTAAAGCTGTGTTAGTACCATGATGCACCCAGCTTGCTATATGACTGCTTGGCTGAAACAGTCTTGAATATCATTGCAAAGTTAAGAGCCACATGAATAAAGTGATATATATATATATATATATATTTGATATATGTTCTCATGAATAAATGTGGGAAAAAGCAAAGAGAAGGAGATCATTCCACCCTAGGCTATCTTCATGCCATCTGATAGAGATTGTTCAAAGCTCATACTAAGCTCTAGCTTTCAACTGTTATTGAGTGGACTGCTTATGATGATTGAATACAACATATTTCATCCCCACATCTTTACACAGACCCACACATGGCCAAGAAATCCAGTTGGTGGAGAGATTCTGTATAGTACCATGTCAGTTCCATGTGACTCTCTGGGCAGTTTGTGCCTTTGTACCCTGTTCCTATTACAGACCAAAGGCAACTGATAGATTAAATTCTGCCAAGAACTGCCTCTCACCCCAAGAGTCCACCAAATGTAAATTAAGTGATATCATATGCAGATTGCTCCATGGAGCAAAGTGTCGGCTGCCATTTGGTCAATAGTATACTGTGGAAGAATTTCATGGGCTAATTTGAACCAATCACAATCACATGTGTTAACATGTTGTAATATCAGTGTTGTTGTAGGGCCTAATGCCATTTTTCAGCACATGATAGGCTATACATGGTGGCCAGTATTATTGGTGGAGGAAGAACCCGAAAGACCCCCCGGAAGGAACCACCGACCTACGAGAAGCTACTGGCAAGCTTTCTCACATAACTAAATTAGCCGAATCTTAGAGTCGAACCAACACAGACAAAGGTGAGAAGACAGTGATCCATAACGGACAGCGCTTTAGACCACTCAGCCATTCGGGGCCCCTTGTAATATAAAAGATATGAAACTGCACACATTATGTGTAAATTGTACAGACTATGTGATAAGCTTCTTTATTTAGCTTACAGTGACATCATCACTAATATACAGTGGTATATAGACTTTATCATCACTAATATATAGAGGTACATAGATTTTGTCATCACTAATATATAGAAGTACATAGATTTTGTCATCACTAATATATAGGGGAGCCCTGAGTGGTCTAAAGCGCTCTCCATTAAGGATCACTGCCGTCTCACCTCTGTCTGTGTGGGTTCAAGTCTCAGATTCGGCCACGATGGGTATGTGAGAAAGCTTGCTACTAGTTTCTCAAGGGTCAGTGGGTTTCCTGGGTTCTTCCTCCACCATTAATGCTTGCTGCCAATATAGCCTATCATGTGCTGAAAAATGTCGTTAGACCTTACAACAACAACACTAATAAATAGTGATACATAAACTTTATCATAACTAATATATAGTGGTACATAGACTTTGTCATCATTAATAAATAGTGGTACATGGACTTTATCATCACTAATATATTGAAGTGCATAAACTTTATCATCACTAATATATTGAAGTGCATAAACTTTATCATCACTAATATATTGGAGTACATAAACTTTATCATCACTAATATATTGGAGTACATAAACTTTATCATCACTAATATATAGTAGTAGGAGGACTTTATCATCACTAATATATAGTGGTAGGAGGACTTTATCATCACTAATATGTAGTGGTAGGAGGACTTTATCATCACTGATATATAGTGGTACATAGGCTTCTTTATTTAACTTACAGTTAATTATTTTTAAAGGTAATATAAGAAACTATTGAGTTCCCAAGTCAGATATAGTATTCTGTGCACTCTTGTTAATCTTATGGTGAATTAATATTAAATAAAGAATTATCAATCTAGTTCTAACTATTGTATTTTACGGCAGGATTATGAACCATATTATTATTTTTCCCTAAACTATCTTCTTTTATATGATGGAATATTTTTGTCTCACCCTGTACTAGTGAATAATGTGATATCTGTATCACTTAAAGTCATTTACTTGACCTATAACAGGAGTGGCTCTCATTGCTTCAACCATATTTAAGTTGTTACAAAGATGATGAAAATCTTGTGAAAGAATGGTGCTGGTCATAGTGTATTTTATTGGGGAGATAAAAAAAAAAATTCTATGGAAATAATGCATAAATAATATTGTTCACTTCTTTACATACTAGGCAAGAAAACATCACGGCACCCCATGCATCAAGATTTGCACTATTTTCCCTTCAGACCAGCAGAGAAAATAGTGTGCTCTTGGACAGCTATGCAGAAGGTCAATAGAGAGAATGGCTGTCTTGTTGTTCTACCTGGTACTCATAAAGGGGAATTACTCCAGCATGACTATCCCCAATGGGAGGTATGTGCATGTATGTACAAGCAGGCTTTTTCGAAAGTAGGGGTACAAAACTCCTGAGGTCTTTTCAATTTAAAGAGACAGGGTTGCCCCAATACAAGATAAAAAGAATATTCCCTTCACCCATGAAGGTTTAAATACTAAAGCTCTCATATGAAGAGCACATTAATTTGACTAGTTTAATAGTATTCTTTTGGTATCAAATTCACAATTAATTTACAATTAAATTTGCACTGACAAGTTGTTGTTGAAGGTATCTGACAGGCTTGTGAGTTGCCCTGCCAGAAGATTAAATCCACAATAATAGTTTCCAGTACAATTTCACAAACCTCTTTAATTTTAAGATGACAGAATGCAAGTTGTTGATTATTATTATTTGATCAATTAAGCATCCTAATTTCTGTTCATAATCTTGTGTTACCATTATCTGAACATAACCTTTTGTTTTTGTGTAGCAGGTATGCTTTTTAGTAGATATATTATCTCCAGATCGTATAGAATAGGTTTCTGCCCTTTCAACTAGTAGTTCTATTTATTTTTGTGATTTCATTTGCCAGAGAAATTGAGTACAAGTTGGTGACCATGTTAATATATCTTTGATTCTTTTAAAGGCTGCTGTACCACCTACAATGACTTCACAATGAACATTTCTTCTAAAATTTAAATGCTGTGATTTTGGTTACTTTATCATCATTGTCTCCAGATGTCATGCTTTCTGTTAACAAAACTAGCAGCTGTATTGCCCCTCCTAGGACAGGAATACAAAAAATTAAAGCAACAATTTTTAAAAATTGGAATGGATGAGCTAGTTTACATTAGAGTTTGAACATAAACATACAAAAATTGATATTAAAAAATTAGGAATGCTGAAGCAAGTTTTGAACTTAAAACCTCTATTTTGGTAGATGGGGTATAGAGAAAGACAGACAGATGTGGGTGGAGTTTTTCAAAATAAAATTAGGCATACTTCACTCAGTTAGCAGTGGTACATACAAAAGATTGGTTGCAATAAGACATTGTCTTCATTTAATGTGTAAAAGTATTGAATTGTACAAATAATGCAAAATGAATGGGGATTAAGATAAAATACTCAAAGTGCACAGTAAATCAAATTTATTGAGTGGAATTTTTTTGCAATAATCTAAAATTATACAATTATACAGCTTTACTTTGCAGATTGCATACTTTATGTTGTACAAGTCTTCACTGTATCAAAAAATGAATATAGTATGTAATATGAATCAAAGAAAAGTAAATTTCAGTTTATTTTGGTATTTTATAAACTGGAATTCATTGATGTATTCACAAACTGTTTATTTTGTTAAAATAGTTTAATTGTAATTGATTTATAAGTTAAAGTTGTCTGCAGAACATTTCTTTCAGGCCCACCTTACTGGAAAATCAAGACAGCAACATGCTAGCATCAGCAACATTAATTTTCTTAAGGTTTTGGTTAAAAGAAAAGTTAAATTTGCATACCAGTATATTTCCTAAACCACTGGATAAATTATCTGCATACTTAAAAAGAAACAGAGTGTGCTTTGAAAATGAATCAAAAGCTGTAAATATAACACATCATATACTGTAGAAAGTTTTTCAATAAATTCATACTGAAAAATGTGAATTGTTTACACGAGCAAAATATAGAAGCATTATGCATTGGGGTGGGATGGGTGTCGAGGCAGGGACAGTGGTAATTTACTGTCAGTTCATTGGTGAAGTACCAGTTTTCAGTGATTTTTGTAGTTACTACAAACTAAAATATAAAGATGCAATTAACAATGATCCATGAAAATAGTAGTACCTCTTACTCAAAACATTATTTAAATATGAGTTACCACTCTGCAGTTGCTATATATGATCTTATTTAAATCAGACAATACACTTGGGCCTGTATGATCAATTCTCAAATGATACAGCTCAAACAGTATCACTTGATCCTCTTTCTGGAAGAAAATGATCCAGTCCATTTACCTAAATAAATCTTTAGAATAGTTGCAATCTCCATAGGCAACACATATCATGTGGCAATTTTTCCAAGGTAAACTATTAACACAAGATTTTTCTTGCAAGTTTCAAGTTATGGCATGTAAGCATAATGAAGTTATATTGAATACATACCTGTGTAACAAGCTCTCTCATTGGTCAGTAGATTTCACTTGCCACTGACAGTAACACTTTCATTTATGAGAGGGTGCTTAAAAGACTGTTTTGGTTACATTCATATGCCATAGATTGATGTGAAAAGAAGCAGTATAGCAATACTTGGCTTGGAAAGGTGCTGATTAATTTCAGTGCAACTAAAAATGCATTGGTCAGTGTCAAATCCTTATCAAATAAGAGTAATAACAAGATTTAGGGATACTTCTTTGCTTCCAAGTTTTTAAATTCAAATTGTATATCATAAATCTCCAGGGTGGTGTGAACAAGATGTACCATGGTGTTCGAGACTACAGCCCTGACCAGCCCCGTGTACATCTGCAGATGGAGGCTGGGGACACCGTTCTCTTCCATCCATTGCTAATCCATGGATCAGGAATGAATAAGACTGAAGGCTTCAGGAAGGTATATTACACAATCTGAAAATGCAATATGATAAAACCTAGATAACAGCGTATATGGAAAACAAGCATATTTTTTTATCCAAAGCTAAGTTTAGCACACATGCACATGTTTGTATTTGTGTGTGTGAAAAAATACCATTTGTATTGTGATCCTAGTAATAATAAGTAGAATATTTTATCTTTTAAAAGCCAATCATCTGTCTTGCTGTCATTCCTTTTGTAAACCACTAATCTGTCTTGCTGTCATTCCCTTTGTAAACCAATAATCTGTCTTGCTGTCATTCCTTTTGTAAACCAATAATCTGTCTTGCTGTCATTCCTTTTGTAAACCAATCATCTGTTTTGCTGTCATTCCATTTGCAAACCAATAATCTGTCTTGCTGTCATTCCCTTTGTAAACCATTAATCTGTCTTGCTGACATTCCTTTTGTAAACCAATCATCTGTCTTGCTGTCATTCCTTTTGTAAACCAATCATTTGTTTTGCTGTCATTCCTTTGGTAAACCAATCATCTGTTTTGCTGTCATTCCTTTTGTAAACCAATAATCTGTCTTGGTGTCATTCCTTTTGTAAACCAATCATTTGTTTTGATGTCATTTCTTTTGTAAACCATTAATCTGTCTTGCTGTCATTCCTTTTGTAAACTAATCATCTGTTTTGCTGTCATTCTTTTTGTAAACCAATCATTGTTATGAAGTGTATATAACAAACAAGCTCATACAGTCTTCACTAATTTCAAAATAAAATCATCCAGATGTTATAGAATCTTTAATTTTCTTCAAGATTGAATAGTAATATTTAGCTCTCAAAGCCAAAAGGCTAATTTAGCTTATGGTATGGCTTCTTGTTGGACTTCCATCATTTATCATGCCTCGATTCACAGTTGCTTCTTGTCACTTTACTGACCTTATTCTTGTTCCAGTTTGCTAAATGTGATAATTAACAAGATCCATGCTATTGTGATTTTGAATTGGACTGACTGAACTTGATACCACTATGGATGTCATATTTTGACCAGTCTTGGAATTTCTGTAATGTTTAAAAATTAAAAATAAAAACAGAAGAAAAACAATTTTCAGATAACACGTAAAATTAATTTGTTGTGTTTATTATAATATCTAATATTAATTACGAAAAACAGCACATTCAGAAGGAGTGTGTTATGAACCAATAAAAAGGTTTTCCAATAAATATGAACAGCTTATTATTCTAAATGGTGGAAATACGTTTAGTAGCTTGGATGAAATGATGAAGAACCTTCAGTCAGAATATGCGTTATATTTAAGTATTGCTGATAATTCACATCTACCTTCAAGAAACAGGTGCCCAATTTATGACAGAACATGTCAGTGTTACCCACTCATTTTACATGAAGAACAGGTGTGCATTAATGACCTTTTATATCAGTTATATCCCTGATTTGAAGAAAAAGGTGTTGTGCATTATATTGCAGAAATAGTTTTTACCCGATATTTAACTCAAACAGATTTGTGATTTATGGTGTTAATCTATTGTTTTTACTACTTATTGGCTCTAGGGAAAGGTGTGGATTATATGATTTATCCTAATTTGAACAGAATACATTGGTGTGCATTATATGATTTATCCTAATTTGAACAGAATACATTGGTGTGCATTATATGATTTATCCTAATTTGAACAGAATACATTGGTGTGCATTATATGATTTATCCTAATTTGAACAGAATACATTGGTGTGCATTATATGATTTATCCTAATTTGAACAGAATACATTGGTGTGCATTATATGATTTATCCTAATTTGAACAGAATACATTGGTGTGCATTATATGATTTATCCTAATTTGAACAGAATACATTGGTGTGCATTATATGATTTATCCTAATTTGAACAGAATACATTGGTGTGCATTATATGATTTATCCTAATTTGAACAGAATACATTGGTGTGCATTATATGATTTATCCTAATTTGAACAGAATACATTGGTGTGCATTATATGATTTATCCTAATTTGAACAGAATACATTGGTGTGCATTATATGATTTATCCTAATTTGAACAGAATACATTGGTGTGCATTATATGATTTATCCTAATTTGAACAGAATACATTGGTGTGCATTATATGATTTGTGCATTATATGATTTATCCTAATTTGAACAGAATACATTGGTGTGCATTATATGATTTATCCTAATTTGAACAGAATACATTGGTGTGCATTATATGATTTATCCTAATTTGAACAGAATACATTGGTGTGCATTATATGATTTATCCTAATTTGAACAGAATACATTGGTGTGCATTATATGATTTATCCTAATTTGAACAGAATACATTGGTGTGCATTATATGATTTATCCTAATTTGAACAGAATACATTGGTGTGCATTATATGATTTATCCTAATTTGAACAGAATACATTGGTGAGCATTATATGATTTATCCTAATTTGAACAGAATACATTGGTGTGCATTATATGATTTATCCTAATTTGAACAGAATACATTGGTGAGCATTATATGATTTATCCTAATTTGAACAGAATACATTGGTGTGCATTATATGATTTATCCTAATTTGAACAGAATACATTGGTGAGCATTATATGATTTATCCTAATTTGAACAGAATACATTGGTGAGCATTATATGATTTATCCTAATTTGAACAGAATACATTGGTGAGCATTATATGATTTATCCTAATTTGAACAGAATACATTGGTGTGCATTATATGATTTATCCTAATTTGAACAGAATACATTGGTGTGCATTATATGATTTATCCTAATTTGAACAGAATACATTGGTGAGCATTATATAACAGATCTAGAATATTGATTTTATGCCTAAAATTTTACTATATAAGTGTGAATTATACAACAGAACTTGTTTAGAAATATGTTATATATATGATACATGTTATTTTATCCCTTGTTGACAAGAAGCAGCAGATACGCATTTTATGCTAGAGATGTTGTTTTACCCCTGATTTGACCTGAAGAAAGAAATATAATTATATAGCAAAAGTTTTGTTTTAACCATTTTTACTTGAATAAACCTATGGACATTACATGAATGTTGTTTATACACCTGACTTGATGTGAAGACTTGTGTATGCTTTGTTCTTGAGTGTGCATTTTACAAAATAAAAGTTCAATGATTACAGTTTGCATTGTAATATCTGAATTCATGCTATAACAAATCTGGTAAATGTGGTGTCTCAGTGTACTGCAATGTGGATGAGAAAAATGGTGCAGCATTCGTTATTATATGAACTTGTGTAGTTTTCTAGGATTTACCTATCCTTATTTTTAAAATAATATTAATTTATCTTACATTGTTTGAATAAAAATACATACACATCCCTTTCTCTCTGTATAGTTGTATAAAACTGATCTCTTTCATGCGACTGTCTTATGTTGTTTATTCACAAAATTCACGATAATGATAGAAGACAACATGATGTACAAGATGTCTACTTCTGAACACTTGTAGACAGCAGTGGCCATAATTATACTCTCAAATGTTTTAATTCTAGTCAATATCCTGTCACTATGCAAGTGCTGACTGCTACTTTATCGATGTGAAAGGCACTAGCCAGGACATCATAGCTGATGAAATCGCAGCTCTTGTGTGCAGGAGGTACCCAACATTAAAGAAAGAAGATGTCACATTCTCGGTAATCATGCAGTTTTTTTTTATTGACTCATGTCATATCACATGTCATTCATATTTGTTTGGTTTCCAATGACACATCAACACTTAAAAGGTTATATTGTGCCAAGACAATTAGATAAAATGCCTTAAGATTTGACACACAATTGTAGCTAACTTGGCCTGGTCTGGTGAATCTAGCACAGAGCCACCATAGCTCATCAGTGTATTTTAAACATAGTCTTAACTATAACCACTGACCATTAGCTGTAACTCACTTAATGTTATTATACTGATATATTGTTCTGAATTCTTTACTTTTAAAATGATAAAAAGTGTCCTTGTAGAATCTTTTCAAAGTATAATTTTGTATACTGTTGCTGTTGTTGTATACTGTTGGTGTTGTGATTTTTAAACTTTGCACATTTGTTACCCAATAATTCATCAGCCATAATAATAGGGTAAGGCACGTATTTTGTGACATCAAGTTCATCAATGTAAAATTTATAATATGTTCCTTAATATAGATAGTGTTTCCCTTTATGCACATTTGTGCATCAGGGAACACACTGGAGAAATTTATACATGTTTTGTTACCATGCATTTTTCTGACGCAAAAGATTCACATAATGTGATCAGGATTTATTTAATAACCAATGCTTTGGATGAGGGATGGCATCCTGTATACTTTCAGCAGAAGTGTAGACTGGTTCCCTGCTTTGTATACTTTCTGCATTGCACTCAACTATTCGTATAACGGAGTGCAACGCAGTGAGTATATGAAAGAAGGAACCAGACTAGCATATGCAATGTTATAATGGAATAGCTTCCCCTAATATCGCGAGCTCTTGCGTGATTTCCATTGAGCTCAAGATGTTGTCCACATGTTTAACCTCAATGCTTGTTGCACTAGACAGTGATCTGCAGATTAATATGGCATGCATTAAGAATCATTAGCAAAGAACATGAAAGAAGCAAAACACAAAGAGTAAATGTGGATCTCTCTTGACTGAAAAAGTTGACAATAATTCCCTTGAATGGAATAGGGCACATCCATTAGGATTATCGGTGTGAATTCTGATTGCAAAGACTGCAAAAGTGAATAAACCTTTCATGCAGAGGTGGCGTTAGGAGTAGTACACGAGGCCTAGGGCCAACCATGGCTGCATGGGGCCAGAGTATAGCTTGACAAACTTATAAGGACGTCCTTATGCCTAAAGCGTGGGGGGTCCCCGCAAGAAAGGGACTTGGGGAAGTCATCCCACTTGCCACCCCCTAACAGTGTTCATGCTTTCTCGACATAATTTAAAAACTTTAAGTATCTGCCCTCATTTGCCACAAGATATATAGAGAACACGTTATCACTCAAGACATTCTTTCACAACAAAGAAATCAGTAAACTTGGTCAGAAATGCGTTATTTGGATTACAAAGTCAAAGGTCATTTCAGATTATTAAATAAATTTTTTACTTTGCTGCAATAAAATAAAGATCTTAAAGTTCATGTGTAACTTATTAGAAAGAAGAGGAATCATTAGCTTCTTTTGATGTTTGAATTAATGTGCTCCAAGACGAAGTACATTGAAACGGATGATAGTACACATTTTATGAAAGGCAGTAAATTAACTGCCATCTGGTTAAAAAGATTTATTTAGCTTTTTGTATTGGCTTATATATAATGTGTTGGCCTATAGTATTTCTACAATAAGGTTATAAGGAGACTGTTTAAAATATCGCTTTAAACTAAAAGAAAAATGAATAAAACTATTCTTTGAATGGAAAATGCATTTTTTTAATTGGTTTATTTGTATTTTTAGAGGGAGAGTTTGTGTGTGTGTGTTCGTATTGCAAGTTGCAGTATCTTTTTTTAAGATGAAAACGTATGGGCCAGATGAAAATTTATCAGTACATTTTGACCCCAACATTTTTTATACGACCCCCAGCTATGATACCAAGGGGTTTTCAGATGTCCATTTTGCACCTATAGGGATACACTGAACATAGCAGTAACAGGATATTAAGAGTCCCATCATAAAATGGAAATATATGCAATGTTTTCTGGCATATATATATTGTCTATGTCACATACATCATGTCTGTGGTACATACATTTTGTCTATGACACATACAAAGTGTCAGTGGAACACAGTCGGTGACATTCTCTTATTGATCCATTTTCTTTCACTCTCAGCTTCATAGATTATTAGTCTTTCATGGTCTTTAATATAGAAATAAATATCACAAATATTCTTTAGTGATACTACTGTGTTTAAGTGCAGGGTGTACCTAGGTCTATGAAATCTGCTGCAAATCAGGATTGATGGTTATCTTACATGGAAATCAGAAGATAAATGAAGAGCATAGATACGTATCTATATGAACTATATAACAACAAATCTGAATCAAGACTGCTGTGATGGGGGCCCCCGAGCGTTCCAAGGCACTTTTCGTTACAGATCACTGTCGTCTCACCTCTGTCTGCGTGGGTTCGAGTCTAAGATTCGGCTAATGTGAGAAAGCTTGCCGGTAGCGCTTCTCGTGGGTCGGTAGTTCTTTCCAGGGGTTTTCACGGGTTCTTCCTCCACCAATAATACTAGCCGTCATGTATTGCCTATCGTGCGCTGAAAAATGGCGTTAAACCCTAAAACAACAACAACGACTGCTGTGATATATGCATATACATGAGCTAACTTATTAATGGAAACAAATACAATGCAAGTCATTGGAAACTTTGTTGTAACATGCATAAAGTTTGTTGCTGTATAAGATTTCACATTTACACCAACAACTATTTCAGGATGTTTGGAAGTTCAAGAGTCGTCCAGTGCGAGGAACTGAAACATGGTAAAAAGAGCTCCTGGATGTTGATGACACGTGTTCCAAAGAATGTGGAATTGAAATCTAACTTTGCATGAGATTTGTGCTGTAAATTGCTAAGTTTTAAAGAGCTTAAAATTTTATTTAATTTACCAAGTCAACTGAAATTAATTTATAATAATTGTCTTCAAAATTGTTTTTAGTATAATAGTATCAATGTTATATTAGATGTGTATTTTTATGGACTGAATTGGGAGTAATGCCATTAAGAATGTCAAATACATGTATGCTAATATGATACTGTGAATTCCTCGTAATCTTAGGACATCATAGAATATGTCAATAAAATTTAATGCTGTTAAATGTAACATAAAGACTAGTGAGTAATATAAGTAAAGCCTAAACTTGAATTGGAACTGGATGTGGAATTAAACATTACATTGTACTAAATATGAACTAAATGTGGAATTAAATATTCCACTTTCCAGAAGACATTCAAGTGTTTTTCAAGGTATCATTTGCTGACAAAGGCAAATTCTAGTGTCGGCCTTTACAACAAAGTTCTGATTTAAAGTACATGCATGTCCAGGAAAAATTTAATTTTTTACTGTGTTTTTTTTTAAAAAATCTTTAATAATTTAGCCATTTAATTTTCACTTTACCAAATTTTGGAGTTATTTACATTTAATTTTCTCATTATTTCTTTAGAAGAAAAAAAACTGATAAAGGCTGTACTAAGAAAACATACCAGGGAAGGTTTTTTTAATGTGAAATATTAGAGTAATCAAAGTACCCTGGCACATAACTTTTTTTAAAAGCCTTCCACAAAGGCCATGTTTAGAGTGAATACCTTGTTTGACAGTTTCTTTAATAAAAACAAATTACAATATTAAGTTACTATCTATTTATTATTTTTATTTTCAGTTGCAGTATTAGTTGACTTTCAATTGATGATCACATTTGATATTGGTAATAATATTTGCCTGTGATATTGTTATTAATGTTGGAAGCCTGGAAGTAAAAAAGATTTTGGTTCCATGTCTTTCCAGTGAGTAGAGAGATATGTTCAGAGCTGTATACTGTGCAGATTTTGTGAAGAATTAGATTGATATATGTGGAAAGGGAAGAAACAAGTAAATTAAAAGATTTTATATCCAATCCATCTGCCATTTATATTCGTATTCATTTAAAACAATAAAATGAATTAGATTAAATCAGTTTAAGTTGATTGTGAATCATTATATAAAACTTAAGGGCTTATATACATAAATGTTTTATTGAAGTGTTTTAGTCGTAAAATATATCAAATGCTGCAATAAAAATAACATGTTTACCAATTTTTTTTTATTGTTTTGTGATCATGTATTCTTAAGCAAAGTGCATATACATGTCAGATCAGTTAAGTTAATAGTTGCTAATACCCCCCCAAAAATCTTTGTATTGAAATAGTTTATTTTGTATTAAAATATTGTGATTTAATAGAATTTAAGTACAATACTTATATAATAGATTGAATAATACATGTTTTTAGTATATGACAAGCCACTTCCAGGATGTAATAATGGTATTAATGATTTGTTTCTCCAACAGGTAAGGCTTTCTAAATACTACATGTTCAATAATTACTTTTATCAGTCTATATACTGTATAGACTCACTTTGAGATTGGGTCCAACTGTAAACTGCATAGACACAAATGTGCAGTTCCTTAATGTGCCAGCAGATTAGGGTCTGTGCATTCAGGATTTAAAATCACACATAATTGCCTTAGATCTTGACATGTACAATTAATGGAAATGTGTGCTTATGAATATAAATGCTTTTTCCTGTTATTACATGTGTATTTTTGCAAATAAATTTGTCTAATGAAAACTTTTCATTTTATTATTGAAACAAGTAATCTTTTTTCTGCTGTTCCCTATTATATCACTTATATAAGTGTCAGAAGAGAATATGCTATCTAAATATTATTTGCATTCTGGTTCAGCCCAGTGTTATGTTTTTTGTTTCCTTCAGAAATTTAGTTTTAGCTATAGAATTTTCATGGATCATGGATAAGGGGTTTCTGAATTGAATGCAAACCCAGTGACAATACTATCGTGAATTGAATTATGTTAGTTTACAAATCTAGACCTTTTGAAAAGATAAAATTTTCTTTCAGGTCTATATAAATTATAGATGCTATCAATAGTTTCTATGGATCTACCTCTCATTATCAGCACTAGGTGGCTATCTACATATTAAATGTTTCAAAATTAAAACTTTTACTTTGGTGCAGGTAATATTATATTGGCATGCATCACAAAATCTGTTGGATTTCTCTGCAATTTTCAGCCATTGTGAAGCAAGTATTGTTCTATTGTATTTACTTTGCTTCAAAGTTTTGTATGTTTTGCATATTTTTCAACAATAGTGGACTAAGTGACCATACCATTTTACATTGTTGCTGGGGGTTTTTTTTCTTTCAGTATTGCGATTATCAGATTTTTCTACAAAGTTGTCTTTTTCATTGTGCATATACATCTTGCCAATTAGAAGTTAGGTTCCAAAAAAATAATCATTACTTACTAATGGTACAAATTGCAAAATTTTGTAAGGTATAAAACCCTTTCAAGTAAATGTAAATCAAGTCATATAAAATAAATGGTAAATTTCAAAATTCTTGACAAGGTATAGGAAAAAAGCATTAAAAAGTCCTAAAAAGATAGGGCAAACATTTGTTACATCAAACCACCTCTCTTTAAAAAGCAAAAGATTTTCACTAGTGGGATATGATCAGTAAGCTTCCTCATTAGGTTCACAGCAGCTGTAGGTATTTCATGTTAATAAAACAAAGTTATGGTCTTGCTTCAATAATTGGAAACTCCCCTTGGGTGAAAAGTATCTTGTAATGACCTACTTTTACACAAATGTGTAGGTAAATGTTTAGGCTAGTTGTCAAACACATTCATGCCAACCGTTATGCTTTTGGCATAATCATTATGCTTTTTTTCACTAAATTACGCATAAACGTATATGGATTACGCTTTTTCAGAATTTCCACTTTCCCAAAAAATATATTTGTTTTCTCGTTTTTTGTAAACATTCCATTAATCCCACAGACCTTATTTTAGAAAAGACAGGTTTACGTAACTACAATATAAAAGTATGTTTGTCCGTGGACTTGCGTGCACTTTCCTAACAGTATCATGTTCTATTTTTGACTAGTTTTCTAATTTATTCTTTACGTGCAGATTCTTTATTCTAATTAATATTTACTGCAGAATCAGTCTAAAGTTATTTGGCACTAAAAAGTGTATTTTATTTTAGTCGATGCATATACAAGACCAAAAATATCTCCTTTCCAAAATTTCTCAGATGAATTTAAAAAAAAGGCAACAACAACAAAAATACCAAAAAAAATACGAATGCAGCGTCTCATGACATCAATTTCAGGCTGTGTGGAAAGAATTTTAATATTTTGTGCTTAACGTCTTAAGATGGATACTAGTTGATGTGTGTGTAAAGCTAAAATTGCTACATATGAAAACTTGAAAAAGTAATGGATGTTAAAAGACATGAGGGGCAAATAAATCATTGTTCATTGAAATTACAGCGTGTTATATGTGGATTACACCTTTTCTGCCTGGATTCCACTTTTTGACATCTTGGATTAGGCCTTTTCCTCTTCTGGGTTTGGCATGTATGACAACAGTAGCAAGAAATACCAAAATACTAAGATTGATAAAAAATCTACTTCTATTCATCAACCTTGCAATGTGTGCTGAAAAATGGCGTTAAACCCTACAACAAGAAAAATCTAACTTCCAAGTAATATAATGGCATGAAAATTTAATGATCTCATCTACATAATACCAAATTTCAATTGTTTACCTCATGCGATTTTTACTTAATTATATACAACGGTTAAGAAGGCACACACAAAGTCCAAAAAGTTAGAATTTGTGTTGAAAAATATGAAAAAACTGCTGTTATGGCCTTAAAAATCTGATCAGGTAATTTACTTATGATAATTTAAAATATAATGGCACTGTGTTGAGTACTACATATGTTATCACATCAAAGCAAATCAGGGATGAACATAGAGAGCATGATATCAATATTCTCCATTCTGCTACTGGAAAAATAATTAAAAGGGGGGGGGGGGATTTGATGAGCTAATTAAGTTTGGGACAAGCTTTCTGACAAAAATATGACTGAATCTAACATGTCAATATGGGTGCCAGCTTGTCCACAAGGTAAAAAATGAGTTTGATAAATTTATGGACAGAGCCAGAAACTACATAAGAATAACAGTTGTAATGTTTTGTTAACATTTTTAATATAAAACAATATATATATATATATATATATATATATATATATATATATATATATATATATATATATATATATATATATATATATTAATATCTTCATAAAATCCCATCATAAACAAGTCAGAAACATACATGCTGCTTGGAAATGCACAACTCTATCTTGTAGAAAGAAGACATCTGTACATTGCACATCTTCAGAAAGATATTTAATAACAGCAGCCAACTGAAGGAACAGAACACACGAAATGGATTGACTATTCACCACTCATACTGTGTAACTGCAACTGATTTACACTCTTACTACACTGTGTAATATCCATGTTACAAGTACTGTTAGTCCTATGTTGCAATGTATTGGGTCATTAGCACATGTCAATGAATTGCATTCAACTGTACTGTACAAAAGTGCAACAGGGGCAGTCTATTTTTCATGTACTGTATATTACTTCAACTAAACTGTTTTCTAATATGAATCTTCAATTTACTTTTCAAATAACTCTACACTGATTTCAGTTTTTTGGGAAGAGGGGATGGGAATAATTTGTATGTTACAGCAAAAGTCACATTTCATTTGTGTCTGAATCTGTTGATTGGTGTTTTAAAAAAAAAGTTCATTTATGAAAATTATTTTATACTTAATTTTTGATAGCAAATTTTTAACTACACATGTTGTAATAACAGGTTCTCCACAAATAGATACTAGTTCATAATATAACAATACAGTAAAAGGTTCAACAGGTTCTCCACAAACAGATACTAGTTCATAATATAATGATACAGTAAATATCATTACTCATACTGCTTTTACTCACTTATAAACAGATCCTATGCCAAGGTGTTAACATCATGGTCAAGGGAAAAATGCTAATGGCGCAACCTTATTTTAATTAAAGATCATTACAGCTATGCTTCAATAAACGGTTGGTTTAGGAATATGGCTGCCTCTGATGCTGAGCAGATGAAAACACTGTGCAAGTGACTGATTTCAATGCTTTCTACTTGTACAGATGGTCATGCTTTAATCATTCAACAAATGCTGTTTCCTGTCAGCTTAGTTTTGCTTATTTTTTTATTCTTAATTTTGGGCATTTGTAGAGGATAACTGATGAAATGAATTACCTACCAACTTGTAAACTATGACAGGCAAATCAATAAATTGTTTTAGTAGACGCAATTAATTACACAAAAATCCTTCTCTACAAGTCAAATGTCCTGAAAAAAACTTCAGTTTGCCTTTTGTAATAGCACTTTACTTCTTATTGCCCCATAAAATTTACAACTCCAAAATTAATTCTTAATCTTAGTTCCTTGGCAAATATTAATTTTTGAACATCAGCTTAAATGAAATTCAACTTTAAAATGTTTGAGAAAATTATTTTTAATGCATATGTTCGGATGGTGGTGACCGTAAAGGTAAAAAGATGGAAAAAAACATGAATGATTAGTTCTACGGCAAGGAAAAAGAAGAAAAATGCCTTGCCATGGGTCACATAATGACAACTGACACCACTTTGGTCTGGAGAAATCCAACCTGCACTAATCTCTTTGCTATTTCTAAGCTATTAAAATTGCCAGTAACATCTGAAGGCAATTTGACAGTTTATCAAAAAGTGTGATGATTCTGAATTTCATGATTTTAACAGCTATTCTGCAGAAACCACATATCTTCTTTCATCCAGTGTTGACATTTTACCTACTGACCGAAAAGTTTGACATATATTACCATGACAAATGCTGTTACAATTGCAACAAGTTTGTAATGTACAGGCAAGTTATAATTTAAAATTGTAAAACTAATTTACAGGTATATATACATCTACATTTATTTACATCTACATCTATATTTAAAAAAGGACACAATTATAGTTTTGATTTCTTGTATAAAAATGCTATACTAATTAATACAAGTGTAATACCTGGAGGTTATTGCTTTATATACATAAATTAATCATATAAAGAAAGAAAACACAAAAAAGCATTACATCGCATATAAAGAAGGTAAATGCAAAAATAATGCTAAAAGGAGTCTAAGGCACTTGTATACATATAACTTGTGGGTTGAAAAAAAAAAAAACAAAGGATGTTTTGAAATGATTCAATGAATGAAAACTTGCATACCTGGGATATCAGTTTTTAAAAAATCACTTTTGCTCATGGTTAAATGAATCAGGTTAATTTGTATTTTAAAAAATAGAAAACAAATCATGAATAAAAGTTTACAAATAAGTGATACAAATGAACATGTATGTATATTAAATGACAGATTATTGCATTATTTAAGTCTATTGCTTGCATTTTCCTAGTTCTTAATCAACATACAAACAAAAAACTAACATGGTTAATATGGAAGAAAAAGATGGCAATAAATACTGTTTGCTTACTCGTTGCTTTGCAAGTATCTTTTTAATTTTTTAACTCGAATTGAACTGAAAAAAATATTTATTCAGCTTTATTAAAGGTAAAAAAATTCACAACTAGAAAATATTGCTGATGTTTATGTTGCACACATCCAAAAACAAAAAGGAAAGAACCCAGGTCCACCCCTACCTGCTGCACTAGAAGATATGCACACACACCCATTAATGAATACAAATTCCTAAACTAAATATCACATTTAGAGTCATTCAGTCTCATTACAATTTGACAGAGAAAGATTCTTACATCTCGATGATTTAAGTTAGAGATGTTCAGAAGCTTGGAAATTTGAGTATGAATTCATATTGTGTGCCCATCAGTTTCATGACTACAGGTTATAGTTTCAGAATCTACATTCTAAATACCATGATCTACAGGTACACTATGCAAGCCAAATTATCCACATGCAAAAAACAGCAGTTAAGACTAGTTTTAAGTGACTACATTCTTATCTTTACTCCTCCATACTCAACAGTTCTACTACAATTCCATTTATATTTTAAAAAACCAATAAGAACGAGGAGATACAGTTTCAAAATTAGTTTAAGATGCAATGTGGACAGAAGTGATATATCTGTGATCTGTAAAGGTGATGACTCGGACCACTTGGCCACCCGGGGGCCCAATACAGATGTCCTCTAATTTTCAAAATATACCTCCTCACAAAGTTTCAACCATTGCTAGCTCAGGCATAAAGAATAGGTGTAATAAACACTGTTCGTTTTTGTACAAATTGAGGCATTAGCCACTGCAGCTCAGTGGTTAGAGTGCAAGATAGTAACCAAATGGATGGCTTGAATCAGATCAGCAGGGTTGACTACCAAGGTGTGTTATGTCCTTGGGCAAGATACATTACTCAAATAAATAACCAAATAACCTACTTGAGTTGCTGTACTGTACCAAACAAAAAACTTAACCAAGGCCAATAAAAGATGAAATATAGGTCACAATGAACTTAAAATATGGATCAGAGTGACCTGTAATAAAGGATTAGCACTCAACCAGATGTATCCCTGGGCTTGTAAATGTTCTGTTCATTAGTTGTCATGCACCAAGGTACTTGGATATTTCACTTGATTTTCAAGACTGCTGATATCAAACTTTAAGACCATAATATATTTACAATATATACATACAACAAATTACAGCTGGCATAAGTGATACCCGTGTCTTGCAATGAGTCGATCCAGGTGAGACATAAAATGCTTGGTTTACTCTGAGAAGTACTATACGTCAGATAAAATATACATGTAAAATCAGTTTCACAATTTATACAAGTACAACCAAAAATCATACTGAGATTTGGTCCAAGTAAATGCATGTATGTAATCAGTAAAATATCCTCAGAAACTTGATTCATCTTGTATTCAGATGTTCCTAGTCATAAATGCCAAACTAGTCTTACGCCAAAACTACTATAAGAATCTTCTAAACCGGCGACAATGCATGCAACATTATTTTAACATAGCTGATCATAAAATGGTTTTTGTGTACAATACAAAGATGGATTATACTTTCTGAACTTTAGTGCAGTGACAGTCCCAAAAATGGATATGTCTTACCTTGTATTACATTTCTTATTTGTAAGAATTGTAAGTACTGAATTTAAGTTAGTATAAAGTGATGCCTGTATGGATGATTAACAATTAAGTATAAAATCAAGAATACAGTCATAAATGCAGTTCAAAACCTCTTACCTGAGGTCCTGAATAGAATACAACCCGATTTATCACATGCTGTGAATTCCTTTACTACTGTGTCCTGATTTTCATGGTTTGCACACAGAAAAAAAATTTCATTGGTGGATAAATGCATTACTTAGAAAAGGGGACTCTTATATTTCTAAGGGAGGATCACTGTTCATTTGAGCTTCACATTCTTAATTTATATCACAATACGAAATCCATGAAAATTAGTTCCTGAAAATTAAATTCACAAAAATCTGTTTACAAAAACATAATGTCAAAAGTTCTTCTTTAAGCGTTTCACTTCTTCCCTGAGTCTCTCTACCTCAGCTACAAGTTCTTCATTCACAGAAAACTGCTGAATAAGTGATCTTATTTCAGTCTGAAAGCAAATTAAAAAGAAAATTACCAGTGTTTTTTAATTACCATGATAGTATTTCTCTGTAATGAAGTTACCTGAACTTACATCAGGTTAATTAGAAACTGTAAAAATGGTCACTTTCAAAAAGTATAAACACAAATTCTACATGTCTACAGTAGATCTCTGCATATAGGACCACTCATGCAAGTTGAAAAATGTGGCCTTATTAACTCATTCAGCCCAAGCACTGTTAATAGTATTACTGCTGCTCTGCCCCAGCAGAATTAAGCTGTCTAGCTGCTTGTGCCCCATATAGTTTTACCTGTTTAGATAATTTTGTAAATATCATGCACATGCATTCACTCTTACCTTAATTTCTCTTTTTAAATCCACTAAAAATCCACAAAGTTTTCACCAATTATTCCAAATGATGTATTTTTTTCTATTTGTCTAAGTCTTTCACAACTTTGTTTATACACTATTTTCAAAATTAACACGATCGCTACAATCTGATAGATTCACAAGAACTCTATTATCATCGCTATCAGCATCCTCTTCTTCTGACAACTGTCTCAGAAACTTTGATGTCAAAATCTAAATCGCACAAAATATCCAACTGCCAAACATTTTTCCTTTCATTGCTCAATATTTTCAATATTAAACATGAGAAACTCATTTTTGCTCTCACTGTTATCAAGTCTTATGTCCACCATCATTTACAATTTTTCATTAACATAACACGTGTAGTAACTGCCCTCCATTAGTAACCCTTGGTTTCTGAACAATTCAAATTTGCACAAAGAAAAGTAAAATCATTTCTGATTGGTTAATAATGGTCTTATTCTTAGGGAAAAACCCATTTGTAACCAATCAGATACATGTTTCTAACACATTCAAAGCAGCAAAAAACAGGTTTGGCCATTGAATGCAGTCAACAAACTTAGATTATTGGCCAGATCAGCCATTGAATGCAGAAACCGGATCACATGTATTGACGGGATTGGGGCCAAATGAGCTAACAGAAAGATTAAAGTAATAAAGTCTATGAATACTAAATGAAAAATGCGGGTGAATTCAATTCTTTCTTTTGTTAAATTTGAAAACTAGCGTTGTGGGTTGTGGCATTTTCTAAATTTTGTCTTAAAATGAAAACTAAATAATGAGTGAAATTGTGTCCAAATCAGTGTTTTATATGCTGTAACATTTTGATCTGAATGAACACATTTTTCAAAAGATTATGAAATGTACTTTTTCATTAAAAACTTCCAAACATAAATTATTTGGGAAAAATTATTAAGAAATTCTTCCAAGAATGATGTTATCTTATTGGCATTTTACCTTCATGGTACTGATAAGTTATCATTTAATCTTGAAAATGTGTTGAACCCGAAAGTATGCTATACAACAGTGCTTATATGCTTTTGGGGTCCATCCATTTAGTATGTATGCAAAAATCTGGCAAAGCTTGACCCATCTCCCCTCTCAGTACACATGCATCCTTTTTTTACACACACCCCACCTACATATGTACGCTTGATGCAAACACACACACACAAATTTTAAAGAACAGCCTATAATTAATCCACGCAGAAATGATCAAGGCTTAATAGTACTGGTGTGTTTAATAAACTAGATAGTCCACCAATGTTGTATGTCTGGCTGCATCAAAGAAATAAGCTGCATAACTTTAAAATGTCTGTCTAGTGTCTGTTAAATTTCAAACGCTAACAAAACTCAGTTGAACAGGTTACTTATTAGACAAATTATTATCGAGGTTTCACCCCTCCCCTTTTCCTATGTGTATGTACATTATCAATAGACCCCCCATACACAAGCGTATGCATATGGGTTTACCCCCCACTCCACGTGTACATACTAAATGGATGGTCCCTTGGTTTTTTTTTTTATATCCTTTAAAAGTTGTGCTGTTCAATAAACATTGTACTCAAATTCCAACGCCTATCACTCAAATGACACATTTTCTTTACCACTTCTTTGACATGCAACTAAGATACAGTTTAGTTTAGTCTTTGTACTGACAGTCATGTGATCAGCCTGTTATGATCAAGTCTACTGATAGAGTGTTATATTTCATATGTTTCCACTATACTAATAGGCATGACATGTAATTAATTTAAAGCTAGTAAAATATAAAATTATACCTGTCAAAAAAACTTTAAGATTTTTAAAATTACCCCAGCACCCATCTCACCCATTGTTCACCCAAGATTAGCTGCAATAAGTGTGGAGTCAGATTCAGAAAGTGCGATTTCTCCAGTGAAGAACAAAAAAAGATCGTACAAAACAATGAATGGAAGATTTCCTGGGAAAGAAATCAATTGAATGGATCATAAGAATTCCATATTAGCTCTACTTAGCAATAAGTGGGGTGGAGTTGGGTAGGGTGGGCTTGAGAGATTATATAAACATTCCAGTGGCAATATTACAATTTATTATTTTTAAATTTGTTATACTATCAAAGTTGTAACACTAGTAGTTCTTTTTGTTATTGAAGCTGTTTGTTGTGACTTTTCATTGTTTTTTTTTCAAAACAATACATATGAATAAAAAAAAAATCATGAACAAAAATTCCATATAGATACTCTTTAATTATAAAGTATACACTGTGCCATAAAAAAAAAAAAAGTAATTTTGGTGATATGAAACAAAATCTCAACATAATTGGCCCCAGGAATTTCACTTTATCTTTCTATCCCAGCAAGTAGAAGGAAAGAAAAAAAAGCTTTTTAAAACCTTATTCTTAACATAAGTAAATAAAATGTTTGGCATAATTCCTTCATTTATAATTAAAGCAAATGTGCAGCAATAAGCAATATTAACTGTCTAGTGTATCAAAAAATGTAAACATGTTTTCCTATTTTAGTATTCTGACACTGAAGGAATTAAGCCACAACAAACATACCCATCTGCTGTTTTTTTGTTTTCAGTTGACATTCAGCTGGTAATAATTTGATTTTTTTTCTTCATGATGTTTAAGACTGTTCACTCATTTAATCCCTACTTTAATCCTACTCTTATTCTCACAATTAAAATCTTAATCTTTTCCCAATCACAGTAAAATTACAATAATTTAATTCACATTTAGATGAAAATCTGTATCCTTCAGCATATATTTCAACAACCACTCATGATCTGCTCCATCTCCATTCAGTGACTTGAACCTACATTATTTTTTAGGAATTTTTATTTTATTTTATTTATTTTATTTTTTTTGGGGGGGGGGGTAAATATCCATGTAAATATATTATTATATTAAGTATTTTCACTAACAATGGGGTTTTAATATTGATATGTCTGTTTTTGACAGTCATGCCTGTGAAGGCGGCCAGGTTTTGATGAAGATAATGCTCAACACGAGAATTACATTGTAGCATGATAATTAAATCAAGTTTTTTATAACAGTAAATGCATTTGAAAAAGTTTGTGTGAGAAAAGAGCCTTTACATTAGAAGCTGTTTTGTAAAATCAAAGTTGTTTTACTTAACATGGTTCCGAAACCACACCAATACTAACGAAGTTGATCCAGACAAAATTCTGGCAGAGAATGTTTCTGGAATAGTTCTTACAAAGTTTTATCAAACTTGGTTCAGCTATTCTCAAGAAGTGAAAAAATGGTTTTTAACTGCTATGAAAGCAACCACCATCACATGGGGAGACATCCTAAATATAATTCTGGTTTACTTATGAAAAAAAGTAAACTTGGCAAGCCTGTTTTTACTGTAAAGAAGTTAAGTATAGATCTTTCATCTAGTTAAGAATGCCACAACAATGCTAGGTGAATCATAGCAGACAAATATCTGGTAGATGTCCTAAGAATTATTGCTACCACTGGTCACATAGCTCTGTTGAAGCAAAAATGAACATCAACATTTGATCAAATCAGGCTCCAGCATGCTGGAGATGAAAATAACTTAGGGCTATTCCATTTACAGTAGTCCCCCTCTTGTACGGCCCCCCTGACCAGCGGCCACCCGCTCCAAACGGCCAGAATTCATTGGCACCGACGAGTTTCTGTTCAAAAGTACCCCTCACGAGAGGCCACCCGGCTAACGCGACCAGCGGCCAGCATTTTTGTGCAATAATATAAAATTTTCCCCCTCACGAGCGGCCGCATTTTATTTTTAAATGTATCCAGAACCAATAATTAATTCAAATCTTGACGTAAGGTAAGTAATTTTGATTATCTTTATCATAGATACACCTCTCCGAGTGTCAAGTCGCCGTTAAAAGTGTCGACGAAAGATTTAAAGTATATCGTTATCTATGAAAGTCGATGTTTACAGGAAATGGGCTCAATAATGTTTTGATAGAGTTTGGGGTTTAACACCTATGTTGAGTTCTTCTCGTTGATGATTATAACCAGACGTAATTGTTATAATCATAATAACAAGGTCAGCATAGGCTAAAAATAGATTTTGTACATTGGCACACAGAGAACCTTAAAAAAGACAATAGGGTACCAGACAAAGACCGGAAAAATTACGTGACCAAACAATATGGCTTCCTTTACGAAGGCTGCATTTCGTAGACTCGACACAAGTTTTGTCTGCATAATTAAATCGCATACAGTCAGCAATAACCGAATAAATCATTACCAAACACTAAAATGCCATCACGTCAACGGATACATTATTTTCGAAGAAAGTCGGTTACTCTACTCGACGACATCGGGGGAGGGGGGGGGGGGGGAATATGCCGTATGTACAAAAGACTCGTAAAAACAAGTTTACGTTGAAATAATTTGAATAAACAAAGTAATAACCGATAAGAAGTAAGAAGGTTATTCAGCAGCAGTGGGAAAATGGAGCAAATGGAAATATAATTATGTATGTACCAAGATGTAAATGACGTTTTTAAATCCATTTGCAATGTGCATGGCAACAATACCCGCTCGCATATCAAACTTACGCCAAGAAAGCAAAAATAGTAACGTATATTCAGTTGAAATAAATTTGTTATTATGACAACAAAAAAACTTTTATTGATTAATGTTTCATTTAGACTAAGATATTTAATGTTTTGAAGTATGTAGCTTTCTTACTACGTACATTACATATACATGTACTTCTCATAATAAATTTAGCCCCCCTCTGGAACGGCCACCCGCCTTAAAAGGCCACTTTCCCGGTGCAACAGGGGTGGCCGTATAAGAGGGGGACTACTGTAAACACACATGGTACCCAGGGAAGACACATTAAAAAAAATATATGCCAGGGTACTTTGATTCAAGAGTTCATACTAAAATGATAAGAAAATTCTAAGATACATCTATGGGTGATTACCCCACTTAAAAGTGCCTTCCCTGGGTCCCATGTATATTTTAATGGCACAATCCTTAACCATATGGTGTCAACAGAAGACAAACCATTACAAGAGCCATTCCAAGCAAAATGTTGACAGAGTATATCCTATAATTAAATTGATTCAGGAATTCTAGAGAAGTTGAAGATAGCTTCCTACCCAGTTGCTAAAGAAGCCATACCAATACTTGAGAAGCCATTTAAGATGAGATCTTGAACAGCATGTCCAAAGAGTCATTCCCATCAATTTTAATTAAACTTTATTCAGAAGCTGCTATCAACTTTCAAAATTTGTATGTCCCAATTTTTTTTTAATCAAGTGCACTCAAAGTTGGCTCAGCTGTTCTGGAGAAACTGAAAATAAGCTTTCCATAAGATTATGGAGGCCACACCTACACTTCATGAACAATTCCAAACAATTTTAAATAAGAATGTCATCAAAAATCAATTTTATCAGAACTACTTCGCTATTGAACAAAGAAGTCAACCTTGTTTCCAAAGTGATTGCTATGGAAGACACAATAGTGACTGTGATATCGCCAAGAACACAATTCTGAGAGCATGTCATGAGAAATACCAAGATGCAAATTAGTACTGTGGTTTTTGAAAAGTTAAAGGCAGCAATGATGATGGATGACACACAATGCATGCTGGATGCCAGGCCATATCATAAGTTCAGTCATGACCTGATACTTAAAAACGGACATTTATATCCAACATGTCTGGATTTATATTATACCTGTTGTATTTCAAACTGTCGAAGCATCTGTAGATGTAAATTTGTCATCTCCTTGTGAATTTGATCACGGAATTCTTCCATTTCATCATGAATCAAGTTGCGTATAAACTGAGTCTGAAAGTTTTGTGGCTCAGATTTATCACTCATTTCCATGGAAGCATCTTGCCTTTCCTCAAGGTGTAAAGACTGAGCATTAACACCCTCTGGTGTCAGAGGTTTATATGAGGACTTTCCCACTCCAGTTTCAATGATGCCACCTGCTACAGCCCCTGAGGATTCCTGCAATTGGGTCATAATAGGAGTGTTAAGATTGGTACTCATCCCCCTATAATGAAGAACATCATCTTTACCACCTCTCTCAGGGCTACTTGGTATAGAACTAGATGATGAAGAACTGAGCCCTTGGTGATAGGATCTTCTAACATCGGAATCTGGAAGCATATAAGTATTATATGAGTATGGTTTTGAATATATGAATGATAGCTAATTTCAATGTAAAGTTTCAAATAAAAGTACTGTGAATAAACAGCAATTGAAATGATAGATATTACACTGTTTCCCAATGGGCTATAACACTTAGTTTCCAAAAGAATCCTTGGCATGAGAACTGGGGGTCCAATAAAAACCAAAAACAAAATGCATAGCAACAATAAATGTCAAATTTTGGGACAAGTGACACACAAATGGATGTAATGGGGAACACTTCATGCCTTCTTTGATTCAATATTACTGCATTAAGAGAATGTCAACTTATCTGGTTATGAGAACTTGTGATCAGCAGGTTGAAGGTTTAGGGAAAGCGTGTGTATTTATACACCTACTGAATGGATTGAGCAATGTAACCTTAGCTAAAATGTTTAATTATGGACAACTATTGCTTTTCTGGTTTTAAGGTTTTTTGACACACTATCAACACGAGTTATGTCTTGTTATACGAGGACTCCACATGTCGGCAACAATACATCTGTCAAAAGTGGATAAAAAGTAACATAAGCAGTAGATAAATCAATTTTATCTTAAAGCAAAAACAATTGTCTATCCTGTAGTACAACTAGAAAAGAAATGAAAGAATGTAAATTATATTGTTCTGAAAGGTGAAGCACCTATTTGAACTATAATAAGCAATTTTAAAAAAAGGAAATTATGTTTCTCCAACAATGCTAACCTGATCACAGGATAACTTTCTTTGCTACCCCCGAATCCAGCCCTCCATGACAGAGAGAAAAATATAATTCTGTCATATATATAAAAACGAAAAAACTTGTACAGGTTAACTCCCCTGTCTACCAGCTAGGTGGCTACCATTATATCCAGTTAATACTAGAATTTTACTTGAATAACACTTTAAAGTCGGTAAGTTCAATTTCCTCAAAATGCAGGCCAGATAAGCAACTTTTTAAAATCACACCCAATGATGTAATAATAGGCAGATAAAACCAGTTGCACGCTGTAATTTTCTGATGCTGGCCTTATAGGGTGCTCATACTGCAATGAATGATACATTGTAACGTGATCATGTATTATAATTAAAAAAAAAAAAACAATTTACCATAAATGTTTGCTTTCTCCATTAAATACATTACCATATCACAGTATATTGGAAGAATAGGTCAGATGAGGAAGAAATGCTGAGAATACTACCTAAATCAGTGTCACCCAGTAACAGCAGGATGGCTCTACTAAAAGCATGATCTTCTAATGTTAGTTTTAGCATAATGAAAGATAATCTACATGTGCATGGGGTGATTCATGTGGTATTCTGCACTTGACTGTTATCTCACCATCAAATATTTCCCAGGCAAAGCCAGCGTGGCAAATTCATGTCTGGGTCAATGGCTGTGCTTTCATGATTGGGAAGTGGTCAATGCAGCTACCAGAAATTCAGATCTCTCCTTAGCAAGGTCATGATATACAAATGGAAACTAGAGAAGGTGTGCCAGTCAGTGTCTGCGAATTTCCAAAGTGAAACATTACAATTACATACATGCCAACCCCTGACAAGGAATTGGCGTAAGTGGTCAAAAAGCGGAATCAAGGCAGAAACAGCGGAATCCACATATAACATGCTAAAATTTAAATAAACGATTGTTTGCCTTTCTCGTCTTTTAACATCCTTTACTGTTTCAAGTTTTCATATGTAGCACTTTTAGCTTTACACACATTGACTAGAAACCATCTTAAGACTTTTAGCATGACATTTGAATTTTTTTTCCACACAGCTGTTCATAGATGTCACATCTTAATATTTAGAGGATTCTGTTATATTCTTTTCAGGGTTTTTTTGTTGCCTTTTTCTAATTTATCAGGCAAATTTTTTAAAGGGGATATTTTTGCTCACATAAATGCATAGACTAAAATAAAATATCTTTGTTAAGCGCTAAAATATATTTAGACTGGTTCTGCAGGATATATGAATTAGAACATGGAATCTGCTCGTAAAGATTAAAGTTAGAAAACCAGTCTGCTCTCTCCGCACTAAGTATCCAGATGCCATAAATAGAATTTGAGGTCAACAGTAGAGCCAGGTTAGCTATAATTAGAACATGATACCGTTAGGAAAGTCCACGGTCAAGCATACTCTTATATTGTAGTTACGTAAAGGCCCGTCTTTTCTAAAATACGGTTAGTGGGATTAGGGAATTTTTATCAATAACGAGAAAACAAATAATTAAATCTTGGGAGGTGGATATGTTGAAAAAGCATAATCCATAAACGTTTAAGTGTAACGCGTAATTTAGTGAAAAAAAGTATAATGATTACACCAAAAGCGTGTGGTTGGCATGTATGTAATTATGACCTGCCTCATGAAAGTTTCTCACAATTTTTTAAACTGAAATCTTTATCAAGCAATTGATCCTGTGCGAGTTCAGAGTACAGTGATGCTCCTCTTAAAAAACCACCCCTTCTGCTGGCCTAATAAGATGTGTGGCCTGAAATGCAAGCGGGTTTTGTTGGCATGCACATTGCAATACCATTCAAAAATGTCATTTAAATCTTAGTATATACATAATTCTCTTTCCATTAGTGATGGGAATCGGTTAGAAGTTCATAATCGATCATCGGTTGCACACAACTTACTGATAATCGATTATAATCGGTTGCTAACTTTCTACAAGTAAGTTTTAATTTTTGTTGTTACAGAGTTATATCTTTGTTCAAAAGTTTAAAATGTAAAAAAAAATGTATAGAAGTTAATCTCTCTCTCTCTCTCTCTCTCTCTCTCTCTCTCTCTCTCTCTCTATATATATATATATATATATATACTTTAACCTCAAAAGCAACTTTCTTTGGCTTATCAGTTTTATGCAGCTGAAAGACTTAACAATCCCCCAGAACACTTTTATTCATATGTGATTTTTCAATTGTTTAAAGTATAGAAAGAAATGTTTTTCTTGCTTGTCATTAGTTACTAATACTACAATCAAAGCAGTTTAAACAAAACAAAAGAACACCAATTACAAAAACTTTCAAACTAACTGAACTATTTATCAGCAAAATCATGTAATGTTTGAGCAATGCTGAACACAAAAATCATTTTTCAGAATACTGTTTCTCCTTGTGCTTGTTACACTGACACTACCAAATTACCAATAGTTAATGTTTTTGTTTAAGAATATTATCAGGTCCACATTGTCACAACTTAAACGAGCCCGTTTCTTGCTGGCAAGATGTCCAGCCAGACTAAATACCCTCTCACTGGATACTGATGATGCCGGAATACTTAGGTACTTCCGAGCTAGTAAGCTAAGATGGGGGTAGAACTGGCAGTTTTGTTTCCACCACTGTAACATTGTGAGATTGGTATCATATGGAGCAGCAACTAGATATCTAGAAACCTCCTGGTGGATGACATCTGTTATTGGCTGTTGACTTTCACCAAGGCAAACAACATCTTGCAACCAATCATCCATGTCAACATTGACCTTTGCTTTCTTGTTTGGCGGACTAAGTGTAACCACAGTTTTAGTGTTGTCATCTCTGACATTTAGTAGTGATGGTGCAATTGGTAGAGGTGGCAATGAGTCTGAAGGTTGTTCATCACTAGTCCCTGGCTCCACTTGGACATTCACTTTAACATCAGCCATATCAAGAGCAACCTTCAAAAGCAGAGCATGTCCATCTGCTCGCTCACTGTCAGATAGAAACTCCAGATCCTTCATAGTATGATTCAATAAACAGCCCAACAGAGCTAGATCTTTGTCCTGTGTACTATTGTCAAGTTCTTGTCTCATTACATCTTTAAGTTTAGCGATTGAAGGTAGATCATCAGCATTTGTTTCTATACATTTGGTAAGTTTAAGAAGTATTGGGATAACTTTATGAAGGGTTGGTGATTTGTCTCTGCAAACACTGTCTGTTGCATTCAGGAACGGTGAGAGAACTTCCACAAGTTTTTCAACCAATGCTTGTTCGTCAAATGTATAGACATAATTTTTCAATGTTGCGGCTGCTGACTTGCTTATGTTTGGGTCACTGATAACAGCCATAATAGCAGGTGTTTGCTCAAGCAGTCGTTCAAGCATGTCATGAGTGCTATTCCATCTAGTTGGAACATCCATCTTGAGCTTGTGTCCTCTAGCACCTATGTCAAGTAGTAACTGCTGCTTTCTCATTAACAAATCATTTATGCTCGTGCTTTGATGGAAAAAAGTCACCAGTTTGCGCCCCTTTGCAATGATTCGTGACAGTTCTGGTATAGCTAAAGCTTTTTTCACAATAAGGTTGAATCTGTGACCATAACAACCAAATCGAGTCCATTGAAGTAAATCAAAAGCCGTGATCTCATTGGCTGCATTATCAGTTACTCCAGTTGGTGTTGGAAGATTCCATCGCCTCTGAGTGGCCAACAGGCTTTCTTTTATATTTTCCCCAGTGTGACTGCCTTCAACTTTTCGTGTTTCTAAGACAACACTTTTCAATTCCCAATCTTTGGAAATAAAATGTGCAGTCACTGTACTATAACTTTCTGTATTTAATGAAGTCCATGCATCGTGAGTAACAGCTATATCAAGAACATCATGTAGTTCCTCTTTTACTTTTTTCTCAGCCTGGTCTTTCTTCTCAGCTAGTTTGGAGGACACTAATTTACGACCTGGAATTTCATACCTGAAAATGTAAAGTTTGAAACATTTAGTCATGGTAGTCAAACAAGACATGTATTTGGAATATTTACTGTGTCTAAATATAGTGAAAACAATGAATTTATTTAATGTTTATTTAGACAGGACAGCATTATATTTAATTAAATACTGCTTAATTTAGGTAAGAAAATTCAAAATTCAACAGTGTTGACATCTATAATTAAATGGATTCACACTTTTTTTCTTTTCTCACTGTCAGTTTAAATAAATATTGCTAATTTTTGCTGTTATCATTTAAAACTTACCTTGGATTAAGAAGCATCACAAAGTTTCTAAAATATGTATGATCAACAAGGCTTAGCGGAAGAACTTTGCCAACAATAAGTTTCAAGAGTGCATCATCAATTTCTTTCTGCTTTGTAGCTGACATCCTTTCTGTTGGCTTCTTAAATTGTTCATCAATCTTAGTCTGTTTGGGTGGCTGGAGGGAAACATCAGCACCTCTTGCTGTCGCTGATCCCATTTCCTTATGGTCATGATCAAGATGAAAGGCCAAATTTGTAGTATTGCCTGGAATGTATTTGAAATAAATGTTTTTATATTGAGAAGAAAATAGAGCAAACAACAAATTCTTTATGCACAAGTATCTTAAATGAATGGAATGAAATTATTTAAAGAAAATCAGGATTAAAATTAATATTAAATTTGTATATATATTTTAAAATTAATCTGCAACATTTTAAAAAGTTATTTTATGTTTTTAAATAGTCACATGTCTCAGGGAATATCTGTAACAAACCTCAGAGATCACTTTTCCGTCATTATCATATATGCCTAAATAGCAGGATAATCTTGTGATTATTTATGTATTTCAATCATAATCATGACATGGAGCTTTATTATGAAAAGAAATTTGAAGTATTTTAACAACAACACATGCTATATTAGAGGAAAGCACAAAGTACACAAATGATTTAATGAAAATAAAATTCTTGATTTAAAATATTTGATACTGGAATGCCATGAAACGTTTTTCCGTGTGCGTGCGTGCAACTCATTTATTTTATACGAGGTTGTTCTGTCTCCTAATAATTGCATTCGTCGTTGACGACATTATTTGTTTCCAAATTATCCAAAAAAATCTAACTATGGTGTATGTTTATATATTTGGAAGTTATGAAGGGAATAAATAATTTAGCTTTACTGTTGTGGATCGGAAGGCTAATATGGTTCCACAGTCCTAAAATGTAACGCGTATCACATGATAATTTCGTTTTCGTGTAGCACTACAAAAAAATTAGAATATTGTTCATTTTTTTGCACTATGTATTGGAGAATGTGTTTGCCAAAAATAAATGTATCCCCGCGTTGATTTCAATGAGAATAGCTGGACCTACCTTTGTTTGCATATTCCTTTCTGCAGAGTTTGCATATGACCTTCGTTGTATCTAAATTCTCCTTTGTCGGTGGACCCTCCTGTATTTTGTAAAATCCAAAATATGTCCATACACGAGAACGAGCTTTTCCTCCAGGATATGGATATATTATTTTGCGATCGTTTTCATCCATGGCACGTGTATGATATTTAGCGGGGTTTTAACATTTTGTTCGGAATCCTCGGTTTTCTTCCCAACAAACAAAGGGATTGAACTAGTCTGTGCCAAGCGCTTCACAGTTGTCTCCCTTACCATGCAATCGATTATGGCGTTTCACAATCGATTGGCGAATTGGTTCACTCAAACAACTGATTATCGATTATAATCGATAATCGGAACAACACTACTTTCCATATTCACTTTTTTACCACTGCTGCTGAATCATCTCCTTTTCAGTTAGGACATTGCTTATTAAAGTCTTTTCTACGTAAAATTGTTTACCACTCCTCAAAAGTCGTCGAGTAGAATAACAAACTTTCTTCTAAATAATGTCTTCGTTTATGTGATTTAATTATGCAGACAAAACATTTGTCAAGCAGACAAAATGACTTCTTCATACAGAAGCAATAATGTGTTGTCACATGACTTTCCAGTTTTTGTCTGGTAGTTTTGTTCAAGGTCAAGGTTAATTTCTCTGTGTGTGTGTGTGTGTGTGTGTCTGTGTGTGTGTCTCTGTGTGTGTGTCTCTGTGTGTGTGTGTGTGTGTAAATGCACAAGATCTGTTTTCAGCCTATGCTGATGCTGTTATGATCTTGAACATTAGGTTCAGTTGTAATCATCAAGAGAAGAACTCAACAGATGTGTGAAGACCAAAACTCTATCATTAATATTGTTGACCCCATTTCCTGTAAATGTCATCTTTTTATTAACAATGATATAATATTAATCTTACTGTTACATATATTTTAGTCAACACTTCTTTCAGTAATGGAAACTTGGCGTTGGGAGACATGTATCAGTAAGAGATAATCTGATTACTTACCTTATGTCACAATATTAATTATTGATATGGATACATTTTAAAAAAGGGGCCGCTCTCGATGGGAACTTTTTATATTTTTGTACTAATATGCTCGCTTTTGGTCGTGTTAGAGGGGTGGCTAATCTTGAAGGGTACTTTTGAATACAAAATCGTTGGTGTGAAGGGATTCTGGCCACAAGAAGCGAGTGACCATGTGTCAGTGAGGCCGTTCAAGAGGAGGACTATTGTACCCTGACTTCATAATTCCCTTCAAGAATGTGGCCAGTACTTGTGGGGTTAAGTCTTGCATCCCTGCCTTCAGTGCTAGGAACAGTATTTCCAAAATTTGATGCAGAGAATGTTCAAGCATATCAAGTAACATTTGTGGGTATGGACAGGGTCCTGCATCCTCGCATTTCTTGACAGAAAGATAAAGGAGAACAAATAATAACTGTTAGTTGACTAATGACAGAATGTTCATAATATGGTGCCAGGTTGTGTCATTAAAATGAACTGCACATAGTCTGGGTTTATGGAAATCGTGCTTAGCTCACTCACTTTGCATGCTAAATTTAGTGTTATCGCAAACGGCAAATTGTGCATCATGGCTGCTTCAGTGTTTGTGCATGGATATATCAGAATTGGACAGCACGTCACAGAATACCTTTTGTGATGAAAATCATCTCATCCATGAAGTTAAAACATGTCTAAGAACATGGAACAGTATCCCTTGTGTGTGATAGGGACTATCTTCATGTCTCCAAAGAGAAAGAGAAAGAGTTTGCCACTGGGAATGGTGTGAGCCTCATGGATGTGACACTGTTATTAGACATGATTTTGATCTTGAAAAAAAACCAATTGAAAATGTAAAAAGGGGGTTTGGGGGTACTCCCCCAACGGGGTCTCGAGGGGCAGCGCCCCTGATCTGAGGGTTCCGAGGGTCAAAGACCGCCCGACTAAAAATGTATTTTACATGCATGAAAATCTGATCCTGGTGCAACTTGTGAAAAACAAACAAACTTACCAAAAATTTTAATAATTTTACTTTATTGTCACATGAATTTGTTCTCCAATACTATTGGTACTTAAGTTATTTCATGTGCATGTCAGCGTTCGCATCATAATTAAGTCAATAATTAGGCATTTTTTGCTGCCAACATATTATACTTCTCTCGTTTCATAACAAATATGTAAAATAAGCAGCCAATTACATCATCTATATACAAAAAATCCCATATATTCACTTGTCTTTTTGTCCACTGAACACAACCTGTTGATATGCCAGTTGAGCTCTTTTTGCGGCTTCAAGAAAGATTTCTTCAGTCCTCCTTTTTGTCACTAATGATTTTGCTGGCTCAATGTGCAATCGTTTCTTTTCCTTCTCAACGAGAGCCTTTTTCCTTTCCAGCTCCAGCTTGTATTGGTGACATGAAGTGCACATATTCTGGCAGAGGGCTTCCTTTTTTTCCATATGCAGCTTCATTTTTAGGTGCGGTTCCAGACTCTTTCAACTACGACTTCTGTAATGTATATATTGCAGAGGGCACAAAATGCCAGTCCTCGAGCATTCAGTTTTCCTATAAACTGACCAACTAAATTTCCGTCGACATATCGTTCCAGCCATTCCCTTCTGTTTTTTTTTTAAACCTTTATCTAAACTTTTCGTGTCATCGTCTCTCACAACTAGAGATGCCATTTTTTTTGCAAGCACGATTGTTCTTTCCATTGCCATTAGTTTCCTTTACACGAAGATTCATTGGAGGAATTTAAACTTTTGACCAATCAGAATACTCTTTATGAGAGCAGTGGGCTAACTAATATATGGAGCGAATACATTACAAGGGTTGTTGCAGAATGGGACTGAAAAGGTTAAAAACCGGAGAGAAAAACGGATCGGACACTATTTTAAAAAAACGGACTATATCAAGAAAAATCGGATTTAAGTCAGGAGAAAAGCAGAATTCTGTTTTAAAACGGAGAAAAATCATGTCTGTGTTATAATCAGCATGCAAAATTTCTACTGGACCTACATTTCTATGCCAGTCATTTTCATGGTTGGCTGGTGCCCCACCAAAAAAAAGCAGTAGCCAGACCAACGATATTTATAATTTGTGATATTAAACGAAATATTAAAAACCATGAGAAAAATAAGTAATAGTGATATGAGAAGACAACTCATTTAATCTGCATTCACTAGATGCTTGTAACTCCAAATAAACTTCTGCATCTATGTGATGTCTGATGACAAATTCTGATATAACATTGGGATGAATAAAGTCATCAGAGAATGAGAAACCAAATACAGCCAAGGAAAAAAGAACTATTCAAAAGAAATATGACACTATCAAATGAAAATGATGGTTGGTCTATATAATCTGCTTGAATTATGGCAAAGGAATCCACGCTAAGACCATTCCAATGCTGTTTTAGTTTGTTATCTCAGCATCATGAATAATATCAAAGACTGTAGCTCAGTAAATTTTATCCGAGCAGAGAAGCTAAAATTGCGGAATTCATTTAATGCATGAACATTTTAAACAAAATTTGTATCAACATACAGAACTACACTACTCGTTCAGTATATTCTGACAAAAGGTTGAATGTGTACATGCAAAGCCATGTTGGTCCTGCAATAATAGAAGAGTTCATTTTGATACTGGACTAAGTAGTTATGGAAGCTGTCGCATGCCACAGCTAGGTGACATAATGGGCATTACTATGTAAGTCATGAAATATCTGAACTTTATATTATTTAAGCTTATAGCCAATCCCATGTCAAGAAAGGATATCAGATTTGGCCTAAAACAGTAAACATCTGATGATGTCACTCCTCTGTTTCCATGTACAGTAGTCATGTATCCCTGTCATGCATGTCATTTCATTGATAAACTGATTAACTGATGGAATGAGGCAAAAAAAAACAAAAATCATTACTGATGGGAATTATACCTATAAAACACTTATGCCCATAATACAAACCAAAAAGATGCAACTAACCTTTAAGAATGAGTTTAAAAGAAAAACTTCAAGACTGGCATAAAACTATGCTGTCGAATGATTGGCATACTTATGAACATGTACAGACAAACATATGGATGGACATGAACAGTGCTAACAGAATGATTTCTACGTAGAACTTTAGTTAAGGCTTAAGAAATATCTAATCAATGGCAACAAAATCTAACCAGATAATCTACTGGCTTACAAACTTGTGTATAAAATTCCATTAATGTATCTCTCAGTTGTTTTTGTTCAATTCTCAAAACATATTTAAAAAAGTGGTGAAAGAACTGAAATTCCTTTAACAGCCTGAGATATCTAAACTGATCATTTATTTGTGATCAAAGGTGTGAAATTTCATGATTCTAACAGCACTCTAAGTTTATTACTTTTTATCTTACTACATAGAAGGCATTTAGAATGGAAAGAAGAAACATCGTATGTCTCCATCTGCTTTTGTGACAGGGGCATTTTAACAGCACCTCTGATAACCTCTCACGTTAACAAAATCTGATTTAAATGTAAAAACAGTAATGAAAATGAAAATGAGAAGAAAAAGTTTTCTAAAAGGTATGCTGTATATAACCAGCAAAGGTAACAAAAGAGATCACTTTAATTTGTGTTGGAAACTACTTCAAAATTATTTATATTCATAATGCCAGATTTAAAGTGTTTCTTTGTTTTTATTCAAAATAACACTTATATTTACCTGTGGTTAACCCTGAAGGTGTGTGGGCTGTAGATGTTGTATACAAAGCTGCAAGACTGGTTGGTTTACTGTAAATAGGAAAGTTCTCTCCATTACTAATACCATGGCTGCTGTAGACACTTGGGCTTACATGTACTTGGTCCGCAAACTGGATTGGGAAAACACAATAATGATTCATTTAGTAATCCTCTCATTCATCCATCCACTATCTGTTTATATTTCATTCTTAGTGATTGTTCACTAATACAGCAAACTACTCTGGATAGATATGCTCTATCTATTGAGTGATATCTGAAACAAAAGTTTCGGCAAAATTATTTCTAAAGCCACCCATTTCTGTACAGGCATTTTTTATAAAATAGCTAAGTTCATTCCAGTGAGAGCCAATTATATGTATCATGTACAAACTAATGTGACTAAATTACACATAGACAAGCTGACAGGAATTGACCTTACGCCAGAAGGTAGATTGCTCCACTTACCGAATACGTGACTTGACAACCGCTTAACCTCCGACAAACATTCTATGAAAATGGCGGGCGTGATAACTTTAAAATATATACCAGAAGAATTTGGTAAGCAATATTTGCCATATAAAACAACACTGAGACAGAAACAGAAAGCGAGAGCATTTATCCATCGCTTGCACTTCTCTAAGTTACGTTGATATGCGGAGAACTTGCCCCATGGAGAACTTGCCCCCACATATCTGGAGAAGTCGCCCCAGAGTGGTTGAAGAAGTCGCCATAATGATGTTGCAGATGGCTACAGTCTTATTACACTGTTTGACTCATTAAGATGAAATCTGCCAAGAGAAGTCAAATGTAATACTTCCAGTCAAAATACTCTTCTGCCATTAAGTAAAACCCAATCAACAAGATGGCAGAAAACAAATGTGTTAGACCATTTGACTAAACAGGACACAAAGCAACATTTTTAAGTGCAAGAAAATAACAAGGCCCATAAAAAACTATATCTTATTAAAAGTAAAGGTTGCTTGTTTCTAATGAACTAATCATCGGTCTTAAATGGCAACTGATTTCCAACACTAAACTGGTTTGAGTCTCACTAAAACTTGCATTTCAATCCTGGTAAATTTCTTTTCTTTAATGGAGTAGTCCTTATTAATAACACACTGAAGTGCTATGAAAGTTTTGCAGAAAATGTTTTAATAATGTTTAAATAGTACATTTAGTTATGCTCCAATATAGCAATATAAACAATGCTCCCAAGCATTTGCATAAAATATTTCATTGATTGTTTCATTCAAAACTTTTTTCAATCTATAATGATAATCTATAGTCAACAGGTTCATAATGTGACTTACTAAAAGATAAGGCAAAGTTAGAACTATTTTGATGTTTTTCTCTGATGATCGCACATAAATATTTTTAGATGCACTGAATAAAAACTTTAATAAATCCTAAAGTCACTGTTGATTTCATTCTGACTGTAGTGCTAAAACTACTTAGCGCAAAAGAAATAGTTTTTATAATACTAAACTGCATCTGTGCTTTGTTCCAAGCTGGAGAAAATGACATGTGTGATATGGTTCATGAATAATTTTCTACCTGAATGTTTCAACATATCCCAAAACCAAATCAAACTCATTATTTCACCAACTCAAAACAAAACGTATACAGTAGAACCTGTTTTGAAAGACCACCCTTTCTGCCATAAAATTATCGTCTCTCAAGACAGATGATCTCTCATAACAGGTCACAATGCTATATAATCATTAAATTTGTGCATAGAGAATATGATCTCTCAAGATGGGTGGTCTCACCTCAGTGGTCTTTCAAGACAGGTTTCATGGTATGCTGTTTTGCTTATGTATTACCTTCCATTCCAAAATACTGCCCAGAACCTCTGAGGAGTCATCTTTTCTAGCCAAGGTTCTGATAACCTTATTCACACCTTGGCTGATTGAACAGCTATACTGATGTTTTGTCCAAGCGACATCTATTGGATTTCATGTCTTTCCTCCCTTAGTATATAATGCCAACTAACCAAAAGCGTAAAGCATTGTACATTCACTGAAAACTGTGGTGGCAAATTGACCTAAAAAGTATACTTTGCAAGTTTAACATTGAAAGTATGACTATGTACCAGAGGGAAGTCATTACAGGTGTATCCGAGTTAAATGTATTTGTGCAAACACAGACCATAACTGGGAAATTGCTTATTTATCAGTCCATTCAAGTTGCATGCTCCCCATGTCTCAATCATGTAGGTACAATGTTCAAATTGAACATCTCAGTTTTGACTGATGAGGTGACTTGAAATGCTCAGACCCAGAGCTCAAAAATATCTGCTCAATATGCCAAGGTGTAGATAGGGTTATCAAAACATTGGCTAGTAAAGATGCAGAGGAGTAAGGTGTGATTTGACTGCTCTCATAGGCCTACATTTAAAGTGCTTGAATGACCGTATTTAGTATTGCATAATTCATATTGCAATTATCTGGTCAGGACAAATCAACATTTCCTATTTTTATTAAACAGCATGATAAAAATTATATCACATGGCCAGATAATTCTAAATCTGGGTCATCTTTACAACCAAGATAGGCTTCACAGCTATTCTTCTGTATATCAATCCACCTGCCAACCTTGTCCCGCTGAATGAAGAGATGCCAACAAATTTGAAACTGGGATGCCAAATTTTAAAAAATTCATAATCAGAACATAAAATATGAAAGCTTCAAAATGTTATCCAACAGTTTATTTTAAGCATTAAATGTTATTGATTTATAGTGCTCAGGACATTCTCATCCAGCATTGTTTCCCTGCTTTTTACAAGACATCACAAGCATTTCTGCTTTCTAAATATACAAGTGATCAAGCTGCAATTTACCAGATGAAACTATATCTAACCTGAGAACTGAACTCCGACAGAAGAGATCATTATGACATTATTTGAAGCTAAAATTGGAAATGATACTGCAAGCAGTTTTCATCTTGAACTGAAGTACCAGATTATAAACTTTAGATGTAAAGTAACTGCATCCCAAAGATGAATTCACCTGATGATATAAAATATATAAATAAGCACAGCACCATTATGTCATGATGTTGCTACCTATCAGTGCCAGAGAAGTGGTACCTAACAAGGGTTCCAGTGTCTCACCTTTGCCTTGTGCAATATAATTTACTCTGTGTGCGTGTGTGTGTGTGTGTATATATATATATATATATAAAATTCTAGTCCACCTAAAATCAACATATAAAAATAAACCCTGATCTATCAGCAGTTCTGGGTCTATACAGCTGCAGTTGGACTTATAAGCAAGTATATACAGTACTATCCAAAACCACATCAACACCCGATGATTGAAGAAAAATAACAACACAAAACAGAACATAAATCTTCAAATAAACACCACTGCAACCACCATCTCTGTTGTAAAAGTGATATTTGTGTCTAACCATGCTTATACAGGTAAAACCACAAAAACACCAAGGCTGTCACCTTGAGTTGAATGAAAATCAGGATGCCTTAGGATAAAAAATTCAGGGTTTGTTGGAAATAAAATAGGATCTTTGTTTGCAACTATAAATTTACAAAAAGGTTACGAAGGACATCTCTGCTTGTCACATGCCTTTTACTTAATGAGAAAATGTATGCTAGAGTCAATCCATGAGAATCCATCATTTTTCCATTATCTTTTATTATTTAGTGTATGAAATAGCACTAAATATCAGCATACAAGTTGAAAATGGAAATTGTTTTTATAGATTTTCACAGTAAATAACACGCTAAATATCAGCATACAAGCTGAAAATGGAAATTGTATAGATTTTCACAGTAATTAACACACTAAATATCAGCATACAATTTGAAAATGGAAATTGCTTATATAGATTTTCACACAGTAATTAACACACTAAATATCAGCAAAAAGATGAAAATTGATAGATTATACATTTTTGCAGTATGATTCAAGTGTATTCCTTCTGAAATTTCTGCATCACTTTTGCTCTCTTTGTAGGAGGTGCAGCCATTGTTAATCAAAAGGTAAAACCCACAATGTTTATTCGCTTCATGTCAATGAATGAAGATTGTTGTTGTTATTGTAGGGTTTGCACCATTTTTCAGCACAAGATGGCTACACATGGTGGCCAGTATAAATGGTGGAGAATGAAACTGCAAAACCCCCAGAAAGAACCACCCACCCACAAGAAGCTACTGGCAAGGTTTCTCACATACCCACACTGGTCAAGCCCGAGACTCTACCCCACATAAACAGAGGCAAGATGGCAGTCATCTGTAACTGTCAGCACTTTAGACAACTCTTCCCCTCAGTGCCCTAGAACGAAGATTTACAACAAAGTGGCAAAACAGCAATCACATGAGATTCATACAATGCTGATTGGCTCCAAATATTGAATATTTCTGCCTCCAATTTACTTGCCTCTTGATTGATTCCATTCTATTTCGCTATTAGATCTAGCATGGAATCTAGTTTTCAAACATTTTTAAAAAATGGATATTTGTTTTTTGTTTAAAATTTGGAGAAATCTGAATTTCCTGATTTTTTTTAAAAATCTGGATGAACCTGCAAAAGTAGTAGCCTTGAAAATAAAATCTCAATATTGTTGCAGATTCCAGTGATTCTTGATATTACAAGTAGGTCTTACAAGGTCCGATTTGTTGAAGTCTGTGACACCTTCACTCCAGTGATGCTGTGCCACTGATGCTAATCTGGAAGGAGAGGAAAGCTGAGCTAGTGGGGAAATCCCCAGACTGTTTCCCGTCCTGATAATATTGTTATCTGATAGTGGTGAAAATACACCATCTGCAAAAAGATAATAAAGGTGATTACAACATTTATATAACTGTTATATTTTTACAACAAAAGTTTCACAAATAGGAGGTATGACTTGTGATGTATCAACCAACCCTAATTCCCCCTAGACCTTTGTATATATTATTACATCAGAAACTTTTCCAATAAAATTGTATTTCAAAGCAGCTTTCTCCCAGGATATGTTCTTTCTCCAACGACAGAACTTTCATGCAAACAAAAGAAACCTTTTATTAGCACAGGTAACTCTTGTCAAGGCAAGCTTAGTGCTAAATATTATGATAACCCTCTTGTATAGTTTATTATTTTGTACATAAACGGTACAGATAACAAGTCCCTCAAAAATACTGATGTACTACCAACAGAAGAAAAATTTCCAGTAATGTAAATATAAGGCCATTTCAACCTTTTAACTTCTCCGCAATGGTGTTTTCCAGCTATAACAAGATTGTCAAAATTGGCTTCTATGTGGACATACTGGATGACAGATTGACATCAAGCAATTCAGTTAAGACTCCATGTTGATATGACCATTCAGGAGAAATAGTGATAAGATTTTAAAAATGTATAAGCATTAATATGCTGCTCGTTTCCGAGCTTATTCTGTGTACACAGATTCTTTTGTGCAGAGATCTCCCTTTCAGTCTGCTGTCTGAAGTGGCATACACAGTGGTCCCACTCTTATACAGCCATCCCTTATGCACAGGGAAAGTGGCCTTATAAAATGGGTAGCCTTTCCAGAGGGGGACAAAAAAACTGTGAGAAGTATATGTAATGTATGTAGTAAGAAAGCTACTTACTTAAAGGCATTTAATATCTTCGTTTAAAAGTAACATTAATTATTAAAAAGTTCTTGTCTTAAGAACAGACTTTCTTCAACTGAATATGTAAGAGTAGTTCTTAATCTTGATGTAAGCGTGATATGCGAGCGGGTTTTGTTGTCATGCACATTGTAAAACCATTCAAAAATGTCATTTAAATCTTGGTACATACATAATTCTCTTTTCCATTTGCTCAATTTACCCACTGCTGCTAACTAATCTCCTTATCAGTTACCTTGTTTATTTGAGTCTTTTCAACATAATATTGTTTTATTTGAATTATTTTATTCAAAAGAATCTGAATACTCCTTTTTATTCTTCTTTGTTGATTATTAACACTTATTTTTAGAAGCTTATTTCCCTTTTGTCTTAAACATGCATTGTTTTCGAGATGCCATAAAAAAAAATAATAATCTATAATCAACAGTTTGATCATGCAGATGCTTTGCATGAACAATAGGTTCAGTTTAAAGTGTCTGGGGTGCTGCTGTAACATTTTTCTATTTAACTGATTTATTTCACTAATCCTAAAATGAAACACAGATCCATATCAAACATGGATGAACCAGTTACAGTGTAACCCCGCTATAATGCGCTCCGCTATAATGCGAATTCATATATAATACGGTCATGGTGTGGCTCCCGAAATTTCGTATTTCATTCGAACATAAAAAAAATTGTGGGTTCAAAGTTTATTATCATTATAGGAAGAGATCGCACATGATTTCTAATTTAATACGATTGTGGCGTGGTCCCTGCAATTTTGATTACATGTATGTGTATTTTTCTTTTTTTAAGTACATGAAATAGTGTGAAAATTGTTTATTATCATCCTGGGGAAGAGTTCTAGTATGAATTTGAATATAATACGATCGTGGCATTGCTTCTGAAATTTAACAATTTCACCAGGTTCGTGAAGTGTTATGCCAAAATTAACATTATCGTAAATGTTACAAGTTACTGATCCACGAGTAAAGCCAGTAAGTCGTCTTTGTGATTGTCTTCAATTAATTCTGTATACAACCGTTGCACAAACAATAACCAACATGTGTTTTATTTTTCACTGCATACATATACACAACCAAGTAGAAAGTACAAAAAATAAAGTGCAAAACGTTTATTCTAGGATCGCGTAGGGCTTCAGCTACGTCGCAAACTGCGATTTTATTTTCCTTATTGGCGGCAAAATATACCATCTGGCGACGATTTTTTTTTACTGGCGACATTGTTGGCTGTTTAAACTTACATATACAACCATTGGTTTGGAGTGGAGAAATTCAGAGGCCCCATAAAAGATAACTGCAAACTTTATATAAAATGCACTGAAATTTATATATTGTTACATAAACAATTTCTTTGTCATTACTGAAAAACAATCTTAACAGTGTATTGTTAAATCATAATCCGCTTATACTGACATCGAGCATGGATACTGTATGTTTAGAGATATCAGCTTTTTATTTTGTTGAAATTTCTGGTAGCGGAGATCAACCAGACGAAGCATTGTCTCATAATCTATCTTTGTCGGATTTCGGCCGCTCGCTAGTAATTAATATATTTACTTAGACTGATATTTGTATGTGGATGGTAGGTAAAATTCCTCTTCTTTCCATTTAGAATTAAATCCTTCAGAACACCCACACTTTTTGTAATAATCCTTGTCATCAGACCAGAGCACATGCGTCTCTATTATACGTTGACCTTTTGTTAAAATTCTGACGCATGAGTGCAAGGCAGCATCACTCCACTACCACAAATGTAAAAAAAAAATAAAAAAACATTGTGTAGTCAATTCAGTAGGCAGGAGGAACTGTTAACTACAATTGACCAAACGACGGCCAGATAAAATAGTTTGCTGAAATTTCAAAGGAAACAGATTATCTTTGAAGCACTGATTGTTATGAAAACGTACTCAGCAAATGGAGAAAAAAAATCATCTCAATCATGCAAAACAATTATTTGATATTGCCGACACAATATGAAATGGGCATTTGTTTGGTTCTCCAAAGCTATCCTTTAGCGGTGACTTCAATAACGCATGCACCAGTCATCAAAGAAAGCCGACCACACTCTTTCAATAAAAACAAAGATCATTTCATTCAAAGGAAGTCAGTACCAAACTTAAATAAAAGTGATGGAATCTGATGGATTTTTTTATTTTCCAACGTGACTGGAACACGTTAACTGTGCTGTTAAAGTTTCCTTTTTGTTGGGATAAGCTTTTTGCTTACAAACGCTACCAATGACCACTTAAAAGGCAAACTAACTTTTACTGGCTTGGGACGTACTGAAAAGTAAATGTGCTTTGTCATTCGTTACGTGAGTGTGCTATGTTTTTCCACTGAATTCAGACTAATATGACCTGTGACAAAATTAATGAATATTTCAAAACTGTGTGTGTGCATATTTTCAATGGAATCACTTGTATTGTGGATTCAATTTATATGATGAGGTTCGTAGGCGAGTACACGGTGTTGATATTCTATTCGTGTTATACATTAGACATGTATATATATAAACAGTATTCACGTCTGTGTACCAATTCGTGGTTCTCTAAATAAAGTAAACTATTATATGTCTTCATTAAATGCATATTTCTCAATTAATATGCATCAATTTAAGATGGTAACTGCCGATGAAGCATGTATTTTACTGCCCACATTTATTACGCAATTTTTGGGGGGTAAATGCATCATTTTCTTCAGCTAACTGACCTGGTTGCTTATAACATGGTTCGATCTATAATGCAGTCAGGTTCTATGACTCCCGACTACCACGTTATAGCAGGGTCACACTGTATCTGGATTTTTTGGCAACTATAAATCTTACGTAGTTTTTGCTTGATGCCTTAAGTCTGTTTTTGAAGGGTAATTTTCAAAAGACTTATGACAAAATAGTAATAGTTGACAGATCTGGATTTTGTCCATAAGAAGCAGGGGGCCGCTGGTCAGGGGGAGGTTGTTCAATAGGGGGATTACTGTACATAACTAGCTTAGCCAGCTTGAACAAGTTGGGAAACTGTTCTTTATGGTAATGTACAATTTTCCACCTTCTCATCCAATATTATCAGCCAATATTAGCTGGAAGATGAACCATGTGGGAATCAGACATTTTGGTGTTGTTGGAAGTAAATATTTTCAACACGCATTTGTAAAATTTCCATAACATTAAGGATCAAACTACTACAAAATGTTTGTTACAGAGCCCAACATGACCTTACAATACCAATACCAGCAGAGTGACATATGTCACAACAAGCACTTTAAGGGTCAACAGTTAAACATAACTATGCTGCACAAGAGTACGTTTTTATATGCACATCTTTAAACTAAATTCAACGAGCTCTTGCACATCAATATTCTCCTAGTGCATGATTCATACATTCACATGCCCTGGCAGCATCTCTGCAGCTGATCATTTGACACTGGTGAGAAATAGAGCCTGTGTTGACTACTTTAAGACTAGATATTTAACAATGAAAGCAAGTTAAACTTGATTTCCAAGATTTCCCAAGATTAAATATAACTTTTTTTTGTATGTTTACAGCCTTTGAGAATGTAAATCAGGCATGATGATGAGAGATAAGCAAATCATATGTTTTCACCAACCAGAAAATGAGTCCTTGGCCACAGGTTAAAATTAAGGATTATTAGACTAATTATCTTTATAGAAATTGCTTATTAGTACAAAATGCAAAGGTAACTTACTTAAAGCAATTCATTTGTAAGATCATTACCTACATTGGTGTTTTAATACAAACCACAACCACCCCAGCCAGACATTATCAAATATTAATGACATGCATAGGTTGCAGGAATTTACACGGTAAATTAAAGAAATATATTAAATATAGCTTTCAGAGGTGAAAGACTAAGATCAGGATTGCGGTCTGGTTTACAAGAACAGTTAAAGTATTCATAAAAAATTAACAAATAACAATTGCTGTTCCATTTTAAAGCACTTTTTAAAAAACTAAATGATTGGGTACTCTAATTATTGAGAGCTTATATAAAATACTCCCAACATTCTAAATGGCATCAATGGGTCACTACTCCACATTGAAAATGTCATCCCTGGGTCCCAAGCATGTTTTACTGGGTCTGCCCTGAAGTTTAAAGGCTTCCTCAATTGCCAGCATAAAGTATGCCCTTTGATGACTTCAGAGCAAAAAGTCCCCAAAAACTTACATCAAAAATGGGACCCATGCACATCTTTTTCAAACAAATATTCCACTAAATTTCATCTTGGGATAGGGACCCATTTTATTAGGATCTAGACTAAATCTAGCCTATGTAGACCCCATGAAAACTAACTGACGTAACCAATACTCCATTGCATCAAATAAGAATATAAGACTCTAAGTGAAACAAATCAGTAAAACTTTAAATTGTTTTGCCTAACTACCTGCATATCCATCTCCTGCATTTTTTCTAGACTGGTTGTTTGATGCAGACAAGTTTCTGTCAAAGCTGTGAGCTGTCAGTGAAGAATTCCGCCCTAGGTCAGGACCATCCCCTGAGTACTCTCCTATATGTAAAAATACAAAAGCAAGAATTAATTTTCCAGCAAAGGCATGTAGAAAACATTCTGTATAATATTGTAAACAAAATAGATACAACTTAGACTTGAGTGAAGCTTGCTGGACTTGTGTGTACAAACTAACAATATGTGGAGTGATGGAGATGTGACAAATCGTCTCTCATATATATTTTTGTGCAAAGAAAAGTTCATGAGTTGCAGTACATATTTATCAACATAGTCATTGAATTAAAAATAAAAGTAAAATTTTTAGAGGTTTTAAATGGTGAATATGTCCCATAAAAAAAATCTGAATCAGACGCATGACATACTAAACCACAAAATGTATCACAAGAAACATGTTTGACGACAAAAATGCCACATACTACAATATGGTGGCATGAGGAAACTAGTTTAGGTTTTCTTTCAAACTTTTAATTCCAACGAAATCAGAATAATCAGTTGTAAATTGAGATAGCAATGTTAAGTATCTATGGACAGACATAACATTTAATTAGGGAAAACAAATGTTATTAGTTTCAACAAATTCAAAGTCATTTAACACTACAAGGATTTGGTACACATACCAGTTAAAATTTACTTTCATAATATACAAAGTAAACATTTACTATTAATTTAAAAAGAAACCACCAAATACAAAATATTAGAATTTTATCTCATAATTTTTTTTTTAACTTTAAATTATTCTGTGCTAATAAAACTAACAACATTTTTCAAACCAACTAAACTCCTTATGATGATTTTTTTAAGCATCCATTAGTTTTTTTTAAAAACTGAATTATAAAGAAAGGTTGACTTAATATTTAACAAAACCTTCAAAACAATACACAAATATACTACTGTATAACAGAAATATTGAATTTTCTGTAAAATCCACTTGTCTGATTACAATCCAATAAACTAGTCCCCATATCTATATTGACTCTCACAAAGACTAAAAGTTTCTTAAAATTAACCAAATAAATAATACAAGGGACTTCTATTTTTCCGGACACCTATTTAAGAATTAACAACATTACAGCACATGTCACATAGCAAAATAATTTAGCACCAAGATTCAATTCAGAGATTCAACATTTATATAACATAAAATCTGACTTACAACTCTATATATACAGAATGGTAGCCTATTTTCTAATCTGTGCTTCATTCCCTGCTTTTTGATATTTGGACATTTAAGTTCTTGTGATAGTCAATTGTCAATCAGAAAGTTGGAATATGCAACCACTGTGCAGTAGCAGTGATCATAACCACTTCATATGCAACCTGTTAATCTTAAACAATATTACATCTGGTCATAAATCCATGAAATCAATAAGAAAATGATTTATTTAGAGAAATTGCCAGTATTGTAAACATTATCATTTTAATTAACTTTAAATGGAGGCCTTCAATAAAAGGCTCCTACAATGCATTCTCTGGAAACAGTTAAATTTTTCTTTTAAACTTTGTGCACAAACATTACATTACACTGAGAATCCAGAAATGTGCCCATATAACACAGATGTCCCTGTGATGTTCATGCAATTGAAGGGCTAAATTTATATCAAACAGGGACCATAATTGCATTAAACTGCTTTGGGAAATTAAACTATGGAAAATGGTGAAAAATGAATAAGACATTCTTGTATAGCTTCAAATAAAATTTGATTTGAATTCCTGAAATGCATCAAAAGTTATTGAGATGAAAGAAGAATTTGTATGAACAGGACATGATGTGATATAACGCAACAGATAAAGCAATCACAATGTGCTTCCTAACATACAAGTTAATCAGGTCTAAACTAGGATCTATTCTATGTCTCACAATTGCAAACATTCATTCTAACTTATAAAATAAACCATGCAACAACAAAAACCAAATGTGCCCAAACCATGACTTTCCCTGTTTACATGAAGTGAGGATTTTCCCCATAATTTTTAGTTCTAGGAAAGACCCTGTAATGAGGTATTCTGTGAAAAATCAACTAACCTCATTAAATCAAGCCAAAGCATTCTAACTTGTAGCGAATTCTCTGTACTTCATTTCTTTTTTCAAGCATGAGATTTATCTAAACTTATATTTTGTGGTATAAAAAAAATATATACTGGTAGACCTTTTCTTCCTATCACCACAGAAAAGTTTGTATTCCAAAGTGGTAATATTTAAATCCAACAGTACAAAGTTTGAACATGAATCATTAATGGGGACTTTGAACTAAACTGTTACTAAATATTATTGATTTCAAAATTACTAATTTCTTTGTGATAAAGACTATCACTCATTAAAGTCTCTAAGTTAAATTACCCAACACTCAGTTGTTATTCTACTTGTACTAACTAGTTCTTAATGGTCACCCCCTATTGTCAAGTATCCTAATTTTATACTATGGTCACCAAGCACCCTCACATTTATACAACTTAATGCTACACTCCATGTTAAACGTAATTATAAATGGGTTCATGAGACAAAACCCTGAAAGCAGAGTCTAAAATGACCTAACTGCAAAACTTAATCATTGCTTAATAGATGGATGGACAAGAGTTGAACTATACAATCCTCCCAATGTCATGCTGTAATGTACAAATACTGTATGCAGAAAATTCTAAGTGTCAAAAGGCACCTTTAAATAACTTGCTCAAAATTTATCCCAAGATTGATTGGAATAAAGTGTAGCTTTCCTTTGCAGACACCTCAATATGGCAGACACCCATTCAAAAGACATATAAGGCAGATCCCTCAAGAAAATACTTCAATAAATGTCATTTATATAGTTGACACCTAAGAGATATTGTGAAACATATTTGCCTCCTTTTGGCTAACCAATGGAATTGTTTAATTTACAAAGTTCTGTAAGGCCAGAGTTGTTTTGACAGCTACACAGTGGATAATGACTAATTTCCACTGTCTGATGACATTATAAATACTTAGCTTCGATTTTATAACAAATATGATCTTGTTTCGAACAGATTGAACAAGTACAGCTGTGGTGATGGGTATATAAATGATAAACAAAATGGCACATGTGACAGTTATCTAAATGTAACAGTTAAAAAGTGTAGCTAACTGGCTGAAATTAGCATTATGATTATGTTTACAATATCTTTATTCATAATCCTTACAAATTAGGGTTAACTGTATAATGCTGACTTTACTGAAGAAATATTTTTCATTGTCTGAAATGTATATTAGCTTGCCAACTTCCAGTTGAGATTAATACCCCAAGTTTTATAATGTTACTCTAATCTTTCCTTCTTAAAGGCAGACTGAAGGTTACATAAAAGAGCAAACAAAATAAATGAACATTTAGATTTTCTCAAAATCATTGATAGCAGCACATGCAAGTGCAAGTGTAAGAAACAAATGTGTAACCATCAGTTGCAGTTAAACATATTTAAATTTAATTTTTTTAAATTAAAATTTTTAATTATTTGCTCCTAACCAAACTTAAAAGTTTTGTCAGTTTATTAACATTTTCAATACAATGCTTGCTCAATCTGACACCTGTCGCAGATTTCATTGAGTAGTTCAATGGATCATGACATTTCTTGCTGAATGTTAAAAAGTAGTTCATTTGAATAATATCCCTATCTACCTTCAGCATTTCATGCAACACTAGAGTCATTAACTGTGAGTACTGGACCTATATATCAGACACCTGCCAGTATAATGAACAATTTTATCATGTCCTTTGACTGGTCTTGTTGTAGAAGTTTCATTATATCTACAATGATTTGACAATCATGTTCCAGAGACAAAAAAGCTATTCAACTGAAAAACATAGACTACTTTTACAGACTGGGGGAGCAACAAAATCAATTATACAACATCATGCAAAAAAATAAAGCAATAAATTATGCAAGCACACTATAGTATATGCATGCTTTTGGTTAGTCTGAGACATTACAACTTAAATCTGAAAACAAAGATGTATTTATTATCTCTTGTTAAAATTCCTCAAACACTTGCCTGTTAGTCTGTGTGCAATTGAAACATAAATAAAAAAGGTATTATGCTTTTTGTCACCAGTACAATTTTTGAGGTGCAATGTACTTTTTTAAAAATAAAAAATAACAATTCTGTTTATGCATGCAATTTAGTATTTCTTATCATGTAATTAATGTCTGCATCATTTAGTCAAATTCATATACAATGCATTCTGAACTCATCCATGAATCCCAAACATGCATAGATGTAAATTTCTTGACAAGATTTGTATCAGCAATGATATTCATTCAAAAGATTTGTAATGCATGCAGGAACCATCTTTTAACAATTCTGAGACTATGCTTACCAAAATATGCTACAGCACCAGGAAAAGGTAGCAGTTAGAACAAAAATAAAAACACACACAAATTATGTATAGAAGCTGAAGATTCATAGGAAACAGATTAAAAATAATAAAAACATAAGGACCACGAATTATGTATAGATTACAAGCTCAAGATTCATAGGAAATAGAATAACAAAATAAAACATAAGGCATACAAATTATGTATAGATTGCAAGCGCAAACTAGATGCATCAATATGCAAATGTTTATAAAATACCTACCACAAGTGAAATTTCCATTTGAATGCTTTGAATTCACTATTTTTGGTAAGGGGCCATTATTCATGGATTTGCTGCTTGCTACAAACCATACAAATTTAAAGAAAAACTGAAAATTATTCACCAGTAAGGACTCCCTTCCTCATTTGATTCATATCCATAAATTCAGCCACAAATTACAAACACTGTATTTTTCTCCCCCCCCCCCCCCCACCCCAATCTAATCTGATATACACAAAAATAAAAAATACAATTTAGTCATGTTAAAATATCTAAAACAGTTACGCAAACCTCAACAGCATCCTATATCCTAAACAAAGAGGTAAGTCAGCAAGTACCTATCTGACAATGCCCTCTTGTATGCAACACACCATCTAGGCATGATACAAATGCATATGTATTTTCAGGTGAAGTTCTCTAAATTCTTATTTCTGCTGAAAAAAAAAGACCCACCAAGAATTCTGTGCTTCCATCACACTGTAAGACTGTGTAGAAATGGAACTAAAAAACAACACTTCACAAACTTTGCTGAGAAACTTTGCCAAGTGAAATAAGGTCGCTATCACCTACTTTACATATAAATGAGTTGTATTCCAAAAGATGACAGCACCTATCAAAAACAATAAACAAAAAAAAGGACAAGAAGTGAAAGAGAAACACAAATTGGCAATTAAACTTGGTATCATTCACCTGGCTGACATATGACAAAATTCTAACTGCATAAACAGTAAGCCAAGAAATCGGGGTCAGCACAATGATTTCTACTTATATTTTTTTCAGTGCTGTTGATTATTTATGCTATGAAAACGGTTCCAAGATTTTTCTAGTGTTCATTTTTTCATCTACAGTACAGCACATATGTATTTTCGGAACCCCATGCTTTGCTGTTGGGGTGCAATCCCCTCCATTTTCACTCTGCGATAATGCTCCATGACAATGCAAAAAAAATACTAGATGTAGATAAATTGGCATTATCTCCATCTCTCTCTCTAAAAAAAAGTCTAAAGAGCATGCTTGCAGGGGTCATACACAGTAAACCACACCCATTTGAGTCCATGAGAAGGGCAATTGTGCTGAGCAATTCTACACGAACAGCAATGGCAGCTCTGTCAGGATGTGTGGAGAGATGGTAGAGGTTATTTCCTTAATCTTTTCTACTCTCTCCACCCTCACAACAATACACTGGGTTCCAAAAATAAATGTGACCTCTGATGGCACAGTACGAGACAAAGCTAATCAAATTCTACTCAGTGGTTATGTTAGTTTAACATTCTTTTATATATTTTTCTCTTTTTAGTTATGGTAGCCATATGTGATAATGGAATATTATTTGTAAATATCTGAAAGATGCTCAAATTAGGATGATTTGTCAAATCGGATTCAAGTGTGCAAAGGAATTTTTTTTAATGACAGATTGGTATCATTGGTACAAACTGAAATGCTCTTTATTTAAATTTTGGTCAAATTATGTCAAGTTCCTGGAGAAGAAGTTATTTAAAGGATTTTCCAGTTAATCCAGGTTAAGTAACAGCAGCTATATTTTACTGTGATTCAGTGTCATTAGCAGATTTGAAAGCTCTTGATGAAAGAATGCCTTCCGTCAAATACAGTAAATTTCTGTACAGCAATTTCTGCAAATGAGTTGTCTATAGTTTTATCTCTGATTTGTAATGGTACCCAGATCTAATGACAGACAAGCATAATACATATAAATTTGAAAGAACTTTACACCAGGATAATTAAAACAAATTCTGTTTAACATTTTTTCAAAAGTATTTCAAATGTATTTATATTAGATACAATGATGGAAGTATGGCATTAGCTGTACAATAATGAAAACTCGCTATGTCAGAATATCTCCAATTCTGGACATCTGTTCGTCATTTTCTTTTGTACACAAATCATTTAAAATTTTTCTATTAGTAACAAGAGTTACATTGTATTGTAGATCAGCATCACATGTACAAAATTAAACCCATTTGGGTCAAATTTTCTAGAAGACCTTTGTAAGTGTTTCTTTCTGTATTTGTCTTGTAACTGGAAACATTTGATGGCAGATGCTCTGAATCAGGTTTGGCCAAATTCTATTCATCTGCTATGAAAGAACACCTCATTTAAAGGTCCTTTATGTCTAACAATTATTGCCACATCAGATGGTTTATCAGCTTTGTTTGTATATGTTTGAAATTTATTCAAGCCACATTGCTTTTTGTAAAGTTTGGTCAAATTCTAATTAATGGTTATAAAAAAATGTATTTTAAAGACTTATTTTTTTTAAAAGGGACCATATATTTAAAGAAAACTGGTACATCTTCATGCAAGGATGCTTTCTATCAAATCTGATCACATTCTGTTCAGGAGATTTGGAGAAGACATGTAAAGGTTAATCTATTTTAAATAATGGTGGCCATATTTTAAGGTAGATCAGCATCATCTGTACAAATCTTAAAAGATCTTAGTGCAAGGATGTTTTCTGTCAAATTTGATCAAAATTCTGTCAAGTGGTATTTTTTTTATATAGAAGATGACATTGTTTTTTTATATTTTAGTACCACAGCCATATTTTATGGTGGATCAGCATCATCTGTATCAATCCAAAACCTCTTCATATCAGGATGCGCCAAGTCTAAATTGGTATAAACTGATACACAGTTTACTGATATGCTTAAAACAGAACTTGTTGATGCCCGCACTTTTCACAATAGATGCAAGGCCATATCATAAGCCCAACTGGTCTAAAGACTAAGTAAATCAAAAACGAAAAAGGATTAAAGAACACAAATGCCCCACTATGCCTCTTTGTATTTAATGGCAGCCAGTAGTGCATGAGAAACTAACATTACTGACTGATTATGTATAAGGATAATGATATGATCCTCCAAAAGTGTTCTGCTTATGAATTTAATAAATTATATTCATATCAGAATCTTTAATGATTTCAACCAATACTGACTGGTTAATGCAAATTCAAACAGTACATGGTGGACTATTCAATGTAAAAGCATGAAGTAATTAATACAAGTTAGGTGGGATCTGAATGACTGGGGAAGAAATCAGAAGCTGGAATCTGAATGCACAACCCAAAAACACACCAGTTAGTTCACTAATCACAAATACTGTTCACACTCTTACCTCCAATATTCAAATATTTCAAGTTCCAATCAAACAATGAACCCCTACTAAGGACACTGTCTGTTTGAAATACACTTTTACGATCATAGAGTCTATCTCGATCGAGGACTCTATGTCGATCTAAATCACCATCCATATCAAAGACACTATCATCATCTGAGATACTGTACGAATCATCTCGACTAAGCAAGCATAAAGCTGTCAACAGAAAATATTCTGTTATTAGAAATATTGATAGCATCTGCACTTAAATCTGGTATATTCTATAAAAGCATTTTTATCTTAAAATGTAAACACAATCTTAGTATACAAGCACTTCAAGAGGTATGAATGACTGAAATATGGTAAAAACTCCAGTGAGTATTAAAAGAAATTAAAAAAGCCTAACATTATCAAGAATACAAAATCACTGAAAAATCATTTGTCAGGATTCCTGAGCATTAAATACAGCTCAAGGTCAACAATGTTCATAATTTTATAGAGAAAACATTGGAAAGAGATTATATAATTTGTCTGAAGGTTGTTTCAATAAAACATACTTGGGACCAATAGAATTCACTTACAATGTGGACTGGTCACCCATACATGCAGTTTTGAATTTTATATTACTTTCATATGAATTCTTTGAGTAATCTGAGTACCTTTGTGTATATTTGTATATAAAAAAAGTGCCTTATCTCGGTATCATATCTCTGAATGCAGTTGCCATGAGTAACTTACAAACTACTTTTACAATCAATGACTTATAATTCAGTGGTGGTAGGTTCAATACCCAGCCCAGGTAATCTGCCTCAATGTGTCCTTGTGAAAGATACTTGACTCCCATTCTATATGTATTAGCTAATAATGCATTTAAAATTCCATTGAAAACCAACAACCAGCCAATCATTACATCTGGGTTCTGTACACTCTGGGAAGATTTGATTTTTACCATAGTGGTTTTTAATGCTATGATGTGAATTATCATGTAAAAACATCTACTTACTTTTGATAGAAAAACAAACTGAATATTCACTTTCACATTACCTTTATCACACAAAAACATAAATATTATGTTTTTTTAATCCATCTTAGACTCATTATATTTAAAATTCTAGCTTAATCAATCTGACTTTTTATAATATAAACCTTAATGTCATGATATCAAAATGATCTGGTAACTTCATTGGTACTTAAAACATTATATACACCTAAATATATTCCTGTCATTCAAAATAACAAATTTGTTATATTTTTCATTTACATATTTATTTAAATATAATCATATGTTTGCATCATAGCTAAATTTACAAAATATTTCCATAAATACATACACAATCACATTAATATTAGAAAAAAGCTCCGCTACCTCTTGAATCCAGCAATCACAAGAAAGAAAAACAAATTTCATCCCTACTATATATATATATATATATATATATATATATATATATATATATTAGTGAGATTATAATGTTGAGACTAACAGTAATACATATAACTACATATTATATATATATATATATATATATATATATATATATATATATATATATATATATATATATATATATATATAGATAAAAATAAATACAATATATCAAATCATCCACTAAAATTCTATACAATTTTATATAATGCCTTAGTATTAAGGCCATTGGGATAAACAGTATCTAACCGATTAATCCAATAACTTTCTTTAACGAGTCTGTTCATTTCTCCGTGCACAATATCGATTGGCATAAAAGAAAAATCCCTTAAAGAGTGATTATTTGTATTAAAATGCATTGAAACATTAGAGGAGAACTGAGGATCCATATAATTTTTTATATGAAAGCGGTGATTATTCATTCTCTTAGAAACTTGTTGAAGTGTTTGTCCAACATATTGCATGTTACATTTTTTACAGGTTATCAAATAAATTACATCAGTTGATATACAATCAGTGTTATAACGTAGAGAAAACATTTCTTTAGTATTGGAGCTACTAAAATAGGTACTTTCTGTAATATTTGCACATTGAGAGCACCTACGTCTGTTGCATTTAGATGACGAAAAACATCTTTGAAAATTTTTTGTCGGTTTAGTTCTGATCAAAAGATCTTGTAAATTCCTAGGTCTTCTATAAGCAAGAATTGGCTTGCTCTTGTAAAGTGTTTTGACGCTATATATATATATATATATATCCTCAAAAGATAAGGGAAAAAACACTTCCCAACCGTTACCTTACCTCCCCATGCCACCATTAACATACATGCCAACCCCTGACGAGGAAATGGCGTAATCCAAGTGGTCAAAAAGCGGAATCCAGGTAAAAAAAGCGTAATCCACATATAACATGCTAAAATTTCAATAAACAACGATTATTTGTCCTTCTCATCCTTTACTGTTTCAAGTTTTCATATGTAGCACTTTTAGCTTTACACACATCGACTAGAAACCTTCTGAAGACGTTTAGCGCTAAATTTTAAAATTCTTTCGACACGGCCGGAAATAGATGTCACGTGATGCTGTACTCTTTTTCTTAATATTTAGAGGATTCTGTTATATTTTGTTTCGGAGGTTTTCGATTGCCTTTTTCCAATTTATCTGGGAAATTTTTGAAAGGGGATATTTTTGCTCACATAAAGTCAGAGAGTAAAATAAAATATACTTTTAAGCGCTAAAATATATTTAGACTGGTTCTGCAACAAATATAAATTAGAATATGGAATCTGCGAGTAAAGATTAAATTTGGAAAACCAGTCTGCTATCTCCTCACATTGCATGCTGATTCTATAAATAGAATCGAGGTCAACAGTAGAACCAGGTTAGCTATAAATAGAACATGATACTGTTACGAAAGTCCATGGTCTAGCGTACTCTTATATTGTAGTTACGTAAAAGCCGTCTTTTCTAAAATACGGTCTGTGGGATTAATGGAATTTTAATAATAACGAGAAAAAAAATAATCGATTTTTTTGGGGAGGTGGATATACCGAAAAAGCGTAATCCATATACGTTTAAGCGTAACACGTAATTTAGTGACAAAAAGCGTAATGATTACGCCAAAAGCGTAATGGTTGGCATGTATGCATTAAGTGGCTATGGTGGAATCAATTTTAGCCTTAGTGATAGCTCAATGAGGTTGCTCACATTTTTTAGAAGGATGGGAGGGATTAAAAGTGATTTGACTGGGTAAGTATTCTCAGAAAAACATAATTTATTTGCTTTCTCCTTTGAACATGATCTTCAGTCTTGCAGGAGGATAGGTATCAGGAGAAGGCAGTGCTGAGTTACCTCACCTCAAGGGAATAACGATTCTTCCCTGTATGAGGGTAAACTGCATTACAAATGCCAAACTCGAAAAACTGATGATCACATAAACTGGGTTGCAACAATAAACATATGCTGGATATTGATCGATTCATGATACACAGCCCGTGGATATGATACATTATCAATACACACACCAATATGATGGTCTTTTCATCTTTTGACAATCTGTCAGTCATAGATTGTGCCCTTATCTGCATGTCAAACTTGGCCCATTATTGTTTAAACATTTTGAGCATGAAACCTGGGCTCGAATTTCAAATCCAATTATAAAATAATAGAATTCCTCAGAAAGACTGATGTTCTAATGGTAGAAAAACTATCCAGTAGTCCATGACAAGTCTTTTTTCTCTTCTTATATTCTTTTAAACTGCTGATATTTTTTATGAGCACTATTTACTTTCAGAACAAGCTATATAATGATAACGTTTATTTTTTCTTAAAGAAAAGCTTCAATACAAAAAACTACATTTGTTGTGGAAAATTAGTAAGATATACTTTTTAAGGCTGGTGATCATACCAGTCATTTTGGAGGCTGGATCAGCATCACTTTTTAATATATGAGCAGCTAGACATTCCAAGGAAATTTTGTCTTTTTCCAGGTATAGGTATCCTTTCTGTAGTTTAAGAGTAGCTATGAATTTGTGCTAACAGATGATGGTCACAAAACAAGCAGGTGACAAGCCACTGCATAAGCTATTCTGATCTATGACTGAAAATAGATACCTTCCTAGTAGCAGAACCCAAGCTAAGACAAGTCTTCTGTTGAACCCAGTGCCTCGCATGCATTCATATATCCATCCCATGCCCCCAACATCTGACTTGCAATAACTAGTGAAACCTATGTCCTCCATGCTTACGCAGGTAAAAATAAAATTCTAACAATCTAAAGATTCAATTTTAATTAAAGTTCAAGATTTTCACATTAGTTGGTCTTCAAGACTGAGGGTAAACTTGTGCCAAAATATGTTAAGACCCGGTACACAAAAGATAATACCTTCTCGAATAGGGGAGAAGATGTCCTCAGCATATCCACCATCTGCAATACTTTGTCTCTCAAACTGACGAATGTCATTGGACTGTCCTTAAATATAAAACAATAGGTGTTCAAATTAACAACCATACTTACTTATTTATTAGCAATTCAGCTGCATGCAAAATACAATTATGAAAAACACTCCAGCCGTGTATTTCATAATGTGCGTTCAATTATTTATTTGTATCACTGTTAACTTTTATTGTTTTGGTAAAACAAAAGTTACTACTTCCTGGTTCTTTAAACTTCTGGATCAAGGAAGAGATAGTACTTTCTCCTCATGAATATTTGATGTGTCTTTGAATTCATGGTTTGTAGCAACCAATAATTAACAGTCCACACAATTAAGATAAAACATGAAACATAAAGATTTCAAGACAAGTTAATGGTTACCCAATCAAACCAATAACAGATCCGTCAAAAAGAGATCCATCTTAAAAGCTATTTTTGGATATCAGATTGGAACCATTTTCATTTAAGACCAGGATAACATCTTAAGAAGTCTTCTGGTAAAATCCCCATGCCAATATGACCATCCATTTAGAAGCAGTAACAAGGTTTTCAACAAGATATTGAATATGCGAGCAGCACCATCTCAATTTAGAACCATCTAGACCATGTGATGTGTGTGTGTGTGTTTGTGTGTAAAGTTTCATAGCAATCCTTTAAGTAGCCTAGTAGGGGTAGTGGGGGGAAAAATATGTGTTAATGGACAGATGAAAGATGGACAACAGTTCTCCTATGATCAGCAGAGCAGAAAAATCATCTAACATCTTCAAGATATTAGCCTATTTAGCAAGTCTTAAAATAAATTGGGTCAGAAATAGTGGTAAGAAGTACAGTCATTATATGCAGGATCACCTCATTATCAGGCCTAGCCTTGCTTATAATAAAACACTTTCTACAACTTGATGAAACACGATTATTTTTTTTTTTTTTTACAAAGTTTAGTTTTTTTTTAAATATCAATAATAGTAAAGTGTTGTCTGCCAATCAGATGCAAAAACATATTAATGACTGCATGGATTGCAGATAATTATACTTATCCAAGAGTTGGATAATTGAAGCCTATTAACCAAATCTGATAAAAATCAAGAAATAGTCTGAAAGAGTAGTAAAAAGTTCAGCCAATCTTTGCAAACTGCATGCTTGTGAATGTGAACAGTATAGGTAGACATCTTTCAACATGATGAAAGTCTTCTTCTTTTTTTTAAAAAGATAAACTTGGATGATGGATGAGATTGAGGCAATGGCTGTAGTTAAGGTAGACTTGGATAATGGAAGAGACTGAGGCAATGGCTATAGTTAAGGTAGACTTGGATGATGGAAGAGATTGAGGCAATGGCTGTAGTTAAGGTATGACCTGGATGATGAATGAAACTGAGGCATTGGCTCTAGTTAAGGCAGAGTTAAGGTAGACTTGGATGATGAATGAGACTGAGGCAATGGCTGAAATTAAGACAGATCTGATTAGATAACAGAGGCTGCTAGTATATAAGTATTACCTTTGGAAAGTTTACTTGTCCCTACATCTGGAGCCAGTGGAAGCTGCCTATGTTTGGATCCCGGACTGTGAGAAGATTTACCTGTAGCATTATTCTGAAATAGAAACAGTAAATTCAAAATTACATTTGGAAGTACAGTACTCCCTCATAATAGTGATGTACCAAGAAGTCATGGAGCAAACCACCTTATAATGAAATACACTGTATACAGATAATAATCCCTCATACTAGAAGTCATGGAGTAAACCACCTTATAATGAAATACACTGTATATAGACATTAATGCCTTATTAATTATAGTGACGTCCTGGAAGTCATGGAGTAAACCACCTCATAATGAAATACACTGTATATAGACAGTGGCACCCTGACAAAAGAGCGCATGACAAAAAGGCACCGACAAATGAGCTCAATACCAAAAGAGCGCTGACAAAAGAACGCAAGACAAAATAGTACAAATAATTTTAGTAATTGAAAGTCTTAAATGCTTAAAGTGAAGTGTATTACAATTTAAATTAGAAATCACTTCTGCATAAATTAGGTAAATGTTTAACTAAAATATAATCACTACTTAAAATGACTTAAAAGGAATTAATAGCAATATATTCCCCTTCTGTGACTCGATTGTTTCCATGTAAATTTTTGTACAACTATTATACTGTAATTTTTTTAATTTGTTGTAAAACTGCAGAAGATGGTGAACTTAAAAAGGAATTTGTAACTGAATATACATGTCCAACAGATTCTTTGATTTCTGAAAACTTCTCTATATAACTATTTGATCTCTTATACTTGATAGTATAGTTGCAAACATATTTCTTTTGCTCAATAATGCTTTCTTCATTTCTTAATTAAAACTTCTACCATTTGAAAACATCTCTACTTGGTCTCTACTCTACTTGATAGTATAATTTAATCAGCGCTCTTCTGTCTTGCGCTCTTTTGTCAGGTCACCATAGACAGCAATACCTCATTAATTACAGTGATGTCTCTAGAAGTCATGGAGCAAACCACCTTATAATGAAATACACTGTATACAGTGATGTCCCTAAAAGTCATGGAGCAAACCATCTTATAATGAAATACCTTGTATACACAAAAAACTCCCTCATTAATTATAGTGATGTCCCTAAAAGTCATGGAGTAAACACCTTATAATGAAATACACTGTATACATAAAGTAGTTTTTGTTTTCTTCCATAAGCCCATATTGTATATGTCATTTTTGTAAGACTTTGGGCAAAATTGTAATAGTTGGCAGGTCTGCCTCAGTATGTAATACCAACTAACCACTAGTGTATAACAGTGTTATATTGTACACTGGCTGATAAAAGTGAAGGCAATTGACTTCAAAAGGACATCTTGTAGATTTAACAGTTTTGTAAGTAACAATTTGGAATTCTGTAAGTAACCTTGATCAAGGGAGTAAATAATTTTATGACAGTGGTTAGCCTATTTATATGCAATCTGCAACTTAAGTACAAAATATCTATCTACAATGCTGACAGCAAAATCAGTGATAAAAAGATGGCATATAGTTCACAATGTGAAAAATACTTTCAAAGATCATACAAACTTGTGAAAAGGCACAAATATAAATGGTATCTGGAAAGGCTTCATAATAAAGCATACTAGCACAAAGCCCTCTATCCAAAGGAAAACTCTTGCATAACTTCTATCTCAGCAAGTAGATGATGTTTTAGTATTTTTGCTAAAACAAGCCAAAAGACCTGGTTCCTGTCTTGTTTTCAGCCTGAGATGGCTGGATTTGTGAAGGACAGAATGTTCTCTTAATGGATAAAGATCAGATAATGCATCTTAAGAAGAAACGTACTGATGCCTCAAACTGAAATTTCAGTCCTTGAACAGATGACTTGTGAGCATTTATGATCCTGATGGGTACATTGCCATGTCTGAGGTCATAAACATGGATTTTCCCTCTTGTTGAACCAACAGCAAATGTTATTCCATCACTCATTGCGTCTATGGAGGTCAGTGGACTTTCTGTAGACATAATCTTTACTGGTCTGTAAACAATGAAGAAAAAGGCATATCTAAGGTGAAAGAAGTAAAATTATCAAGCATATATGATGTACATCTGTCGCCCCGATAGTCCTGTATTGTCGGTGTACACATGTTTAAGAATATGTTTCAGTTTCAAACATTTTAATGTAGATTATATGACTTACAAAAGCTCTAATAAAATACAAAATCTTAGCACTGACAATAATGAAAGTACTAGTATCTAATACCACGAGAAGGCATACTTTTGTCTCCTGGCTGTGCCTTAACACATTTTATCATAATTTCAAGTGTCCATTTACAACACATAATATACAAACCTGCCAACTTTCCAAATGGTGGATGAGGCTTTTTAAAACTAAAACAGTTGATTCTGTGGTCCTAAAATGGGGTGAAAACAAAATGAAAGTGTATGATATTGTACAATTGTTCAATAGTTATCGAGCTCATCAAAGTGTTTCAAAAATGAAAAGCCCCTTTCATACTGGCCCTAACAATACCAGTCCAATCTTGATAATGAACTTTCCAATAATCTTGAACAAAGACAGCTTAGAATATCTAATGTTTCTTCCACATGCATCTCTTATTTACCCAACTCCCACCTCAACAGATTGTTCCAATTTTGCATTTTTAACCATGTAAATCAGCTTAATGGGCTTTGACGCGACATCATAATGTATCTTATGACAAGTATCACTGTGATCCACTAAATGCTATGATAAGCTGCATTCATAAAAGTGTTATATCCCAATTAAAAGGACACTAACTCTTACAAAACAAAATAGTGCTAAGAGCTTTATGCACAACTTCATGTACCATGATGCTCAGTGATCCATGAGAAACAGCCAGACAAACTGTATTCACAAGTTTCTGACATGACTTTGGGACCAACAGATTCTCAGTAATTATCAATATCTGAAAGTGAATTTGTGCAGAAAGTGCAATAGTTTTCCCTTTTTTAAAAACAGTTGTGGAAATGTGAGATAAAAATTCAAGAGAAACACATCATGCATTGTGTAAAATGTACAGGAGGCAAATAAAGTTACAAAGTTCAAGCCACTTACTTCTTTGCCTGTAAATCATAACAAACAATTCTCTTGTCCAGTCCTATAGACATGAGAAGAATATCATTAATAGGGGAAAATACAAGTCCAGTAGCTGGAGCCCTATGACTGTCACTAAATCCATGAATCAACTGTCGAGTGTTTGAATCCCACAAGTTTAGACTTCCATCATCAGACACAGCTCCAAGTAAAGATTTCTTCTGCTTGCAGTACTGTAACTGACGAATTGCCTGAAAAGGAGAGAATAATCAGTAGAAAAATGATACAAGAATCACAAATATCATCAGGGAATAAACTGTTCATTAAGGGATTAAGTACCATCAGATAATCATCCTAGGCTATCAAAATAAAGAGAAGTAAATTATCCCCTTAGGCAAAACAAGGTCAAATGACTTACATTAAGTAATGTACATGCTACTGCTGCTGCTTCTGCCATGGAGCAAAATAATTTAAGCATCTCTTTTTATATGACTAGACTGAAAATTATTTATGTTTTAATTAATGTTCAGTTTATAACTAAAATTAGGACTTGCTATAGGATATTTTAGCCAAGTATGCATTCACAAGAAGAACTTGATATATGATTCTTAATCAGCTTCTGTACATCTGGTTCTACCTTTGCATTCTGCAATAAAGGCAACCTAGCCTCTAGGCAGTAAGAGTCAAGTTTCTGTTTGAAGAGTTAGAAGAAATAAACATGCATTGTGCCCAATGAAAGTTTGATGATGGAATTATCAGTATTGCCGGATTTTTTCCTTTTACCTTAATAGGTTATATGTCAATGTATCTCTAAGATAATATGGCCAGAATTAACCAGCAGTAGGGTACCTTAGTACAACCCTAATTTGACAATTTACAGATAATCTAGAGTGATGAGCAATGTGTGAATAGACCATTCTTATATTGTGTTTGAATTTTAGATCTAATCGATATAGATTTTGCCTTTTGTTACAAGAATGTTGACCAGCTGCAGAACTAGGGTAGTAGTAAAATCTTTATCATATGTGCTGTAATTCTGGCACGTAATAGATAGATTACACATTTTAAGCCCAAATGACACTTTTGTGCCTTTTATAATAGCAATAATGCTCTCATGAGGTTGGCCGGGGGGGGGGGGGGGGGGGGGGGGGGAGACCCACAAAGCCAAAAGAGTTGCTGTTTTGTGTGAAACTTAACCTTGCATTAGCAGGAAAGTGATGTTCATATCACCCTGTATAGGCTGCTGTGGGATCAATGTATTTGTGAATGCACTAAAATCTGATGTGAAGAAGTCCCAGTTATGCCAGTAATTTGGGTGTCAAACGTGTAATCTATTACATAACAGAATTACAGCATATATGAAAAAGATACATTTAACTAATAACCTAGTTCTGCAGCTGGTAAAAATTCTTGTCACAAAAGGGAAAAATCAATACCGATTACATCTAGAATACAAGCGTACAAGTGTTTCTCAGTACAAGACAACAAATCTTTAACATCATTTGTTTCCACCAATAACAAGGAGTCACAGCTATGGGTTCAGGATTTTCATTTAGACTTTAGATTTTGACGACAAGGGCTAATTGATTCTTCAGTTTTTAAATCTAATGAGAACCTGCTTCAAATAGTAAACATGTGTAATTATTTCTGAATAATCTGATACTAAAATTCTGCTATGAACTATATTTCAGAACATAGCAGACAGAGACACATAGATGACTGTATTAAATACTTAGGCAAGAAAACTTGTAAAGAGACCATTAGATTTTGTTGGTTTTGGTGACAAGATTTCCTTTTACTTATGACTAGGGTAGAACAACAAGATAGAGAAATTATGTTAACAAGCAAAACAACCGTTTTTTTTAAACAAACAAAAAATGCATTATGAGACAGTCTGCTAAAAGTTGATGTAAAAAACTTTAATACTTGCTCAGAAAATTATATAATCAGGAATCCCAATTATCACTCACACTCTTACATGACTTAAGAGTAAACCATTTACCAAGCAGGTTTATGTACTACTGAAAGAACACATCCCTATGCAAAGTACAGTAGTCCCCCTCTTGAACGCCCCTCCCCCCCCCCCCCCAACCAGCGGCCACCCGCTTCTTACGGCCAGAATCCATTGGCACCGAGTTTGTATTCAAAAGTACCCCTCAAGAGCAGCCACCCCTCTAACGCGACCAGCATTTTAGTACAAAAAATGAAAAATGTCCCCTCATGAATGGCCACTTTCGTTTCTTTAAATGTATCCAGAACCAATAATTAATTCAAATCTTGACGTAAGGTAAGCAATTTTGAATATCTCTATCGTAGATACACGTCTCCGAGTGTCAAGTCGCCGTTAAAAGTGTCGACTAAAGATTAATATATCATTATCTATAAAAGTCGATGTTTACAGGAAATGGGCTCAATAATGTTATAATAGAGTTTGGGGTTTAACACCTATGTCGAGTTCTTCTCGTTGATGATTATAACCAGACGTAATTGTTATAATCATAACAAGGTCAGCATATGCTAAAAATAGATTTTGTACATTGGCACACACAGACAACCTTAAAAAAAACAACAGGGTACCAAACAAAGACCGGAAAAATCACGTGACCACACATAATGGCTTCCTTTACGAAGGCTGTATTTCGTACACTCGACACAAGTTTTGTCTGCATAATTAAATCACATACAGTCAGCAATAACCGAATAAATCATTACCAAACATTAAAATGTCATCATGTTAACAGATACATTATTTTCAAAGAAAGTCGTTATTCTACTTGACGACATCGGGGGGAAGGGGGGGGGGGAGAAGCTGAACATTTTTATGTAGAAAAGACTCGTAAAAACAAGTTTATGTTGAAATAATTTGAATAAACAAAGTAATAACTGATAAGAAGGTTATTCAGCAGCAGTGGGAAAATGGAGCAAATGGAAAGATAATTATGTATGTACCAAGATGTAAATGACGATTTTGAATCCATTTGCAATGTGCATGACAACAATACCCGCTCGCATATCACACTTACGCCAAGAAAGCAAAAATAGTAATGTATATTCAGTTGAAATAAATTTGTTATTATAACAAATTTTTTTTTATTGATTAATGTTTCATTTAGACAAAAATATTTAATGTTTTGAAGTATGTAGCTTTTTAACTACATACATTACATATACATGTACTTCTCATAATAAATATAGCCCCCTCTAGAATGGCCATCCGCCTTATAAGGCCACTTTCTTGGTGCAGCAGGGGTGGCCGTATAAGAGGGGGACTACTGTATTCCCATCCTTTGTATCATGTATATCTATTTTACTGATAGAAATTCTCTCTAAGGATAAGGGTACAATAAATACACTCAAATCATGCTAATAATAGCAAACAATTATATCCATGATCAACTCATTTCTATGTACTGATCTTACAACCAAATTTGTCCAACATCTTCATATTATCCTATTTACCAAACTGTACCATCCCTTGTCCAACATCTTGATGATATTATCCTATTTACCAAACTGTACCATCCCTTGTCCAACATCTTCATATTATCCTATTTACCAAACTGTACCATCCATTGTCCAACATCTTGATGATATTATCCTATTTACCAAACTGTACCATCCCTTGTCCAACATCTTGATGATATTATCCTATTAACCAAACTGTACCATCCCTTGTCCATCATCTTGATGATATTATCCTATTTACCAAACTGTACCATCCCTTGTCCAACATCTTGATATTATCCTATTCACCCAACTGTACCATCCCTTGTCCATCATCTTGATGATATTATCCTATTTACCAAACTGTACCATCCCTTGTCCAACATTTTGATATTATCCTATTTACAAAAACTGAAACCATCCCTTGAGATGTAAAAAGGTCAGCCAATCCAAGAATTGTCAGAAGGAGTGACTATGACTAAAAACATCACTTTTTGTTGCAAATCTCTGTCATGTTAGCAGGAAAATAATAATCTTGTCACCCTTTTTTGATGGATGTAATCAAAGTACACCACTCCCTCAATAACTTGCAAACTGACAACTCACGAACCTGCCTATAACACATGGTCAGTTGTGGATTCCATTTTTTAAACCAGAAAGTACCCCAGAAATTGATCCCTATTTGTTTAACGTTATGAAAATTGCAATCAAAATTAGTAATAGAAACTTCAATATATCGCTAGTTTCATTGCCAAAAATAATTGATAGGACATGGAAATTTTAATCAACATTATGAAATATCAAATTTAAAAATAGGTCATAAAATTTGTTACATTTTCTTTCCAAATGACATTCCTAGTACATGCAATTAACGATCTGTATAGAAATTTTGATCAATGAAAATGTCATGCCAACTTTAATAAATAAATACAAATTAAATAAACTGAAATGAGCATTCTAGTTCTATCTTTTAGTTCCATTTAAGTATAATTGTCATAAATGTAATGTGTCTTCTTGTAATTAAAAGCAAATGCATCAATCTACTGTAACAGCAATGTCCATGAATGTTTCTCTGAGTTTCTAATTAAGTGCCGTTCTTTTTTTAAAAAACGAATCTTGTTTTGGTGGTGAATCAAAAGTTAGTTTATTTCCCGACTCTTTGGACTCCTGATTAGGCAGGATACTTCTAAACACCATTAAAGGAACCAGACTCGTCAAGAAAATAAAAAGCAGTGACATAATACACAGATTTTTTCATGTACACATGAAGGTTGCTGAAACCAGTTGGAACAATCTTTCACATAATGAACATTATTAAAATAAATGTTATTTAAACAGAATAACAAACAACTTCACTAGAAAGAATGAGTTATTAAAAATTATTATTGACATGATTGTAAAATGAGGATTCAGCTCACCAGTTATTATGTACTTTTGAGAAAGTGACTTGTGTAAGGTGAAGTTGTTTGCATTTAAAACATGCACAGTGGAGAGAATATTGGCATTCCTACTTTGACATAATGTGGCTGACATTTCTTTGGATACTGTATGTTGGAGACTGTACATAATCTAAGCACACTGGTAACTAAAATGACTGCTCCCTTATGCTAAAAGAATAACTTGAATTAATCTAAAGTACACTATCTTTAGCACCTATTAAAATAGGGAAAATGAATTTTGCCCAACTAGACAATACCAGCTCCTGAAAGAGCAATGGATGAATTGCTACAGATATAATATATATATATATATATATATATATATATATATATATATATATATATATATATATATATATATATATATATATATATATATAAATAAAAAAAAGTTATCAGCTCATTCCTTTTGCAATTTACCTCTAAAGTCCAGGATGTAAAAATGAATAAGCAGAGCTAGCAGTTTTTGAAAGATGCACATCTGGAGTAAGGTCAAGCTGTATATTCTATAACCCATATTACACCCATCAATCATACATCAAAATAAAGGGAATTAAATGTTCTTTGAACAATACATAAGACATACAAAGTCTCTTTTAAATAGCCAGTATAACCAGTGAAGAAACCCGTGGAATTCTTTCTCTTTAAAATTCTAACCCTATGTAAAATATGAAACTGCAGAGCTCCAGCAAAACAGCCCAGTTGCATAACACTTAATCCCCCCATGGTTTTCTTGATGGCAAAGCAATGTCTTTACAATTTTTGGAGGTCCCTTGGTAACTTGCACTCTCACTTATAGTGTTGTCTATGTTTGTGGACCCCAATGTGCGCAAGTTATCAAGGGAGAGGTGTATTTTAGAATTTGCTTGCCTCTATAACAGCAAATACATGATAATAATCATAATTTAAAAAATTATACATAATGCCCTACTTGTGACCTTTTACCTACCAATAATGCTGACCTGTGAACTAGAGACTATGGTTTTATGACGTGTGGACCTGGTAAATTTTCATCAAAATATCTGAAGAGGTCAAAAGGTGCCTGGATTAAAAAAAGGTCACAATCTTACATTATACCTAGTGACAAAGTGTACATATGTAAATAGATATAGAATCTATGTTGGGGTTTGGACCGAGACAATGAAATCCCAGCCTAGGGGTTATATTATTTGTCTCCCCACGAGGCTTGTCAGACTCTACTGAGATGGTCGCTTGGGTGAGAAATAAATCTCTACTCAAGATAAAAGTTCTATTTTGAAAAACTTGAAAAATCTCACATCCTTGTAAAATAGTCCAATTTAATATAATATTCTTTAATTCAGATTTCAAATTTTAGCAAGATACCTACCTGAATTCGTGATGTAACAAGTGGACTGGTACCCTGACCTGTTACTACATTGTGTAGAATTATCTCCCCTGTTTCTGACCCAGATGCTATAACTGTACTGTTCCAGTTAAACTGGGCACATGTAACTGGCCCTTTATGATCCTGCAAAAGAAAGAGCATTTTGTCAGGTCAATAACCTCTGAAACATTAATTTTTGGTTTAATATAATTATGTACTGCTGAAATTGACAGCTTTTTCAATCTGTTTAAATTGATATAATCTACTCTGCTCAACACGTGAAGGGTATTATAATTTTCCTTATACATTCATGACAGGAACTCCTAGTACAAACTTTCAATATACTGCATTACTGTAACAAAATGTGCAGCTTAATAGAAACACTAATGAAGAAGATATGTCACTTCCTAAATATGGTACCTTAACAATAGTGACAGTAATAATGACTCCAATGGAGAATTAATCAAAGCTTGGGGAAAACGACTTATAAAAGCCCCCAGTACACCCTAATGGAACTGAGATCATTGCATTATAATTAGTAGCCACTGATTTTATTGATATTAAGAATTTTTTGTAACATTTTTTGTGTCTACCATATTTCTCCTTTGAATACGTTCCCCAATCACATTACTTTAGGGATATTAGCCTGCTACCTCGCGAATCCAGCCCTACCAAAAGACGAAAATTCGTCTTTCCTGTCTATGTCATATAGACAAAGAGCAATAACTCTTGCCCATTACCTCCCCTTGCCGCCCGTTAGGTGTCGCTTCTTTAGTTTTTTAGCTTCGCTTGTTGTGTGTAAACACGTACAATTAGACCTCCAATGAATCCAAGCCATCTTAGTGTAAATTCTGACCATCCGAAGTTAAATTTGGAATTACTGTGTTGGATAATCATTCCCCAACAGGTCGTATACATTATTTTACAATATTTTCCAATTTGAGTGACTTTGTCACCTTTTCTAGACTTCGGACCAGGTTGCAACGTGGTCAAAGCACGCTTATGGCGGTACTAGCATGTAATACATGTAGCACTCAATAATTTCGCTTATTCCGTATGTAACGCTTACGATATTAGCGACTAATAACGTGCTGCATTGATAATATGTGCTTTATTTATCTTCTTTGACGTTTCAGTAGACTTCAAAAAAGTCTTTGAACGACCAATTTGCGACTTTAATGGCGAATTTCGTGTTGTAGTCACGAGTTCACGCGACACTAAATCATTTCGCTTCCTCCGTTAGTTACGGTTATGGTAATAGCGACTTAATAGCGTGTTGAATTGCTAAATGTGCTTTGTTTATCATCTTTTTCATTTCAGTAGACTTCGTCTTGAACGACCTATTGCAACACGCTCACGGCGATAACTAGTGTGGTCATTAAGAGTTAACATGGCACGGAATAATTTGACTACTCCGTTAATAACGGTTATAGTATTATCGAATTAATAATATGCTGAATTTTTAATTTGTGCTTTGGCGGAATTCATGTTGAAGTCATGAGTTCACGCGACACTAAATCATTTCACTTCCTCCGTTAGTTACGGTTATGGTAATAGCGACTTAATAGCGTGCTGAATTGCTAATTGTGCTTTGTTTATCATCTTTTCGTTTCAGTAGACTTCGTCTTGAACGAACCATTGCAACACGCTCACGGCGATAACTAGTGTTGTCATTAAGAGTTAACATGGCACGGAATAATTTGACTACTCCGTTAATAACGGTTATAGTATTATCGAATTAATAATATGCTGAATTTTTTAATTTGTGCTTTGTTCTCTTCTTTTGTCGTTTCAGTAAGCAAAGTCGACAACGAAGGCATGAATGGCAAAATGGGTGTTGGCAATGTGGAAATGGAGGAAATTATGTTGACATGGTTTAGGCTGCCCAGTGGGTGTAAATTTCACCGCAGATCCGTACATGGCTTTCGGGCCTGTAAGTCAGGACGCATGGAGTCTATGCTGGATCAATTGGATCAATTTTAATATGCACTTTCGCCGGCCTTCCAGCTGTCAGTCCAGCCGACACCGTCAGTTCAGCCGGCACTTCAGCAGGCAAACCGGCATTAACCGTCCATCCGGCACTGTCCGTTCAGCCCAAATGGCACCGGACGGCCAGCCGACCTTCCAGCTTGCATCAACAGGCACCGGCCGTTCAGCCCAAATGGCACCGGCCGGCCAGCCGACCTTCCAGGCTGCGTCGACAGGCACCGGCCGTCCATACGGCAACGACCGTTCAGCCCAAATGGCACCGGTCGTCCATCCGGCAACGACCGTTCAGCCCAATTGGCACCGGTCGTCCAGCCGACCTTCCAGCCGGTATCAACCGGCACCGGCCGTCCATCCGGCAACGACCGTTCAGCCCAAATGGCACCGGTCGTCCAGCCAACCTTCCAGCCGGCATCAACCTGCACCGGCCGTCCATCCGGCAGCGACCGTTCAGCCCAAATGGCACCGGTCGTCCAGCCGACCTTCCAGCTGGCATCAACTGGCACCGGCCGACCATTCGGCAACGACCGTTAAGCCCAAATGGCACCGGTCTTCCAGCCGGCATCAACCTGCACCGGCTGTACATCGGATTTACGGAGATTATAGTGATGTACCCGTCAGTCAATCTACACTACTGGTTACATATCACTACCATGAGAGAAATGTTATAGATGAATCTCCCTCCAATCAGACCATTCGAGAGGCAGGTGCCGGTCATAGCCGGACCTTTGCCGACATTCCGGCCGACCATATACCAGACAAATTAGTCGGTATTGCCGGTCTACACCTCCCGTCATGTCAAATACGTGACGGTGTGATTTTAAAACAAGGGAGAATTAGTGATATTATCAGAGGTGACGGAATTGAGTTATCTATGCCACTTGGTATGTGCTACCCAGATATGACAGCTTTTACCAGAACAGGTCTTTCAGGCCGACCATCCGCCAGTTCAATCAGCCGGCAGTGCCGGCCGTCCATATGTTCACGGCTTCTCCACAAGGGAGATTTAGTGAAAGTGTCAATTATGACAGAATTGCGTCATCTAAGTCACCTTGTATGCTGTACAGATATGCAAGCTGTACCAGAACCAACATTCCCTCTGAGCGAATGGTAGATGGGCGCGTAGTGCTGGACGCACTACATAAGCATTATGTAATTGTTATTACCTTACAGTCGGCAACATCCGGCGCCGGGCGTCCATCCGGCAATGACCGTTCAGCCCATATGGCACCAGTCATCCAGCAGACCTTCCCGCCGGCACTAACCGGCACCGGGCGATCCGGCAATGACCGTTCAGCCCATATGGCACCGGTCGTCCAGCCAAGCTTTCAGCCGACACTTGCCGGCACTGACCGTTCATCCGGCTCCGGCCGTCCAGCCCAACAGGCACCGGTCGTCCAACCGTATGGAGATTTTAGTCTTATACCAGTCCATCCGACTATACCGCTGTACCAGCACGGGGACTTTTATCATACCGCAATCCGCACAAATCGGATTGACGAAGATTCTAATGATGTTTCCGTATGTCAATCCGTACTACCGGTTACATATCACTACCATGACACAGATAGTTGGCGAGGAATCTCTCGATCCAACCCGACCATTCGAGCGGTCGGTGCCGGTCATAGCCGGCCCGTCGCAGTCATTCAGGCCAAACATATGCCAATCAATTCATTCGGCATTGCCGGCCGTCCATAGGCTAACAGCTCATCCACAAGGGAGAGTGAATGCCTTTATCAGAGATGATGGAATCGAGTCATCTACGCCACCTGGTATGCATTACCCCGATATGGATGCTTTACCAGAGCAAGATTATGTACATAGTGAGTGCGATGAGTCGCAGGCAAATCAGCGGTATGCAGATCCAACTATGGAACGGACTGAGTTCAGCTTTAAAGCCGCAGTGGAGGAAATTTATAAGGTGTTGGCCCCTTCAGAATGCCCTCCACCTCCTGCTGCCATTACCGACTATAAGGTTAGAGCGTCGGTCGATCTGGATGAGGGGGAAGAGACTCTATCCTTCCGCCTCCTTCCCCAGTCGACAAAATTAAGGAAATTAATGACCGTCTGTCGACACGCATAGGGGATCCAGGAATTGCTAAGGTTTTTCTTTTCTGAAAGCCAAGTACCAGCGTCGTTTTCAGGTCGATGGTACAAAACTCACTCCGGTGCGTTCAGTACTGAGGTCCCGGCTCTGGATAAAAATATGGCAGCAGTCCATATGTCTGCTCCATTGTCTTATAAAGTGGACTAAACGGTGTTCAATGCCAAGTCCAAGCTGGTTCGAAATGTAGTCGCTACGTCTTCACTGTTAGATCTAGCCTCCCTAGCCATTTTCAGGATCGCTGATAAATCTGGCAATGAACATGCTTGGGATTCGACGGCCCGGTTAGCTAGGGTTCTTAACAGGGCAGCTCACCATTCCATGGCCAATGCGCTGACTGCTTCTGCCAACCTAGACCTGATACGTCGTGACGCATGTATGAAGGGCACGTCGCTTAAACCCCATCATATGCTGGCTAGATATGACCGACGCACATTTCACGTCCCTATCCCACGAGTTGCGGACATTCTCCGTTGTGCTTGTCGGGACTAGGCTTATCAGTTCCATGTCATACCTTTTGGCCTAAATTTAAGCCCTTGGGCTAGTACCAAGGTTATGGATTACGTCGTCACCCTGTTCCGCTCGACTTCATCTATTGCGTCGGCAGTATATTTGGACGACATCCTCCAGTAACATCTGTCAAGTTCTACTCTGCTCAAAGGCAGAAACGATCTTATATCACTTTACGTCATATAGGCTTTCTCGTGAACTGGATAAAGTCTGATCTGTCCAATCCGGATTTTGGTCCATCTGGGTGTGGAGTTTCTCCCGATCTGAATCTGGTAAGGCTTCTTCGAGTTTGCGATCATCCAGATAATTGCACTCGTAGAGTCCGTTTCCGGCAGGATGCGCATTTTAGCGAGAGAGTTGCAGATCCTCGGATTATTCAATGCGACAGCAGACTTGATCCCTCTCAGCCGTCCTTTTAGGCGCCCTTTACAAAGGACTTTGCTAGCGTAATTGCGCCATTTTCAAGTCCCTTCGATCCCAGAAAACAGTCATGCTCACGCCAGAGATACGATCATTCTTGAGTCAATGGCACAACCCCTGTAGGCTGTCCACAGGGATTACTCTGGAGATACCCCAAGGGGATAACGGTATGTTCCGCCACTAATACCTACGGTTGGGGTGCCCACCTGTTGCCGGACTTAGATACTGTCAGCGGCACGTGGGTGCCAGGGGCGAGCCCTTTCCACATCAACCTTTCAGAAATAACGGCTGTCATCAATGCCTTTCATTTCGGGCAGGATCAACTCTTATTACAAACTGCCCTCATTATGTCAGACAACATTGTGGTGGTGCCTTGCCTCAAAACAAGGGGACACCAATCACCAGACCTGTGCAATCTGAACTGGCAGTTTCTACATTGGTTCGACAATCTCCACCTCAATGTACAATTCAGACACACAGAATGGTCACTCCATCAATCGGACTTTCTTCCAATCGACACACTTTGGAGACGTCCGATGATTGATCTTTGCAACAAGGTGGAATAGCAAATTCTCCACCTTTCATCTCACAGGTTCCAGACCCAGAAGCTTGGGTCGTGGATGCTCGATCAATCACCTGGGAAGGGTTGTGGTCATTCTCCTACCCTCCCACGGTCTTGGTACTGGAATTAATCCAGAAGTTAAGGGGTCAGAATTGTCAGATGGTTCTGATTACCCTTCTCAGATGGAACAACTACTGGGTCTCCGATCTACTCAATCTAGGCGATAGATCTACCCAGGAAGATTACAGTCAGCACAAGTATTCACAAGCAACCGCGGCCAGGGGTGTTCCACCCCTGTCCGGACCGTCTTTTTGTTCAAGCTTGGCTCTTGTCCAGACAGCCTTGCAAGACAAACAATTTAAATCTTTGATTGCGGAGAGAATCTCGAGAGCAAGAAGGCCCTCTACTCTGAAGGTTTACGAGGGCAAGTGGCATGTTTTCAGAGACTGGTACCATATCATTCACATTGTTCCTCTGAGTGTCACAATCCCTCAACTGGCCAACTTTTCTCTGGCTTTTCAAGGAGAAACATCTGGCTCCAGTTATTCTCAAATGTTACCGCTCCATGATATCAGACACATTCCGCCATTCTGGTACATGTGCTATCAGCCATGACAAAGATTTGTCAGATCTTTTAGACATTTAAAAAAAAAAAAAAAAAAAAAAAAAAAAAATTCAATCGACTTATATCCCTCACCCTGTTTCCAAATGGAATCTGTCCTGGGTTTTAACATGACTCAATTCAGACAGTATTGAGTCTTTAACCCACGATTAGTTAAAGCTACTATCATACAAATTGGGTTTCTTGATAGCCTTAGCTTCAGCATGCAGGGTGAGCGAGTTACATGTCCTTTCTAGTGACCCGAACTCTCTTCCGTTCCGATCAGAGGGTTTGATGGTCCTCTTGACGCAGCCAGGCTTCGTAGTCCAAAATAGATTACCATACATTGGCGATCAACGAGTCGTCATTAGCTCGCTTTCTTTATAGATAAGTCAGGATCAACAGCCATGTAAGATCCTGTTTGAGCACTCTAGCACCATTTCAATGCATAGAGGTGAGTCAGGTCACATACAAGCACCTCTTTTTTTTCTGGTGATAGCTGGGATATGAGACATCACCATTCAAGCCCTTGCTTCATGGCTGTAGTGGGTTATACGCTCGGCGTACTCTGAGAATTCGCAAATCAGTCACCTTATAGAAGCTGTTGGCTGACATGCAGAGTCAACCTTCTACAGTTTTATCTTCAAGTTTGTACTCGCAGAGGCAAACATTGATTCTAGTAGGTCCGGTGTTGGGCAGCCCAGACGCCCACCAGACTCATGTACAGCAATCAGCACAGCCTATTAGCTTCGCTGGATTCGCCAGATAAATTTTCGTAGGTAAGAAGATTTCAATATCTATCTTCTTAACCGTATAAAAGGGTCACATATCACGTGACCCTGGGCTGTGTTGCTGATTGAAAATTAGGAGACCGGGTTATCATTCACATGGGGAATCCAACCATCATTCCCTAGAGGATACCCGTGTGGAGGTCGGATGCTCCGCATTCCCTCCTCCTATTACTTATTCTCCTAAAGTAATGTGATTGGGGAACGTATTCAAAGGAGAAAGCAAATTTTGTAGTAAATTATGTTTCTCCGAGAATACTTACCCAATCACATTACTAAGAAACCCTCCCAACCACCCCGCCATGCGAGCATCCTCGTGTTTTATATATCGCTCAGCTTAAAAACTAAAGAAGCGACACCTAACGGGCGGCAAGGGGAGGTAATGGGCAAGAGTTATTGCCCTTTGTCTATATGACATAGACAGGAAAGACGAATTTTCGTCTTTTGGTAGGGCTGGATTCGCGAGGTAGCAGGCTAATATCCCTAAAGTAATGTGATTGGGTAAGTATTCTCGGAGAAACATAATTTACTACAAAATTTGCTTTTCGCGTATATAAGACGCGTCTTATACAACATTTTACACACCACGCACCCATGATGCGTCTTATATATGGGTGCGTCTTATGTAAAATATTTTTACACAAATCGTCAAAACCCGCGTCTTATATACGGGTATATGTGCGAAAATACGGTAAGTATTTTTTTTAACACGAACGAACGGTACAGTATGTGATATTGAAGGACGATTTTTTACGGTCGATATTTTCGTTTCACAATTTTCATTCCTAGTTGTAAAAACAATTGGGTAAGTGTTCAGTAATTACCACGTGTACCAATCCAATGCAGGCCATTTCAAATTTAAAATCCTGTCGTTTCAATGTTTTGTATACCGTAGTTATTGCAGATCTACGTTTAGTCTGAGTAAATGTTTTAAATTTATATAATATAGTATGTTTAAATAGTTTTGTTTATTGTTATTAATTATCACAGCAAAAACTACGGTGGCTATATTACCTATACATCCGGTTGGGTTCAAAGATACCGGTAAATTTTTAGTACGTTTGGTGGGTGCGTTCGAAAACAAGACAAGACTAAATAGTTCGAAAACCAAACAAGAATTTATTCAATATTGGACTTAAATATGAAAATCAGTTATACCATATATTTAATTTTTTTTATTAAACACAATATAATAAACTGTTACTAAATAGTGTGTGACTTGATCAAAAATTAATGTACCGAATTGTTCTATTTGTCTTCATTTTCATCGTCGTATCTTTCGGCTTCAAATCCACTGAAACTTTAATTAAATTCACTGTCGTCACGGAATAACTCCATAACTGATGCTAATCAATCCTCATTGGCGTCAGTGGTATCGGATGCAGCTGAGTCGTCGTCCAAAGAACTGATATAGCTAGCCAATTCGAGAATTATCCCACACTTTCTGAAGCCATTGATGATTGACGTAATTTCACTTTCTCCCATGCCCGAAGAACCCAATTACATGACCCAATTAAATGCTTAATAAAATACCACTTATTTTATTTTCTAAACGTTTTACGCAAAATTGCAGTCAAAAAGATTTTTCAGCATACCATGAATCAACCCCTACAACACGTACATAAAAGTAAATGCACAAGTGACTGCCATACATGCCAACCTCTGACAAGGAAAAAGCATCATTAAGTGGTCAAAAAGCGGAATTCAGGCCGAAAAAGTGTACTCCACATATAGCGTGCTAAAATTTGAATGATCAATGATTTATTTGCCCCTCTCATCTTTTAACAGCCTTTACTGCTTCAAGTTTTTATATGTATCACTTTTAGCTGTACACACGCATCGACTAGACTTGTAGCGCCAAATATTAAAATTCTTTCCACACGACCTGTAATAGATGTCATGTGATGCTGCTATCATGTTTTCATATATGGAGGATTCTGCTATTTTTTGTTTCGTCAATTTTTTGCTTTTATCTAATCCATCTGTGAAATTATTTGAAAGGAGATATTTTTGCTCTCATGTACACATCGACTAAAATAAAATATACTTATTAGCACCAAATACCTTTAGACTGGTTCTGCACTAAATATTAATATGTTCTCTCCTCACTAAGACATACAGCTGCTATAAATAGAATATGAGGTCAAAAGTTTGAAAGTATAACCAGGATGCTTCTTGATAATAAGACTGTTCATATAAATAGAACATGATACTATTAGGAAAGTGGACTTGTGTGCACAAAGCGTACTCTTATACTGTAGTTACGTAGAAGCCATCTGTTCTAAAATACAGTCTGTGTGATTAATGGAATGTTAATAAAAACGAGAAAACAAATAAATTACTTTTTGGGAAGGTAGATATACCGAAAAAGCATAGTCCATATACATTTACGCATAAAGGCATAATTTAGTGAAAAAAGCTTAATGATTATGTCAAAAGTGTAATGGTTGGCATGTATGGACTTCATACAATACTATTTGTCCTGATTTCATTGTTCTCAGAAACATTACTGCAACTATTCATAGACAACTCACTGAAGACTAAAGTCGATATATAACTAAACTGAACCCTTTTAAAAAAAACAAAAAAACAACACATCCAAGAACACGAATTGTGCCATGCAAGTGCATCTATTTTTAGAAAGAGAGATTTTCTTAATATAACTACTCCCTTTCTAGCTTCCTTAAAAAAAATCCATTAATAGGACTGCATATTTATGGTTGTATTATTTGTCTACCTAATGGTAGTAATGATATGCATTGTATAAATAGTATTTGCTTCATTACTATATTTTTGTATTTTCACGAAAATGAACTATGGCATGTCAGAAAACAACCATAACCTCCGAGTATTCTTTCAAATTCCACAACATAGTATTGTCCCAAGTTTCTGACCCACATTATTCAATATTTATGCTAAATCATCCATCACTTAATATTTAAACTTCGTTTTTCATTAAATTATATACTTTCCTGAATTTATCTGTCCAATAATTTATGAATACAGACAATATAATGAATTGGTATATCACCGATGCAGTGATGTCCACCATTACAGGTTCACTTAGGTTTCAAACTGAGTTTATAAAGAAAATACGGCAAATATGGCTGTTAACATTTCCGTTTTTTTAAAATAAAATAAAAATTAGAAAATGATAAACAGAATTTGGTATAATTTTCATCATAGTACAGTAGGCTCAACTTCGTGAAGTGGAGCAGTGATATTTTGCTCCAAAAAGGGTTAATGGTCAGTTACCTATTAAACATGCCTTTGAAATGTACAAGAGTTTGTAGGTAAAGGCTAATTGGTATCAACACCAGATAAATAATTTCGCGTTGGCTTACAACACTGCCAAAACTTCCAGCAAGGGGGGCATCTCAAACACCATAAGCTACAGCCAGTCATTTACATCTGAAAATTCAGAGATTGAAGTTGTTTTTGCTTTCCTAACAAAAGAAGGCAAAGATTACAGGCAACCTATTAGCCAACTTTGCCTGGTAGCGTGACCCCTGACAAAACAGTTGTGCATATCTGCATAAATTTCCTTTATGTGTTATTGGAACCTTGTTAGAGATGGTCCTGATTTTTAAAAAGTTGTTGCCAAAAAGAAATCGCCAACCTCAATATTTTGTTGCCAATTTGCAACAAATATCTCCAGGACAAGTAGTGAATATTTTTCCAAAGACAATTATTGTAATAGGCAATATAATGTATATTATCTTCCAAATAGTTTTGTAAGGGATTTTAATTAATGACATTTTAATATAATACTAAAACCCATGATCATACTTTGAAATGTTTCATAAGTGAATTGCTTCCTAAGTCCCAAGAATGATTAATGAATGCTGTAGAGTTTTTCTTGACAAGCAAACTAGGATCTCCATTCCCACCAATAAAACTTGCACGAGTCAACTACTGGCATTAATGTACCATATATATAAGAATCAATTACCATCATTCATATCACAGAGCATATGTGCCCTGAAAAACTAATTAAAAAAAAAATAAAAAAATTTTTTAACAAATTTTTTTTTGAGTCAACAGCGTTAATGCATTATAAAAGTTAACAAATAGAAATAAGGTGGGATATAAAATATGGGAAATAGTTATCACATGTATGGTAGCTTGAGACCACATTTGAACATAAATTCACACCCATTTTAGGCATTGTTAGTTATAAAATAAGACATAGTTTATTTGTAAATAAACTGCAATGCTTTCACTCACTGTAGAGCAGGCTGTAGTATCAGATCAACAAATTTCAATCAGGGCTGTTCAATTTAAACATACATGGGACTTTTAAAGTTGGATACTCACTCATATATGCAGTTTAGAATTCTGTTATCATTTTAATGCTAACTCTTTGAAATCAAAGTACCCTGGCATATAGTTTTAAAAAACTGCCTTCCCTGGGTACCTTGTATGTTTAAATTGAAAAGCCCTCAGCATGACGAAGCTCAATAATGTTTAATTTTCATACCAGAATCAAATTATTAAATGAAACAAGGTATAAAATTTAAATGATAAATACACATACCATATTCAATACTGCAAATTTTTTCCATTTTAATCTTTTCACGGATTATTTAAAATAGTAATTTTGAAAACAAGCAATTATCTACGACACAAATAGAGAAAAGAATTTAAGAGCCTAATATATGCACATAATTCTGGCATTCTGCAATGTTGTGGAAAAAAAATCGCCCATATAACTAATACCTTGAACCATTGAATGTAAATATAAAAAATTACACAGGAACTACGGAGTTGTCATAGCAATAAACAACCTGAACAGATGTTTGTGCAGAGCCAATTTGGATGTTCCATACAATGCATATATTTTAACAAATGAATAATACAATTGGAAATGAAGCGTGTAAAATTTGGACATTTATTTGCACTCTTATTAAATGCTGTCATTACATGGTATGATAATTGAACCGTATACTATTTTCTATTAATGGCTCTACCTCAAAATATGAGCCGAAATCATTTGGTTTTGGAAACTTACCCTCCTCCCTGTAGTATAGAATACTATAAAATGATCTGAAAACCAAATCATGCCAAAAAAAATTAGAGCTGTACCGATTAATCGCCCGTACGCGTAATCGGGCCGATTATTAGCACAATCGGTATAATCGTGTATCGGCAAAAATAATCGGTGCCGATGCAAATAATTATTTTAAATAACCAATTTTTACTGATAAAAGTTGTATATATAGTCGCGTTTTGACTGACCGTAACTTAATCCTTTGTAACACTAGAGCTCGGGATAAATGCAGTATGCAAACAAGTTGCTCATTAACTAACACTACTGTAAAGTCGAATAACCATATATCAAGATAAACACATCGAACCATCAATTAATCTTTTGTAACAAAGAGATTGCTCTAATAAAGTATTTAAAAAGAATTTATCTTGCTGCCAGTTGTGCGAAATTTTCAACTCCAGCGTCCGGTAACATTTGTAAACTGCAGTAAACCAGACTAAAGTACATGTCGCTAACCGCCATTGTAGTGCCAAATGAATAGCCAGTAAGATTAACATCAAAAAAGGGAGTAATGATGGATATATACACAGTCAATTTTGAGGTTTGTGTTTTTTCTTTATCTTTATGAAAACTCACAAAACACCGATAGTCCTTAGGCTTATGTCCCAGTGAGAAATCGTTTGAAAGGGCTTCAGTGTAGGTTTGAGTACGTCGTCTGTCTTTCAGTTAATCCGTAATGCCTGGAGGGTGAACGAACTCATTGTCTTTAATACTAGGTAGTGAGAATCATTTCCGGAATTTTTAAAATTATTTTTTATTTCTTTTGTTAGTGTTTCACCAAGCCAATAATTGGTCTCATAATCGGTATCGGCAATTTTGATAATCGGCTATACGCGGTATCGGCATAATCGGCAAAAAGTGACATCGGTACAGCTCTAAAAAAAATATACATAATGTATACCAAACACTAAATTGAATGACCAAAATTTAAGTATATTTGAAACATCTGTGCTTTATGGAAAACTGCTACTAAAAATACCTTGTACGTCTTTTTAAGTTTGAGGAATTTTAGGTCCCACAACCCAATGGTTCCATCAGATCCTCCAGCAATAATGTATCTAGATGTGTTGTTAAGATCTATACACAGTCGCCCCATCTAAAACAAGAAACAAAACAAATGGCACATATGAAGTAACTTGGTCAATAGTGAAATAATCTGATACAGCAACAACATATAAACCAAACATTAACAAAGTCTTTCCTGGGTTCAAATTTAACTGAAAATTTACTGATTAAATGAATCATAGGACTGTCTTTTCAATTGTGTGTTGTGGGGTTCAACGCCATTTTTCAGTACACGATAGGCTATACATGGCGACCAGTATTAATGGTGGAGGAAGAACCACCGACCCACAAGAAGCTACTGGCAAGCTTTCTCACATACCCACATTTGCCGAATCAAAGACTCGAATTCACGCAGAGTTGTGATGGCAGTGATCCGTAACAGAGAGCACTTTAGAGCGCGTAATGGAGAGCGCTTTTTTGCAATTTAAAAGAAAAGATTTTCAAACAGATAAGAAGGTTCACAACAGATTTACCTTATGAATCACTAGATACACATTATTTTCATGTACGACACATACCATCACAATATAGTCAACTGAAAATCAACCTTTTATGTACCAATTACATTGTTCATTGGTGATACAGGTTCCTTCTTGGCTGTATCCTTTCACTAATGATCCTTAGTTTTCATCCCTTACATTCCACTCTCAGAAATAAACAGGAATTGTGTTCACAGAGCACAAATGCCCCAACATATTGCCGTTCACAACAGATTTACCTTATGAATCACTAGATACACATTATTTTCATGTACGACACATACCATCACAATATAGTCAACTGAAAATCAACCTTTTATGTACCAATTACATTGTTCACTGGTGATACAGGTTCCTTCTTGGTTGTATCCTTTCACTAATGATCCTTAGTTTTCATCCCTTACATTCCACTCTCAGAAATAAACAGGAATTGTGTTCACAGAGCACAAATGCCCCAACATATTGCCTGAGAAAATGATTTAAACACAAAATTTACCCTTACATTTTAACACTATGTTCCAACTATGGTTCATGTTACTATTATGTTTTTGGTGGGGTGTACAAATGTCTAAAAGTCTTACTGAACACTCCACTTCTGATAACGTTACAGGTGAATTCTTCACACTAGTCAGAGCTATCTTGTCGTGAAGCACAGACACACTGGCAAGGATGCTGTCTGGAACACTGAGATAAGGTCAACAACTGAATGTCTTAAATAATGCATGATCTCCACTGCATGAATAGCAGAACTAGTTAGATATCATGAATACACTGATGTATGACAATATTTCTCAGTCAACAGATTGGAACTTTGATACAAGGCAAAAGGAGAATGAAACAAAAACTAAATGATATGAACTCTCCATAAGTAACCATTTTTGTAATGATTTTCTATCTTGACTGAAAGAAGCAAAGAATAAGGCCCCTTACAATAAATCATTCCCTTTATGGATTCATGTTCGGTTACTTTATGAAGTTATTTTATTGATCACCCTTTCTGATTTCTTTTTACAGGTTGTAAAGGTGCTCAGATTTCGTTACATTATGTGTGTTTGACCGTCCAGTTGCCTGATTTCAACATTGGCATGTCTTTGTTGTTATGTTTTACGCCATTTTGCAGCACACGATAGGCAATACATGGTGGCCAGTATTAATGGTGAAGGAAGAACCCGAGAAAAATCCCAGAAAGAACCACGCAAATGGAGGTGATATGACAGTGAACCGCAATGGAGAGCACTTTACACCACTCGGGGCCCCCAAAATTGGTATGAAAGCATACATCTGAAAATTTAAAGCTCTTGTTGGATGACAAATTTTTTAAACTTTAAACTTCCCAATATTTTACCTGTACCAATTATATTTTAATCACTATCAATACTGGTCATATCACCACATACAACTCCATATAGTCCATTATATACATTCTAAAAACTTTATTTTACAAGAGGCCTCTTTTAATATTTTGATTTGTGATTTAAGTTAAGGGATTAACAAGAATATAAACTGTGTTCTTTAACCAACTATACCAATCTACATGTTCTTTGAAAATTCAAAATTCTTAGAATTTTAGTCGGGCTCAAGATGACAGTTGGTAATTTTGTTTAAAAATAAATATTGCTATGTGTACATTTTATTAATATTGGTACATATTTAGATATTTCTGAACCAATACAGATTTATTATTATTATTTACCTCCAATCAAAGTGCATATCAACCAGATCTAATCATATGACTTAATTTTGAACACAATTTAAAACAGCAGACCACACTTTAATATTTTGATTTGTGATTTAAGTTAAGGGATTAACAAGAATATAAACTGTGTTCTTTAACCAACTATACCAATCTACATGTTCTTTGAAAATTCAAAATTCTTAGAATTTAGTCGGGCTCAAGATGACAGTTGGTAATTTTGTTTAAAAATAAATATTGCTATGTGTACATTTTATTAATATTGGTACATATTTAGATATTTCTGAACCAATACAGATTTATTATTATTATTTACCTCCAATCAAAGTGCATATCAACCAGATCTAATCATATGACTTAATTTTGAACACAATTTAAAACAGCAGACCACACTTTAATATTTTGATTTGTGATTTAAGTTAAGGGATTAACAAGAATATAAACTGTGTTCTTTAACCAACTATACCAATCTACATGTTCTTTGAAAATTCAAAATTCTTAGAATTTTAGTCGGGCTCAAGATGACAGTTGGTAATTTTGTTTAAAAATAAATATTGCTATGTGTACATTTTATTAATATTGGTACATATTTAGATATTTCTGAACCAATACAGATTTATTATTATTATTTACCTCCAATCAAAGTGCATATCAACCAGATCTAATCATATGACTTAATTTTGAACACAATTTAAAACAGCAGACCACACTTTAATATTTTGATTTGTGATTTAAGTTAAGGGATTAACAAGAATATAAACTGTGTTCTTTAACCAACTATACCAATCTACATGTTCTTTGAAAATTCAAAATTCTTAGAATTTTAGTCGGGCTCAAGATGACAGTTGGTAATTTTGTTTAAAAATAAATATTGCTATGTGTACATTTTATTAATATTGGTACATATTTAGATATTTCTGAACCAATACAGATTTATTATTATTATTTACCTCCAATCAAAGTGCATATCAACCAGATCTAATCATATGACTTAATTTTGAACACAATTTAAAACAGCAGACCACACTTTAATATTTTGATTTGTGATTTAAGTTAAGGGATTAACAAGAATATAAACTGTGTTCTTTAACCAACTATACCAATCTACATGTTCTTTGAAAATTCAAAATTCTTAGAATTTTAGTCGGGCTCAAGATGACAGTTGGTAATTTTGTTTAAAAATAAATATTGCTATGTGTACATTTTATTAATATTGGTACATATTTAGATATTTCTGAACCAATACAGATTTATTATTATTATTTACCTCCAATCAAAGTGCATATCAACCAGATCTAATCATATGACTTAATTTTGAACACAATTTAAAACAGCAGACCACACTTTATAAGAAGATAATGGCTCTGTAAGGGTTAAGACATGTAGACATGGTTGCCCTCTACAATTCTTGATTTTTGGGTCCAGCTAAATCTTATGAAGAAACTGCTTGACCTCACTATCAACTACCATGATCAAGCACAAAGTGACTTTTTGCAGCTTTGCAATATGATGCTTTAATGTTTATATTTAGCAACTGCACTTAGTAAGGATATATAGCGGCAGGCATTCAGTTTTCAGTGGTGATATCTCTGTCATGCTTGCATAAATGATAAAGTACCTCATACTTGACCGTTATTCATTAAAGGTTGTTTTTTTTTAAATCACACAACTGTTTCAACATTCTATACCTGATCCAATCATTCATACTATTCTCATATAAAAACCTGGCCTCCACCACCATGGTTTTAAAAATATAATGAGAAATCCCTTCTCTATGTGAAAAGCCTGGAGAAACGGTTAATGAAACAGTTTGACACAGCATTTAGTACCGAAGTACCATACAGCACATTCCTCAATCAATACACTCAGGAGTGTTACATTTTTCAATGGGGAGATTGTTAAAGCACAATAATAAAGCAAAAGTCTTTTGATGTACTGTTATGATGATCACATGTATATCTGGGGGTCTTTCTGAAACTTAATTCAGTACTTGTGAATATCAACACAGTTAATATGAGCAATCAATCAACATATTTCCCCAATAACCAGCTGGCTGAAGTAGGATGACTAAATTTTTGAAAATGCTGTCCCACTATAGCATCATGTTTAACACTACATGTGTGGCTGTGACTTTAGTAATTTATACATATATGTATACATTGTAACAGTGTGAAAAAGTGAGACTGCTGCATTATTTTTCTGTAATCATGGATCTTAAAAAAATGGGCATTGAAAAGCACAGGTCTTATAGTACATCTCTTAAATTTTGTGTTCTTACATAAGAGGAAGGGGGGGGGGGCATTAATTAGATAGTGGCATTAATTAGGAAATTTATGGTAAACCTATGTACACAATATCCATACATTCAATTTTACCAATATTACTATGCAGTTGGAATACAACTGTTTATGGAACAATGATGCCCAATCAGTGTCTGAAACGATTGAAACAAAATGCTTTACCAAGATGAGACCATGATAAAACTCTTGGTCTCTACTACTGTCATGGAATGTCAAAATGATTATTTATATATATAAAGGCATAAATAATACAAAAAGCTCTAGCTCACAATCAAGCTTATACAATGGCTGAATGCTATAAGTATATCTAAAGCTTATATAATTCAATTATAACATATTGATATATTTTGAGAACAATTTTTTTTAAGTGGCATAATTCAAGATAATATTCCAATATATCCACAAACTAAGCTGGAGAGGAAATCCATTCATACTTGCCATAAGATCACTTCTTCTTAAAACCTAACAATAATAAATAAAGGATACTGTCCGAGTTCCAGCTAATACTGGCCACATTTTGATCATGGGGGTTGAATTCCTGGACAACAGAGTACAAAGAACAGTCCCAGATCTTAATATCATCACCAGATGAAGCTAGCCTTAACTCACTCACTGCCATCTTGCCTCCAACAATGTTAAGTTTCCCCACTAGCTGGCCATCTCAGCGATATGTCGTGCCTGAAATGGACCCACAAACATGTGATGTCACACCAGAATTGGAAATTCTCAAGAATAAGTTACCCAATTTTTTTGGTGTGGCTTCTCTCAGATAAAATGCTAGTAATTCATGACAAACTCTATCACTGCCTAATGCAACCTGGCAGTCAATGGGTACTCTGGTACCCTCCTGTTTATAATTACCCAGGTAATCCGTGCTTTATCTACAAATACTTAATGTATGTCATTTGACTCATCAAGACAAAAAATGAGTCAAAATCTAAACCTATGACTCTTATTCAAGCCAATGATCAGTCTTCAGTAGTTTTTAAACTATATTGTTTAAATACATGACAAAAAAATATTAGTTATATAATGTAACTAAAGACAAGGCATGCTTTCTAAATGTTTTTATACAAGAAAACATTACACTAGGTGACTAGAAAATGTATTAATCTTACTAGAAGGCAGAAAAGAGGTTACACCACACATCATGTCATGTTTGCAATGAGGTTTTCTGAAGTTAACTTAGACTCAGTAAACTGTTTACAATTTAACAAATCATTTCATGTTTTTAAGTTACAGATTCTTATCTCTTCTGTTTTCTTTCATTTCTTCAAAGCTGTCTCAAAACTGAAGGTAATTCTATCTTCCCCATCTGATTTTTCTGTTTCTCAATCCCAAGCCTATCCCTAAAGGTGGTCAAGCTCCTCTTCTGGACAGAGAATCAACTTGATTTCTTTTTTAAAGATAATTTCTTTTGTTTCTGATCTTTTTTAATTTCTTTTTTCCTTTGACAGCATTTTCAGTCTAACCATGATTGTATCTTGGATTAACTTAGGGCTCACAAATGAGCGAACAGAAACTGTTTCATTGCATGACAAGGGTGTATAAATAATAGTTTCTAATGAGAATCACTTTATTATAACCCCATCTTTATGTTCTGACTTTTCTTTTTTGTGGGTGTGGTAATATACAGTCTTAGCATCATGTTTCTACAAATGATCTGACAGTTACAGGTCAAATAAGGTCAACTCCAGGCTCTACACTCAGTTATAATCCTGTGTCTTGTGATAACATTAACGCAAGATACTGGTGTGCACGTTTTCTGTTTCGGCGAGTTGTCAACTAGCCAATAGTTAGACCAGCCCTTTGTTTTGTGTTAATCAGAGAAAAAATATTGAAGTGCATCAATTTAGATATCAGCAAAACAATTTGTGCGTCAAATTGGAAAAGTTGGCGTGTTTGACGCATGTGTAAATAAAACATTGGACAATAAAATGAGCAATAGGGTACCCGTTTAATTCATGTAAAAGAAAGGTTCAAAGTTCAGGTCAAAGATTATATCTGGCAATGCCAGGAGCAAGTGAGACAATGAGACACAGAATGAATATAGTGGGAGGCTCGTATTGTGTGACTTTTGGCTGCTGCACATTTATCCATCGTAAAACTCTGTCTAATCATCTTGTATTGTATGTGTGCAACCATTTTGCCATCTAAAAAACAGACCGGTTTCTTGAATTTGAAGCCACAATTCACAGATTCATTATATTTTGATATACACTTAAGTAGCAGACCAGTCTATATTGAAAGTTACTTGGCACCAAATGTAAGCGAAATCGGCTTTACTGATGTGACTCCTGGATGTTATATGACAGAAATGCTAGAGGAGAGGGATTTTGTTACTTTTAAATACATGTTGCAACAGGAAAAGGACAAATCAATAGCATTACTTTTACAAATTTTGAAAGACGAATTCAACAATAATGTAATACAGCATTCAGAATTTGTGGTCTTGACTTTACAACCATTCAGCAAAAGTCAGATATGATGACTAATTAAAGTGAATGTTGTGTATCAATTAATGTAATAATGTATCATTTTGTTTTGTCTGTATTCTCATACTAATCCACATCAATTCAGCCTATTTGTGACAGGAATTTTAACTATCTGCAGAACTAGGTAAGCAGCAAGCAAAAAGTTTTTCATACCATTTTATGTAATTATGGCAATAGATTATTCTCTTTATGCTCACATTACAATTTTTGGCCACTTATATTAGTTTTAATCATGCTTTTTACCTCTCTGGGGGTTGGCATATGTGAACCTACAACAAACCAGTTCAGGTACACATTTAATATAATTTTCCTTTCATCAGGTATTCAGGTAACTGTGCATTAGGATCAATGGGTACCAGGGAAATGTTTCCTAACCTTTTGAGAGCTTTACTTTCAATTCTTGACATGAATGTCAAAGGTAAGAGTCATCAGGTGGACACCATATGGAGGAGCACCATACTGTAGTACTTGGATGCTAAACTATTTTGTTTCAGTGGATGACACTGCATAATTTCAGTTTCATCCTACGAGTTCAATTTCACCCATTACCAGGTATTAGGTTCGATGTAAATAACCTTTCTAATGTTGAAGACCACGCACTGCAATTTGAACCAAATGCTGGTACATTTGCTGCTAAGTATGCAAATATGACAGTCAGGTTAAAATGTTGATACCATTTCTAATGACAATCATTAGTACCAAATTTGTAGAATTCTGCAGATGACTCTCAAAACTCAGTTCCAGCATCCTAATAACGCTAACAATTTGTGACAAGACCATATTAGCATATTTTGAATACCATGAAAGTTTTGCTGAATGTTTGTCAGACATTAACTCACTGTCATGTCACATGATTGGTAAGCACAGCGATCTGTTATCTGGTGTTAGGTCAATTGAGTAGAAATGTCCAAAGGTACTTCCATCAAATGGAGTAGAGGCATCTAAAGACGCTTGCATGAGGTAAAGGGTTAATGTGTTCTAAGGTGAAAGTACCTGTTCACAAAAATAATTTGTCAACAACACTATCAGTACGCTGGTCTGAGTTGTAGCTCCAGTCTATATTTAGGAGTAGGACCACCCGTTATGCATCGGCGGCCCACTACTAAATGGCTGCTGCACCCTGGGCTGAGCGAACAGCTTCACAGTTCAAAACAACACTAATATGTAGACTACTCGTGTTAACATATCACTTCAGCGACTGCATGGTCACGTGGTATCACTGGTACATACCAGTGACACCATGTGACCATGCAGTCGCTGTAGCCACGTTTGCGTGGGTAATTCAAATCTGAGGTCAAAAGCCGATGAATACACAGGTGTTCTGTTCTGACAGAGATTTATACTTTTAAAAAAATTAGTGTTCTAAAGAATTTAATGCAGTGGATCATTAAAAGAGGGATTATACTTACCGTCTGGGTACAACGTTTATTCTAAATAAATTTATTAATTAAAAGCGTGCGGTCCAATCATTTGCAGCTACCACAGTGCAGACCCTTCAGACCATGTAGTGCACTGGGTTGGTCTATGTCGCCAGTCAAAATATTTAAAAAAAGGCGGAGAACAATTTGGTGGTCCAGGGTTGTACATGTCTTTCATGTTTTAACAAGTACCCGGGTTAAGTTTTCCATCGTTTTTGACAGCCATACTAATAATAATATTAATAAGCAAACTTTGAAGCAATCTTCATATGAATTATTTACTTTTTACCAATTTCTGGCGCAATCCATGTAATGACGTCACTGGGTAGTTACTCAGTTGGGCAGGTATGATAAATTGTGTATTGGTCTCCACATAAAATATAAGAATGAGATTATGAATGTAAAAAAAAACAAGGATGTTTATTTACATATTTTCGGTGAAAATACTATATACTTACATGCTTTAACTAAATAAAGACATAACACATATACAAACTAAAAGAATGACTAAGTGACTTCATTACATAAAAGGATATAATTAAAAAATGTAAAAAATTATTTCAAAAATAAAAAAATCTTTTTCTTCTTTATTATCATTATTCAAACAAATACACATTATAATAAATTTATCTTCTTGCGTATTATGGTTGCAATAAAAATGTATTTCGATTTTGAGTCTATTTCTGTTACTAATAACCCGTGAATACTCAATAATAGGTATATAAAATCAAATTCTAAATGAATGACCTATATGACTTTTAATTTAGGTAAGCAGTCTTTTATTTGTTTAATTTCTACGATATGGCTTGGGTACAAAAACACCAGCATATATTTTTAGCATTCTAGTCACGTGTATCAAAATGTTTACTGCAGAAAAGTTCATTCGATATGACTATAATAGAATACGGGTTACTGGTGAAGCGTTTATAACTCGAACTGTACACTCATAAATGTGTTGTCTGCTCTAAAATGTTATGTAGATTAGTTCATGTGATCAACTACCCATATAGAAGTTTGTCTTCTATGCCATAAGTTCTTTTATAGTGTTGTACTATTCATATATGAACAAAATTAAAAATGATAGAAAACTATCAACGCGACAAAATAGTTAAAATTAATACTATTTTAGCCAAATCTGTGCACAAAATTTTCAGTTTCTCTGCATGTTGGTAACTGTTTCATTATCCCGCCATAACGATCCCATGAAGCGGAAGTTGACTTCGTTACGTATAGTTTACAAGAAAGCACATCATCAATGTAACGAAACGAACCTTACTTTTCCGTCCTTAGAGCAATAAGGTAACGTTTGTTACCATGGTTTTATGATCGATTTAACAGAGATACCATTAAAATTATTTATAATTTATAGATACTATTCCTAATATTCCATCATTTTCTTGTTGTTGTTGCTGTATCTCCGTCAACTTTCATGCTCAATATGTAAAATTTGGCGCCAACTATATTTAATTTTTAATTAAGAAAATATTTATTTCATGTGATACATAACCAAACTATGCCAGCAATTAAAACATTGACACTATTCTTCTTGGCAACGCCCATACCCTAAGCCGGTACCCACGACCACGCAGTGATTTACTTGATGTAAAACACGGGAAAATACTGACGACGAAGCCGTGGTTTACAAATCTAATGATGTGTATAAATAGACGTTATAGAAATACTAATTATGATAGTACAAAATTAAGGAGCGTGACTAAGAATATTTAAACTAAAATTTACTTACACAAAACAAAGTTGTAATTATTGGTCAAAATAGTATAGTTTAATCATGTTTCTTCTGCATATATTAGTCATATGTAATAATAATAATAATAATAATAATAATAACAACAACAACAATAATAATGATAATAATAATAATAATAATAATAATAATAATAATAATAATAATAATAATGACTTTGTATGGCGCATAATCTTTAGAAGCTCTTAGCGCTTTACAACATCTATAATGATATAAATACAAAAAAAAAAAACAAGTTGTACAGTATGTATTCAAACTGACTGGCTGGTAAAAAACATTTGTTAGCCCATATCTTTTTAAAAGAAAATATGTGTATGCAATAACATATAACAAATGTCCCTAACGATGTACCTTAAACATCAATACTTTGTTATACGATTTTGATCGTCAATATTTTTAAAATTTCGTTTCATTTGTATACATTTTGTCTAATGGGCCCCATTGGATTTTAACAAACATGGCGGGATACGATCAAGACTTACCGCTGATGCACATGAGGTTTGCAAATTTATTGTGTTCTCTTTGGCTCAATACCAACGACATTTCAAACATATGTTCAGCTTTAAAAGGTCAATGTGGTTTTTTTACATCGTTAAAGTAATTGAAGTTTATTTGTAACGGTAATTAACTTTTTATTTCGTGATTTTGTTACTGAACAACACCATTTACATGACCGACATTGAGGTTCGCTAGCTACTTAGCGGAACTCATTTGATTGGCTGGCCTTATTGTAAGCATGGAACGAGTTGGCCAGCGGACCACTATTAATCTTTGCAACGAACAGCCATTAATTCCCCGACAAAGAGATGTTTGCACTTGAAAATGCATACCAAATATGCGTGTGAGTTTACGTTACCAACATTTGCTAAGATACAAAGAGTTTGTGGGCCATGCTCGTAAATATGAATCGGGGGAAGAAACCATTTGCTGCATCTGGTATTTTGTTACTTAACCTGATGTTTTTGTTGCCTTGTACTGCAAACGAGTTGTTTATAAACACTAAAGCAGTCTCATAAACAGAACATTATCATTTTTATATACATTAGCAAGTTATGTTAAAGCTACAGACACAATCATAAGATTTTCATATATATGGATTTCAGTAGGTATAACATTGATGTCATAACCTACAGAATGTTAAATTTGTATCCACACAGGCTTTGTGCGCACTTAATGCTTGATGATAATACTTCATAGATTGTTTTTGTTACTTAAAAGAAGCATATAGGAAGCATTGATGATTAATTTCAACTGCTGTATTAATTATGGTCATAACAAATACAGTTCAGTCATTATGGGTTCAAAGTTTTCATGATGTAACAGTGCTCAAACAAAAGTTTTGACACTGGGACATGGCTTGTTACTACAGCAAAAATCACAAGCTTTGATTCAAATTCCACAAACCCGGACTAAATTAAATGCCTCCATCTATTACGTGTAATAACACTTTTATACCACAAATCAGCTTAGAAAAAAGCTTGTTATTGTCTATGAATCAATCCGTTTCAGAGCTAAAATCAACTGAAAAGCATTGTTCAATTAACCATTTGGAATGTTCGATTCAGCGTACATACAGGTGGGCTCCTATTTTGGCAGACATGGTACAGTATGTTATTTTTGCCATATGTGACAAGAAATAAATGCCTTTTTTTGGCTGACTTACTTCACAAACACATAAATCTGTCTAGCTTTCTATGATACCTGCATCTATAGTGTATCATACATTACCTTGACACTACAGAGCTTGGCAATAGGCTACTACCTCCTGCCCTGTAAACACGTTAGTGCAACATTACAATTGCTGAACTTCAAATATAAATCCAATAGGATTCAGTAGGGGCTATGAAGGTTCTGCAGGTGTCATCAGTTTGCCTCACTATACTCACTAGAAGATGGATGGTATTGGTGTCCCAACTTCTGCTGATTATTCTAAGCAAATCCTGAGTAGAGTTCTTCTGAATGAATGTTATAGTCTGATAATACATCCTCATTTCTTTGTATCCCCTACCGATTTCAATAACAAAAACTTGTAATGTTATAAAAACACACAGAACTAAGTCATTTGAATCATTGATTTATAATTTCATACCTGACTGTGACCAGAATGGCACTAATACTGATGTCCATTGTTGGACATTCTATGCTTAACAGACTTTCCATACTAACAAGGCGCTATATTGCATGCACTATGTACTACTTTATTTCCATCAGACTAATAATGTATTATTTGATCCTAATTGATAACGGCTGGATAAGTCCATAAATTACCATAATAATGAGCATTGGAATTATATCATTTTTCAGACATGACAAAGATCTTGGAAACGCTTAATAAACATGTATTTGGACGCCTTTTTTTTCTGGGACGCTGAAAATCACTGGTAGAAGTTTTCTGTATGAATGTAATAGGTGTGCAGCAAATTCGAAGACTTGCCAGTACTGATTCAGCCAGCTGCTTTGTGGAAAAATGTGTTGATTAATTAGCTGTGCTGATATTTACAATGACAGAATTCAGTGGCTGAAAGACCCATTGATGTATATGTTGCCATTCTAAGAGAACAACAATAGCTGGGCAGCAAGTTTAAAGATTTGGATGGGCAGCTAGGTGGGAAAATGTACTGATATTTACAGTGATTGGATTCAGAGGCATAAAAACCTGGAGATGTACATGTGGTAATTTATTAGAATCCATCAAATAAACAGCTTTAACAACCATTGTTGTGTTCATTTCTGAATATAGCAGAAAAAGCAGTGCACATGACCTTAGAATCAAGACATGTTGATAAAACATATTCAGGGTTAAACAAATGCCAAAATTAACAATCCCATCGGGTTTGGCCCCCCCCCCCCCCCATAATTTTTTTCACATTACATTGTAATGAGATCCAGAAGAAGCTAGTAGCAAAGTAAGAAAATCAGGGATGTTGTTTCAATTTTTTCAGATATGTGGTGAGGCAAAACTTTACAGGCTTGTTAATTTTCTTATGTTGTAGTTTAGAACAATTTTACAGCACATGTAAATGTTCCCTCCCCCAAATGACATCCTTGAAGAAAGTGTATGATGCCTAGCTTAATGTTTGGAATTATGTCCTTGTTTCGATTGACACAATTCAGTCTAACTCTGATGGACAGACAAGAGCTATGTCTGTGATAGAAGAATGTAGGAATTAAACTCAATGCCATCCAGTAGTTCTTCTAATTTCCATAGCTTTTTGGGGTGGGGTAATGCCAAGGGTCACCCTACCTGGTGAAGCTGGTGATTAAGTTGCCTAAAACTGTAAACTTTTCTTCTTCTGTTAGGAAAGGAAAAATTACTTAGCCCTGTGATTTTATAAGAGGTATATTGATTGCCCATACTTTCTGAGATGCACCCCTTGCCTTAGCCCGGATAGTTCTAGGATTATAGCAAAATGTATTCATATAGATGTCAGTGTCTAGGCCATGTTTTTATATCAATTACATTGAGAAACAAACTCTTGCCCATTCACAAACATGTGTTTTGGTAGCTGATTGACCATTAACCCTTTCCCCAGTAAGGTAGAAACTAGCACTGCACAACTTTTGCATGCTATCTTTTGATGATAAAAACATGCACACTTGTGTTGTTTAAAACTTTAACAGTAGTGTGTAAGTAGCAATTTCTGTAAATCATCAGGCAAATATATTCAGATAAATATACAATTCATTGAAAACAAAGCCTTGGCATTATTTTATTACAGATTTAACATTAAAATGCAAATTATATGGGTCAGAAACATGAGATTATGCTATTTTGTGGAATTTGCAAGATGCGTTCTAATGTCCTTGTGATTAGGAAATTTTGTTTACTGTAGCTTTAAAAAGAATTCATTCATATCACTACGATGCCTGCAGTGAGGCAGTTATATAGTGATGTCTAGCACTGGGGCATTTTGCCACAGACATGTAGCATGATGTCCTATCCAGTCACATTATACTGACACCAGGCCAACCAATACTAACACTAACCTCTTAATGCTCTTGGGGCTCATCATGAGCTGGGATGTTGTCTACTCCAGCTGCCTTCCCATTCTGTGCTCTTATTGTTGACTCCACCTCATCTTTGAGAATGGGAAATAATCATCATTTGTGGAGTTTGGAACTTTAAGCACCTCTGGGTCCCCTGTGGACGGAAGGTTGTAGAGTTCTTTACAATACTCAGTCCGTCTTTCTGCAATGACACTTGCTTCTGTGAAGCATTTTCCATTTACATCTTGAATGGTACTGACTCTAGCTTGCCTCAGTCAGGTGAGGTCTAACACAATTTGGAATGCATTTTTGCTGTTATTCTTTATCAGACCGCTCTCTATTTCTATGCACTTATGTCCAATCCAATCTGCTTTTGCTTTCTTCGAGTTTTTTCTGATATTCTTGTTTATTTCTTGATACTCCATTGCCCCTGTTGTGTATCTGGAGTTTTTTAGGTTTCTTCAGGCATTGCAGACTCAGAATCTCTTTTGTAACCTGGGTTTTTTTCTTTGAGTGATGGAGGCCAATGATGTCCTTGGCAGCTGACAGTGTTGAAAGTGTCTGTCATCAATATTAACAACCAACAGGCATTCATTATTAAAGGTACATCTAATAAACGAGTGAATACATGGATCTTTCTCATCAATAAATGTAGCCATAGTTCATTGATAAATGACATATAATTACTACAGTTAATAATTATTTTTAATATTACTATTGGTAATTAAGATTTAAAAGTTTTGCCTGTCCCTGGTTGTTCTTTTAATTTCCTTTCAAAGCATTACTTCTACATGTATCTCCTGCCAGGAAGAGTTAGGTAAAGAAAGAAAATCAGTACTGAGTAAGACTATCAAGGATTTTCCTCCAGTAACATTTTGAATGAATGAATATTAACCAGGCTTTTTTCAAATGGAATTACAATATAATCTCATAATTTCCTTATTTTACAATGTTGTTACTGTTACTGGTAATTTGATTGGTAATAATAATAATAAATAGAACAACAACAATTTGTGTGAAATAAGATGCCCTTGCAGTGTTGCACAGTATCTCGTGAAAAGGTGACAATGCCAAACTCCCTCCAAATTTGAGAAAGAATGTTTTGGAGGAAAAAATTAAAATATTAATATATAATGTGCTAATAGTGCTATAAAAATGGGATAATCTAATTTGCTTTGACACTTTTGCCATCTCAAGTGTGTCATATGCATTGTACTATATATTCCTTAAACACTTAATTATGCGATACAAGTTTTTATGTTATGTTGCAGTAGCTCATGAAAACATAAATATCTGGTTAACCTGAAATGAGCTGAATTTGGAATTTTCCCATTTGGACCTTGCTTTCATTTAACTATTGTGTAAGCTCATAATCTGTGTACATTTATTTTAGTAAATACTTTTTTTCTGAATAACTTTCCATTCCTAACTAACAAATTATTCATTAAATGACAAATTGTACATTTGCACATATTTAGTTTCTTTTGTCATTTTATGTCCACAAAATAAATTATATCTTTCTCACCATAGGAGTGACCTCCAAATTATGTTACATTAATGACTGTAATGGTAAGATGTGTTGTTATAAAATAGATATTCATTGCAATCTTAGTTTTTATCATCTTCTGTGACTTTGGCCATTGCTAGCCCTAAAGGTTCCATGCACATTTTGCAAACTGCTTATCAAAGCTAGAGATTCTCACTTAAATTGACCTTTTTATAATTATCTTGCTCTTTTAAGATTCTAAGGGAAACACTTAATAAATGTATGTTTATGAATACTACATGTATTTATGAAAGTACTATCTAGTCCCAATAGGATGTAAGAGTAAAGATGAAGTGGCAGTCTCGGTTATGTTGACTGATGTATAAATATGATATAAATTTTACAATGACAATATTTCCTGAAAATGTTTGATGTTTCAATACAGTTCGTGTTTTTTATGCTTTGTAAAGAGATAGCAAAACTGGAGTCTTTCCATGGATCATCAGAACCAAATGTGGATTATATATCCACGCTATCATTAGCTTAGTTAATGTTGGTCATAGGTCTCTTCATACTGCATGGCTTGTTGCTTTTTGTGTGGATATGGAATTTGTTCCAGTTCCTTCCGTGCAAGACACTAAACTTTTAATGACTGCTTTTATAAACATAGTTTAATTTTTCACTGGGGCAAATTTTTGTTTTATTTCTGAAACTTCAACAGAAACTCCAAAACATGTACATTTACTGTTTAATTGACCCCTTAAACATGTAATGTTCAGGCTATTCACCCATAACATCAGTGAGTACTTTAACACAATTGTGTGAAGACATTAGTACATAGTCTTTGCTGTACAAGTACAGGGATTTGAAATTAGCTTTGACATGTTTAGAATGTCATTGATTTAGAGAGAAAGTCATGGCATTTTGTTACCTTTTTGTAATTACCAATGTGTAACCTTGGTAATACCAGAAATTTAAATTCATTAGTGTATTGGCATTGCAGCACATGGTTTATAAATAATGCAGCTTGGAATAACTAAAAGCTTTTGTGTTGAGATGAAAGTCATACAAAATTTCAAGGCCCAGATCATTATACCAGATTTGTTAAATACTTTTCTCTAAGACCTTGATAATATGTACAAATGAAAAATGCATGATGTTCATCTTCTGCAAGCAACATATTACAAAATCAAAATGCTATGAATCAGTAACACCGTCAAGCCTTCTAGTCTCTATAAATGTTTATTACTGTGAGTAGGGCCTAACCGGAAATCGCATCAGGCATTCGCTTTGGCAGAATATCTGATTTTTCGATATTATTCGGAAGTATTCGTCTCTGCAAATATTACGCGCACAAATGGTTACAAGTAAAATAATTCAATAAGTATCAAACTTTTTGCAAAAAAAAAAGTTTTTTAATGCATAATAATTTTAGTTAATAATAAAAAATTTAATCTTATAGCCGATATATACGGTACACGAAAAGTTTAAGCTTCGCATACGATAATGAAACAAATGGTACTCTCCGGAGTCGCACCTACTATTCGGTTCGTGCCCAGATCCGGCAAATAGTACATCCAAATACTCGGATTCAGTACTCGGCGAAAATTATCTACTCGGTTAGGCCCTAACTGCAAGATCTGAATTTTGAGAGAGCTTTACAGCCTTATCATGATAAACTGATGGAAAGATACTTGTCAACAATAATACCATAATCTGGTTATTAGCTACCTTTTCTAAATTTTTAGTGTAATATTTTGAACCTAATTTATTATACATCACAAAATGGTCTGGAGATGAGAATGTGCACAACATGACTTGTGTATTAAAGGCTTTGTAGTGCTCTTCTTTTAAAAGCAATCCTTGTGATTTTTCAGCCCACTTCCCGCTCCACCTGAACAATTAATGGTTGCCATGGCATCTGTGGATCATGAAGAGGAAGTAGTGGAAGATGATGTTGAAATTACACCACCCAGCACTGAAGCTCATGAAGCTCAAGCTCTGAAACCACTTCAGCCACCTCCCATGCATTTTAGGTACCATATACACTCACTTATAAGTCGAGTTCAACTGCATCACATGTGATGGCAGCTCAGGGTCAGTGCAGTTTGTTAGAAGTAATTATTAGACCAAAAACAACAGACCCTGATTTGCCAACACATGATGGCATGTCAGGGTCTATGGTTTTTTTTTTTTTTTTTTTTTTTTTTGCACTGTGGCTGAACTTATAAGTGAGGATATATAGTACTTTAGGAAGTCATGAAAATTTCTTACAGTGTACTAGAGTCACATGTCTACTCTTTCAGTTTTCCCACTGGCTTTATCTTACCACGCATTAAATAATGAAACATTATTATCAATTCTTTGTATACTAACTTTGTTATGAACCATTCCTTTTTATATATTTTTTTTAATTTTTAATTTATTTCCAGTTTAATTGTTGTTCAGAATTTGACTGACTTTGTCCCTGAGAAAGGCATTTATCTCACATTTCCATGGAGTCATGTAACCTCTAGTGCAAGGGTCAGCAACCTACGGCATGCATGCCACAAGGTGGCATATCAAGAGGTTTTGTGTGTCATGTGAAGGGCAGCCAAAACTCACGATTCTAACAGTTCACTCTCTTACTGCAGGCACACACTGATTCGTTTTGTAATCTGAAAAAAGTGGCACGCTATGTAAAATAGGTTGCAGACCTCTGCCTTGTGTGTTAAAGTGCCTTTAAAACTAACAAAAACAAAACAAACTATTTGATTTGCATAAAATCTCTAGAGCTAAGGAAAATTAATTAAAGTTTACTTTTGTCAGTTTTGTTGTGTGTAATTAATAACATCTTTTTATTTCAAATAATTGTTTTCTTTATTTTCTCTACTTTTACAATCAAGAAGTTATGTATTTCTGTTGATGTAATTACCTTTGATGACAGATGTAGTTTTTTTTGAAGAGCCTACATTGATGGGAAGCAAGACAAAACAATCCCTTTCATGGCACCAGTTGTAGTGTTAACAGTTTATTAATGTTTTGCATATATTATTTACTCTTGAAAGATTCTCATCATGGTTGAGATCATTATGAAGCTAAGAGAACCCATTCTTGCCTCTTTTGCCTTGGATCAAGAATCCCTTCATAAAATTTGTGTTAGGACTTTTTTCTCTAATGGTCATAGACTTGAAGTTTGTGAGATGGTCTGTCATCTTTTGTCCACTTGTCCTTTAGCACAAATGTGGCATCACTACTCCTAAACTTCTTTGGAGGATTGCCCTGAAACTATACATGGATTTAATTCAGACATTCATTATGGCCACAAAACAAAATCTTATCACCATTCCTCTTAAATGAATGGTAATATCAACAAGGGATTTTCACTAAAAGCCTTTTTATTGTGTCCAGTTGGTACTAAATGAAACCAGTGGCAATCCATCTTAAAAATCTTCTTGTATCACCTACTCAGATTGTCATATCAACGTGAGGTTTTCAATAAAAGACATCATGTCTAGTTGGTCCGCTATTGGCCATAGAAGTTAAAATTCATGCTTTGTCATTTCAGAGGTGACCATACATATGATATTGCCCCAATGTATGAAGATGTCAGTCTTCCACCTGGCTGGCACAGGAAAGTTGTACAAAGAATGACAGGAAAATCTGCTGGGAAATATGATGTTTACTTGTTCAGGTTTGTTGTTATTAATCATGTTCACAGGTCTTGAAAAATGTTTAAATTGCTTTTTTACATTCATGACATTATTTTTATTAGAATATATATATATATATATATATATATATATATATATATATAGGGGGAGAGAGAGACATACATTCATAAGTACAACTTCCAGCTAGTACAATTTTTTTTTTTATACATTTCAAAGGGGAATTAACCTCATCTATGTGCATTGATGTGTTACGTATATTTAATATAAGTCATTTACATTTATTTTTATTGTCTGTCTGTTAGATTCAAATTTGGCATTTTAAGTTTAAAGAGTCGTTCATTGGGGGGGGGGGATGACCTGTACTTTACAGAATAAACACCAGGTGTTGACCTCATCTCTGGCCTGGCTTTAGAGTTGTAAACAAGCTTTTAAAATGATTGGTTGGTTCCAATGACATTATGGAGCTTTGTATAAACATCTTTCTATTTTAGTTGGGTCATACGCTGGGTACGTGAGTTTTTGAATGTAAATTTGTTCTGAAAGGTTCTAGAAGATCACGTGATCCTTTCTTGTTTACGTAAAAACAGATATATAAACTATGTTTTGGAGCGCGCTATTCAGTATTAGAAATTGGGCTGTTAGAATATTAAGTTGTCGTTTTGAGTTACAGTGGAACCCCGCTATAACGCGCCCCGCCATAACGCGAATTCGGATATAACTCGGTCGTCGCATGGCTCCCGAAATTTTGTATATTCATTCACACATGGAAAAAAAAATTTTGGAGAAAAGTAAAAATAACAAAACAGGAAATTAACTTCATTTTGGGCATGAGATTAGTTGTGACTTTTAAAATAATATGATCGTGGCATGGTTCCTGAAATTTGAAATTCATTTACGTGTATTTTTATCGGACCGTGAAAATATTTGTTTAACGTACGAGAAATAGTGTGTAAAACGTTTATTATAATTTGGTGGAAGAATTCGCGTATGACTTTTAATAATAAACGATCGGAACTTAACAATTTATCCAGGTTCTTTAAGTGATTTTGGAGAAGTGATCGTGTATGAATTCTAAAATAATACGATATATATAACGTACGAGAAATAGTGTGTACAACGCTTGGCTTCTGAAATTTATCAATTTGAACAGGTTGTGGTGAAGCTCCGTATTCTACTCTAGAAGAGAAAACTGGTTTCATTAGGTTTTGAATTGTTAAGCCGAAGTAAACATTATCGGAAGTGTTACTTATTACGGATCCATGAGTAAAGCCAGTAAACTGTCTTTGTGATTGTCTTCCATGAATTCTGTATACAGTCGTTGCTCAAACAATAGCCGACATGGACTTCTTATTTAACTGCAATCACAGCCAAAGCTGTGGTTGATACAAGAGTCGCACAATTTAATAAACATCAAAGGATGAAAGCCGCCAACATGTATGCTGTGCTTGGCGGTGTGATCAAACAACAAACAGTTGAAAGTAAATAATATCCACTTTATTATCTGTAAATTAAAAGGGTATGAAATTGTAGATCCGTTCAGCTTAATTTTGTTTTATATAAAAAGTGATTCATAACCATTGCAGGCCTTCATTACTTAGTTATCGAGCTTTATCTGTGTATGTTGTTTGCTTATATAAAAAAATATTTTACTGTTATGGAAAGGCAAGTTCAAAAACACAAGTCGTTTTCTGCTAAAGAGAAACTGTATGCCCTAGATCAACTAAAGAAGGGCAAACAACAAACTCAGCTTGCACGAACACATATCAGATGACGAAATTGTTACAAATGTCAGCAGGAAGAATGAAGCTGCACAATCAGAACCTGAAACCAGTGACGATAATGATAACGATGACGATGGCACCCCAACTCCCCCACCAAAAGTGTCTGAAGCAGTAGTACATTTAGAAGCAAGTTTAAGGTGGCTGGAAACACAAGATGTTGACAGCGTCAAAGTCGTTCAATTAAGAAACATTCTTGACTTTGCTAGAACCCAACAGTTCGCGGCAAAGAAGCAAACGTCATTGGATATATTTTTCAAGAAATGATGAAATTTAAGTTTGGAACCACACTGACTTTGCACTTTGCGCAACGATTAATTTAGCAGTTTTCACATGTTTCTTTTGATGTTCACAAAATCTGAAATAAAAGTTATTTGCACGCTGAAATCATGCGTTGATTGTTAATTATTCTTGTAGTTGTCGCATATGATAAAAAATTTAGCGGTATGAAATTTGTACAGACACAGTATGTAGACCCAGGAATAGCTGCATGCAATGACCATACGATATCAGACGGCAAGTAAATGGTTTCAATATTTTGTTCATCTTATATTTACATGACGAATTCAGACTATTACAAAATTATTGAATATTTTAAATCTGTACAATTTTCAATGAAATTACATCCATTATGGATGAACTGCATGCCACGACGGCACGGTAGCATACGGTGTTGATACACTTTTCATGATATAGCGATAGTCTGGTATTAACGGTCAATCTGTATTATCATTCAAACAAATAAAAATTAGTAAATGTTTTTAATGCACAGTAATAACCTATAAATATATTAGCCATCGATTATTTTGAATATATCTTAATTAATGCATTCCAGTTAATATTCATCTGATGATAAGCCGACTTTTGATCATTGTACATGTATACACGTATATGTTCTCGGAAAAAGTTAAATATTGTAAAAAAAAAAAAAACGTATTAATGCGACCCCGCTTTTAACGCGATCCAATTTTATGGACCCCGATCATCGCGTTATAGCGGGGTTCCACTGTATTTTAAATTACCTTGTGTTGGAAATCATGTCAATTGGTTTGGATTCAAAAGGATTTATTTTGTATTTATCTGGAAAAGAATTGTGCTCATAGAATTTTATTAACAAGAACTGACTTCATCAAGTGACATCGTCATCCATCTTGGATACTTCGCTGGGATTCGAACTTAGAATTATTTGGACATTTTATTACCTGGACTTCTGCAATTTCTCTAGTGGATAATATTTTAAATTATTTTTGGATTAATTTTGGAATTGATTCTTAAAACTGTAAGTTTATTTTTCTTTTCTATAAAATATTTTTGCTCAATATATTGTTTATTAAATTTTTACAAGCTTGTTATTTTCACTCTTTCTATGTTACTGTTTATTCGAGCCAAAGCACATAACAGATGTTATATGAAACGTGATTCGGAAGAATTAAATAAATATAAACTAAAAATTTCTGTTAATATATAATTACAATAATGTAGATAGTTATGTGTGCTCTCTCTCTCTCTCTCTCTCTCTCTCTCTCTCTCTCTCTCTCTCTCTCTCTCTCTCTCTCTCTCTCAATAAAACTCCTGTTTGCTTCTCTTTTTTACATGTTTGCTAGGGTCATTAACAATCATTTATGTCCACTTGTCTACACCATGTCCTTTCCATGAACATGGTCTTAAACTCCATGAGAAAACATGGCGGTTAGAACTCTTCTTCATGTGAATCCATAGTGACTTTGTTAAGACATGTAGGGAGTGATGGTGAATGGACTTTTATAACTCCACTCCATGCTCTCTCCATCCTCACCATAGTGCATGGAGAAATGAAAATTGTATACACTGTACTGTACAGATCAGTCACATTGATGTCATTTATTTCATTTAAAATGCAGAACTATAGTAGTAAAACTTTAAATTTAGAGAATTTTGAATTTCATACTGTTGCATACAGAATTCACCTCAACCTTTTACCTCACTTCTGTTTGTTCACAGAATGATTTGACTTGTGCAAAAGAGATGTAAGGATTCTGGCATTTAAACAGATAAAAGTATTCACATATGTGCACCCTTACTGAATATCAACCACTCTTTTCTCCCAGGTTATAGGCAACATTTTCAAGTTGATTTCATTGCACCTACCACCAGACCAAAATGGGTCGGAGGGTGGGGGCAAGCTTCATTCATTCTTAAGTTACTGCATACAGCTCAGGCTTTTTTGTGCACTGTAAAAGTATTGTTTATACTTTGAATCATGAACCTTGTTGATGCATGATCATATACATCTCTATTTTGTACCTTGCTCAAAAGGTCATGCTGACCTACATTTCACAGGCTGCTGTTTTAGGTTTCAGTTTTGCATTAGCTCACAACTATATCAGTTGTATATACCAACAAGATTATGTCCTGTTTTCATTCATTGAGCAATATCTTCAGTTGTCCACCATTTACATATATCAAACTTTGTCAATGACTTTTGCATGAGTAAAGAAGAACCATATCAATTTTAGTCACAGAAGGATACTAGTTTCCACACACAAACTTGAGTTCTTCACCGTCTGCAGTTACCAGACTTTGTGGATAGCTTGCACTTGTTGTAAAGAAGAGCCATATTAATTTCGTGGTCAAAATGTCACAGATCAAAATCACTGTGACTGAATGAAAGAAAATGATACCCACACAATAACCTGTATACCAGATACCTTGGTTCTTCAAACCTGCAGGGACCAAGCTTTTTGGATGGTTTGCACTTTGGGGGAAAGAATTATATCAATTGCAGTTTTAAAGGTCAGTATCACATATATAGTGATGGGAAAAAAAACAGTTTCCCTAAAAGAAACTAGGTCTCTACATTTACTAAGCTTCATAAGTAGTTTACACTTGGTTTATGGAGTCAAAAGAATAATGATGAAGGTCACTGTGACTGAAATAACAAAACAATGGTTCATACACATTAGCATGGTCCTACATCACAGACCTTGTCCAAACTTTGGGGATGGTGTGTGCTTATTGTAAAGAAGCCCTTTGATGTGGGGGTCAAATATCAAGGTCACCAAGACTTTAATAAGAAAAATGGTTTCTACACACATCTTTCAGTTATGTACATAGAGGATTATTAAACATATTGTGTGTAAGAGGCCAGAGTTGTTAGCACCATGTATATGTACAGTGACAGAATTTGAAGAGAAGATGCTTCTTCATAAGTAATACCGTGCTCTTGTTAAAAGTAGGTCCCAATGCCCTACATTTCACTTTATTTTGGTGAAATGTCTTGTTGAGATTAAGCTCTGTTCTTGGTAGAGTTATCAAATTAAATGATCATATCACTGTCTAATAGTACCAAACCCATTACACAAAAGATGGCCATATTGACCTACATTTCACAATTTACTTATCCATTTTAAATCTTTACTTTTATCCCATAACTAAACATGGAGAATGGATGTGAATTGATTAGTACTACACCATCTTTATCCTTAAGCCTCCTGATTGGATTTTCATGTCGACATGGTGGTTTTTGTTAAAAGATTTTTTTAAGGATGATTTGTTAGCTTTTTTGTGAAAATGGTGTTCATCTGAGACATTATTATGATTTTGATAATATTATTAGAGGGAAACTCAGTTTTAATTGTAACCAGAACTCCATCAGCACCATTTAAGTGAGTGGTCATGTGTAGTTTTTTGTTTTATAGGGATGACTTGATGGCAATAAGAGGTTTCATGAGTACCGTACATGGTGGAGTTTGTCCTCATTTTTTGCAATGTGGTCATTCATGGCAGTGTCAAAATGCATATTTTGCCATGGTATCACAGTCGTTGGTCACGTTCAGCAGGTGGTCGCTCATAGCAGAGTGTTTATAAAACAAAATCAATCCATGCATTATGATTGTGGTCAGAAATGACAGGTGGTTACTCATAGCATGATTTACTGTATCTGTGTTGAGCCTTCTATGTACGAATGCAGGTTTCATATCCTAAATTCAGCCCAGGGGGGGGGGGGGGTATCACAGGTCACATTTTAATAGATAATGAAAAGTGCTCATTTTTGTGATGGCAATTATATTTAGTTATATATATTACCAATTGCACAGCTGCACTGTTTATTACAAAAGCTAATCACTGCTTCATTGTTTTGTTTTGTTTTGTTTTTCTTCAGCCCAGAGGGTAAAAGGTTCCGTTCTAAGTCCGAGTTGATTCAGTATTTGGAACAGGAGGAAATCATTTTAAACCCAGATGATTTTGACTTCACAGTGAGAGGAAAGCAGCACACAAAGAAGGCAGCTGTCATGAAAAGACCTGTGGGAAAGCAACGAAAAAGCACTGATGAGAAAAAGAATAACTTGAAAAAGGAGAACACGCCAAAAACTCAGAATAAAAGTCCTTCAAAATCTATGAAAAACAAGATAGAATCCAAAGTGAAAATTGTAAGAGACAAAGACCTAAAGGTTAAAAAGGCAGAAAAAAGCAGAAAGGACTTAAGTAAAAAGCCTAAAAGTCCAAAGAAAGCCGTAAAATCATTAGTGCAAAAGTTAGTGGTGAAAATGAATTTTTCGACGCCAACAAAGAGAAGGGAGAGCAAAGAATCTAGTTCAAGTGCAGAAACTTCTCCAGAAAAGAGGTCTTTACCAAAGGAAAAGACAGTGAAAGAAAAACTGCAGAAGAAAGTTGTCAATTCTAGGAGTGAAGATGGAATAAACAATAAATCCAACAAGGGAAAAAATGTTGCAAGTCCCAAGAAAAGTGGGAGTTTGAAAAGAAAACTGGAAACATATGAAAATTCTGTACTTAATGAGTCAGTGGCAGAAATGGTTGAATCGGAGGCTGAATCTGAAGAAACTAGACAGTATGCTGATGAATCCAGTTCAGAGTTAGATGAGGAAGATGAAGGAGAAGAAGAGGAGGAAGAAGAGATTGAAAAAGAAACAGTCTCACATCATTTTACAAAAATTTTGAAAAGCCATGATGCTGAGGAAGAGGAGGGTGAAGAGGCGAGTGATGTTGAGGAAGATGAAGATTTGGAAGATGACTATGAGGTTGAAGAATGTGAAGAGGAGGATGAAGTTGAAGAGGAAGTAGATGAGGCAGAAGAGGATGAGGAACTTGAAGAAAAAAATGATTTGATTGATGATGGAATAAGCTTTGAGGATTATCTCAAGCAACAGATTCATGTGAAAGAAATTGTGTTGGCAAGAGAGAATATTGAAGGAATTGAGTTCAAGGATGTAATTGGTGGTGAGATTGTGTATGGTAAATTGATGGATAATAAAGAATTTTCAAGGAACATTCAGGGAGACATTCATGGGAAAGATTCAGTAGAGAAGAGTGTTGTGGTGGAGCACAGTAATATTGCAGATTTTGACAGTTTGTTTACTAAAATCCATGCTTTGAATGAAGAGGAACCTACAGATGAAAATGTTGAGAACTCCAACGCTTTGGTGATGGGTGAGCTCCACAACAGTGAGTTGAATAGACCAGATATTCATATTCTTAATAAAAGTGTTGAAAATAAAACTGAAAAGGCAGCTGTGGTGACAAAACCAGAAAGTCCCAAAAAATCGCCAAAAAGGGTTGGGTCTAAGTTGAATTTTGACAGTATTGAAGTTGACAGTAGAAAGGAAAATTCTGAAGTTCGAAAATCTAGTCGTTCTACAAAATCAAGGACTAGGTCTCTGGATACTTCTGAATGGATTGTGCAAATTCCCAAAAGAAGGACAAAGTCTCAGAGTGGAAATAACAGTGTTGATATTGAGAATAATAACATGGAACACGTTAATGACAAGACAGATAATACCACTGAATATGTTGATAGTGCCAGCAATGGTATTGAACATGTTCCTGTTTCAGATGAAGATTTTGACAATGAACACAGTCGACAGTTTGTCAGAGACACCTGTGAAAGAAAGGATTTTAATGATCATTTTGTTTCTTCAGAATCACAATTGATTAATATTCAAGAACCACTAGTGATCCCAGTCGGTGAAAAATTCACGAAAAGGAAATCAGATGATATAGAATTTGCATATGGCATTGGCAAGAAAATGAAAACTATTTTACTGCCTACATATGACACTGTTCATGCAGGGGAACCTATTTATGATGATACAGGTATTTAAGATCTTACAGAAAAGTGCATTTCTGGTTTTCCAATCCGCCCTATGTTTTTTACCTGGCTACTTTGCTTGTTTTTGGCTTATTAAAAACTTAATAAGCAGGTATTTAGATCACCTGACTTTAAATACAGCTGAGCTTGTGGTATGGCCCATCATCCATTCATAATTGTCCAGTAAAGTGCTGGTGTGCTTTTAAAAACCAACTAACCAACCATTCACAGTTGTTATTTAAAACTTCACAAAAGCTGCTGTGGCCAATTTGCACCTGATTTTACATTCTAGCCTTAAGACTTCAGATTTATTTTTATCCAACATTCAAATAAATAGCTGCCAGTACTAAAATTAAAAAAAACCTTAACATTTTTTCTTTTTAAAAAAAAAAACAGGCAACAAAACTTAACTTTATTTTAACAGAAAACATTACTGCATAAAGTGCTTTCAGATTTGTACAAGTCATACCAAACCATCTTTAAACATGGTTGTCATTATTTACAAAAAGAAATACCTTCATACAGTCTCTTTTCTAAAACCACTAAAGAGAATTTGATCAGATTTCACAGAAGCACCATTCCTTAAAGGGCTACATAATTTTTATTTGTGATACTGATCCTATCAATGATCCAGTGGCAGAAATCAATTGAATCTGAGGCTCAACATGAATTGACCATCGTTGACATTAAGTGTCCTGGTATGGAGATCTTTCAATATTGAACAGTTTTGGGATTCTGATAATTTCCTAAACCAAGGAGTCCAAGGCTTAATATTATGAGAGATCACAGCTTTAGAAATTCCATTGTTCTGTGGTATTATTGTTTTAAATGTCTTTAATGTGAACATTTTTGTACAGTCTTTTGTATCATTGATAGCAAGGGAGTGATCGAAGGAGGTAAGGATCTTAGATATTAGTAGATAACTAAATTACTATTTTAATTTTGCAGTAAAGGGAGAGAACTAAAGATTTAGTCCAGTTTAGAAATTAACCCTTAAAGTGCTAGTTATGACAATAGTCCCGCTGTCAGTCGATGTCTTGTAGTGCATGTCATGACTTAAGTTATTTTCTAGGTAAGCAACAATGTACACAGCCTATTACTTCAACTAGCCATGACTGCTTGTAAAACTATATTTGATTGGTTTATAAAGACCTGGAATACACATTCTGTTGTACATTACTATGCATTTAGCGAAGAAATACTCACTTTTGAGCACATGGTACCTGGAAAAATGTAAAATGGCAGACGCTGAATACGATGGTGATTTCTTGCAACAAATACTGGCTTCTGATAATGATGATAATGATTTTGAAGAATTTGAGGAGGAAGAAATTATTGGAGCTGGCAAAGTGTTGATGGAAATACCCATGAGTGATTTTGAGCCTGGAATTGACATGGAACTGGAGTCTGATGTACAGGCTCGCTTGATGAGAAAAGATGGCATGTATGTTCACTTGTAATTCAAAATTAAATGTTGAGATGGTGAATACTGAACCTGTGGACTATTTGAGAACATTTTTGTTGATGAGTTATTGCATCGGATAGATCAAACAAATCGTAATGGCTAATGCAGATCAGAAAGTTATCGGGAACATTCACATGAAGAATTGGCAGCCTGTTACACCTGAGCATCTAAAACTCTTTTTCGCATTGATTATAGCAATGGGTTTGGTACATAATCTGATCTCGATTCCAACTGGGCTACTGATGATGTGATATCAACCCCATACTTCAACAAAAAATGAGTATGGGATAGATTTCTAGCTATTCTAAGCAGTTTCCACTGGGCAGACGAGAACAATCAGGGTGATCCTTTACACAAGATCCGTCCAATGAGAAGCATTTGCTGAGGTTTATTCACCAGATATAACTAATTACATTTATTACTGACTCTGAGGGTCTAAACTTACTGACATTCCTGGAGTTGATGTTTACAAAACTAATACCTTTTCTTTACTGCGACTTTCACAATTTAGAGATAACATTGTGACAGACATTACATGTACATGGTTGAACTACTAAAGAATATAAAATTTCTTAGATATATTTGAACTTTTCCATTAAAAAACAAAAATACAGATGAAATACAATTGTTAACTTATCATTTTACCTGTATTTGCATATGTATATGCAAATGTTAAATTTACATGTGTCTTGATGCTAATCTTAAAGTAGACATCCACCATTATTTTACATATTAGGTTTGTGTATCTATTGTGTTTATTTATTGAAATACATGCAGTTTAAAAACCGCAATTTTCTTCTTTTTTTTTTCCCTCTAACAATTCAGCACTGAGGGATCTTGTACTGCAAAACTATGTAGCACTAAGGGTTGATTTAATGATCATGAGTGTGGATAAGAGGGAAATAGTTGCATCTGACCTAATTAACAATAATTTAAAAAAACATTGTGGTATGATGTACAGTATATTAACTTTTTCTTTTTTACAATGTACAAGGATCTAATCTTACAAAGTTTACATGACAATCACGTCATTTTCAGAATTTGCATTGTCTAAATGTAGTTTTCTAGTGACATTTTGGGTAGAATTCACCTTAGGGAAGTGACATTTACTTCCTCGGGCAGATGAAAGATCAGAAATATTATCCTGATTCAAAAGAAAATCTCAGAACCAACATGCTACTCTACTTGTAAAGTTTCTCAAACAAACTGACAGAACAATACACTATATATTGTATGTATTAACTGTGAAGTTAATATGAGAAGTATTATACTTTCCCACCACCTGTAGAAAATATGTTGTGCCTCTGTAAGACGCATGGCTACATGATAACTGCTTATCAATTATTATGAACTTTGATATATAGTGATTTGTATATATGCATGTCAACTAAAAAAGTTTATCATATACTTGTCATGTAAATTTGGCATGAAAGAAAATTCTAAATAAAGAGTAAAGTACTTTACATTAAATAATAGTCCCAAGTTTAAATCGGAGCAGAACATGAATTATTGATTGCCTCCTTGAATAAGTCCCTGACTTTTCACAAAATGATAGTGTACTGTGTTTACATTATTTAAAAAAAATCAAAACAATGACACCCAGAAGTCCAGGACTGCCAAATTTAGGAAGTTAGTGGAACCCCTGCTGATCATAATAAAAATCAAATGTGTAAGCACATTATTGAACTCAAATTGGGTATCATTGATACAGGAAGTACCTGTTCCAGTGTAATTAAATTATACATTTTCACACTTGCTTTAGAGCACTGTTTAGTATGATTATTCTTTCAGTGGTGTTTTTAAAAATTATTTGATTTTCACATCACAGGTGGCATAGCTAAGGAAGCAAGAGAATTTGTTGTACATGTAGCTGATATTTTTCATTACTCATCACGTTTATCTATTGTTTGTTAGTTTGTTTAATTAGGATTTTTAATGTAACGTTAACAATTTTTCAGTCATATTGCTATGATGTCTGCAGTGAAGCAGTTTATAGTGATGTTTTACACTGGGGCATCATGCCGCAGACATGTAGCATGATGTCCCACCCAGTCACATTATCCTGACACCAGGCTGACCAGTCCTAACAATAACCTCTTAATGCTGAGCGCCACCAAGCCAGGCAGCTGTTAGTACCATTTTTGTAAGTCTTTAGTATGACTCAGCCGGGAATTGAACCCACGACTTTTCGCTTCCACGGCAGGCACTGTAACTACTACACCAACAGAGCAGTGGTTGATTTATTGATAATGCTTATATTAATATCTCTAAGCTTCATTATTTACCTTTGAAACTTGTTTGTTAACAGACCTTTGTAATATTTTAGTAACATTTTATTTTAAAGGCCATTTCAAGTTGTGAGCCTTTCAAAAGCTATACTGCACATGGTCGGTCTCACTCCAAATAACCCTTCAATTATGGATTTGAGGAATATTAGTAAATATTATGAAAATACAATCATTGTTGTCAGATCTGGACAATAGCTTTTTCTTCTTTGGTTCAAATTCAAAGTTTCATGTTAGGATCAGTGGACTATCAGGGATCAAGACTAACTTTACAGGAGTTCTTCATGCAGTAATGTATTTCATGTTAGGATCAGTGGACTATCAGGGATCAAGACTAACTTTACAGGAGTACCTCATGCAGTAATGTATGGCTACAAAAGATAAAAACACTTTTAATAGGCTGAATACTACTACTGCCATTATCTCTTTTATAATTAAAGGTGAAACCATGTCTTCAAACCTGTTATTGCTATATTAATTATTCTAATAAAATTCAAAGTTGTGGTATCAGTTTGTAAGGTTGTGGTTATAAAGGTAACCAGGACATCATTGTAGGCCAAGTTAATTATCATATAGCCACCCCATGTTGACTTTATTCATGTACTCTTTGATGAATTGAATCAACACACTTTCTCCTCCATTGATGTGGAACCAGCACATCTCACTGTTGATAACACTAGGGGATTACCGTATACATTTTAATTCCAGTCATCATTCCTCAGATTGCTTCTAAATAATTTTTATTACTAACTTTTGGCATTATATTTATGAGAATGTATATTAACATATTGCTATGACTGGCATTATATTTATGAAAATGTATATTAACATATTGCTATGACTGGCATTATATTTACGAGAATGTATATTAACATATTGCTATGACTGGCATTATATTTACGAGAATGTATATTAACATATTGCTATGACTGGCATTATATTTATGAGAATGTATATTAACATATTGCTATGACTGGCATTATATTTATGAGAATGTATATTAACATATTGCTATGACTGGCATTATATTTATGAGAATGTATATTAACATATTGCTATGACTGGCATTATATTTATGAGAATGTATATTAACATATTGCTATGACTCATGCCTGTAGACCATTGTTCACTGGCAAAGTTGAGAGCATCACCCTATTTACAAGCACATTGGCAGTTTTACAAAACATTCAAGTCCAATGTTCATTATCTGTCCAACTCCCACTATGCAGTATATACAAGTTTAAATCATCTAACTTCCCCTATACATTGTATGCAAATTAAAATCATCTATCCAACTCCCACTGTACATTGTATATAAATTCAAACTGTCTAACTCGCACTATACATCATATAAAAATTCATATTTCCTATCCATCCCAACCCCCATACATGGTATACAAATTTAAATTGCCTATTCAAATACCACTGTCTGTAAGTCATATATACAAATTCAAACCACCTAGTCTACTCCAGTTATGCATCATATACAAATTCAAATCTGCTAACTGTCACTATACATTGTATTCAAGTCACCAATTGAACTTCCCCTCCCTATACATTGTATAGAAATTCAAGTCACCTGTCCAGCTTTAATTATACATTGTATACAAATTCAAATCACCTATTGAACTTCCCCTATACATTGTATATAAATTCAAATCATCATCCAACTTTCACTGTACATTGTATGTAAATTCAAGTCACCTATCCAACTTAAATTGTTTACAAATTCAAATCACCTATTGAACTTTCACTATACATTGTATAGAAATTCAAAGCATCATCCAGCTTTCACTATACATTTTATGTAAATTCAAGTCACCTATCCAACTTAAATTGTTCACAAATTCAAATCATCATCCAACTCCCACCATTGGATTCAAATTCAAATCACATATTGAACTTTCATTATACATTGTATACAAATTCCTCTGTCATGTTTAAATATACTTTATTTTTCTTTTTTTCCCAAGAAAGGCAAGGTTTTCATTAAAAAAAAATAATAATGATATATATATGATAATACTATATTTTGCTAATAATTAAATATACTGAAGTCAGTCTGTCAGCATAACTTGAAGTTGATTAATATTTCCATTGTTATTTGAGGAGGTGCATAAAGCAATAATAGTGCATTGTTCAAAGTAACTTTCAGTTCTCTTAATACCCACACCATATATGGGCAGTATGCACTGATGGCCATATTAAATGCATTTATTAGAAAAGATTAGAAACAAAGTTGATCCGCGTATTAGCTATAATTTATCAAATTAGAACTATCCAACAATTTATGTGAGTGTTTACTGCATAATAACAGTTAAGGGATCAATACTGCAATGGTTCTTTGCATTATTTATAGTGAAAGCAGTCTGATTCAACTTTCAAACACTGTTCATTTCAGTTAGGTAGGTGGATTGTAACTAATTATTGTTAGTTTTTAATAAATTTTTAAAATGTCAGCTGTAGTGTTATATTAATTTGAAAGTTCTGCACAACTCCATATGCGCAAACTGCATTGTGGTTGAGTCTCAGAATCGGCTAATGTGGGTATATGAGAAAGTTTGCCAGTAGCTTCATGTGGGTCGGTGGTTCTTTCCGGGGTTGTACCTGGTTCTTCCTCCACCATTAATACTGGCCATCATGTATAGCCTATTGTGTGCTGAAAAATTCTGTTAAACAATACAACAACAATAACTCTCTCCCCCACCCCACCAAAGGAAACGAATTTAAATCGTAGATGCTTACACAAATATATATAGCTGTTTGAAAAATTACTTAGCATTTTTTTACATTTATAACTATTAATTACAAAATGTTTGGCAAATATCACATTGAACTTTTAAGACTTTTATATTTTTCTCCAGAAAATACAGAGGAGAGTAACCCTTCTACACCACCCACCAACGAGATTGAGAGCCAGTATTTCTACAATGGGGTATATATTCCACAGCCACAGCTTCACCGTGACATGTTCTGGACACCTCCAAAGTCTCCCTTTGGCCTTATACAGGAGAGCCTTTTCCATGACCCCTGGAAACTACTTATTGCCACTATCTTCTTGAATAAGACTTCAGGTAAATGGCTAGAAAATTCTCACAATGGGTATGTGTTGAAAATCAAGATTTTCATCACTCTGCAAAAGTTCTAGAATTTTTTGGGGTTCGCATTGTCTATAAAATTCTGGGCAATTTAATTTCATTCAGAAAATTAATTTTTTCTCCACTCGGGTTCTTTATAATTCGTCTGGAATCAGACAAGAGTGGACATATCATTCCTCCATGGAGAATGAGAGAAGCACACATTAAACCATGCAAGTGTTGTAGATCGAGAGTTTCCATTATATAATTCTTTGGCAGATCAGTTTTGTTTCTGCCTGAAATCCTTTGTCAAGTAGCATAGACCTTGATATCGCTGTGCCTTGATTTGGGTCTGTGGAGTTCATTGAATCTTATACAACACTAGATTTGGGTCTATGATGTGTGGAGTTAATTGAATCTTACACAATACTAGATTTGGGTCTATGATGTGTGGAGTTCATTGAATCTTACACAATACTAGATTTGGGTCGGTGCTGTATGGATTTCATTGAATCTTATACAACACTGGATTTGGGTATGTGCTGTGTGGAGTTCATTGAATCTTATGCAACACTCTATTTGGGTCGGTGCTGTGTGGACTCCATTGAATTTTATACAACACTAGATTAGGGTCTGTGCTGTTTGGAGTTTATTAAATCTTATACAACACTAGATTTGGGTCTGTGCTCTGTGGAGTTCATGGAATCTTCTACAACACTCGATTTGGGTCTGTGCTGTGTGGAGTTCATGGAATTTTATACAACACTATATTTGGGTCTGTTCTTTAGAGTTCATTGAACCTTATACAACACTTGATTTGGGTCTGTTCTGTTTGGAGTTCATTGATTATTAAACAGCATTTGATTTGGGTCTGTGCTGTGTGGAGTCCATTGAATTTTATACAACACTAGATTTGGGTCTGTTCTGTAGAGTTCATTGAACATTAAACAACACCACTTGATTTGGGTCTGTGCTGTGTGGAGTTCATTGAATTTTATACAACACTAGATTTGGGTCTGTTCTGTGTGGAGTTCATTGATTATTAAACAGCATTTGATTTGGGTCTGTGCTGTGTGGAGTTCATTGAATTTTATACAACACTAGATTTGGGTCTGTTTTGTAGAGTTCATTGAACATTAAACAACACTTGATTTGGGTCTGTGTTGTGTAGAGTTCATTGAACATTAAACATCACTTGATTTGGGTCTGTGTTGTGTGGAGTTCATTGAATTTTATCCAACACTAGATTTGGGTCTGTTCTATGTAGAGTTCATTGATTATTAAACAGCACTTGATTTGGGTCTGTGCTGTGTGGAGTTCATTTGAATGTTATGCAACACTAGATTTGGGTCTGTGCTGTGTGGAGTTCACTGAATGTTATGCAACATTAGGTTTGGGTCTGTGCCCTGTGGAGTTTATTGAATGTTATGCAACACTAGATTTGGGTCTGTGCTGTGTGGAGTTCATTGAATGTTATGCAACACTAGATTTGGGTCTGTGCTGTGTGGAGTTCATTGAATGTTATGCAACATTAGATTTGGGTCTGTGCTGTGTGGAGTTCATTGAACCTTATACAACACTTGATTTGGGTCTGTGCTGTGTGGAGTTCATTGAATCTTATACAACTCTAGATTAGGGTCTGCAGAGTTCATTGGATCTTATACAAAGCTAGATTTGGGTCTGTTCTGTTTGGAGTTCATTGATTATTAAACAGCATTTGATTTGGGTCTGTGCTGTGTGGAGTTCATGGAATTTTATAAAACACTAGATTTGGGTCTGTTCTGTCGAGTTCATTAAACATTAAACAACACTTGATTTGGGTCTGTTGTGTGGAGTTCATGGAATTTTATAAAACACTAGATTTGGGTCTGTTCTGTAGAGTTCATTGAACATTAAACAGCACTTGATTTGGGTCTGTATTGTGTGGAGTTCATTGAATGTTTGTGACACTAGATTTGGGTCTGTTCTGTAGAGTTCATTGAACATTAAACAACATTTGATTTGGGTCTGTGCTGTGTGGAGTTCATTGAATGTTATGTGACACTAGATTTGGGTCTGTGCTGTGTGGAGTTTGGTGTCACTCAGTTTTAATTCTACTGGTTATGGATGAGAAGACCTTGTACTATGACCTTTTGTCAGTCATTTGTGTTATTTGGCCATCTGTTAAATTGTATTTTTGTTAGCACTATTCTTAAATGCTTGGAGGGTTGCCATGAAACTTTACATGTATATTCAACTCAAGGTCTATCAGACATTTGTTATTTCTGAGTTAGTAATCTTTTTGTAAATAATGTTATTGCTACTTTTCCTAAACAGACTGTCAAAACAACATTGGAGTTTCACTTGAAGTCTTTTAATGTCTAGTTTGTTCTAAATACAAATGGGACCTAAAAGTGTTGATCTCACTTCTAAAAGAAAAGTCAAATCAGAATTTCACCGCTGTCTAGTTGGTATTAAATAACTGATGATGACCTGTTTGCCATTTTGAAACTTTTTATGATCTATAATTGACCCTAAATGAATATGGTGTTGATCATAGCACCTGATAGAGTCACCAGATAGTCATCTTGAACATATTTTTAAGACTGCTCCTTCTCCTCAAAGGATGGTCTTATCAACACGATTTTTGTACTAGATGGCTTTAGATGGTGGTTGATTATTTAACATTAAGTACATGTGGGACCAAATTTTCAGGACAGATTGTTTCAACAAATATAGCTACACTATACGAGTAAAATTGAGTGTTGCCATTTCACTCACCTTTTAAATAAATTGAAATGAAGTACCAGGTAGCTGTAATCATTTTGTTTTTGTTCAGGGAAGGCAGCCATACCTATTCTTTGGAAGTTCCTGAACAAGTGGCCAAACCCAGATGCAGCTCGGAAGGGCGATTGGAAAGCCATGGCCAAGGTTCTAGAACCTCTAGGTCTACATGAGAAGAGAGCAAAAATTATCATCAGGTTCTCAGGTATTTAAAAAAAGCTTCAACAGCGTATTCATAGTAATTGAATGAATAAAATTGTGGCTCTTACCTGTATTAATATGGAATACATCTTGTATTTTTATGGAATACATCTTATCTGTGTCAATATGGAGTATATGTGTTAATATGAAGTACATCTTACCTGTGTTAATATGGAGTACATCTTACCTGTGTAATATGGAATGCATCTTGCATGTGTTAATATAGTGTACATCTTACCTGTGTTAATACAAAGTACATCTTACCTGTGTTAATATGGAGTACATCTTACCTGTGTAATATGGAAGTTTCATTCACATTATGAATATTTCTTGTTAGATGTTTTGTCTTGCATGCATTAGCAACTGGTGAGACAGAAGTGTCACTCTTTTAGACTGTAACAGATGCAGCAACAACATTTACAGTCTCTTTGGATCAATTGATCATTTTAGCTGTGCTGATATTTACACTTAGAAAATTCAGTGGTTGAAAGACCACCAGATGTACATGTCATTGTTAAAGTACATCAAAAGAAGATGACTTGATAGCTTGGCAGCAAGTTCAAAGACTTGAATAGCTACTGGGTGGTGAGAAAATGTGCTGATGTTTACAATGACTGAATTCAGAGGCAGAAAGACCCAATGATGTACTTGTGTGTAAGAGTACATCAAATGAACAACTTCAGCTTTCATTATTGTGTTTGTTTCCTTGCGTAGCTGAATAAGTAGTACATGTGACCTCGAAATCAAGACATGTTGAGAGTTGGACAATATGCTGTTTTGGGGTTAAAAGACAAATTGATGAAGATTGTAATGAGATTTAGCATAGTGCTAAAGTTGCTAGAACTGTTAGTTTGCTTTCAACTATATGTATGGTGCTTAGCTTAGTGCTTGAAATAAGACCTTTCCTTGGCCTGACATAATTAACTCTCACATCAGAGGTTTAATTAACTTTTCAAAGAAGTTAGAAAATTAAACTCAGTGGCAACCACTAGTTCTACTTATCTGGAAATTTAGCCACTTCAGGTATGCCAATATGCTTCTGGTAGGGGACTGCAACTTTTGCTGGTATGGCCCCTACTGCAGCAGTTTTAAAAATCTTTTCAATATTTTTCCTAAGTCATCTCAATGTGGAGTTTTCACCAGAAGATGTCTTTTAATAACTGTTTGACCCTAAATGAAAATGGTGCCAATCTGACATCCAGTATGTCCAACATGGAAGTCTTTGAAAATATTGAAAAAGTGCAAACTTTCTTGATTGGCAAAATGGATTAAAGAAAGGTGAAAGAATTGGTGGTATCTGGATGAGGGAAGTTTAATATTTATGTGGTAAATCACAAAGGTAGAATTGACCATTTAAAGGTTATATTTATTTTTTAGTTATCCAGGATGGGGCTGGAGAAGGAACACAGTTTTGAAATATTACATGATGGCTTCATTTTAAAAAGAGCTTGCTTGAAATATTTTGTACTTGCCTTATTCAATGGTCCTTGACAAGAAGTATTTTTTTCTTCTTTCTTTTCCTTAACTGAATATAAACATGAGTTTCAGTTTAAACAAGTTGAAGAATTTCTTTACTTTTGCATGCCTAAAATCATTTGACAAGTCATATAAATATTATTTGTAACGAGTACAGATATTCAATTTTTTTTTTTTTTTGTCGCACGTCAAAAACATTTATACTGTTGCAAAAAAAACACCATATGCTTTACCCTATTATGTCATGGCATTATTTGATAAGATGTTATGTATAATATTTACAGAAATATTTATTTTTGATCCTTAAGAACACAATAGTTCTGTTATAATGCTGTTTTTTTAATGCAAGATACATTTTTGACTCTCTTTCTTTGCAGATGAATATTTAACAAAGGAATGGAAATACCCCATTGAATTACATGGTATAGGGCAATATGGTAACGATTCCTTCAGAATATTCTGTGTAAATGAATGGAAACAGGTAAGTTTATTTTGCTTAAGCAGCAGAAGGGGCGAATCGGACAACATTTTTAGACAAGTTTTCACTGAAATCACGCTTAAAAACAATGAAACCAGTGACATCAGGCCCCCCAATGTGTGTGTGAATCATGGATTAGGTCCCAAAAAAAATATGAAAAAATCAATGAAATTAATGAAATCCTCCATCGATTTTGGGAAAAAGGGACTACAACGTCGTTGTCACTCACTAGAACTTTCAGTTGGGGTTAACCGAATATTTGATCCAGTCCGATACGATATCGTGTTCGAGGGTCATGTAAATCACTACGACGAAAATCACTACGATTTCACAAATAGACTAATTTGTAAAACCTCCTCTTGTAAATCAATCAGATTATTAGACTGGTCAGTGAGTTTGAAATTAATTCTGGTTAATGAATTATTATGACATCGCATATAGACTGGATTCACTGGGGACTCAATTATTAAAAACCCTGGAGGAGCTGTTGGTGCAAATGAATACAAAATATATCCCTGCTGAGCTTGATTTGATCGTTCTAAATTTATTTGATAGCTTCCTTCGATCACATCACATACTAAATTGAGCGCAATCACCGTTGAAATATTCACATTGAACGGAGCAATATGCCTGCCACCACCATCTGGGTCATTATTGTGTGTCAGGATAGTTGTTTCCGGTGATGTTGTTTTTTTCCACGTATCATGAATTATTTTAAAACCGACATCGATGGCATCACTGAGAGATTTTTGTAGTTCTAAGAGATTATATCCTGGTAGATTGAATTCGGAAATATTTACTACGCTTATATGATATTTTGTCGTAAATTCTATTTTCGTGTTAGGGTGTCTGGCAAGGGCTACCTCTCGTATAATTAGTGAATGAAATATATAAATGTCACTGAGGATTCTGTTACATGTTTCTATGACGCTGATAAATTCATCTCGGGTGAGAGAGCCGGATTTAAGGGATATTAACAACAACGAAATATCGTTATTGAACGCTGTGAAGTTTTCAGTGATTTTATCCTGTCGAGTTATGTAGTATTTCTCCCCTCCCTTATCTATCTTTTCAGTGAAAAAATTTAATTTGTCATAATCGCTATAGCTTTTTACTGGATTGTCAAGTTTTGTCCTGTCGGTGATATAATCAGTTTTTTGTGGTTCTGGTAAATCAACGGTTTTCCCCCCGGGTGGTAATTCAGGCCATCCTAGTACGGTTCTAATAGAACTCTGATAGATATCTACGACGTATCCTTCTGTGCTTATTTCAATGGCAGATGATAGTGTCGGCACATGAACTGTTATAGCTATTTTTGACTCTACTCCAGTAATCGATTTTATTCTACGCGCGAATTCATCATTGATTTGTTCAATTTGACATGATCCGGTTGGTATGGAAACAACATTCCAGTCTGGGGTTCCGTCGGGTTTATTCTTATTTGCAAATACCAGGGAATTATTCGGTTGTTGACCACCAAATGATTTTGATCTGATATTAGGCCAACTGTGGTATACTCGTAATTTTGCTAGCGCTATCTCCTTCACTGGGACCGGAGAGGGGAAATTCACACTGAATTCTGGATTCGTTGAGGTTATTGAGATCATGCTTGTTTGTACTGGGTTTGTGTTCTCCACTATTTGTTGAAGTAATTCCATCTGTGTTGTCATTGTTATTATATTCATGATGTATTTCTAATTTTGACATCGCAGAATCATATATATCTACCATCGCTGAAAACTCTCTCTCTGATATAATTGTATCATCGAGCGATGACGATATCAATGAGGATAATTGCGAGTATGCAGTAGACACAACATGAAATTGAATTATGTAGTCTTGTAGTTTCCGTTGGCTGCATGAGGATATTTTTTTTGTGATTATTGAAATAATTCCAGCGATTGTTGTTGCCGCAGAAATGCAAATTGGAACAGCTATCGGGGCCATCATTGTCACTGAAGACAGTATAATACCGGCTCCGGTGATTACACCACTCACTGAATACACAGTAACATCAATTGCGGTAATTCTCCTGCGATATTTTTTAATTTTCATTGCATTCTCCACAGACAGGGTTTTGAGTCTAGTTTGATATTCTCTGACCTGATCATAGCGATATTGCGATGATGAAATCATTTTTTATTTTAACAACGCTAGCGTTTTCAATTGTGAAATCCTTTCAATTTATTTACTTAAATCCGCTACGAATTCCACATACCATGATACCAGAGCTCTAGCCAAAGTTGTATCAGTAGATGTTATAGTGAACTTTTCATTTGTACCCTTGTCGATGATCGTTGAAATCGTATTATTGACCCCGGATGAACTCGACGATGATATATTAAATTGAACCGTTGTCACCAGTGTTAATCGATAAATACCCTTGACGGTTGCAGTGATATCTAATTTATTGTTTGTAGGTATCCACACAAATGATCCGTGTTGGATTGTATATACTACGTTATTGGTTTTCTCATGAGGAATTTTTGTTTTTTCAATGACTGTTATCATCCTCGAAAAATCACCTTTGACGGCTTCGATGAAGTTTTTCGTCTCATCGATGGATTTTTTAATATCAGGGAGTTTTAGTTCAATTTTATCGAATGTAGTTCCAATAAATTTATCAATGATATTTCTACGAAATGCGGTAAACTGTTTTATGTGTTCTTCAATTCTAGATTCAAGTGTTGTTAGTACAACCACATAATTGTTTAACTCATCTTTGAGAATTTTTAATCGATCTGTAATCGTCGAAACGAGTACACCCGGTTTGAGTTTACCCTGATCGGAAAATAACGCAACGGTGTTCTCGATTGCGTTTTGTTGTTTAACTAAAATATCATCCAGAGAGATATTACTGGTTTTCAATTTACCCTGATCGGAAAATAACGCAACGGTGTTCTCGATTGCGTTTCGTTGTTTAACTAAAATATCATCCAGAGAAATATTACTAGATTTCAATTTGCCCTGGCGATCTTGAAATACAACTATTTCATTGGGTTCAACACTTTCTAAATTCAACGTCTCAGCTATTTCATCTTTAATTTTTTTTGTTATATCCTTGATAGAATCAGGGGTTGCAGTGCCATCGGGTTTGGGTTTCAAAGATCTCCCCCAAATATCAATCATGTTATTGTAAAACTCTTTCTCTCTCTAAAAAGCGATTGCTGGTGTAGTCATTTACGACAATATGAGGTGGTTTTCTAGATGCTGAAATAGCATCAAGGACATTTAATACTTCACTGCCGCATATTGGTGGGTCATTGATTTGTTGTGTTGGTAGCGTAGAATACCAAGTCTTCATTGGAAATTGTTTTATGTAACGCATAAATTCTTTTGGTGGGGCTAATCCATATGAATCAAAATAGACAATCCCACGTGGATCAATAGCGTATGCAACCCAGTGAGTTCCAGGTCCGGTGCTGTTATCGAGATTAATAATACCTGTTTCAGTTTTGTTTGGTTGATGTGGTAATTGATCTTTCATAAAAACACCTCTGAAATTTTTAATCACTAGTTTTTTAGCAGCATCCATTAAATCAAAATTGGACATTGGAATCATCGAAGATTTGGGAACCATAGGTTCCTCAATTAATAAATCGTTCCTGGTAGTCTCAGGCCTGATCCATGAACTGATCTCCCGCTGTACCATGAATACGGGGTCCCTGGTAGTCTTAGACCCTTTCCGCTGTACCACGAATACGGGGTTCCTGGTAGTCTTAGACCCAATCCGTGAACAGATCGTCCCTTTTTTTTATATCCTTGTCCAGCTGCCTTTTTCAACGCCATTCCTGCTGCAGTACCAACGGCTCCTAACGCCGCTGCTTTAGTCACTGCTGGGGCTGCTGCTGCAATCAATGCTGGTATTGCAGCTAACAATGGAAATATACCACCTGATTTTATCATATTTTTAATAGCAGCCGCAGAAAGAGTAATCTGAACACCTTTTTTGGCTGCAAGTGCATCATTGAAATGTTTCACCTGACGAGTTGTCAGCGATAATTTATTTGCACCACCAGTCATTTGGTTGGGTTTCAACGTGATTGTGGTTCCACATTTTTTAGCCGATTCTGATTGCAATTTTTTGATTTGACCAGGAGTTAACGTAACACTAATAACACTATATGACATTATATATAATTGATTGATTCTAATTCAATGAAAAATCGAGAAAAATCGTTCAAAGATTTTCTACTGGGGCATCTACCACTCTCATTCTTCCACCAACACCTTCGAGTAGCATTGATTTATCACTGAGAATGACAGCAACCGCTCTATAATCAGCAATAGCACCACGAGTCACATTAGCTCTAAAGTGTATATCAACAACTGACTGTCTTGTCAAATCGAGATGTTCCAGTGAGAAGTAATAAATCGGATAGAGGCTTTTGAAATCCCATTGTGATATTTGCAAACCAGTATCCACATTTTGATCGCGTGCCATAAATGACAACAGACGATGATAAACTCGTGCAATATGATTTTCTGTGTAATTAAGTTGTATATCCTCGGATGGTTCCTGCTGGCCGTTTATTCTCAGTGAGACGTCTTTCACACCTAATTGATCAAATATCATATGACTGGAGAGTTGATTGCCAACTCGTGCGCTATCCTGTAACGCAATAAATATATGACGTGGCGCAGAAACGCCTTGTTTTGATGCTAGGTTCCAAGTGAATAACCCGTTGATATTTGATTGTTTCACATCTGTACTCACGGTTAGCCAACTTAGTAATGATTTTCCTCCTTGGTCCATAAATGATAGTAATCGTCCTTCTGCGGTGATTGCTGGAGTCAACACTGGCATCCACAATGATATTTTTGTTAAATCGACTCTACCGGCATCAGCATTGGGGGCTGCAGCATCTGCTGCAATCCTCCAAATTGCGTCGTTATCATCACCCTTTCGTACAAGCGATACTGTATGCTTCGCCCCGTAGATAACTTTTCTGACGTTTCTACAGAATCCAAATATGTGATGCAGTGGAATCGCGCATGAAAATGATTTACGCTCTCCTTGCAACATTGCGTTTCGTGTTGCAGCTCCTAGATTGAAATTAGCATCGTTGTTTATAATCATATTCTCGACATCAGAATCACTATTATCACGTTTTTTTGGTCGTCTTACAACAAATGGATTTCCACCAGCGGTATTCTTACCATCTTTTGCAAACATCATAGAAGGTCCTGCTGATCTTGTATAATCATCAGAATATCTCGCTAACCCGATTATTGTTGTGGCCACATCAACATCACGATCTATGGACTCAATTTCTTTTCCATCAATGAGATATCTAGCACTCTCAAATAGCGCCATAATACCATTATTGACAAAACCGACTTGAGTACCAGCTGGATACGGTGCTGGTACAGCAGTAGTATCAGCAGCTGTTACAATTTCTCCTTCTACTTCAATAAATGCTTCACAGGGTAAAAAGTATTTACTGGTATCATGGACTTGAAGATCAATTCTTGCTCGACTATTTGAGTTTATGGCATGATAGGCGTAATATTGATAATCGCGTACAGAATCATCCTTGCCAACTGGGGCGTCTATATCAAACGCCGGATCATGTGATTTTTTGAACATTTTATTCTATTTATCAGAGTCTAAATCGTGATTTTCATCGTGAAAAACGCTAGCGTGAAAATCCATAGAATTTCATCGACGTGGTTTTTTAAAGCCACTTCCCGCTATCATGTTTGCAATATTGCTTTGGTTCCCTTGATTTACCATCGACGCTAGTTTTTCATCTACTGCGTTATTTATAATTTTACTAACACTTGCAGGCATTTCTTCTGTAGACGGTAACGGTTTCTTTTTTCGCCTCACTAATGATGTTATTTTATCCTTCGCAGTTGAAAATGCTTTCCCGGCAAGATCTCCAACAGCACCAATACCCTTATCACGAATAACATCAATGGCTTTCATTGATAATTGTTTAGCTAACGGCATCACTTTTGGGGCCATTCTTGAAAAGAATCCTAAAATGGTATTGCCGAGGCCATCTCCATAGTATGCTCTATAAACTGGAAACCGTGAATTAACTACATAGACGGGGGTTGGTTTATCATGATTGTAATGGATGATCATTATTATAAAAACAATAGTGTTTTCAATTGTTATTTAATCACTATGATACCCATTTGCTAACTCGTCAATGAAATCTCGATAAGTTTTGATATCCATGATACCGCCGGCAAATAACCGTCTACAGATATCAGCTGCTTCATTAATTATTTCCGGAGAGTTATTTCCAGCTCGGAATCCTCCTACAAGAACATCTAATCGTGATATATCATTGATAACACTATCAGGACAAGTGTTTCCAATTCTTGGATTTTGCAATCCACTTCCGCTATAACCAGTTGCTTCATCTAGTTTTTCTACATCCGTTTCTTGTAAATAATCATCATCATCATCATCATCAGGTGGTAGTTGTTGTTTTTTAGGAGAGAAAGATATTTTCTTTGCAGGTTGCTGTCGCCGCTTTTGCAATTTTGGTTGTTTAAACTCTTCGTATTGATTATACACTAGACTCACCGCATCGATATATTCGATGTATGATGCACTATCTGTCTTAATTTGACTTTTTTTAGTTTTGATTTTATAAAATATATCAGCCCAATGAGCGAAATTCTTAACAAACTTATGATGTTCTGGTTTCAACCATTTTTTTCTTTTTTCATAAGACGTAACAACAAGCGCAGGAATTTCTGCTGGATCAGTCTTATCAATTTCTGCTAACCCTTCCTCGTTAAATCTCACGCGTAAATCATCTACTGTTCTTTTTGATTCTATTTGTTTTGTTTGTTCAGTTTTCGCTGCTAGTTTTTCAAGCTCATCAATAACAGATTTCCCCGTCTCGGGACCATCTCCCAGTAAAGCACGCTCTACCCCTTTCGCTGCTGTGGTTACTGGTTTAAACAACTCTTCAGACCCCAGAGCAAAATCAGTTTGTAAACTCTGTCGTTGTTGCAGTTTATTTCTTACAGAGTCACGAATTGGTATAAATTTCTTAATTGCATCCAGTCGTTCACGAGCCAATCGGGTTGTTAATGCCTCATTGACCATTATTTGAAATCAGAAACCATTTTTCAATTGCAAAACAATTTTTCAATCCCGACCTAACACCATCGTGCAACTCCTTTTTTGACATCAGTGACATGTCGGATGATTTTTAACACGGTCATGGAAGTGTTATTTCATCCTATAACAGCTTCTATCAGGTTTGTGGAAAGTGTCATAATTGTATATAAAATAAATAATACTGACAGTTTCCACACTTTTTCATTGATCAATCTGACATATCGTCCATCGAGTTTTGACATACCCTTTGAGGGTCGGCTAAAAAAAATGAGGGTCGGAATGATAAATGGTCAGGCAATCAATGGTCGGGTAATCAATTTTCTTGAATTAATGCTCGTAGGTTTCTAATTTTAGAGTTGACTTCTTTTTTCAATTCGTATTCGTTACCTAATTCTTTTCGTATTCCCTCTACGATAGTATACAACGGAACGAACACACTGATGTCACTGGAAAATGAAAGAGAGTCTTTAATAGAATTCTGAATTCTTTTGATGAGTGCATACTTCTTGGGTAGCATATATTTATTGTTGTTAACCCCGTATTCTATATCCTGAAAATCAGACACAATTTGATCAGGATTTAACCCATCTGATAGTTTGATATCCTGATTTTTCAATTTTGCTATTTCAACTATGATGCTATTCATGTTTTCAGAATTCATTATTCTATAAGAATGACATATCTCTAATTGGAAATTATGACGCATTAGACATAACTAAATTGAACTTTTTGTCCCGTCTTTTTTGAAATAGCCGTTTTGGTTATCCCCTCTGCAACGAATCGTACTGAAGTTCTACAAATATTGAAATACTTGCCGGCTTCATATAATGATTGAAATATTTTCTCTTCGTTAGTTGTTGTATTCAAAGATTTCACTGGTCTCGCTTTTGAACAAGTGTCAGTCCTTCCTCGTTTGGAATTCTCACTCTGTGTGATAGCTTGCAGATTGGATAAAGAATTGTTCCTTGGATTAGAATCAATGTGATCAATAACAAAACCATCTTTGATCAATCCATTAAAACATTCAAATACGAAACGATGATTGCGAAATGTCTTCCTTCCAACATTAAACACCAAATACCCCATACCATTATCCCACCCAATTGGGTTCTTCAGTCTACAGTTTCTGACAGTACCATCACTGGATGCTTCGTAATTTTTAATCACTGGGTGTAGTCTGAATTCTTGGGTCATTATATACTACACTATTGTCTAATTCAATGACTGACTCATTTTGCAGTGATTGATTATACATAAATCTTTCATTTAGACACCTGTTTTATATATAGCATGAAGGAGTTCAAGAGATTGACTTCGAAAAATGCTAAATTCAATGCTGATAGAGAGTTCAAGAGATTATTGAAAATCAATCCTAGATTTAATCGCGATAGACCCAAAAAACGTATAGTAGACGGAAACATGAAAGAGTTTAAGAGATTATTGAAAATCAATCCTAGATTTAATCGCGATAGACCAAAAAAACGTCCAATAGACGGAAACAAACGTAACAAACGTCCAAAAGACGGAAACATGAAAGAGTTTAAGAGATTATTGAAAATCAATCCTAAATTTAATATCGATAGACCCAAAAAACGTAACAAACGTCCAAGAGACGGAAACATGAAAGTGTTTAAGAGATTATTGAAAATCAATCCTAGATTTAATATCGATAGACCCAAAAAACGTAACAAACGTCCAAGAGACGGAAACATGAGATCACCATGGAAGGATGCTCAATTCAATCTTGATATAGTTTCTAATACACCCAAGAATAAAATTCTTGATAAACCCATCAGAGACTGTTTTAATGAATTCAAGCGTGATGGAGCATCTTATTGTTGGTCAACATTTCGAATTGATGGTGTTGTTGACGCTACCATGAATGATGAAAAGGCAGCAGTGATCATTTCACGTATTGGGGAAAAAAGTCATTTTTTCCGAATTAAATTCATTATCCGTGAGGATGGCAAATGGATCATTAGGGATAAATTTGAACCCATTCTCAGGGGCAAAAAAACTGTCACCGTGAACCAGGATTCCAAACCGGGAATTTTGACTGGAATTGATAAACCCTACTACGAAAGATCTTATCCTGTCACAGCAGTTGTTTACGGGATCTATCCGCTCAATGAAAAACCTGATATTTCAAAACTAGCACCCATGAAATATTCGACAGGCCTCAATTGTGTAGCAGAACGAATAATAGAACACTTCACAAATGCGTCCCGGGGAAATAAACTAACTGATCTAAGACGAAAAAAAATAACCGAGTGGGAGTTCACGGTAAAAGAGCATGGAGCAACAATTCAGGATATAACTAAATTAGAAAAATCATTAAGATTTCCAATATCGGTAAGGACAATCACCGGAGAAGTATTATACGAATCGAAATATAAATCAAAAGGGGCTCCCATTGAAATTATTGATCATAACGCGCACGCGTGGTCATCTGCAGTAACAATATTCCCACGGGATAGAACCGTAAAATATCTATCCCAAACCGAAGAGTTTTTTTCAGAGCAGAAATTATTTGATGCTATTTACCATTTGAGTAAAAACGATCCTGTGTCAGCGTGGCTATTTCATAGTAATTCAGACGAGGAATGCAGATTTGATCAGTTTGTAAGGCCTAACGGAGAATTATACCGTACTGAAGAGCTGCAGAATCAAATGAAACAACTAGCTAGTGAGTTTTCTGAGGGGAAAATCGAAGATCAATTATTAGCAAACTGTTTCACAGTACCATCCATTGCAGCACATTTTGCTAGAAAGAAAAACGCGTGGAAACCAACACGAAGTGAGTTTTTATCAGATGTCAAATTGTCTTGTCTTGAATACAGCCACGGCGGATTATGGAACACAAAATACACCGCTGATACTGTTATTTCAGTTGATATGATTGCGTGTTATCCAGGAAGTTTTCTTGGGTATGGAGAGTGTGAGAAATATTTCAAACGATTTGGACACCCTACACACGAAATGACCCGTGTTGCTATTAATGGACCACTGCCTGATTTTGATTTAACCGGATTCGCTTGTGTGGTATCATTTGAAATGGCTACAGGACTTCATCCGTGTAGTTATCTTTGGATTGGTAAACACATGTCTGAAAAACACTGGATGCCAATAGTGTTATTACGGTATATGCTTGATTGTAAGATGTTAAAATCATTAATTGTCAGTGAAGCAATTATATCCTATCGAGCACAGAAATCAGTCTGGTTACCCCAACCTGATCTAGAAAAAATAATTAGCGAAGAGCGAAAACTGTTTCCTGATTTTAATGAACAACAAATCATGGATTGGTCCCAACAGTTATTTGAAATCAGAAACAATGAAGCAAAAAATCTTGGACGAAGAATAATCGGTAAATTTACCCAAGGTGGCAAAGATGATAATACGAAATATTCTTCACGATTGATTATAGACAACGCTGAATACGATTTTGTAATCGCGGATCTAACGAATAGGGGCCTATATGTCAATCGTAAGGACGCATTTATGTCCGATGGAACCAAATTGGGTACAATTGTTACCTACAATGATGGATACCATCCGCAGTACACACACTTAAGAGCTTCTATGCTCGGTTATGCTTCTATCAATCTGTTTTCAATGATCAATAGATTTCCTACCACCGCAGTTAGAGTTGCTACTGATTCATTTTACATAAATAGCAAAATGGCTGATTTTAAGGCTACTGGCAACGAGAAATGGGGATCATGGAGAATTAAGAAAGAAATGATTCATGATTATATTCCATCAGCAGATGTTACCATTGAAAATAATTACTTAGAAAGCAATCAGTGTTCAGAATTTTCTAGTGCACCACCGATTTCTGATCCAATATGCCTGTATAAAACAGTTTATTTAAACGGCTGTGGTGGGTCAGGAAAAACAACCCGGGCAATTGAGTTATTTCGTGTTTCCAATCCAAACATGATTGTGCTAACACCAACTCATAGACTTGCAAGAGAAATGATACAGAGAGGGGTAAATGCCTGCACTTATCACAGCTTTTTCCGATGGAAGGGAGATAAATGGACTCCTGAGCGCATGGGAGAGAAATTTATTCCTGAAATCATGATTTGGGATGAAATAGACACAGTGTCAGAAGATGTCTTAAAAATATTTCTTGAGTGGTTGTTATTGAAGAATACAAAAGTCGTCATGTGCGGTGATCACGGGCAACCACCACCATTTGTCGGTGCATCCCCCCATGAATGGCTAAAGGGTTTTGTAGACTATTATGAAGAAATTGATACCGATCATAGATCACTTGATGAAAAATTAAAAGAATTGAAGAAACTAATTAGATTACAACCGGATAGAATCCAGTGTGAAATAACCCGTGAAATAATTTCGGAAACTCCCATGAATGAGTTTTGGGAAGCGTGGAGACCAAATGATTTAATCATTGCAAGTAGAAAAATAGTCAGGGACACACTTCAGATGAAGTTATTTGAATTGCATAAACAAAAATTTGCAACACTTCCAGTACCGTTATGTTATAGGCCATCGGATACGCGAAAACAGAATATTGAAGTTGATATTCCAGGACAGAGTGAAAAACAAATTCTCGTATTAAATGATATTGTGCTGGTTGATATCAATGTCGTTGAAGATGCATTGCGTGCTAATAAATCCCCATGGACGCTAGGATACGCAGCGACGATACATTCTTCACAGGGATTGACTATATCGGATACAATTGTTTGGATGGTAGATAATCGCATAGAATGGTCGAATTTAGTCTATCTTTCAGTATCCAGAGTACGAAAAATAAATCAACTTCGAAGAATTGTCCTGACAGAGTCAGGCGATGATGAAATCATTGGCGATGATGAAATCATTGGTGACGATAATGATATTATTGATAAAAAACTCTCCGGTTACAAACAACAGGACAAAAAAAACCAATGAGAATTTGATATTGATGCTGAATTAATAATCACTTTGAAGAAACAACAGTATAATCACTGCGCGAGTTGCAATTGTATAATGCGTTGGCAGTATTCGGATAAGGATCCTCGCCAATTCACCGTAGACAGAAAAAATAACAATCTCGGTCATGTCAGAAATAATGTGATGTTGACTTGTCTTGAGTGCAATAGACGCAAGGGTGCTAGTTAAGACCATGCGGTGGTAATTGAGTATCGTCAGGAATTACTTGTAGTTGTTGTCTAGTAAACCCACGCTGAGGGGCAGTTGAATCCAGTTTATAGATTGGAAGTCTACCCGTAGATCGTGTAATATTTGATATCTTATGCGTAGTGACGCTCCAAATAGGATCAGTAGCCCTTTTTGTACCACCCTCAAGCTCTCCTGGTTCATATAAATACCTCACAATGACATTACTACCAAGAATTGGTTCTTTGAAATCTTTTTGTGGTTTTTCAGGTATCGACTTCTTTTTAATCGCGTTGATAGGTTTCATGTTGATGGTTCTAGTAATCTCGTTATTCAGTGCGGTAGCTACACCTGGTAATCTCTTAACCCATTCACGGGATCTTTTTTCTTGGATGAATTCTTTTGCATATTGATATCCAAATAACCGCTCAGCAAGAATCCGATTAAATCGTTCTACAATGGCCTGATCACGATGCAGTGCAGTATGCCCTCGTCTGATAGCGACATTGTGATATTTCATTGTAGATAACACTGCACCCTGAAATTCCTTGCCCGGGTCAACTTGTAACAGATTTGGCCAGTGCAGAGGGCTCCTTCGATAAATCCTTTCAAATGCAGAAGCCACTTCAGTGGCTGATTTTGTTTTTAACGGTTCTGCTTCTTTGTATCGACTTGCAATATCAACTACAGTTAACGCATATTTGTAACCACGATCATGTGGCAGAAATAATAGATCAGCCTGATGAACTTCATTAGGAACTGTCACATCAAAATGCGAGAATTGAATTTGTTTAGGCGGTGGTAGATAAATTTGCCATAGTGCCTGTTTGGATAACCAATGAGCTGCAGTGGTTTTTTTCACTTTTGCGGCGCTAGCGAGTTTACTGATTGCAGCGTTACCCTTCCAGTATCCTCTTGGGGAATAATAAATAGATTCCATGTTGTTATTAATTACCAGCACCTAACATCAATTTGCTTTTCATTGCCGATTTTATCAAAAAGGAAGCCAATTTTTCTTTGAAGGATTTATCAGTGATAGAATTCAACGCATGAATTAATTTCACATCTGCTAGATGCCTGTGTTGCAAATTGCTGCTTTTATAAGCAACATCATGAAGGTGACAGGCCTTATCAATAGCGTTTATTGGTTCCTCACTGGGTCGGGGCTGATTTTGATCATTGAGTCTGATATCAAGTCTTGTTCCCGGTCCACAATAACTATACCCTGGAAGGTGTTTTTCTCCGGGGTATTTTGCCCATGGGGTTCCAGGGAGTTTTGCTAATTTGGCAGCGATATCACCTCCTCGTTTTTTTTTAAAGGTTCCTTGGGTTCCTTGGGTTTAGAAACAAATCTAAATTTCTTTGTACTACATTGTACGCATTTACCAGAAAGCGCTGATCGGTTATTTTTAGTTGTAATCGTCGTCAAGTCATCTGTGCCAGTACGCGCCTTACACTTCACGCAATATAGATCCATAATTTATGTATAGAGATATGAATATAATTGATTTTTCAGCGACTAAAACAAGAGAACCAGTGAAGCATCATGCAGCGCTACCAAACTCTATCCGCGCAATTATAATCGGGCCATCTGGATCCGGTAAAACGCAATTGTTGCTCAATTTAATAATGAGATGGATGAAGTGGGATAAGTTGTATTTAATTGCCCCTAGCGTAGATGATCAACGATGCTATGAAGTGCTAAAAGATTTTAATGAAAACGCTTCAGAGATTGCCGGCGAGGATGTTATTGAATTTATAACCGATATTGACGAGGCGCCATCCGTGAATGACCTCGATGGAAGTATCAACAATTTAGTTGTATACGACGATGTCATGTTAGATAATCAAAAAAATCCTGCTAGAATATTTTCCCGAGGCAGGCATAAAAACACGGATGTGATTTATGTCACTCAACGCTACACTCAGATTCCAAAAGTGATTAGAGAAAACTGTAATATGCTTGCTGTATTCAACGGCGTTGATACACATACGCTACGAAATATTTGGCAGACATGGTGCTCCGATATGGACTTCAATCAATTTAGAAATTTCTTTAGTCATGCTCAGTCTGCCCCACACGGATTTGTAACAATAAATTTACATGACCCTCGAACACGATATCGTATCGGACTGGATCAAATATTCGGTTAACCCCAACTGAAAGTTCTAGTGAGTGACAACGACGTTGTAGTCCCTTTTTCCCCAAAATCGATGGAGGATTTCATTAATTTCATTGATTTTTTCAAATTTTTTTTTGGACCTAATCCATGATTCACACACACATTGGGGGGCCTGATGTCACTGGTTTCATTGTTTTTAAGCGTGATTTCAGTGAAAACTTGTCTAAAAATGTTGTCCGATTCGCCCCTTCTGCTGCTGCTTACATTAATACTGTGTTTGTGTCTATTAGTAATTTGCTTTCTTGGAGCCCTCTTATTTATTTTTCAATCAGTACATCTCTCTCTCTCTCTCTCTCTCTCTCTCTCTCTCTCTCTCTCTCTCTCTCTCTCTCATACACGCATGTAGTTCTTAAAATTGGTTATTGGTGTGTTGTGTAAGAATCAAGTTGAAGGATTATTTAGAAGCTAAGCATTGTAAAGAAAAAGTACAGACTATACTGTTTTGACATGAAATTATTAATAGCATACCTGCTTTTTCATGGCATGTCACAAAATGAGAGAAATGGTATAGTATATACACATCATGCTTGTAAACAGAAAACAGCCGTGATTCTCATATCTTGATGCTGGAAAACATGGCACATGCCCCATCAACACTGGGCTGTTTATAGTAATTTTCACTGACACTATTAAAGGACTAAAGATAGAGTCTGTCAGAGGGAAACAACCACAGTTCTACAGACTGACTAACATTAGCCAGGGAAATTTGTATTTGCTGGTCATTTTAGCATTTTTGTGGGAGAGCTGATTTGCATTGATCAAGTACAAGAAGTGGAACAACCCAGCTTGTTTGAAATTTTTTAAATTGGACATGCAGGTTGAACACCCAAAGTTATTGCGCTGAATGAGAACATTTTTTATTGTATCTTGAATAAAGATCATTGGCTGGTTCATGATCAGTAAGAGCATTTATTTGAGGTCAGATTTTGTTTCAGTAAATGCAAAACTTAATTTGTATGGTCATTGGAAAGTTAAGAAAATTGTTTGCGTTATTCATTTTAGAAAGTCCAGCTTTGAGCACACCATCATTATGATGCTAAGATATTTGATTCAGTGACATGTACACTTACTCCATTAACCTTGAGGTCATAACAGATAATTTGGTTGAAGATTTTGTTAAAGATTATTCCTTTTCATATATTTCCTAAACCCTTTGGTGGATATTTATTTTTATACTTGGTATACTTGGTATAAATCATTATGGTGCAATGGCATCCCTTTGATCATGTGGTCATGGATGAAAGTCAGAGAAACTTTGTGTTGAGGTTTGATATTCATATGCTTATATTTCCTAAAACCCTTCTGGATTTTCATACATTGGATGATTCACTCTGAGAATCTGACTTTTCAGTCTGATACCTGCTCACTCTTTTTTATTTGTTTATATGGTTTGTTATGAGTCTATGCTCTTAAAATATGTAACAGAAAAGAGTGAAAGACAACAAGCTTTGTAAAAATTTAACAAATATAATTTATTTCCCCATAATACAAAGTGAAAATGAGAAAAAAGAACATAACGGTAATGCAAATTAAATCATTTAATCCAAGAATTACAGACACAAGGCCTAGTAATTTAAAGTTGTGAATTAAACTCAGTACAAGTCCAGAGGAAATCCAAAAACTGAAGGCGCTAACCAGTTTTAACTATTGTAAATGTGTTGACAGTCTTTTGTTGAATTATATAATTTAATTCCAAGTATGAATTCAGTATAAATTCCAGTGAATGCCTCTGTCCAAGAATTATATCAGAGCACTTTTGTATTTCCAGAGAATTCAATAATTTGAAGAAAATAAAATTCACCCCAACTGGTCACAACATCAGACAACTTGAAATAGCTAGATGTTAAAGCACAAATCACCAATTCCTCACAATTACGAGATTATATAGTTATCGTATTTGACCTCAGGTCACAATTAGTATTTTCTTTAAAAGACAATAACCTACTGGAAAATAACCTTCTAGAATGATCATGATGTTTTACTAAAACAAACAATAACTTGTAAAATTCACTTAGAAATTTCCTAAACTTTGACCCAAATAAACATATTTACCTCTTTTGTTAATAATGATCCTTATATTAAGCTCATACACAAAATAATTTAGCTGTGTATTAGTTTTGACGAAATAAATAAAATAATGTAATGCAAAGTCCATCACGTCAAGCAGAAATGAACTAAATTTTGAACAAAGTCAAGTCCTGCATACAGTGTTACATTACAATAGCATGTAATGAAATTTATTTATTTTTAAAAAAAAATTAAATTAGTTTCACTTAACATGTTAACATCACATGTTTTATGCTACTGCTTTAATCATAAGGTCAGTATGCTGGCACTGATGTTTTTTTATTCTGATTTTATCGCACTAAAGTTTTAATTAGTAGGCAAAATATGGAATCAGTAGGCAAACCAAAAACATAGTCTGTTAATATTTTGCTTTAGGGTTATGGTAATGCAGCATAGATTAAATTATTCAAACATTTTGGCAGTTTTCTGTCATGATATTGCTGCATATTGATATAGACTTATTAATTTTGTCTGTAAACTAGACTAACCTCTATTTTTTCCTACAGAGCACACTTTATGAAATTTTAATAATTTATTTGTCCTTTAATTTTCAACCCCTCCATTCCTGTCATATAGTGTTCATTGACTTTAGAAAATATAATTGTGTTACTAATAATAATAACAAAGTTCATGGTCCTACTAAACTCATTACCAAAGGATGTCGTTTGACCTCTTAGGTAAATTTTATTTAGAGGGAGGCTACTCCAATTTTGGTATTTGCTTATACATTATAGTTTTATCTCCCAATAATATGGTTCCACTGAATACTTCAAACAGTAGTTTAAAAAAATGAAATCAGCACAGTATTACTCGAAGTTACATTAATACTTGTGACATACAGAGAGAAAACATATAAATGTAAAAACATTAGTCACAGCAGTGTTTACAGTTGTAAATTGGATATGAATAGCAAGCAGTATATTTGGTATGCAAGTTGTTATCACTTCAACATTCCAAGCCATCAGTATTACCAATACTTAAGAGTTCAGTAGATAACCTTGGACTGCTTTAACATTTTGATAATATTTTAACTAAAAATTATGATAATGTTTTACCTATAAATACTGTTACAACCATGTAAATTGAAAACAAGTAAGAAAGACTTAGAATGAATTCTTTTAGAAATTAAAAGTATTTTGTGTGAAATTAGTTGATTTTAAGCAATTAATGATAGTACGTTATTATGTATATACTGTTTCATATAATCACAGTTATCTTTTTACCAGGTGAAGCCTGAAGACCACAAACTCAATGACTACCACAAATGGTTGTGGGAAAACTATGAATCCCTTGGAATCCCTTGAGAGATGAGTGTAGGATTTCTATGGTCATCATTACCACTGCTAGACTACAGCTTCACACACAGACATATTGCAGGTTTATACTGGACATTATCTTGGTTTCCAAAGATCATTGCCATGATTCTATAGTGGTCAGTTGTTGCCACAGTTCAATGCTATAGGCCAGTACTCTACGTCCTAATACCAATACCATTGCAGCAGGTCTGTGCAGCCCAGGTTGTTTTATCGAGTATGAAAAATAGCAAGAGCTGTGACATTGTACATTATCATGAACATGATCTGCGATCATGAAAATCATGGACCAAGATAAGCCATATAGACAGCAGTTTTTGATCCTGTGTATGATATCTTTGTAAATCAAGCCATGTGTACATTAACCTCTTTGTGATCAGCAATTATGATAGAGATTACAGAGCGATTCTTTTTTCAGGGTAGCCAGTTTAGGTGCTGCTATTTGTAAACTGTGTTGCATAATGGAATCTAGAATAATGTGACCTATAACTTGTACAGGTATATGTTTCCTTTTACTAATGCATATACCTTGTATGTGCTTATTACATAAGAGTGAGGGTTGCAGGTTACATTTACTCCATATTGCACAAGAGAAACAAAATGTTATTAATAAATATGGTTTTAAGAATATTACATCTTGTCATTTATTTACAAACATTTGATGTTGCCAAGACATCATGATACTACTCATTTATTCAGTACTGCACACTGTCAAGGAGATAACTTTACATAGTAGCAAGATTTGTCCAGCATTATGTGAAGCATAAATTTTCTGACCAGAATTCACATTTTTCATTGTTACCAAATATTGCTTACAAAGCAAAAACATAATGAAGACTGCTTTGTTTATAAGTGATTTTTCGTGCTGGAAAGATATCAGATGGACAGATTAAATAAATTTGTTTTACTTTACGCACTACAGCCACAAATTTCAAATGTAAATAGTAGTTTTACAAATGTTGCTTCAAGAAGTGGTGTAAATATTTTACTTGTATCCCAGGAAATGAAACTTTGGTGCACTCAAGCAATAGACTAATTTTAATCTTTAAACAAATATAAACAAGTTTTTAAGGTTGTGAATGCTTGCTAAAGAAGTATATGGAATCAAGTTTGGCATGTTTTTTGTATAACTTTCCAGAGAGATATTCAGATTTTGATTTTCATGTATATTTTGTTTTCAAATTCAATGTGTTAATTTCTGAATCTGAGCAAAATTTCACTTTTCTTATTCTTGGTGTTTAAAACTTTTATATGGCTTTTTGCAAATCATTATAGCTTTGTTTCCCAAGATGTTAGAACTCCGACATTCTAAATTGAGTTTTCCCAACCTTCAGGTAAATCAGGATAAAGCTGGGGTAAAGAATGTTTGTTGCTGACCGGGAAAAGTCTTTTGTTTTTGAAAATATATATCAAATTGGGGAATGTTCAGCTGTCACTTGATCAAAGAAACAAATCATAATTTGATTGTAATTGGTATTTCATCTTGGAAGAACTTAGCTCGTCTCAGACACATTTCTCTATCGTATTACAGCAACTAGCATGGCGGAGAATGCATATATGCTCAGATTCAGGACTGTAAAGAACTATCATGAAACTGAAATATCATAATAAAAGTGGGGCAACACGAGACATACAGCAATAATTGGTACTGAGTTAAATTTATTATTCTTACAGCAATATTTGAAGGTTGCAGAAATAGTTGTGATAGTCATACTGCCTTTCCTCAGGAGGAATTAAAGTTTGGTATAACCCTTGAGATGTCCAGTATTCAAGACACAAGACATCATATTATGTTTGAATACTGTTTTATTCATGAGCAAGAACTCTTCAGAAAGGGTAAAAATCTGTAAGAAATGAAAATACAACAATTACCAAGTATGAAGGTTACTATGTTTACATTAAACAATTGTAACAGTGATACTAAAGCAATCTGCATATGTTAATGGTAAAGGGTTCATTATGTCCTTTACACACTTATAAAATTCAAGAATGAAATTAATGTTTATTATGTTCTCCCATAACTTGAAATGAATTTATGTCCATCACATGTCTTCATACTTGTAAAAAAAAATGATAAGGTACTCCCAATAAACAACTCTACCATAATAAACAAAGTCTTTTAGTAAAGAAATGAGTAATAACACACTATGGGGTTTATGATGAAATTAACACAACAAAAGGGTTGTCACATTGTCTCCTGTATGTCTCATGTTGCAGAACTTTGATTATGAAACGTTCATTTTCATCATAGTTCTTTACAGTCCTTTATTATGAGTATATTTGCGATCTCCACAATGCTGGTTGCAGTAATACGATAGAGCAATGTGTCTGAGACGAGCTAAGTTCTTCCAAGATGAAAATCTTTCAAAATGATGTGATCCCTGTTAGCTTATGTCCAACATTATTGTTTTGAATATTTATGGTCTCAGCACTTTCCTCCTTATGATCCAAAAGATGGAATGTGTTATCAAATGATGCCTCATCTTTGTGGAGTAGATTTAGTTGGCCTAACTTCCAAAGACTATCCTGTATATATGCGACAGAAACTTACCTTGTAGCACAGTTAGCTGGGTTAAAAAAAATATATTGAAACGCAAGTCCCTTAATCTAGCTTGGTGGATTTCCTCATTTCATTGTGTATATATCCTAGAACAACTCGATCAGTATAAAACTACACTGATTCTATAGCAATATCTATGTGATCTGATATAGTCTCAGAACTTTAGCCTTTATAAAGGTAACTTGTCGACATTCATCAGCGGTAGTAGTCTTGAGGTGACCTGTCATGGTGATAGCTTTTTCAGAAGCATCCAAAAATATGTTAAACTCTTTACTTCACAGTATTGCTGAGTGCCATGGACAAGTATGAGCATGGAATTTTTACTTCAAGGAGTTGTAAAGAATCTCTCCAATCCTTCCATTCTGTTTGATGTTCAACAAGCAGAGCTTCATCCCAATCAGAAATTCCTGATATCAGATTCCTAAGAAATATCTTCCCTCAAATTGTAAAACGGGAATAAAACCAATAAGATCAAAGAGACTGTTGACAATAGTCAGAATTCCTTGTATAAAGCTTCTCCTTTGATGAGACTTTAAATCTAAATGAATCAGATTTAAGGTCCCGCCTCAGGCCCAGAATGCATTGTAAAGGTAGTATTTCTTCACCTGGATTTGAGGTCTTTCATTAGATCATCAGAAGGAATGGCCTTCATCACTTTTTCACTGTTTGAAGCTGTCTTGTGCAAGCGTAGATTCCTTCCAACCTTGAGGGCTTGCTGTCCTTTTCATTAGATAATAGATTGTTTGCTTGTAGGGAGTAAGATGAATGTCCATCATCCAGATAGAAATTCCATCTAACAAACTCTTTAATGTCCACACCAAAGACCTGTTCACTACTTAGTGCTGCTGTCCTTAATCCTTAAATTGCAACAGCAGAAGATTGACTGTTGCCAAAGACATGCGCACATTCTATATTAAACGAGATCCTTGTCACATTACCACAAGAATCTTAGAAAATTTATATGGTCGTTCCTGACTAAGAAACAATAAACCATCTGTTGAATATCAGCAGTGATAGCAATTGGTTACTCCGAAAACAAAGAATACCCTAGAAGTGTTTGGTTATATCTGGTCCTGACAGTAAGACACTGTTCAATTAACGCCATTTTATTTGGCAGATGAGTCAAATACTCCTCTGATCCAGTTTCTTCGCAAGGTGTGGCTGATTCAGAATTGCATGAAGTTACAAAATGTTTTTTGACCAAATGCCTTGGAAAGCTGGTATCTCATATCTTAGCCCATTTAATAAGAATCATTTTAGCACCAGATTTACCAATAAATTCCTTACTGCAAATTTGAGTACACTTAGAAGTTACTTGTAGGCATACAAAATATGGAACCTCCTCTTTCTCCACGCCATTAGCCACAGCAGAAGATTGAGAGATAGGTCTCTGGTGCAGTGGTATTGATATGCAAGGCTGTGAGGTGATGATCATTGCGACAGTCTGTGCACTTTATTACCTTCTTGCATGCATGCAGCATATACTTAGTTGATTTACAACACCTAAAATATATGCCATACTCTTTCAGAAGTTTCATATTCTCTCATAAGGAGCTGGCCTTGAAATCTAGATTTTTTCAGAGAGTGATTCTTCTTGTGCAAAGGTTCAACATCATTCACATCTGAAAGTCATAACACCTGCATTTTCTTCACCAAGATAAGGTGTCTGTTATTGGCAATGCTAGGAGAGGTTTTCTCCCTTGTATTAGGCATGCTGATGGTAGCTACATACACAAATCCAACATCATTCTTAACCTTGCTAATTTCACCAATGAATTCAGCAAAGAAGGAAAATGGTGAGAAAGAAACATCATAGCATTATTCACTTCTTGTGTAGTAGTCCACTTCTCATTTTTTTAAGGAAGTTTGTTCACTATGGGAAGTACACTGGAAGACTTGTCATCATAGTCCAGAAGTTATTTGGTACTTTGTGTCTTCTTTTCAGGCTCAATTTCAGAAAGAATGTCTTGACAGTTCATCAAGTCTCTTTATTGTACTTGTTAGTCAGTTTTGGAAAGATAGCCACTTTGTTTTCTAAAACGGCCTCAACAATCTCTGGACAATAATACCTCTCATCCAGACACTTGAAGATTCTTTGCAGTCTAGGTTTGGTCTTAATGCAGTGACATTAAGTGCGTGTTTTGAAGTTTCAGGATCTAACCACTTTACACTTGGTCTGTTTCTTCATTAGTGGTAATGTGCAACCTCCTCATATTGTAGAGAAAACAGGCCTTTCAAACTGCATAAAATTCTGGTCAACCATTGTAGCTAGAAAGAGGTGAAAGGAGTAAGTCTTTCTTCAAAAGGAAATGAGTCAACTCTGAAGTGATACACTGACCACCATATTGCTATGGTTGAGCTGCAGCTGGAACATAATCAACTCGTTTATTATCAGGATGGAATTCAAGTGCGTCAGCATTCAGCATGGTAGATTGATGAGTAGGCAGAGAAGTGTTTTTTCCACCACAGATAGGTGCATGTGGTCCAAGTAAAAACTTACACTTGATATACATCCTTGATCATAGTGGTTGATATGGCAATAGGTCTGTATCGCACACTGAGGTGTTTGTAAGAAATTAGGGAACAAATTAGTGTGGGTTTGTAATTTACACCATGGTGAATATCTTTTTTGACACCATACTTCATGTCCAGATTGTCTTTATAGGCACAGGTTGTCTTTATAGACACAGATTGTCTTTATAGGCATAATCATGTATACATAAGCATTTGCATGCAATTCTGTCTGCTGATTGACATAGTGTCATGCATGTTCCATGGAGTCCAGAGGTTGATATGTATCATATCTACTACCAACTGATGATCCAGTATGGCCGTCACCAACTGACTGTAAAGCTTCTACTTTGGCTTCAGCTGCTGCAGCTTCTTTTCGTGTGTTAGAAGCCTCAAGTCTGCCTCTGGTTCTGCCTTCTTAGGTATGGTTGTAACCTTAGACAATTTTTTTCTTCTCCTGAAGAAGTGCTTGTAGTTTGCGCATATCAGCTTTCTTTGCAAACTCTATACATGTTCATACAACATCTGCCTTGAAGTGCTTCCTATTGAGCACACGACTTGTTTTTTATGTAGTCATACTAGTTTTAGACCGGCCTCTGTATTTGGAGGAGTTAGAATGAAGCTCTAATTTTTAATTAATATCCATAAATTTTGAATCGGCTATCTCCTTGTTCCACAGAATCGATAAATCAAGCAGCAGAGCAGTTATTATGGTATAACCCTAAAGATGTCCAGTATTCCAGACACAAGACATCATATTACATGTATGTTTAAATACTGCTTTATTCATGAGCAAGAACTATTACAAAGTATGAAGGTTACTATGTTTACCTTAAACAAATGTAACTCATACTAAAGCAGCCTGCATATGTGAAATGTAATGGGTTCCTTATGTACTTTGCACACTTGTAAAATTTAAGAATGAAATTATTGTCCATTATGTTCTCCAGTGCCTTGAAATACGTCAATGAATTTATTATGTCCAACACATGAGTTCATACTTGTAAATAATGCTAGGGTACTCCTAATAAACTTCACTGTAATTATTCAATGATTGTTATTAAAGAAATGTGAGTAATAACACACACTAAGGGGTTTATAATGAATCTAACAATAAGGGGCTGTCGTGTGTACCTGCAGGATGCATGGCACTGTTAACAATCACACTATCAGAACTATCAGCTGACATAGCTAAAATTAAATCTATGGGTCGTAATTAGAATTTAAAGGGGTACTCACACATTGGTGGGCTTCAGATTCAATGATGTGAGCTGTGAAAGCTGCCTGAACATGTTATAACTAAAAGAAAGTAAAACAGATCTTATGCAAAAGAGTTCAAAAATGGAAAATAAGTCTTACAGCACTACTGTACAGAAACTAGCTAGCTTAGAAACATTCATACTATGCCAGAGCTAACTTAGAAACGTGTATACTTTGCCAGAGCTAGCTTAGAAACATGCATACTTTGCCAGAACTAGCATAGAAAGATGCATACTATGCCTGAGCTAGCTTAGAAACATGCATACTATGCCAGAGCTAGCTTAGAAACATGCATACTTTGCCAGAGCTAGCATAGAAACATGCATACTATACCTGAGCTAGCTTAGAAGCATGCATACTTTGCCAGAGCTAGCTTAGAAACATGCATACTATGCCAGAGCTAGCTTAGAAACATGCATACTTTGTCAGAGCTAGCATAGAAACATGCATACTATGGCTGAGCTAGCATAGAAACATGCATACTATGGCTGAGCTAGCTTAGAAACATGTATACTTTGCCAGAGCTAGCTTAGAAACATGCATACAATGCCAGAGCTAGCTTAGAAACATGCATACTTTGCCAGAGCTAGCATAGAAAGATGCATACTATGCCTGAGCTAGCATAGAAACATGCATACTATGGCTGAGCTAGCTTAGAAACATGCATACTTTGCCAGAGCTAGCTTAGAAACATGCATACTATGCCAGAGCTAGCTTAAAAACATGCATACTTTGCCAGAGCTAGCATAGAAACATGCATACTATACCTGAGCTAGCTTAGAAACATGCATACTTTGCCAGAGCTAGCATAGAAACATGCATACTATGCCTGAGCTAGCATAGAAACATGCATACTATGGCTGAGCTAGCTTAGAAACATGCATACTTTGCCAGAGCTAGCTTAGAAACATGCATACTATGCCAGAGCTAACTTAGAAACATGCATACTTTGCCAGAGCTAGCATAGAAAGATGCATACTATGCCTGAGCTAGCATAGAAACATGCATACTATGGCTGAGCTAGCTTAGAAACATGCATACTATGCCTGAGCTAGCATAGAAACATGCATACTTTGCCAGAGCTAGCATAGAAACATGCATACTATGCCTGAGCTAGCATAGAAACATGCATACTATGGCTGAGCTAGCTTAGAAACATGCATACTTTGCCAGAGCTAGCTTAGAAACATGCATACTATGCCAGAGCTAGCTTAGAAACATGCATACTTTGCCAGAGCTAGCATAGAAAGATGCATACTATGCCTGAGCTAGCATAGAAACATGCATACTATGGCTGAGCTAGCTTAGAAACATGCATACTTTGCCAGAGCTAACATAGAAACATGCATACTATGCTTGACCTAGCTTAGAAACATACATACTTTGTCAGAGCTAGCATAGAAACATGCATACTATGCCAGAGCTAGCTTAGAAACATGCATACTTTGCCAGAGCTAGCATAGAAACATGCATACTTTGCCAGAGCTAGCTTAGAAACATGCATACTATGCCAGAGCTAGCTTAGAAACATGCATACTATGCCAGAGCTAGCTTAGAAACATGCATACTTTGCCAGAGCTAGCTTAGAAACATGCATACTATGCCAGAGCTAGCTTAGAAACATGCATACTTTGCCAGAGCTAACATAGAAACATGCATACTATGCTTGACCTAGCTTAGAAACATGCATACTATGCCAGAGCTAGCTTAGAAACATGCATACTATGCTTGACCTAGCTTAGAAACATGCATACTTTGCCAGAGCTAGCTTAGAAACATGCATACTTTGCCAGAGCTAACATAGAAACATGCATACTATGCTTGACCTAGCTTAGAAACATGCATACTTTGCCAGAGCTAGCTTAGAAACATGCATACTATGCCAGAGCTAGCTTAGAAACATGCATACTATGCTTGACCTAGCTTAGAAACATGCATACTATGCCAGAGCTAGCTTAGAAACATGCATACTTTGCCAGAGCTAACATAGAAACATGCATACTATGCTTGACCTAGCTTAGAAACATACATACCTTTATTTAAAGAGAAAAATCAGTAACATATCTTCAAATATTTAATTTTCCTTGTGTAAGTTTCCTGGAAAATATTTGTCCAACCTGTTGATGCAATAATAATGCTATTGTATGTCTTATTACCTTTGCATTTTTTTCTAAAAAGGATATGTGTAATGAACAAATCAGTAATTTCACCTCCTGTTATCTTTCTGGTTAGAAAATTACAAAGAAATGTTGTGGCCAGCTACCAAGTTGCTGATTACTTATTCTGTGTACAGCAGTCTTTAAGCAAGAGAAAGAAAATTTGTAATTTTTACATCAAGCCAAATCTAACATCTGTACACTTCTTGGGTAACATCCAAGGCAGTGCTACTTGCTCTGCAACATGTTAGAAATATTTATTGTATACACTTTTCCATGACAGTGCTACTTCTCTGTAACAAGTTAGAACCATTTCCAAATACTTGTGTAACATCATTTGACTGTACACTTTTCCATGACAGTGCTACTTCTCTGTAACAAGTTGGGACCATTTCCAAATACTTGTGTAACATCAGTTGACTGTACACTTTTCCATGACAGTGCTACTTCTCTGTAACAAGTTAGAACCATTTCCAAATACTTGTGTAACATCATTTGACTGTACACTTTTCCATGACAGTGCTACTTCTCTGTAACAAGTTAGAACCATTTCCAAATACTTGTGTAACATCAGTTAACTGTACACTTTTCCATGACAGTGCTACTTCTCTGTAACAAATTAGAACCATTTCCAAATACTTGTGTAACATCATTTGACTGTACACTTTTCCATGACAGTGCTACTTCTCTGTAACAAGTTGGGACCATTCAATTTTTAGTATGCACATGATGACTGTGCCTTTTAAATGCAGACATGATAGGATAAAGATTTTTTCGATTCAGTTTCTTTTAAATTTAGATGTGCCAAATCAGCTTCTTTGATTTTGATGCTTTTAATGTTGATGTCATGATCTTTTTATGTTAGTATGTATATATCTTGCTAAATTTGACTACAACAATGTTCATCAAAATTGTATTGTTTGTAAATGAAGTACTGTTTTAATCCCTATGCATTTTCTCAAGTCAAATTTCCAATATGTTTGCCTATAAATACCTTGGCTGATCGATTAGATATTTGAGTGCTTTGCACTAACGACATCTATTGAATTTCATGAGTTTCCTCACATAATATGTAATGCCATCTAACCGAAAGTATGAAACAACAGGGCATTGTACATCTGCTGAAAATGGTGAAGGCAATTCATTTCAAAGGATACTTTGTTAACTTTAATATTGAAAGCCTGACTACATACTAGAAAGAAGCCATTACATTGTCTGTTTCCGGAATGTGAGATAGTAAATTATAGTAAAGCATGGCAGGTTATAAATTTACGGATTATTTCCCAAATTCAAGTTAGTGGTGGCATGAATGTGCAGTGTGAATTGCAGAGTGAAGACAGTGAAAGATGTAGTGGAGTTTCTCACAGAACGGGGGACAATAATTTGTAAACTTTTAGGTACTGGGATTAGATGAACAGCAGGCTAAGTTGGCCCTTCAGATGGCAAGGTCTCTCAGTATAGAACAATATTAATAACAAGATTAGGAATAGATATAGCTCTTAAACAGTCAACAGATTCTGGCTCAAACAATTAGAGGGATCAGATTGTGTGGATTTTGAATTCAGTAGACCCCTAACAGAGTGGAAACATTTAAGGGCATCAGATTGTGAGGATTTTGAATTCAGTAGAGCCCTTACAGAGTGGAAACAATTAGAGGGATCAGATTGTGAGGATTTTGAATTCAGTAGACCCCTAACAGAGTGGAAACAATTAGAGGGATAAGATTGTGAGGTTTTTGAATTCAGTAGACCCCTAACAGAGTGGAAACAATTAGAGGGATCAGATTGTGAGGATTTAGGAATTCAGTAGAGCCCTTACAGAGTGGAAACATTTAGGGGGATCAGATTGTGAGGATTTTGAATTCAGTAGACCCCTAACAGAGTGGAAACAATTAGAGGGATCAGATTGTGAGGATTTTGAATTCAGTAGACCCCAAACAGAGTGGAAACAATTAGAAGGATCAGATTATGAGGATTTTGAATTCAGTAGAGCCCTTACAGAGTGGAAACTATTAAAGGGGAGAGATTGTGAGGATTTGGAATTCAGTAGACCCCAAACAGAGTGGAGCAGGAAGAAGGATGTGCTTGATATTTAATTGCAAATAATGAACTAGTGCCATTTCTTCCTTCGCCATTATTTTGTACTCTTGCATTGTTTTCTTGGCAAGTGGTGAGATTACCCTGTCAGACATAATCCTGCTTGCATTTCTGTGCGTCTGTGATGTCGATGTGTACCTACAGGTAGTGAATCAATCCTTGATTGATAATTGTATTCAAAATTTAGGATCCTACTTTAGAATATTCTAGTAGAGCAATGTTACATAGTTGTCTCACTGATAGTTTTCATATAAAGAATATCAACTTTAATTACTTATGAGAATAATAGAATAGCACAGGATTCCTGTTAAAATATTTTAGATAATTTATTGATCTGCATTTAAGTAATCATACATCTGTACAAAATGGAAACAATTTGTTTGAACTTCATATTGAATTATTAAGTCTGCACCATAAAAAAGTCATAAAACATTTTTTTTAAAGTTTAACATTCTAAAACTAGCTTCAATTAACTACCATACAGGATGAAAATTATATTTTCTAACGTTTGTTACATTAGCTACTTTAGTTGCTGATTTGTAATCACTTTTACTTTTGATGTGATTGCAATTTCATTATTTTCACTCGATTTTTTTGTCATCCAAAACCTTTGTAGTAATTAATATATATTCAAGAATCATAATGATTGATATTTTGGTACATATATCAGAGTGTGACATGATGCATTGTGGGCCACAATGAAGAAGAACAACATGGGTCAAAAGTTGACCAATACCATCAAGCAGCTGTACTCTCAAGGCTACCAGTGCAGTAATTACTCAAGGTCCTATGGGGGACTGGTTCAAGACAACAGTTGGAGTACATCAGGGCTGTCTCCTATCACCCATGCTTTTCAACATCTATTTAGAGCACAACCATTAGCGAAGCCCAGGAAAACCACTGTGAGGTAGTCAGCATTGGAAGGTGTAACATCACCAGCCTCCAACCTCCACTCTGCAGACAACATTGATGGGTTGGCAGGCAGTGAAGAACCAGGATGAAACATCTTCCCAATTTGACATGAAGATTAGTGCTGAGATGACAAAGCTAATGACAAATAGTGGCAAACAAATCTCAGCCAAGATTAAAATCAGAGGACAGGAACTGGAAACAGTGGGCCAGTTCAAATATCTTGGTTCCATAATCACCGAAGAGGGATCAATACCAGAATTTTTGTCACGAGCAGCACAAACAACGGCAGCTATGTGAAAGCTAACACCGATCTGGAGAGACAAGAATATCTGTCTGATAACTAAAGTCAAACTATTGAGAGCACTAGTCAACTCAATCTTTTTGTACTCATGTGATGCTTGGACCCTGACATCAGAATTAAAACAAAGAATCCAGGCACTGGAATTGAGATGCTAAAGAGTAACAGAACCATCCTTGGCATCTCTTACATGGACCACAAATGAAGAAATGCTTAACACAATCAGGCACAAAGTAAGCCAATATGATGACCTCCTCACCACTGTCAAAAAGAGAAAGCTGAAATGGTATGGCCATGTCACTAGAGCCAACAGTCTATCCACAACAGTACTGCAGGGCAGCTTCCAGGATAGCAGAAGGAGAGGTAGACAGAGAAAAAAGTGGACTGACAACATCACAGAATGGACCAGGAAAAGTTTTGCAGAGACAGGCATTAACACATGATTGAGACAGGTGGAGGGAACTGGTCAGATGTTGAGAAGCAGAGTGCATCAGTGACCACACCAGGTCAAGAGACTGATGATGATGACATATATAGAATTTTTATTATGGCTTTAGCTGTTTCATTGTTAATTGCAAATTTAGGAGTCAAATATACTGATATATCTCTTAGCATTAATTCTGTTTATACATTTGCAAAAGGCCGATAGTCTAGTATGCAAGAAAGATTCCTCATGATCTTTTTTTTTCCATGAGGCTATTCATAGTGTAAATGACATCACTCTTGAAGTTTTATATAAAGTTTCATCGTGTAGAATCATCCACATAGGTAATTGTACATTTATTAAATATGCATAAAGTTTGAAGAAAAATAAGTTGTAACCACCCAATAAAAGTTTTAGTGACCCTCATTTCTTGGTCCAATGATTTTGTTAACATTTTATATTAATAGTTGGGCCCCGAGTGGCCACATGGTCTAAAGCGCTCTCCATTACGGATCACTGCCATCTCTCCTGTCTGCGTGGGTTCGAGTCTGAGATTCGGATAATGTAGTTATGTGAGAAAGCTTGCCAGTAGTTTCTCATGGGTGAGTGATTCTTTCGGGGGGGGGGGGGGATTTCCCGGGTTCTTCCTCCACCAATTATACTGGCCGCCATGTATAGCCTATCATGTGCTGAAAAATGGCGTTAAACCCTATAACAACAACATATTAATAGTTAAATGCTCTGGTAGCTTAGTGATTAGAGCATCCACCCTGGGTGCAGGAGGTAATGGTTTCAAACCCCAGCCAAACCATACCAAAGACTTCTAAAAATGGTACTAAATGCTGCCTCGCTAGGCATTCAACATTAAGTGGTTAGTGTTAGGACTGGTCGGCCTGGTGTCAGGATAATGTGACAGAATGGGACGTGATACTAAATGTCTCGTATAATGCCCCAGTGCTAGAACACTTTAAACTGCCACACTACAGACATCATAGTGATATGACTGGAAAATTGTTAAGGCTACATTAAAAATCGAAAACACACACATAGTTAATTTTTGGTAATATTGTTGCTAGCACGGTCATGAAACTTCATGCATGTATTTACCATGATGAATTCTACTCATTGTCACCAAAATGGGTTACAGTGATAAAGTTTTGTTTTCATGCTTAAGTAATTATGCTGAATTTTAACATTTAGCTTTCTACATCAACACTACTGCTTGTTCTGTTGTGTAATTCTGTATGCATTCAGCTCAAGGAGCACCATATGCTTTCATGGCATGTAGTGCTTTGTGTAAGGGTTATTTATTTTAGAATTTATGATTGTTACTCAACTGTTGAAATTAAGCCACTGTGATGTTGTAATATGTACCATTGTTTTGTCTTGTGGTCATTTATGTAATAATGTACTATGTGTACCGTTGTTTTATCGTGTACCATTGTTTTATCTTGTGGTCATTTATGTAGTAATGTACTATGTGTACCATTGTTTTTTCTTGTTTGATTCCCTTCACGCGCAACATTTATGTGCCTGCTTATGTAAATATGTACAGATCCTTTTATGAGTGATTTTATATTGCATTTTCACTTGTGCCAGATCAGATAGTGATATAGCACAAGCAAATAACATGAAATGTAATATTTGTTTTACCTTTCAAATAAGAAGGAAGAAAACATTTGTGGAATATTACCAATAGTGATATTTACATTTCCAGTGGGAAGTTCAGCTAGTTTCCAACTGAAAAATTATTGTGAAAAAAATTTTGGACAGTAAATATTATGATCACTATATACAAGGGTTGATTTTCTTTCTCCCTACATCAGCAGAATGTTTCAGTAAGGATTAGTTATTAGTTACTAAAATGATGATGATGTAATGGTTAAGGATAATTCAACATTCAGTAAAATTGAAAAGAGAACTTTAAGGAAAAGAACATTTGATGTATTGTTTAAATTGTTTGATCATAATAATGTATGTCCTCTTTAATTAGGTATGTTATAGTTATCAATATTACCCGATCGTAATACAAGTCTTTACTTCACTTCATTACATATCCAATCATGCCAGGGGAAAACGACATTAAAATCATTTAGCTTATTTTAGCACTAAAAATACTGATGTATGTTTAATGAGATTAACGTCAAACAGTAGCTCTTAAATCTAGATTATGATGGTCATTAGTATATGCATTCTATCTCAGTACTTGACCTTAATACCTAATTTCAGTTAGATAATCATTTGTTCCCAGAATTAAGATTATTTCAGTAATAATATCTAGCATTTACTTTGTATTTACTTAACTGCAATCCTGGCATCATGGTCAACAAATTTTTGTTTGTATATCCATTTGTTTCTTGAAGTACATTAGTGGATCATAATATGTTTGGGGGACATCCATTACCTTACTGGTGCCATATCTCACCCAATACAAAGTAAGGAATGTGTTAAAACCGTAAGGATTGGCTAACAATAATGATGCTGAATTGTGTGCTTGCCTCAACAAGTTCAACAGAAAGAGGCTCGACAAGAGTAGTCTCCCCTTGAATATAGGGATTAGCACTACATGGCTTATACTTTTCAGGTAGTACTTCCACTTGTGTCTATGTACAGTATGACGAAGTTGAGCTTGTAGCCCGTTGAGATATAAATGAATTCAAAGAAAAACACTTATTTATTCCAAAAAAATAAAATGTATGCGTTTTATCACTCTTACACCAATGACAATGAATAACGAGTATATATGTGAAGTTACCAATATAATATATAACAAAAGTAAGCACTACTGTGATTAACTTTTAGTAGTCATATACACCTATTACATTTTAGTAGTCAAATACTACCATGATAAACATAGGTCAGGCCTCGCGTACAACGGTACTGCTGCCATGCTGCTTGAGGGGTAAAACTGGCAACCTCGGGTCCACAACACGTAGATACATTACCAATTACTTCACTCATATTAGCTCATATTGCCTCCGATGCATCTCAGAGCTTAGATACTCATAGTCCAATCTAGTTACCCAACTTGTTGGCTCAAACTAAACCATAACGTGTCACACTGAGAGCTAAGCGTAAAATGAGCCTACCCTGCAGTATCGGCTGCAAAATACCTATATGCCTAAAAACAATATAGCCGTATGCTGTACTTGGCATGTTCTACATGGATGATTAAAGCATCTTTGTTTCCACGTCAATGCTGGAGCGGTAGGCGGGGGGAGGACGGGTACACAAATTTGAAGTCATTTGTCAATTAAAATTCGAATTGAATTGAACTTGTTAAGTACAGGAATTTGTTTCCCATCCTAAATGTATATATGTGTATCTCTCTCTCTCTCTCTCTCTCTCTCTCTCTCTCTCTCTCTCTCTCTCTCTCAGTTTGGCACACTTTACCATCTAAAGCAAGGATATCAAACGCGCGTCCCGCAGAACGCATGCGACCATACAAACCGTATCCTGTGGCTCGCAAAATGATAGTCGTCAAAAGGTGTCATGAAAGATAACAAAGATGGTGATCGAAAATGCCCTCATGCGGCCATCAGGTTGGTTTGAGTTTGAGACCCCTGATCTAAAGTGTGTGATGCACAAATTCTATGTATTTTATTAGTTTGATCTGTTTTCAAATTCGAACAGAGTAACTCTACAATTTAATAAACAGAAAAAGCATCATACTGTTCCACATTTTTTTTACCATAACCAACAACAAAATCTGTTGACAGTTAATATTTTTTGTATGAACATTTACTGCCAGTTAATTGGTAAAATCGAAACTCGCTCTCGGCAGTCACAATTTTGGATCGTGTGAAACGTATGGTGAGCAATGCAACGTAAATTGCAGTCAGCCAGTGTAGGGCATATTTCACAAACGGATGAATGAAAACACGCCGTACGTAATAACCAGTGTTTGAGATACAATTTGCGTACGTAGAGGGTTTTCGTCACAATCTTAAATATAGGATAGCCAAAATTCTCATTGCACACTCACTTCCACTCCTCTCCTTGAACTTCATGCAGGATACAGATATCGACGTATCTAAGATAGGATTTCCCCATGTCGCTTATAAACCCACAAAGCTGTAGCCTAATGTTAATTTGCTATAATGTCGCAAAACAAAAGAAAATGTCGATTTAAAGTTTATTTATGGTTTGTTTATATAATCAGCAGACCATTGTTAACAATGGATTCCATTTTGAAGTCATATTGTGTGTGTATGTGTGTCTGATCTTAGAATTATAACGTACCTTTAACAACATTTCAATCGTATCTCTACGATGTCTACAGTGTGACAGTTAGTACTGGGGCATGATGCCGCAGACATGTAGCATGATGTCCCACCCAGTCATATTATCCTGGCACCAGACCGACCAGTCATAACATTAACCTCTTAAAGCTGAGCGCCTAGCGAGGCACTGTTAGCACCATTTTTATGAGTCTTTGGTTTGACTCGGCCGGGATTCGAACCCACGACCTCGCATCCGAGGCGAACGCTTTAACTTCTAGGCCACCGGAGCGGTCGCACTATATACTAATGCTAATTTAATAGTCGTTATATAGCATCTCAGTTTTAAAGATGCATTTGCTGTTGTATTTGTTGATGTTAATGTTTGAAAATAAATTTGATAGCATGAACACAATTCTCATAGGAACAAACGAAATTTTAGTATATCCCCCGCTACAAAAAAAAACTGAAGATTTTGTGAGTCACCTTTAGTGTTTGAATACACTGTGTAATATCTTTTTTTTAAATCCTGGATAGTAAGTGTTGTTTCGTAATTGTTTATGCCTAAAAAGTATAGAAAATGGCTATTATTCCCCACTAACTTTGCTTTTGTCACCAGGACAGTGATTTTTTAAAAATATTTCAAAGAGAAAACGGGAAAATTTGTCTTTTCGTTAACATAAAGCCAGAAAAAGAAGATATGAATCAAAGTTGACATGTATTTGTGTTAAAGTAATACAAAAATGACCACAAAAGATTTACAAATGAGTCGTTTTTCGAGATTTACAATTAATACTGTAAATCACTTTCAGTAATCAGCCCTCACATGTAGACTTCCATCATGTTCTCGTTATAGTGTCTTTGGTAGCGGCGTTTAAAGTCTAGTAGATCCTGGTAGATGCGCTTGCCTTGCTCAAATACGCGCTCTTGCTCTCATTTAAATTATCAAATTGAGCATCAAGGATATAGACTTTGAGAGGGACACCCTGCAGCCCATTGTGCAGTTCTTCACCAGAGTCTCAACAAGCACCACATAGTTTTCGGCTTTGTGATTACCCATGAATCACCGAATCACCCCGACAAAGCTGCCCTGAGCCTCTTTCTCCTTACTAGTGAGCTTCTTGGGGAATTCATTGCACTCCAGGATCTTCATTATCTGTAATCCAAGGAAGAAACATGCTTTGAACTTTGTCTCAGACAGCATAGGGAAGAAGTCTTGAAGGTACTTGAAGGCTGCCGACCCCTTATCTAGAGCTCTGACAAATTGTTTCACAAGGCACAATTTGCATCAGCACCTTCCGTAGGTCCACCAGTGGCTCCCACTTGACGGTGTTCCTCCCCACAGAGAACTGCGTGTAATGTGGCCAGACCAGTCTGTGGTAGTGGGAATTAGTGTTATCGCTGTCCCACAGGCAAAGATTGCAGGGAAACATGGTAAAACCGCTTGGAGACATATCAGGAATGCCGCTATTTTGAAGTCTCCAATAACCTCCCAGTCGTACTCATCATACCTCTGAGGTGCACCGAGTGAGCTAGAGCAAGACACGCAAAGAATCAGGAAAGAGAATGGAGACACTTTCTCTGATCTGCAACTTGCACACTTTCATCCAGCAAGTTCCGCTGCTTGAGCCTAGACATTCAAAAGCTCGGCCTTCGACTTGGTGAGACCAAGATCTCTGATCAAGTCGTTGAGGTCTTTTGGGCTGGGGCAGTAGGGATTTTCTCCTCGGCTCGACCTCTGAATTTGCCATCTGGATCGACAACGTCTTCCTTGCTCTCTGACTTCCTGCTCTCTTTTACAGACGGCATCTCTCTCGTCGTCGGAGGAGTGAGTACTGGGAGCTCAGGCACCGGGGCTATGGATGAAGTACGGTCCCGACAGGCATGCCGAAATGTGCCTTGTAGACCTCATACATCTTAGCAGATGCTTCCACGAAGTACCTTTTCGCTCTTGTTTTGATCAACTGACCGAGACATAGCAAAATGCCTTGCAGCCTCTTGATGCCATCTCAGAACAATGCAGATATGTATCAACTTACGCAGCTGGAACTAAAATTAAACTCGTGGGTTTAATGCCCCTGTATTTATACTACAATTTGTATTATTGGAAAGTTCTAAAGGTTACTCCAAGTGTACTCAGCACTGAATCTATCTGGAATTTTCTGAAAAATAGTCCGATATCAAAATATCACTGTCCTGCTCACAAAAGCAAAGTTTGTGGGGAATAATAGCCATTTCTTACACTTTTGAGGCATAAGCAATTAGGAAATAACACTTACTACCCAGGAACAAGAATAAATTGTTACATGGTGATATACTCGGGGAATAAAAGAAAGTACGATGGAATTAAGAAAAGGGCGAACGATAAAAAAGAACGAAAGAAGGAATGAAGCAAACAATATATTTTTAAGTCATGTTTTATTAGCAATATGCATAAAGTGAATATGTACACGTGTTAAATAAATATTATAATTTTACTGCAATGAAAAGTGGAACAAATCATGGCATACAGCTTTGCTTATAAACTATAACAAACTGCACACATTTGAATCTATTTGTGGCTCTCTTATATTGCACATTAAAACCAGTATAGGCAGGAAAAACGAGCATGATGATATCAGATACGATCTGGGTAAGTCCGATTTATCAACAAAGCATTGTGATGTTTAAATAGCTGGTAGATGACGAAAATCAGAATTTATTGTGCATTTTCAATAAATTTATATAAATGATTTGGTAACCCGATAAATATTGACTTGCATTTATATATAGAAACATAAAACCCATGATTTTAAAAACTTTCCTACTGGCATGTGAAATAATCGTTTCGCTCATAATCTTAACTATAGAGCGGACAATCTTAATTTTCAGTTTCAACTTCTTTGTCATTTATTTCAAATAAATCATATATATATATATATATATATATATATATATATAGAGAGAGAGAGAGAGAGAGAGAGAGAGAGAGAGAGAGAGAGAGAGAGATTATGGCGAAATATTTAGGTTCGAAATGAAGACATGTGACAAATACATAATCTACAGTGACTGGACAAGGAAGCGGGCACAGACCAGTAGATATTATAATTCGTGGACTAATTTTATTTTCAATTGAACATTAGAAAAGGAGACCTAAAATCAAAGCACGAACTGTTTAGTGACATTTAAATCATCATCCGTCCTCCAGATAAAGGATCATGAATACTGATATAAAAAAGTGAGACTACATGATGAAAATTTAAAATGACTTAAAAGATAATGCCGCATACAAGGAAGTTAAGGAGGATTTTACCAAAGGAATGGAAACAATAATATTAAGTTGTAATATAAAATTTTTACAAAAAAAAGACGTTTATCGAAAGTACTAAACACAAATATCTACTACCCCCTAAGGACACTAAACTGGGCAAAGTCCAAGTTAACCCCAACAATTCATTAGTAAAATATATGTGAGAACGGTTGTCAACGGGACAATCCGTTCAACTGAGAAGTTGGCACCTTGTATTGAAAATCATTTAGAAGAATATTATGGATCATATATCAGGAACACACCAACTTCATTAAAAACAAACAGTACCATTGAACATCCACGACTAGAACATACAATATGATTTTGCAGTCATTAAACGTCTCTACGCAATAAGTCCAAGATAAATACTGTTTGGGAAAACAAAAAAAATTTACCTTCGCCGTTAGACAATATTTGCCAACTCGGGGCCCACCCATAGGATCACATCTATGAATAAACTGTGCAAGAATATTCATAGCAGACGAGGAAGACAAATTGTGTAGTGATCAAAACGTATAACAGTGCACATTAGCTCCTAGTTGACGATATTTAGGTTGTTTGGATCCATTAATCTGATGATCTCAGGAAGTTGTACAGACTATCTAATTCAATGCACCCGAAAATTCAAGTAACGATGCGCTACTTTTCGAAAAGAATTAGAACTCCTGGACACTGACATTCCTAGAAAGGGTTACATCATAACAAAACTGACCGTCAAGCCCACTGACAAACACATTCATCTCAATATTAAAGCAAATCATCCTGAAGCTATAGAAAAAATTCAGTCATCCAGATGTTAAAAAACGCGCAAGGTTACAGGTGAACGAATAATAATAATAATAATAATAATAATAATGACTTTGTATAACGCATAATCTTTAGAAGCTCTAAGCGCTTTAAAACATCTATAAAATGATTACAAACAACAAAAAGCAAAAACCATGAAATTGGAAAACATAAACAATGCTGAAAATATTTAAGGTAGGAAACATTTTTAGGTCTTTAAGTATGTTCTTGCAGTCGAAAAATTTGAGTTTTACGAGCACTCTTGAAAGGGATCACTGGCATCGTGTCTAATTTCAATTGGCAATTTGTTTCACGTTGCTAGGCACTAGTATGCAAAAGGGTTCTAGGTGCTTTGACCACAGGTGCTTCAACCATAGGTGGTTTGACCATAGGTGGTTTGTCCACAGTGGGGGTTTGACCACCGGGGTTTTGTCCATAGGTGGTTTGTCCACATGTGGTTTTATAATAATAATAAACTGTTATTTAGAGTTTAAAATTATGATTCAATTAATGAAATTTTATGTGACAAGTTTCCTTTGAGTTGCCAATAAGTGAATGCTAAATAGTAATTAACATGTGATAAATAAAAGTCAATAACAGCTTGTTTTCGGTCCGCATAAAGGCTGTGCCAGGTCTACTCGATTTATTATTAAACAGAAAATGAACACAAATTAGGCAACACGTCCAACGTTTCACAAATTAAGGCTGTAGATCTACTAGAAAATTACACTCAGTCCTACAAAATACATACCGCATATAAATGATAAAATCAAATCAAAACATTAATGTCATGCAAATATTATAGTTAATGGAATAACAGTTTTATGGTTAACTAATTGACAGATGTGCAATAGCAGGCAAATATGTCAGTACATCTACACGCCGGCATCTCAAAATCGAGATCGTGTATGTTTTTAATCCCTCACTTTAATCCCCAAATATACTTACATCTAATGCTCCAGCAACTAATCATAGTCTTTTCATATTATTCTTACCACCTATGGTCAAACCCCCTGTGGTCAAACCCCCGCTGTGGACAAACCCCCTGTGGTCAAACCCCCGCTGTGGTCAAACCACTTATGGTCAAACCATCTATGGTCAAAGCACCTGTGGTCAAACCTCCGCGTACCATGCAAAAGAACGATGTCCATATGACTTCGTTTTCATAGTGGGAATAATGAGTATGCGATTGTCAGATGAGATGTATCTTGCTGGTTTGTCCGAAGAGAAGTATCTTGTTGGTGTGTACACATGGGTGAGGCCAGATAGGTATACTGGACTGGAGTCCGTGAGCGAAACGTAGCAGAGAGAACAAATTTTGTCTTTGATTATGGATCGAATGGAGAGCCAGTATTGGGTACATAGCAGTGGGAAGGTGTGCTCTGGTCTCGGTAATCTAAAGATGATCAGAGCAGTTGTGTTTTGAAGTTTCTGGAGTAATGAGACAAACCAGACATCAATGAGTTACAATAGTCCAGTCTTGAAAGTACTAATGAACACACAAGTGTTTTAGTGGCATCAATTGAAAGATGTTTGCGAATGGAGCTGATGCGTCTCAGCTCAAGATATACATCCTTGCATATGTTCATGAGAATTTTGTGCAATATGTGAGTACTGTCTAGAGTAACACCTAGTTTTCGTACTGACTGTGAATTTAATGTTGGTGTTCCTGATATTTATTGTCTGAGGTAACTGATGTGAATGAGAAAGTCTTTGTGTTGTGATCATCTTGTTACATGTCATCCCTGATTTCATGTCAGAAATGCACCTCTCTACTCATTGGATGGTAGCATCAACTTCAGTTGGGCGGCTAGACTTGTATATATGGGTGTCATCAGCACACAACTGGTGAGCCACTGGGTGGCTGAGTATATAGAATGAAGCGAACAGGTCCAAAAACAGACCTCTGTGTATCACCACAGCATAGATCAACTGGGCTGGAGTGTATTCCATTTGCAGATATAATTTGTATCCTGCTGACTAAGTAGGACTTGAACAACTGTAAGGCGGTATTGTGAATGCAAAATACATGCTGGAGACTGTGAAGTAATATATCACGGCTTATTGTGTCAAATGCTGCATACAAATCAAGGTGGGTGAGGACTATAGTCTTTCCGCTATCCGAAACATAGATGATGTCATTAAATACTTTCTGAAGAATAATTTCACTGCTGTAGCAAGGGCGATATGCAGTCTGTACATTGCTAAAAGACTTTGAATTCAAATGAGATAAAAGTTGTGTTAGAACAACTTTTTTAAGATTATTTTTATATAAACGAGAGATTATAAACTGAGAGGTAGTTCTTTACATCGTTATGGTCAAGTGTCGGTTTCTTCAGCAGTGGCTTTACGATGGCAGTTTTGAAAAATTATGGGAATTCCCCCGATGAGAGATACTAATAACATCAGTTAGTGAATGCAATATTGGGTCTAAGCACTCAAGCAGCAGTGATATTGGAATTGGATCAAGTTCACATGACTTTGGTGCACTCTTCATCACGGTTTTCCGTACTATATCCACAGAGACAGGTTCAAATGCTCCTAATGGTTGTCGCTACAATTCTGTATCGTAACTGTATGGTGACTACGAGTAATTTAAATTGTATTGTCAAGCGTATCTATAGCGGTTTTTACTTTGTCACGAAAGAAATTTGCAAATAGGTCCGGCAGGTCTACTAGAGAGATTAGTTTGTTAGTTAACTCGAAGATCTCTTTGCAGCTGGAACTCTCCGTGATCTTTGTACTGCAGTGGAATAATTTAGCTAAATGGACTATGTTTGTGACGATCTTCTTAGCGGCTTCATAGATTTGTTTATGAATAGTGAGTCTGGTGGAAAGCCGAAGCCTCACTGCTTTACGGCGGTATCTATTCGCAGTGCGAAGCTGGTCCCTAACACTGTTATACCATGGATATCACCTTTGAATTGATACTCTGCATTGAACGCAGGCAATTATCGAGTTGTTCTGATGTAGGAAGCAACAAAATTGTTATGTTTTCTCGGATGTCATGCATTAGTTGGTTCTGTTTATCATACGGAGGTTTCTCCTAGTAGTAAATAAAGGTGGAGGGTTAGGGACTGATACGTCCAGATGGCATATAATGCAGAGGTGATCTGATGCAAGTTCATGGGATACAAGGGTGGATCGCAGAATATTATCATCAAGTCTATGAATAATCCAGTCTAAAACGTTACCAAGATTATGGGTGGGTTGCTTAACTGACTGTTTTAGGTTGAAAACATGAATGGAATCTATGAGTTTTTGACGTGTATGGGTTTCCAGGATAGTCAAAGTGAAAGTTAAAATCTCCAATAATAGTTAGGTTGCCACCTTTCACATTCCCATACTTCGGAAGATTTGGAAACTCCAACATAAAGAAAGATTCGGTCAGCTTGTTTTTTCTATTAGGAGGAGGGCGGTAGAGGCAGAAAAATGGACTGACCATTGCTCCAGTGTGAACGTGGTTTGCACTAGTTCAAAAGATGTAAGGCAGAAATTGAAGATTGTGTTGTGACATTTTATCATGGAATTCTTGGTGATGACAGCAATTCCACCTCCGCTAGAGTGGCGGGGGAATGACTGGATGGAGTAAGCGGTTATTGTTGAATCCGAGCACTTGGGCTCATCGCCTGATGTTTTTAGCCATGTTTCTGTCAGGAAGAAGACGTCGTTATTCTGGTCGTTGACAAAATTAACTATTTATGTGCGCTTTTCCAGTGGTCCTACTGGTTGACTGGCGATCATGTGATAGCGGTCTATTAAAAAACAAAGGACGTCTTAAGAGTGGACCAAGACAGCTGAGAACAAATCTAATTGTTCTCGTTTCCAAAACAAGGAGACGAAAAACACATACGAACTAAACAGCCAATGCATGATGTAACAAAATAATGTAGACGAAGATAGACAACAAGGATATATATCATGAAAAAAACACAAAAACGGAAGAAATGCGTCAAGCCGATTAAACAATTAGCGGCCATCTTTCCGGATAAAACAAATTATCTCAGAAAATGAAGATTAGTATCGTTGCAATCAGTAGAGATACAAATGCAAAAGGTTAATTGGACAGATAGGAATTAGACAGATAAGACTTAGTTGTCTCTCTTCCATTGCATGTTCAACCCCCTTCTTTGTAGCCCCAAATCACAGTACTATTCAGTTTGCTTCACCACAAGAGCTTGGTCAATATAATGCAGTTACTATTATTAAAAAAGTAAGTCTATGGCTTGAGAGCAAATAATTTTACAGCATTCGTTTTTTCAGTGAAACACGATGTTCTTTGATTCTATTAATTTAATGTTACTGGCTATTAAAAGTTTCAACGGTATTATATACTATTCGAAATATACAATCTCTGCCATCGTTGTAAGTTAAGAACTGGCTTAAATGAAGACACTCTATGAGACTCGCATATGTTGTGCTGTTCGCAAAACAACGGTAAATTTTAGTTGAAAAATAAATCAGTTTCCGTGACATTTCTTTTCATGGAAGTTAACGATTTCTCAGCTGCTTTAATTCATTCGGGGATTTTAGAATGTGCAAGGAGTCTAATAAAATGACGGAAGACAAACGAGTTACACTGGCAACCATCATAGACTATTTATATAAATAAAACATGATTTTACCTCATATTCTTGTTTTAGGGTACGAGTATTTTTCAATGGTATAATACATGTACAGCATGCAACATGCATTATTATCGCTAATCGCTTCAGAGATTTAGATTCCACATACAGCGTGCATGATTATCGTTAATCACTTCAGGGATTTAGACTCTGGATCATTTTAATTTGTATTATTCACCCGTCAAAATTTCTCTGCAAGTTCAAAACAACATATTCGGAAAAAAATTGTTTTACCCAGTTTACATGTGAACCTAATTTCAACTTTTGCATTCAAGTCTGCATAAAAAAAAATGTTTTTTATTGTGTGACATTTTTCTCACAAGATCATTCAGTTTTCAAGGGTATTTTAACTTTCTTAGCATCTGATTCCCATACTGAAACCAGTCTAATTACAATCGCTCGGAATATTTTGAACACCTGCAATAATGGCCACGTGATCATGTGAAACTTAGAATAGCCAGTATATTTTCGTGATAATGAGTGCCATTGTGCAAAATGACAACTTATACATCCATAATAGTTTTATTTAGTCATTGTTAATACAAAGGAAATCACAAGTCAAAGCATTTTATAGAATGATGCAAGTGGGTATACAGTTTTGAAATGGACTATATCCATTTGTGACATGACCAGGTAACACATCACCAGTCTTAAATGTTGTTTGTTTTTGCAACACACACAGTTATCGTGAATACCTTCTTTAGAATAGGCAACGGATTTTGATGCGTGTGAACCATGACGATCCCTGAACGGATTAGGCTATCGCTGACATGTTAGAAGAAACTCTGTTGATGCGTTAATGTTTTCAAGAAATATAAGAACGAAAAAAGTCCCTGCAGCTTGAAGGATACTGTATTGCTTCTCCTCTCGCCAAGAATTCAAATGTCACAAATAATTAATAAAACATATTTGGACACTTCCAGACACTTCCTGATAATTAATAACAGCTCTGATTATTGCCAATTTATTTGGAAAATCTTACCATTGAGATACGAAAAAATATATACGTCGTTTGAGCCAGACATTAAGGTTACACATGCAGGTAGGCCATTGCGCAGTACAGAATGACACATGTAATTTTAGAATCAATACATGCAACTGGAGAGAAATCTTGTAATAAACATGTCGTGACATTTTTTCTCTGATACATAAGGTTTTTGATATAAATTCCTTCACTTGTCTTCCATCCCATTAATGGTTGCAAATGGTCTCAGGGATATGGATGGTAATTTTATCTCCTGCACCGAGTGTCCCATCGATGAAACTGGTTTCTCACGAGGTGTAAGGGACTCTGCAAGCTTTGGAAGAAAAATGCCAGAGTTTTCCTTTTGATTTTTAACATGATTGTATTCACTGTCATCTGCATCCCCTCTGACAAGAGATGTAAAGTTGTCTTTTCTTGAAATACCTTCTCCATCAAGCATGGTAGCCTCAGCGGCCTCCCTTGAATGTTCCACGGGTTCTTCACCTTCTTCTGGAATTATTTGGTAGTTTTCATTTTTGTCTTTCTTTTCTTTGGCTCCATCTAAGGTCTCGTCTCTCCTTGACTGTAGCTGTGTGATAAAGTGTGAAGGGTTACTCTTTTTCTTCTTATATTCCACATGCACAGAAATGTTAAAAGGTTTACTATCCTCTATAATATCTGTTGTTTCTTTCAGAATTTTGTCCTGATCAACAACAGTTCTATCCATATCTACGTCATATTCTGTTTCATTTACATTTACGTTTACTCCATTGACCGCTAATGGCTGCAGCGTATTCTCATTTGTCGGATATTCTACTTGTTCCGGATTGTATTCATTTTCCTCCATTATGACCGGGTGCAGATTTTCTTTATCATCCATCCCAAGTCCATCCTGTGCGTAATTGTATATTCCAAGGTTCTGATCAAGGTTTGTTTGGAATTCAAACGTGGTTTTATTGAGAGGATATACTCTCCTTGGTGACCTGGAAGATACCGAAGGCATTGAATCTCTTTCTCTGTTTGTCTCCACAACGGGAGACAGCGTAGGTTTAAGGTCCCTTGGCGTTTCTAATTGCTGAGGCGTTTCGTCGCCATGAACTGTTAATACCCCTGTTCCAAAGAAAGCGTCAGTGTTCCTTCTGGATGACGGGGGAGCCATAGGGGACTCTACGGGCCTTGTATTACTTCCCGGCCTAAGATGATGGAATTTCTGTACAGACATTGCTGTAAATATTTCCATCCCCTCTGAAGCGTCTGATTGTTGCTGTCCATCCACGTGTCCTAAAGGGGGTAGCTTTGTTCTTTTCATAATCTTTTGTCCGTTGATAAAATTGGAATGAACAAAATGTATATGTTTATTTAGATCGAATACTTTTTTGTATCGTCTTTGAAATTCAAGTTCATCGTGAAGACTACCGTAACTATTATTCTGAACGTTAAGTCTGCTTTCCGACCCAACCGGCACATGAGACGGTAATTTCTTTTTATTAGATTGCATACTTCCAAGGAAACCAGGGTGGTAGATAAAATTCGGCTCACTCATATAACCCGCCACACTGAATGTGCTGTCAGTACCACTTCCTCTCTCGGAGTACTGTGACCCATGGCGGTCAGGTCGCGATAATCGCCCGTCTTTTTCATCATCTTGACTTGGTTGTATTCGTTTCGATTTTATGCCGAGAGGAGAACCCTCATCTCTTGGTTTATTCAAGTTGTGCATCCATTTATCTATGTTATCTTTCCAGTACTCTCCGATTTTCCCGTTACGTCGCCTTCGCTCATGTGACATCCGCCAGGGGTCGCCAGTCTGTAGCGCTGGTTTCTCTGGGTATATCAGCTGCCTGCAAAGCAGACGACAATAAAATAAATTAATTGAACTATGGCAGTACTAATATTCCATTCGAAACACTTGGCGTGCATTACTAATTTCGAAGTAAATTTTGCACTTGCTAGGGTGAAAAGGGGTGAGTGGGTGGCCGACTAAACCTGAAAATAACAGTCGTATTCTGTTAGCATTGCTACTTACTGTTCGATGTATTTGCCTCAAAACCCCGTAAGATTCTTTAATACGTTCAAAATTTAACTAAGGTTGTACCTTACAAGCTGATTTTAACAGTATTTTACATATCGATTGAAACCCAATAATATATACAATGTTCAGTACTTGGACAATTGTCTACTGAGTGATATAATTACCTTGTTTCTTTTTCCTGTATAATTATTGTTTTGTTTTTAAAGTTCCATTTTTATTAAGATAGCTTTAGAATGATTTTGTTATTCTGTAATTACGCTTCCATACACTTTAATAAAGTGCGTATGATTTTATTATTTTTAAAATTATATTTTAAAAAACCGAGGAACAATCAACAGCGCATTTGGCGAAAAAAATGGAAGATTATTCTGAACCGAATATATTTTATCGAAAGATTCTCTCTCTCTCTCTCTCTCTCTCTCTCTCTCTCTCTCTCTCTCTCAAAAAAACAAAAAAAAAAAACAAAAAAAAAAAACCACAAACAATTTGCACGAATCATACAAAGTCTTAGCAACAGGAATGTACTCTGCTGGTAATTTCACTCAAATGTGTCGTTACTGACTCTCACGAGATGCCATATTCGTAGACAATTGAAAAGCAAGACTTAATATTTAAGTTGATCCAGTTTAAAGCAATTAAATGATGATATGCATTATTCAAAATCACAGGTAGATTTATTTAATTAACTAATTTAAACTTCACATTGCGAGTGTCAACAACTACTACAACAAACAACAACTACAACTGCTATTACTACTACTATTACTACTACTACTACTACTACTACTACTACTACTAATAATAATAATAATAATAATAATAATAATAATAATAACAACAACAGCAACAACAACAATAATTTCACATTATCCGTATGCAAAAACAGAATGACTACATATCCAACATAAATTTACGAACTCGCTTCTATCACGCGCACCTGTTAATAGTGACCCAGACCTGCCGCCGCAAAATACGAGATTTATTTTCTAAGTGCAACGCAATTATCTCCCAGTACTCAGCGTAATGCAATGTGAAATGTACAGAACGATTCTAAAAACATACCTTGTAGAAAGTGACTATAAAAATCAATCTCAGATCTCTAAGCTTTGTCAGAAATAAAAGTAAAACATTAGTACCCAAAAATCATGGGCAGAAATCTTGTTTAACTTCGTCGTAGTTATTCTCTCTGCGATTATTCAGTCAGCAGTTTGCGGAATTCGCATTAGACAGTTTGCCGTCGATACCGTTTTAGAATGTAATAGGGTAGAACCAAATTAAAACTACTTACATTGAAATATATTGACGAAAGTATAAATGAACATTTTAATCTCTAAATAGCTCAGACCGTCAATTTGTTATCCATTTGGTGTGCCACAATCCAATTTAATATAGGCTGTTGCAATGTTTTATGTGATGCGACTTCATCGGCCTTTACAAACACAAGAGGACTCTGCTGCTAAGGTAGTATACAAATACAGTCAAAAGCTTTACTAAAAGCATCTCCTTCAAGAGCTGAAAACATTGGCTTCTGAAACAACGTGATTGCTTAACAGAGGTTTCTTACTACATAAATTTAGTTGACATGACCTTAAAACATGGCTGTTTTAAACACGCAATTGCTTAATACATGTGACCTTGTTGACTGACAAGTTTTCATTTGTATCTCGCCAGAGAAGTGCTTTACCCTGACAGAGATAGGTCTTGAAATAAATAGAGATAATATGCGCCATTTAAACTGTATGGAAATGACGTCTAAACGTTAATCTGTTTAATGAGATCTCTATTCAGGAAAAAAGTACTTACTACTGTAGAATATCAGATTAAAACCGTGGTAAAGAACTGAAGTGCAACAATGTGATATTTTAAGAGTGCTTTTTAAGAACGAACAGCCTCGGGTATTGATTCCTTAAAAAATGTCGAGGAAATTGGAGTAGACTGCCTTGTCCAAATACACACTACAGCAACCAACCCAGGATTCGAACCCATACCACCTTGTTCACAAGACCTCGACACTCACCACTGAGTCACTATGGTTCATGTCTCCATTAGTTGCCTCTAACGACATGCATGTGGCGGCAATTGACTTATTCTATATCCCCGAATCCGCTATATAACCAATCAGCTCGAAGAATCACGAATATTTCAGATTAAATCTTGGGATTGTTTCTTTTATTTCTTCTGTATTTTCTGTCAGTGTCTTTTAGTCGGTCAGTTTCATAACCATCTCAATAAACGGAATGGGATCATTCAGTAATGAATCGACACGTTATACCTGTTTTTGTTTTCTTTTTATAAAGACCGAAGCTAAGAAGATTTTGTCATTCTGATGTGTAACAATTGTCAAAGCAAAGAATTAAGGAAGCAGCATGGAAGGTAAGATTGGCGAGAGCTAATTATACACATAAGTAGGTTAGATTTTAGGTGCTTTAATAAGACCTTCCATTGCTCTAGCTGTAGAACTCAAAGTGATAAAAGGAACGGTTATCCTGTGCGCATAGGCAAGGCCAAGACTCGAAAAGATTTATCAGGAGCCGAAACCATTCTCTGGAAAACCATAGTAAGATCAACAGAGGAGATGCTTTATACCAATGCGGCACGGGTCTAAAGCGCTCACCGTTACGAATCATTGCCTTCTCACCTCTGTCTGCGTGGGTTCGAGTCTCAGATTCGGCCAGTGTGGATATGTGAGAAAGCTTGTCAGTAGCTTCTCGTGGATCGGTGGTTATCCTTCCCCATTTATACTGCCGCCACGTATAGTATGCATATATTGTGCTGAAAATGGCGTTAAATCCTAGAACAACAATAACAATAACCAAATCTGTAAATATTAATCAAGGACACACGGAACTAATTCATTTAATATAATAAACCCATCGTCGTAAGCCACGGGTGGTAATCTGTTATGCTCCGTTACACCCGTGACCGCCTGTACGAAGATTTTCTCGTTTCTCATGAATATGCATAAACAATCACTCGTTTAAATCATTCTCTATGAAAATTATGGTAAACAGCAGGGAGAAAATTGACTGTTCAGGCTTTGTAGACATAATATCAAACATATTATACCGCAATCGACTTTCTGTACCGTTGTGCAAACGAGATGAAATTGTACATTTTTGACACCACTGCGCATAACGAATGGAAAAAGTGGAGATCAATTCAGAATGCCTCATCCATCAACCTGTGCCCCATGGCCAGTCATATGAATAATTTTACCTGCTTGAAACTTGTATAACATATTACGCAGCTTAAAAGTAAAAGCAAACTTTCACTTCCGTCGTTCTTTAAACCAAGATAGGAAGAAGAAAAAAAAAACAAGCGACAGTGTATGAGCATAACATTGTCTCCATCTTATTCACATTAATGATAGAATCATCGTTGAGAACATAATTTAATTTTAATTTGAATTTCTTATTATGAACTAATCCAAGCAGCAAAAACTCGTATATCCTCTAATTTTTATTCACCTTTTTCTAGACTGGTTCTAATAATTTTATACAATTAGCACCGTGATTCTTAGGTATGTCTTTCACACACACACACACACACACACACACACACACACACACACACACACATACATACATACATACATACATACATACATACATACATACATACATACATACATACATACTAAACCCCGCGTGTTATATAATTTAATAAAGACAGGAACATGGTCTTCCATTTAAAGAAATCACGCTGAACATAAACTTCAAGATTTCCCCTATTGACTGTATAGAAGCTATACAATTACACAAGTGTCCTCTCCTAAATGTTTTTATACATCTGTGCCATTCAACTTAATGTAAAATCATTAAATGTGGTCCACATCCCTAATATGTGATCATTGCTTCGCGTCAAAGTGAACTATATTAATTTCCCAAAATATTTCAATCATTTGCAGACAAATACACTTAAAATCAAGTTAAGATTGAACACCTGACTGGCCGAAGTGACACACGGATATTACGGTGCAGTACTAAACTACGTGGGGTTTCTTTTAACAACTGATTCAGTTGACTAACGAGATGCCAGTCACATGCCAGCGCTAAATGAAAGTGTTATTCAAGTTCCTATCCTGGCATACATATTTACGAGACCATGTTATGGCAGTCTATGTTGCAACTGGAATTTTCCACAAGTCATATGTATCATGATTAGATGATCATAATTCTTGCTGGGGAAAAAACGCGATTAGATTCAAAGAATTTTGATGGGGAAGAACGTGATTAGATTCATAGAATTTTTAAAGGAAAAAAACTTAGCAATAACTAACCTGTCTGTCTGTTTCAATACCTAATTTATACTTGACACGTGTGCAATATTGTGAGCTTACATCTGAAATATGAACAGTTCCTTGGACAGAGCAATATATATTGGAGCATTCCGGTTTAGAACTATGGTTTGACTTTCAAGTTTTGATAATGGTCACCCCAATAAATTTGTAAAACCTAAAAGTTGAGTGTCCCTAGGATATTAGTCTTTTCCAAGGATCAAACTTCAGTTTTGTCATGTCATAATTTTCCAAAGTATCTTCTTCACCCACTCCCACCCACTTCTATTTCCTTACGACCCACCAAGCTCTTACCTTTAAAAACATGGACTTACCTCTGAGATGAGGCAACACAACTGAATAGCAACGATTAGATTTATCTATGTTAGGTAGGCAAATAAATGCCCCTTTGAGGACCAGTAAGTGTATCTCTTCTCGCTAAGTGATAACGTATGACATTGTGAAGTGTTTAAACGTTTACAAAATGATAAATCAGGGAGATAACACATAAGGGGCGACGGGTCGTTATCGAAATATCATGGGATATGACTGCTACCAAAAGGATCCGGAATGCGGCATGAATGTAAGCAAAAAGATCCCCGCGTATACCTAATATTAATTTTAAAATGCCAGGAACTCTTGTGAAAGGTCATCTCCTGTATTTTTGGCGTAGATTGAAGTTATAAAGATTGATTCTTCTAAGCTTTTTTAATTGTTTTCATTCTGGCATTTCTTTCGATATGAAAAATATATGTTGATGTTTGCATATTTAATTTTGTTGTATAAACAGTACGTGAAAATTGTATTACAATGTAGGTAACTATATGAAAATTATCTTTGGCGGAAGATATTTGATTTGCCACCGTTTGCATCTTTATGAAGGCATGTGTGCTACGATGTCAACAGTAGTAGTTTATAGTGATGTCTAACACAGGGGCATCATGCCGCAGACATGTAGCATGACCCACCAGTCACATTATTCTGATACTAACTGCTGAGCGTCAAGAGTCAAGCAAGTTGTTAGTACCATTTATATAAGTCTTTGATAAAACTTGGCTAGGTTTCGAACCCGTGACCTTCCGCATCCGAGGTGGACGCTCTAACCACTAAGGTCACCAGAGCAGTTTTGTCTGTAGCAATAAAACTATGTGTCATCTTACTCGGGCCTAATTCTCGTCGTCAAATACGGTAAAAAATATGATTTCTTATAATTTATTGGGTCATTCCAAACCAGATTATCTTAACTCGCTCTTTTTATATTTGTTTTTAAGAAAGTCTTTTAATTATCTTGAGGTGGACTTAACATGGGGGTGAGGTGTGGGAGTGATGAAGGGTGAAATTAATCTTCTTAGCATCGATTCGGCAGCAACTTTGTATATTAACTATGTTCGCAAAAAATATATTTTTGTCAACAAATGTAACTCAGTATTGTTATGTATATTTGATTTAATTTATATTTGATTTGATTTAATGGTTTGATTTTTAGTTTTGATTTTTTTAAAATTCCCTTACATGGTGTTTTAATGTATTTTTTATTAACTGGACTTTATATTTTTCAGAAATTTAGTTGTTTTTCGAACACCTAATATTGGAACTTTGTATTTAAAGCTGACCTAGTTCCTGACTTTGATTTGCGAGATGCAGTAAACAACACATTTATTTTTATGTCTTCTTTCTTAGTGTGGGTTTCAGAGAGCAAACTTGAGGCTGTACTAAGAATACGTGACTTTAGATGTAAATAGCCTCTAATTTGTTATTTCACAATTTTAGTTTTGCCAGTAGGTTGACCCTCATCCGGGCATCTGTTTTACGCATTATTCACATTTAACAGTGATGTTAAGATATATTTTCAGTTGGGGTTTTAAACACTTCTACATCAAGGTGTTTTCTTCTGTTGTGACCAGTTGGAGTTTAATATTTCAATTTTTCTTCAATTTATTTGGATTCTAAGAGATTATTTTTCCTTGGAAATATTTGTGCTCGGAATTAATTCTTGGACAAAGATAGTTATTGAAATTTACAAACTTCAAACACCGGGATATTATTTTATGTGGTTCTACAAAGAACTATAGTCACGTGAATACTATACGGATCACAGCATAGTTCATTGCCTTCCATTATGGAATTTCGTCGGGACTTGAACCCAAATTTATTAGAACATTTTATTATTTATTGCTAAGACTTCTATTTTTTAAGTCTTGATTATTTTGTGATTATTTTTGGATTTAATTCTTGAAACCGAAATTTTTTTTCACATATGTTATCTTGAATTTCTAGGGAAATAAATTATTTGTTAAGGTTTTCACAACTTATTGTCTTCACTTTTTCTTTGTTACTATTTATGAGAGCCTAAAATTGTAACAGTTATGTTTAGTAAAGAAAACGTTAAAGTTAGCGAAAGGTATGCTACATCTAAAGAGACTTATAGACTTAAGAGCTTTTCATAAATGGGCTCCTCTGACTTGGAGTTTCAAAATATTCATTCTATCCAAAGAAATGTATCACAGGGGACGAATCTCTCAGAAACATACCTTTTGTTATATTAGGAACCCCACTTCATCATCAATTTGTAAAAATCTGAGGATATTTTACTTCTGATTACCATTTTCGAGTGGTTTTCAAATATTTTTTATGTTTAATTTATTTTGACGCAACATAATGCACACCAGTATCCTTTTCTCCTGGTTCTGATTGCTTGGAAATAGGACTGGCATACACGAATGATATTAATACCAGCTATAAAAAACAACATAATTATGTAAAATATAAATGTGTAGAATGAAACAAAATAATAAAAATACGAAGAAAACTTCTTTGACATCTCATGAAAAACCATCCCTAAAACATCAGCAAAATGCAGTACTTGCTAATGAATAAATCGTGTACTCATTTCCGTTGAGGATTAAAAATACCTTTAAATGTCAGATTTGACTAGTTGCAAAAATATTCCTCACACATTTTGCTGTTTACTCGTAAATCTACTTTAATGAACATTACTATTTGCATAAATGATCATTGCTTTGAAGTCATCGACACTCGCCCATCACTCCCTTCTGTCACTAAATGGCGTGAGTGTAGTTTGGGATTTATAGAATCGTTTTCTGCTTTGTACGATGTTTTGATTACTAACTTCTGTTTACTAGAGAACTTGATACAGGGAATAATACTCGAGTGAGCATCGAAATCGACATCTACATGTATATATAAAGGTCAATCTGATCAGCTGCGCTTGTCCATGGAGAATGCGCTTTATTCCAACTGATTCAGCACTAAATATCCTACTTATATTACTGTATTGTAAAACATCAAACCAATTTAATTCTTGTATAAAGCAACACATTGATCGTAAGGGAAATGGCGCAATGCTTTTCTTTTTTGCAGACAATATTAGATCAATATGTATTATATTCCACAATTCAAAATATATTGCGATAATTCTAAATGTTGTTGCCTGTACATATGAATAGGTTAAAACTGAAATCGTACTCTTGGCACCCCCCCCCCCCCCCCCCATGCAACTAACCTACAATCAACAGCTTTCAGTCAACTGTTTATTTTTTTTTAAAAAAAAGAAAACATGACCTTCGCAAATTTGCGCTGGAGGAATGGGTCTTCGGCGACCTCACTGGCAAGAAAAATACTGTAAACACCGGCCACCATGCGCGAAATTTCGCAGCCCTCCCCCAACCCCCGTCCAATGTTTATCCACCTGGTCAATTTCACTATATACCCCGTATAAATTCAGTTTAACATATCTTCATTATTGTGCATTATTATTACTTGTCATGTTCACTAACAACCGGATATGTTACGTTTAAAAATGATAAATTTTCCAACAAAATACATCTCGGTCTAAAATACACTGCAATGCATATGAATAGACATTTCTATATTTGATTCTACGAATCGTCAGGTGTAGTTTGAATTAAAGTAAAACACAACCCTATACAATAAGTCAAAATATTTAGGGGGAAAACCCATTAGCATACGTCAGCAGACTAGTTAATGAATTATGGTAGCTTTCATAACTTATATCATTCAAGACAATTGGAACTACGTCCTGCCAATGAGTCATTAATGCGATCAATCATATACCAACATTAGATCTGTCACCTCCCTAACAGAACGTACGTCTTGAACATATATTCCACAATCCAGCATAGACAGATATTATGGCGTTAAAATAATGAACAAGTAATGGATGAACGACGAAATTTTATAACGTGTTTTTTCTCTGTTCTGCAGTGTTACAGGGTTCAATCCCCAGCGACGGAATGTGCATAGTTTAGTTAAGATAATTGTTATGTTCTTTCTTCAGAGCTCAACATCCCCATTTGGGAGTGGGAGCAGTCTCTGCTGTGCCAATTCACTGTCTTGTAAAACGGTATGTTTGTCAGCATGAGTTTTCGATAGATCAGTCTTATCATAATTGTTTTAATAATATTTTCTATTGTCTGTACACACATGACCACCCACCGACCTTGATTGCTCCGAGTAGATCCGACGATGCACCCTTCATTTATTACAAGAAGCAGCTAAGAGAAACAAACTTTTTGCCCTTGAGCCTGTTTATTGTTCCATCTGAGAATGTGTTAGACATTTAAAAGAGTGTGGCATAACATTTTTTAAATCTCGCAGGAATATACATTCATTTTGGCTTTTTTTTTTCTTCATTCTTTTTTTTTATGCTTTTTGCTTTTGTTTGCTAATTTATTTATACCTATACTTATTCAGCGCTTATAGCCAAGATTGTGCTGATGTGCCGTTAAACTTCATACATACATACATACATACATACATACATACATACATACATACATACATACATACATACATACATACATACATACCCCGTTCCCTAACAGCTTAATTTTACGAGGGTAAGTTAATCTTGGCAAACTTCTATAAACATACTAATCTATTAACAGGTGCTTCCTCCGTCTATGGTTAATCACCCCAGTTTAAAAACTGTTAGCTAAATTCGTTTAATATCATGATGCAACAGAGTGAACGAAAGCAATGTCAAAGCAAATATAATAGGTCTTCCACCATACACATCGGTGAAGATACTGAGACAATCATACATTCATAAATTGATTTTTTTTAGGTTAAAATTTGATTAACGAGAGAGAGAGAGAGAGAGAGAGAGAGAGAGAGAGAGAGAGAGAGAGAGAGAGAGAGAGAGAGAGTTACCTGACTCCGGGTGGAATTTTGGGAAAGAACATATCGGTAAAAATTAATATTTCCAAACAACACTTCAGCAGTTGTACGACATAGTCTGCTCAAAATCGTTTTAATGAGACGTAACTCCACTCCAGACCATATTTAATAATCACGCAAGCTTTTAAATAATCCCAGCCAAACCTGTAATAAGCATTATTTTCACATGCCCACACCTATCAGTTGGTATTTTAATCCACTCGAGAGTCGCCGATTGTAATAATTTATCCTCCACTATTCCACTAAATGATTCTTACACGGGTAACAGGTCATGCAAACTGTAATTAAACTTCAGACATGTAAACTACTATTTAACTACAGACATGGACAAAACATTCTTTTTAGCTCAATTTTCCATTCGGTCTTCTGTATAATGACTAAACACCTTATCTGGCAACACAATGTAAGATGTCTCATTTAGCACGACTTAAGAACTGGTAATTCATACGAACAACCCTAACGGGCACCATCGAGCGATATATTTGGTGAACATGAATAGGAAGAGAAAAAAAAACTGAAACCAATATCTGTGTAATCACAACTAAAGAAAGAACGGACTCAAATACGGCACTATAAGATTTTGATGCTTCTACGCACGTTGTTCAGTATTATTAGATCGAGTTCAAGTGAGTTTCCGATTGAACTGAAGTATCTATTCCTCAGCTATATATCTTGGTCCTTTGTACCAGCCCTTGAAATAATTATGTTATTGACATTCATTGTATTAATCATCGATCAGAGGATAATATTGGCATAAAGCAATTATAGGTGTAACTTGATAAACTTGTACGGAGATGTTGGATTTTCACAATGACCATGTTTTTCTCTTTTTCAACGAAATGAGTGAATTATGGAGCCTATCAACATATTATATAATAACTATTAAGTAGACCAGGTTCGATATTTCATTGACATTATCAAGAATAGGAAATGAGATAACAATAATTGTTCATTTGCGCTGCCTATAAACTTTAACAATCAATGTTTTGCATGCTTTATTTATTTTAGAAGAAAGCATGCGAAATGTTGACATTGACTTGCAAATTACTAGCAGCAAATCAACTCTGTGCTAAAAACAGTAATTGATTACCTCTTTCAATTAGTGCTTTAGAGATCATTTTTCGCGATTTGCACCCCACGTCCCAACTACGAGTATGCACGAAATTCTTACAACGATGTTTGGATTTGTGAACATAAAATAATCGGCTTGTTTTCATGTTGACACCAGGAGTTTGGCTAATGTTGATCAGATTTAGACACCAGTAAGAGTTATGTTTATGTGTAAATTTCATTTCAATAACAAACATATCGGGTACAATTCACCGCACAAGTTGTTGGTATTCGTGTTATTGAGTGTGACGTTTGGAAAAAAAATCAGGTACTCATTTACTCGTTTACTGAACGAATATATATATATATATATATATATATATATATATATATATATATATATATATATATATATATATATATATATATATATATATATATATATATATATATATATATATATATATGAGGACTTTGTATAGCGCCTAATCTTTAAAATTTCTAAGCGCTTTACAACCTCTATAATGTTATGACTACACTACAGAAATACAAATAATAAAAACCACGAAATTGGAAAACACACACACACACACACACACACACACACACACACACATATATATATATATATATATATATATATCATCTTTAATGTTTTCCTTTTTTATTTACTTTCATTTTTCTTCAATTTCATTATTACTTCCTTACCTATGTATTAACTAACGTAATTACTTACATAACTAATAAATAATTACCTATAATATTTATAAGGGAACTTAAGTAAAGTAAATACAAAAACATCGACAGATGAAGAAAGATCGTTTGGTTAGGAAATAATATTCATGTATATTTTTTAATTGTTTTATTGTCGCAAAAAGCGATTTATTTTAACGGTCATAACATGTATGTATCACCATACTAAAATGTGTGGAATAATTAACAGGTAGAAATATATTTTATCTGCAATTAGTCATAATCTATTTGAGCTGGTGGTGTTATGATTGTATGATTTTCTTTAGTACGCACAATGGGACGATTAAAATGTATATTTGTGCCAGCCATGTCTGAGATTAAATTTTCAGCAACACTGTACATCGGCTGCCTATTTTCTAACAGCTCTGCATTTTCAGGATTAATAGAGAATGATTTTGTTGGAAATCGGTCCGTTTGTGGTTCACCTCCTTCTTTGTTGCAGTAATATATGGAAAGCAAATGTCATCGGCTTATATAAGAAATATCTCCTATGTATTGTATTGGCTATTTATGGAGTTGAATATCGCAAGTTTTGATAGATTTTCAAGGGTTGCGGGGTGTGATATTATTGATAGTACTCCAAAGGGGACAATAGTATAAAAATAGGCTTTATTGTGCCATTGTTTTCACTTTATTGTGTCTCCATTCTCTGACGATTTTTAAAATAGTACACATGTTGGTTATGGACAATTAATTTGATAGCGGTGTTCAACTGAGGTGTATATCATCGACAGGCTGCGACCACTTCCATGACGTAAACCTTCCACATTGGTCAATCCGATTAGATTAGCTCTTTCAACTAGCGCTAATAAAAATAGTTTTTATTTTGCTGAGGGGGAAATGACGCTATCATATTAGTTGCAAAATAACACATACAATGCTACAAGTTCTCAAACAGATGAAAGTTAAATCAAGATGTTAATTAATTTAGAGATAATTTGAATATGATTTAATATGACGTTGCTGTTTTAGGGTTTAAAAAACATTTTAGTACATGATAGCACAGACCACCGACTCATGTTAAACTACTAATGTAAAGTTTTCTCACCTACACACACAATGACAGAGCCCGAGGCTTCAACTCAAGCAGACAGAGGTGAGATGGCGTTTATATTTAGCACCTTAGACCACTCGGCCACTAGGGGTCCCGATTTCATGTAAAACTGTAAATGTTTTCTCTGTATCTTGCAATATCTTCAAAAAAATATGAGGCTACTTAACGAAATCAGCGCAAGTTATCGTGTCCTGGTAAAAAAAAATCTATTGGTTATGAGAGTAGATTGCACAAATATTAGTGCCTTATGACTGACTTATAAACTGATATGCATGTATATATAATATCTTAACTGACTATAATTGTTTACTACAGTTATTCATGTTAATGGTTCCTAAATAAACTTTATTGAAACAGCAAATTAGCAATGGACCATAGCATATATTAGTGACGTCACAACTTCATCCATTATCCATGGAGACTCTCAACATATACAAAATACTGGAATTACCAAATTCAATCATTTCTATATAATGCTTAGTGGATTGAAATTGGTATATATTTCCATTTCCTCAGTATAAGCAGCATCGTCCAGCTTTTAATTCAAAATTGTTTGCCGTTAATAAAGTCTATCATTGTTAGAATTTTATTATTGGAACCCATATTTTATATATTTAGTAGAGATTACTATTGTTCTTATGTACAACAGCACTTGTACATTATACATTACTGTGTTTCTCCTATTCTAATAAACATTGTAAGAATACAGTACATATACATACAAAAATGTGTATGCTAGCAGATTCTTTGCTCCTGTCTGCAGTGACATAATGATATATGCTGTAAGGTCAAAGCCCCCCCCCCTTCTCTCTCTCTCTCTCTCTCTCTCTCTCTCTCTCTCTCTCTCTCTCTCTCTCCAAAATACATTGTCATCTAGTGGGTTTCCTTACTTCATTAAGTTCATACGTTTCCATTATGTGCGGTAACATTATGGGGTCTAGTTCTTAATAATATCCGACATCTGGATAAGAGCTAAAGAGGGGACCGCCATTTATATTATCTGTAACATTACAAATGACGTGTCGCGGGTTCCAATTCTAACGCGAAACAGTGACTTGTCATGAATGCTCTTATATTGATTCTGAGATACAATACAACATAAATATTAAGCCAGAACCTCTTAACTTCTACGTGACAAGCAAGTTTCATTATTTGAGTTCATGGTACTGGCTATACATTTTTTTTTAAAGATGCTGGGCCTGACAGTAAGGTCTGGTCCCATGACAAAGCATTATCACTCTCTAAGTATATTACAGTCATTATTGTACCTGTCTAAGGCTGACATCGTAAACAAGATAAACGTTTGTAAGTAAACCCCATAATGTTTCACCAATATCGACGAAATATAATTATTTTGTTTTTGATGACAACTGCGTCACACTTCGATGATCGCGAAATAACATAATGTACATATTCATCCTGACTGAAAATACGGAATATCCGTACGTCTTTTTTCCGCGTGATGTACAGCGTCCATTACTCTCGTTCCCTACTTCTTATAATCCCTGCTGCGCACTCTGCCAATCGGAACATCATCTACCTCTTACATAAAGTCGACATCAGATTTAATTCGCCGCCATTTATAAGTATTTTTGGAACATCTTTTGTTCACATGGCACAATATGGTGGCAGAACAACTGGAACATTGTATTCGCGTTTTCTATCGAAATAAATGTGATGTACTCTTTGGCAGATAAATCACCAAATCCATCAAATGTATATCGATTCCTTCAATTAGGTTTTTCTCCATTTGACGGACGTAGCGAACCGATATTTCAATTGGCATTCTGTTACACGACTAACTAATCAGGTAACACAGATTTTACTAGCTACTGGTCTATGCTGTTGACCTACCAATTTTGGCCGGATAAAAGCGAATAGATCCATTGGCACTTTGTAAGAATGATGCCATTTTGTGTAAAATCATTCGAGGTAGAATTACATTATGCGCAATGGAATGCCCATTTATATTTATCACAAAAAATAATTATTTTCAGAACAAAATGCAAGGATCTCTTCGGTCTAAATTTACGGTAGACATAATTTTTTATATAACATACATAAAATCTGCATTAGTAATACTAAACAGCATTCCAAATGACATCTGACCTTTGGCACTCTTGAAATCATAGAAAGCAAAATTGCGAGTGATGTGCCAATATATCTATAATTCAGTTCTGCACCATAACATCATTGTGTAATTTCAACTAAACATGTATCCTTATCTTGGTTCCAGATATATTTTGATCAAAATGGCTAAAATACCATGCGACATTAATATGCTGCTACGCGCTCCATGACGAGGAGCAATAAACTTGTTGTCCTGACTCGGGAATCACAAGGCGCATGTAGAAGTTACCTCCCTTAATTTTGTTCGCTGTCGTTAATGAGCTTGATTATGTTAATAATTCAGTTCACACAGTAAACCAATTCAAACACCATAATATTAAAAATTCAATAACTTTATTTGTCAGTGTAGATACATCATTGATGAATGCTGTGTGGAAAAACCACATGGGCCACTTCATTTTCCAGATCTGAATGTATTTAAAACGTGTGCTTTGAAGTCCGCACCTAGGGGTCAGGTGCTGATCTCAGTAATGAATTTTCTTACTCAAGTCTGTGAATGAACTGCTATTCCACGAGAGAGAAAAAACATTATGTCTGCTTGTTGTTGTTTTTTCTTTTTTGTTTGTTCGGTGTGGGTTTTTTCAGTTACACCTAGGATCAGCTCTCAACAGATTATTTTACTAACATTTAAGTTACAACTAGGATAAGTTCTCAATTTTTTTTAAAAAAAAACACAACTAAAATCTGTCTTTCATTATCAACCAATCCTGGCCAGTCAAACCCATATATACTCTATTTTATCTTCGTCCATTTCCAGACTGGTTCCTAGTGATTTCCATATAATCAGTACCACTGTGTGCCCTATAGTCACGCCCTTATAAAGATTAAAATTATCTCAGGCCAATATCGTTACCTCAATGAATGTTCGAGCACTGCTTGTCTCTCAGTTAAGTGTTACTAGGCTTTGCTCTATTCGTCTACTTTTTACTAAAATGCGTACAAAGCAACATTGCTAGTTACTTGTAAAAATTACCCCTTAAGCGTACCACTCAAAAGTAAATGAACTTCGTGTGAGATATCGACACAAGATCTTCACGTCCAGCACATATGTTTAGTGCAACACATAACTGATATAAAACTATTTTTAAAATAAATGTTTTCAGAAATGACTGATGAAGTTCATCATTTTTAATATTACCACAACCCGAATGTGTATACCCCGTACTGATTTTAAAAAAGAAAAGCATCAATGATAAAAAAGCGCACGAAGCAAAGTCATTTTATTCATCAATTTTTACTTTCTGTACTGATTGTCTCAAAGAGATCTCTACCATTTGTTCGCGTTACTTACAAGAAAACAATATTTGCGTGGTTGAATGTCTGTTTGCAGACAACAGGGATAATGTAGTTCATCATTGTCAACGAACTCATTGTCAATCAAAATATCCATAACTTTGAATTCAATGTTATAAGAGTTACACAACTTGGCCCTTAATTTTGTTCAATTTTGTAGATATTGAAACTAAACATTGCAATATTGGATACAGAAGATACCGTTTTTACCCTCTGTATATGGGTTGTTTTATAAATCTCATGCATTCACTGAAAATGGACTATTCCAGGAACTAGAAAAGGACATTGAGCATGCTCGTTGTCTACACGGAAAATTCCCGTTTGGTTTGAAAGTGAATAAGATGACAGTGTTTGTGATCCTCCTTCCGACAAGCAGGTTATAAATTATACAAATATGAATGAAATGACTACATATTGTGTATTTGCTATATCACTGGTGTTTTGCGTTTTTAAACGGGGTGGGGTGGTGTACAAACTGATTGTGGCATTGGCAAATATTAAAGAATGCATATGAAACGTTGAGTTGTCATACAAAAATCGAATTTTCTTATTATACTATCAAGTTTTCAGTATTGAAGAATGTTTTTCGAACAGTTTGTCTTATTTCTTTGTTGAACTGAATATATGTGCTAAAACGCTAAGATCTGGTGCCAATATCTTCATGAAGTTAATTATAGAATACGTCACTCAGGTCATGTAGGCATTAAACACCAACTATTTCAGTAATGGCTGTCATTTTTCAGAATTTGACTCTACATATCTTTAAGTGGCAAATATTCACTTCATTTGGATTCTTACACATCCACATTCTTTTTTAAGGTTATTATTGATACGCTTAGAAAAGCGCATACGGCAAAATAAATGCTAAAGTACGTTGACATTTTTGGACGAAATGAACAAAACTGTGTGATCCAGCAAAGTCCGGATTGAATGTAGCGTGTTGTGATGTCACAATGAAAGCTACGCATATTGATAAACAAATTTGTACTACCCTATATTGTGACGATTCCACTCAAAGTGGACGATTCCACTCTCTTTTGACCCAAGTATAGCATATGGCCATCATTGTAAAAGACCATTATTAGATCGATCATTTTCGTCTAGAAGTTTCTTGATGACATTTAAGGTGCAGAACATTGAATAATAATGATTAGACTTTGGTTAAAGAAAAGTAGTGGTAAATTTGGAAAGAAAAAATTATATTTAATTTAAAATGAGTAAATGTGCATACATGACTCGTGTGACTTACTATGCCATTTGATTAATACGCTTGAGGCAAACTCCATTTTACATGACTACCCAACTCTCGCGGCCTACAAGTCCATGATGTCAGAAGTCCAATTGTAATATAATACAAAAAAAGCCCCACTGCGGTAACATGTACTCGCTGAGTGATGAATTGGACTTTTTCTAGGTTGCATCGACAGTGACAGGTTTCTGGGTGTTGTTCTCGGAATAAATTTGTTGAAAAGCATGTGTATAAGTGATTGGGGTGGGGTGGGGGAGAAGGTGGGAAAACCTTACATGGTTTTCATTTAATAATTTCGATTTTTTTTTAAACGTACAGTTGGATAAGGGAGATAGTGTTAGTATCTCGTAACATAGAACAATTAGTTTCGACCAATAAGGTAAAATTTTAATGCCCCACTATCGTTTTGCCTGCACACTTTCCCATTAATCGCAATGCATCTAAAGTCAAATGGAAACGCCACTCGATCTTTGACGTTAATTTCGGAATGAGAAGACATAAATATTCAGATTGACATCCAAAAATAAGGTGTACTTCAAATTAAAAACGATGTTAAACTATGAATCGTTTCTACATCACATGCATGTCAATTGAAAGTAACATGCACCGCTACATTATTATTGTGATGGTTATGTTTACTAACGAGTTTATCAGCTCAAATTACGAAATGGTCTAAGAATGTAGACCTACCTGGCCATGTTCTGTACGTTTGTCATCGTCATCTTAAAAGGTTGTTCAGCGAAAATACACCGGAGGATTACTTGAATGGAGCGATACAGTTAAAAAGGGGAAATCCAACGAAATTTTCGGACAACTAAATCAAAAGCTGAAGTGTGCCAATCAAAATGGATCATATCAAAATAAATATGATACTGTTCTCCTGTAAGCTCCTACTTCACAAAATAAACGTGGGAATGTTTTGGCAAATGATAGGTCATCTCGATCGTTAAGTTGCTTTGATAATCGCTATCATTGTGTTTGACGTACAAATGACGTCACTTGATAAACAAGGAAGTGTCTCCGAAGTGTTATTTTGATTATTGCCAGAAAAGCCTGAGCATGTTCCGCTTGTATTAAAGGTTGACACCACTCTCTGAAAGTCAAGATTCCTGCACAAGCCATGAATACCTTTAATGGGCAAGACTTAGAGTGCATGAGAAAAGAATCACACTTCTCCAAATCTGGGAGGACAAAACAACTCATGGAAAATACCCCAGGCAGGACGGAATAGAAGAGTGCAGGAACAGAGGGATATACTCCCAACCCAGAATAAACCAAGTGCCGAGTCCAGAGCAACCCCCGAGGGCCCCGAGTGGCTGAGTGGTCTAAAGCGCTATCCGTTACGGATCACTGCCATCTCACCTCTGTCTGCGTGGGTTCGAGTCTAAGATTCGGCTAATGTAGTTATGTGAGAAAGTTTGCCAGTAGCTTTTCGTGGGTCGGTGGTTCTTTCCGTGGGTTTTCCCGGGTTTTTCCTCCACCAATAATACTGGCCGCCACGTATAGCCTGTCGTGTGCTGAAAAATGGCGTTAAACCTTATAGCGACCAGAGCAACCAAAAAGGAAGCAAAGTTACTACAACAACAACCACTGCCATCACCTAAAAAATCATAACATGAGAGAAAGCAGGAGCGAGGAAATATCCGTAGAAGACCACCTGGGTAAACAAGAAGCGGCAGTGAGAAAGCAACTCCCATCCATTGTATCAAAGTCCCCGTCACCCACAACGGAGGTAGAGGAATCAGACAGGTCTTGAGTACTACTTGGTTGTGTGGGACCCACATAACAATGATCTAATAAATAAGATTGAGGTGGTTCATAGTAGACCTTATAGATTCACCACAAATACATATTGGAACACTAGCAGTGTCAGAACAGTGTTGAACCACTTCCAGTGGGAATCATTCGAATTCATACGAACCAATGCCCGGCTTACCATGTTGTGCAAGATTGCGAACAACCTAGTGGACATGCCAGCGGACAAATACCTGACCCTGGCATAGAGCCAAACTAGGGCAAATCACAGAAAATAGTTCCAATTAAAATCAGCATAGACAAATTGTTTCAAGTTTAGCTTATTCCCATGTACAATAGGGACTTAGAACAAATTACCATCAATAATTGCAGAAGCTCCGGACATGGTATCTCACAAGCAGGAGCTTTCCAAAATCATATTCTGATGAACTAGTCAGCTAAAAGTACCACCTAGTGATTCTCAGGGCTATGCCAGGTTGAGACTTCTTATCTCATCGCCGCTACGGTAGCCAGATTAGTATGGATATGAAGGCACAAAAACGTACACTGACACTCTGTTACTTATTTATGCCTTTCCTAAAATTATTCTTCTGACTTTCCCATCACTTCCGTCTTTACTTTATCTTTGACCACGCACACCCGTTGCTTAATAGTCAAGTGTGACTGCGTCAACTAATTTATAGATGAATAGATAAATCGATCAGCGTTACAAATGGACATTATAATACATATACAACCTTGCATGTGCCATGAGGCTAACGGAACCCTACCAAAACCGGGAGGCTGCTCAACATCACATGGAAGAGGACAACCGAAAAATCAAGGCTGATGATGCACGTTGGAGGAAAGCCACGAATAACATCATGTACTAGAGAAAAAGTTATACTGATTACCCACTACCTCTGGACACGATGCAAGTTTGACCCACACACACACCCGCTGACCACATCAAAGAATACTTCATCGCAAAGTAGCTGGATTCATTGCCAAACATCGGTTTTTGAAGGCTATAATAAACAAATCATAGTACCAGAGGATATCTACCTTGGCATTGGACGACTCGTTTTCTATATATCTTGTTAAACTCACAAATGTGATCCATTCGCCTACCGTTCAATAAGATCAAAAAAATAATGGATCACAAAGATCTGGTATTGGTTTATCATAATTTAGTAAAATAAATATATACTATGTACAGTAAGTTTGAAAACAGCACAGACTAGGAAAATTGATAACTGGATTAGCGTGATCCTGTTATAAGTGGTTCACAAACAACTGGTTGTATGGAACACTCCGAAATTAGATAACTGGACAGACTTTGATAATACATATATGGCGTCTCAGAGAGGTTCCTGTAATATATGGCAACTTTGACTAGACTTCTTATTTTCCACGCCCAGATAGTCAGTAGATTGCGGTGCATACTTTAATGCGTCGAATGGGTACTTGTTATCCATTCGACCAGTAATTAAGTAATGTGCGGTGCGCACAATTAATCCCTGAATTGCTCGCTTTGCACGTATTTGGGGTAGAGACGTGCATGACCGAACGACCGATAAACGTCTGTATCTACCGGTATATCATGTCATGTCATCATATCTATATCATGTCAGACTCAAAGGAGTCTACACTGTTTCCTACATATTTACTATGTATGTACAGAACCAGTATCCGTACAAATCTGTACCCCAAAAAAACTGATTGTATATTGTTACGGCTATTTAATTTAATTTATTTATTTTTCATTGTTAAATCCAAATTTGTCATTTAGGGTTTAATATTCATTAATTGGGAGATTTTTTCTAGAAAATTCAGGTTGACCACTTTAACTGTAAACAAGTTTTGACCTTGGCTTGGTTACCTCTTTATCTGACCTTGCTTTAGATTGATAAACAGGTATTAAATACTATTGGTTAATTTCAAGGATAACTTTTATTTTTAGTTCTTGGGGTGTAGGACATATCTAGAATACGTGATTTGCTGAAGGTAGTGACCTTCCATGAATTTCTAGAAAGATCACGTGATCACATGTTTACTTAAGAAAAACAAGTTATATAGACTTGTTTGGGATAGAACAATTCAGTAGAATTTTGGGCTTTAAAATTAACAGTTGTGTAATTCATGTTTGAGTGTTAATCTTAATTATTTTGTTCTGGACTTTGTTTCAATTTATTGAAGAAAGAGGATTTATTATCTATTTGGAGGAGAAAACATGTGCTCATAATTCATTTGGATGATAATTAAACAAGAACTGCATCACGTGACATTGTCAGCCATTTTGGATTACATCGTCAAGATTTGAACCTGGAACTATTAGAACATTTATTTATCAGGACTCTTGCAATTCCATTAGTGGATTATTTTTGTGAATTCTATATTGGATTAATGTTGGATTTGATTCTCTAAAGCTGTAAGTTTATTTATTTTATGAAAATAATTGTACTTAATAAATTCATTGTTCAAGTTATACAAGCTTGTTAGTTTTCACTCTTTCTGTGTTGCTGCTTATTCGAGCCTAAGCACGTAACAATATAGATATGTAGATAATTTGACTTTAAACTTGTAATAGTGTTCAATGTAATTTAAGCACCGCCATAGAAAATAAATTCTTACGTATGGGAAATAATTTTCTTGAATCTTGTCAGTCATCCGAAATTTTGCAAATTCTTCATATGCACGTTGTTTGTAGTGTTCACCGAACATTGCAGTAGACAAAATAATTGCTAGTGTTTGTTTTCAAACTTGATCAATAATTCATAAGGAATGTTCAGTCTGAAGAGACTCTCCAATTAACAAAAATGTTTGGTTCCCTGACCGATTTAACATCAGGGTAAAGGCTTGCAAAAAAACGCAGTGTTTTGTTTTTGGTGCTTTTAACGGCATTTTCAACACATTCTTGTTTGCATCGTGCCAAACAAACATAAAGTACGTGAATTTCCCAAAGACACACCGAAAAAGCTGACCTGCGTGGGTTTTGAACCCGCAACCCTTAGATTTCGAGTATGGCGCTCTACCAAATGAACTACCCATGAAAAGCTTGGCAACTGGCAGCTTAAGTAATGTATCATCAGTTGGTGGATAGCCGTCAACGTCTACCAGTTAGTAAAATATTGAAACCTTTCAACTAACAGTGTATCGCTGACCATTGTTAATGATCATGTAATAGCAGTTGCGAACTTCTCAAAGAACTCCATCATCTGTGTCATTGTATCTACGTGCCTTTATATATTTATATATGTAAACAACTGATGATTTTTTGGGATTATTACTCAAATTTTGGTCCGTGTTATTACAAACAGAACAATATAGAAGGATTGGTGCTCTCTCTCTCTCTCTCTCTCTCTCTCTCTCTCTCTCTCTCTCTCTCTCTCTCTCTCTCTTTGATATTTTTTAATTCATGTTTTATCAGTGTTTTAAACCAAAGTCTCATTCAGTAGAACGAAGCTATTAACATTTGTGTTTTTAAATATAGCGGGATTCAGTAAAGGTTATTAAGTTAAAGGTACTTTTTTTGTTTGGTTTTAGCAATGATTTAGAATAATCTGAGAGGAAGAGGTCACTTTTATTGTTTGTTCATGGGCTTTTTCCACGGCATTTGACTCAATCGATCATGTCAAATTAGTGATTGAATTGCTTAGCTAACAAATGCATCGGCAGAAATGTGCTTATAATTCTTGTCTCAATACTAAGAATTTATGGTCATGTGTGCAGATGAAAGAAAATGTACTGAATTTTCATCTGTAATATTGGTAACAGAGAAAATTGAGTGCTAAGCTTTCTTCTATTCAGTCTTTGAATTAATGAATTGGTATCCCATCTCCAACATCAATGCCAAAATGATATTTTTTAACATAATACATATATGATGGTATTAATTCATGTTATGCCAATGATGTTGCATATTATCCAGATACAAGAGATTAAGATCCCCCAAACATTTCCAATATAATAGTTGTAGTTATTGTAGGGTTTGACGCTATTTTTCAGCACACGATAGACTATACATGGCGGTCAGTATTAATGGTGGAGAAAGAACCCGTGAAAACTTCGGAAAGAACCACCGACCCACGAGAAGCTACTAGCAAGCTTTCTCACATATCCACATTGGCCGAATCTGAGACTCGAACCCACGCAGATGGAGGTGAGAAGGCAGTGATCCGTAACGGAAAGCGCTTTAGACCACTCAGCCACTCGGGCCCCCGAATGTGAGTTAATTTAAGTAAAACTTTCATGATAGTATTCAGAAATTGTGGATATTTTCAGCAGCAAAGAAAAGTAATGGTATCTGGGTAAAGAATCCCAAACCGTATCTACTAATAAATACACGCGATTATACTTCACTCCTAAATTTATTTGGACAAAAATAAAGGAATAAAATCAGAATTTCAGCAAAAATGTTTCTGTACACATTGATATTTGATCAAAATAAGTTTATGCGGCTGACGCTTTCAAGATACTTTGATCACACCCGAACTTCCTAATCCGGGAACACAGAAATTCATCAACAATTGAAAAGTAAGTTTTATATCAGATTTCTGAACCTTCTGAGTCAAATATACTCCTTCTTACTAAAGAAAATGGGGGTCCTGAGTGACCGAGTGGTCTAAAATACTCTCCGTTTCGGATCATTGCCAGCTCACCTGTCTGCGTTGGTTTGAATATCAGGTTCGGCTAATGTGGGTATGTGTGAAAGCGTGCCGTAGCTTCTCGTGTAGGTCAGTGGTTCTGTCCGGGGGTTTTCCCCGGGATCTTCCTCCACCAGTAATGGCCGCCGTGTTTAGCCGATCGTGTGCTTTAAAAAAAATGGCGTTAAACCATACAACAACTAAAGAAAATATGGAAGAAAACTATCTTATTTATTATATGTATTAAGTACTGGATTAGTCTGCTCAGAATGAATTTTATCTTCAACATACCATGGAAACTTGTAAAATGCTGCGATATTTTTTTTTTCCTTTCAAATAGTCACATGGGTTACGAAAGTTAGGACATACTATTTAGATGTTGAGTTGGTTATAATTGGTAGACACAGGGTGTAGCAGATGAAGATGTACTTTACAGGTCGTAAAAGAATGTATAGAAGACAGTTTTATTCATGGTTGGAATTAAGTTGTAAATAAATGACATAAAGCATTGGTTGTCAAACTTATTTTCACAGACCACTTGAACAATGCTTTGTCTCGGCAGACAACTTAATTATCTTTCTTAATGTTGACTGTACCATTAGATAACTTTTCTAAAGTACATTGCACAAACGTGCATCATATAAAAAATAAAATTAACATTTTTTATATAAAAAGCCCACAACTCAATTTTTAATATCAGTATTTTTTTCCTTCTAATGAATTGGATGAGCCTGTTTTTTTTTTTTTTGTTTTTTTGTTTTTTTTATAGCAAAGTTCAGGTTCTCGATTGATGCTCATGTTTTTAAAGACAGATCATACAAACAATTATTAGAGATTGTTTTAGAAAAACCTCCCATGTGAGGAAATCTTTTATTCTTTAATAGCGTCTAAGAATCCAGTCATAATATCACATCTTTCGCAACATTTATTTTCAACATTTCATAGAAGAGAGCAAGTGGACAGGTAACTATATCAGTAACATAATTAAATAAATAATATTTTTCACAATGTTTCAGAATTCCAGGTGGCCGAGTTGTATAAAGTACTCGCCTTTACAGATCACTAACATCACATCTCTGTCCGCGTCGATTCAAGTCTCGGGCTCGGTCAACGTGGGTATGTGAGACTTATTGCCAGAAAAAGATTTTACTAGTTACTGGACTATGAAATTGGCTTACCAATTTTGTTCAGGTACCAGCGAAATACATTCATGTGTTGTTTTTTTTTTTATAAAAAAAAACAAAACATTTATTGGTAGTTTTATCAAGGATGCAAAGCCAGAAACGTGTGTGTGTGTGTTCTTTATTGTCCACGAGAAAGACTTTGCTTTAGGGCAAAACGTACGGAAAAGCTCTGCAATCTTGCAGTGACATTTTGAAACTTTTGTGGAAATATATATGTATTCACGATCATATCGAGCCCAATGATGACGATTTTCCATGTCTGAACACGTGTATGAAATCATTTGTTATTATTTCGAATTAGATTAACAGAAGTATGTTCACATCTATGGGTCCATAGAGGTTATGTATATTTTAAATACTTATGTCAACAATACAAGAACTGGCCAAATATAGGACATTCAGCTGGGCAGATATCAAAATGCAGTGTTCAGCAAGTTGCACGTGTATATTGCGTCCAGACTAACGAAGATATTGAAAAGTGTCAAAATAACTTGTATAATGCAGCAATGCTGATTGCATATATATATATATATATATATATATATATATATATATATATATATATATATATATATATATATATATATATATATATATTCGTGATACCATTCTAGTAAATTAGTTGCCATTACGCAAAGGACTGTACAATGAATGCCTTACCGTATTTTTAAGGGAAGGTTCTGCACACAGTTCTCTAGTACTTGTTTGTTCTTTTCTCTGTCTTGATGGAGTTTGTTGAGGTACCTTCTCGTAACCTCCTTATGGGACAAACCAATTAATCGTTCGTTTTTCGTCTGTACAGCAACGTTGGACGGCGGGGCACGCAATGATTGCACGTGCGGAATGGTGGGACGACCTTCAATGTGCAACAAAGCTTGATCATCCATCTTAACTACGTCACTCTCATATCTGCAAGCAGACATAACAGTCATATTTCAATATGAGTTTGGCTCTTGTGCACCTTGCAAATATTGTCGGAAGTTTCCTCTTCGGAATAGTTGGGGCTTAAAAAATAGTCATCATATATGCTTAAGGGCAAAGTATGTGGATACCCTTCTGCTTTTCGAGGACATCGAAGCTAATCGGGAAGGGAGAAACTAGAGTTTTATTCTGAATGAAAACCAAGAAACTGAATTCAGACATTGGACTTATGTTGGCAGTTCAAAAAGAATCTCCATTTACGTTAACGATGCAGTTGATAATTTGCTATCCGTAATTTTGGACAATACCTATGGAATATTATATATGTGAAATTTCTCTGCAACATTGCATTATCACACGCTTTTCTTTACTGTGTGGCGAATACCGGTATATGTATACAAGTAATATAATCCCTCTGTTTGGTATTATTATTTGTCAAAGATTGGGTAATCTATTTTTTCACACTTTGATTAAAGAAAATAAAAATAATTAACTCATTTGCCTTGAGTTAGACCTTCCTGACATTGTTACTCAAAAGGTGCACGCACACATGGAGGGATACTGTGTAATATCCGAGCAAGATACCTTCACACAAAACTTTCGGACGCGTAGTAATTGTAACGTTTTACACTGATTTAAATTTTTGATCAATGGCGATACGTGTTTCATATTTGTGCAATTTCGCTTGACATATATTCCAAATATTTCATAGAATCCGATCGTGAAACTTCACTAATCGAATAGTATAGAATCATATAATCCAGAAATGAAAAATCGAAAAAAGAAACTCGGTTAAACTTATGACATTTCAATCAACTGCCATTACTTTTAGGTACGACAGAACAATAGCAAAACCCAACTAAACCAGCAGTACCAAATATAATATAGTGTATTATTGGTCCAGTAAACTGTAAATTGTAGACTGCTTGTTGAATTGTGTATTTTTTTGGAAACTAGTTCCTGCTCTAACAACTACGGATTTGACAATATCTATTACAGTATAAAATAAGTTTTGACTTTTTGAACTACAACAATCACTCTTCAGTTGTCTACATATATGTACTACTTCAGTCAATGCACTGTTCATTAGGCTATAGAATTTACCCCTCTAGTGTATTAGGTGTGAATAAAAGGACAAAAGTGAGTCACACACAACTATCACGACATGCAGAGGAAAGCTTGCCTGCCGAATGTGCCAGTGAACAAGGCGATTCTAACTTCAAAACAGCTAAGACTTGTATATGCCATTGCAAAATCCATTAGCAAATCAGGGTCTACGCTCTTCTTCATGCATACAATTTTAGCGAACTGCATCTACTCTAATCTGCTGGTGCATTATGACGGCATATAGTTTCTACTGGTCTCTGTTGAGACATAAACACCGAGAATTACGATGCGAGGTATAGACCCTAGTAATAAAGAAAATACCAAAGTGGCAAAAACGAACTGGAAGAGATATCGATGTAAGGCCAAGCAAATAATTACCTAGATTTAAACCAGTTTTGTTTCTTTGTTTGCTCCCTAAAGCGGATGAATTTTACCAGTTATAAATTCAATACATAACTGAATGCATGAACGAAAGACTCGATTCAACTAAATCAACAGTGCAGTGTTTGTAGATTAACTGAGAAGTGTAGCTATTGACACTTATGTGTTAACAAGATCTGATTACAATCACACACACACACACACACACACACACACACACACACACACACATATATATATATATATATATATATATATATATATATATATATATATATATATATATATATATATATATATATATATCCAACTGTACTTTCTCCACCACCACCGACAATTGTAGATTATGTTGGGTTAGTGAACAATTGTGCTAGCATAACCGCCACTGACAATTGTAGAATCCGTTGTGCCAATGAACAAAGGTGCCAACATAGCCACCATTGACGATTGTATTCTACACTGGGGCAGTGAAAAAGGGTACCAAATGGAGGGCATTTTCAGAAGCTACTGATGTAATGCTCCTTTATCTCTTATATTTAGACCTGACAATGCGGACAAGGGATGTATTCATATTGTCTGACACTATAGCACATTAAAGCCGTTTTCAAACTGGATCCAATTTACCACAGAACTTGAAATGGAACATACTCGCTCTTGTTATTTAAATTTATTGCAAAAATTTAGCATGCTACAAAAAAAGTAGCTTTATTCTGTCTTTCAAACTATTTTCATAGTGAAAACATTTTCTATAAACAAATAGACAAGAAAAATTTTGATATGACAGCAAATATATTATATTTGTAAATGTTACTAAATGCAGTGGTCGCATTGATACAATATTTGTACACACAGTTATCTGATTTTCTTTAACGACATCACTTGTTAAATACAACAAGGTATGCACAAAGAAATTTGGCTTAAGAGTTACACCCGATAAGTAACACCTGTCCAAATTAGCTTCAAATTCAAAGCTCCTACAAATACGTTTAAAAGAAATTAAACTGTATTTACCAACCACTTACCTTAAAAGATTCCAATCCCTGAGGTTACTGCTTACAACGGCTTTGAATTTAAGTATTTGTATGATTCAGCAAACAATATATTTCAAGGGAGGTTGTACAATCGAAGGGATTCTTAGTGACTTGAAAATAGAAAACCATGCACTTACATCATCTCCACATACGAAAGCACTGTCTATAACGGACACACTATTTATGTCTTGTCTTGTAAATGTCCTTTCAGTATGTCGGACGGAAAAATGTAATTCAACTTCACAAACGAAATGCAAGATATATTTCCTTTAAATGAATACGATATTCCATTAACTATACACTCTTCTACAACCGATTGAGTGTAATTCAGTCACAAAAAGAGCTTAAAACACAATGCAGAGGGGAAAGTAAGGAAACCAATTGCACTAAATATGTTGATGGTCTCTCTAAACGTTTTACTATAGGTGTGAGTGCTTGTAATATATACATGTTGATAAACGTTTAAAAATCTGCAAACTATTCGTTAATATATCGATGTACTGTATAGTAGTTGATGCAATTAATCGTTATTGTACATACAGATGAATTGATAAACAGAAAGTGAAATCTTATTTAAACCTTTTCAATCACGAAATTCAATCCCAAAGTTGGAAAACTGAGATGTTCTGTAGCCTTTGAATGAATGCTCTTAGACTAAAAAAAAGACCCCACAAAATGTCATACCGTTAGTCTTCTAGGCAATTATAGCCTGAATATAATGTCTTCTTGTTAGTCTTCTAGACAATTATAGCCTGAATATAATGTCTTCTTGTTAGTCTACTAGGCAATTAAAGCCTGAATAGAATGTCTTCTTGTTAGTCTTCTAGGTAATTATAGCCTGAATAGAATGTCTTCTTGTTAGTCTTCTAGGCAATTATAGCCTGAATAGAATGTCTTGTTGTTAGGTTTTCTGTTTCAACTTGCGTTTATTGCATGTGAACAGTGTTTCAAAAGTACGTGATCTGGATAAAAATAGAACTCACTGCAAAAGACACGTTGAAGTTTGTGTGCCATTTTTATCTTCTGACAAGTTTATTGCACTAATAACTGCTTTCAGTGGGTAATAAGCTTCTTCAGCATTGCACAGTAGGACAATAAAAACATCACGTGTATTTAGCCAAGTTAACCATTGCGAGTAACTAAAGCCTTAAACATAACTGCCGACCGTACGTAAGTACGTGTCTGTGTGTCTCTGTGTGTGTTTGTCTGTGTATGTATGTATGTATGTATGTATGTATGTATGTATGTATGTGTGTGTGTGTGTGTGTGTGTGTGTGTGTGTGTGTGTGTTAATCATTACTTTCACAGTGATCGAAGAGATCACTTACCTCAATGTAAAAATTGTTGCTGTGAAAAGTTTGACCCTAACAAAGATTACTCACCTATTTCCAATTTCATAGTGCTGTTTTTTTTGTTGTTGTGTTTTTTGTTTTCATATCATTATAGATGCTGTAAAGCGCGTAGAGCTTCTAAAGATTAGGCGCTAAACAAAGTTATTATTATTATTATTATTATTATTATTATTATTATTATTATTATTATTATTATTATTATTATTTCCCAAACCCATCTTAAGCTAAGCTTCAAGGGTTGGATGTACTTTTCCGTACATTGGTATGAAATATGGTGAAAAAGATAAATTTAAAAGGAAAATTTTGTGTAAAGATTATTTTTGAAGTAGTTGAAAGTAATAGATGTAGATCTGAAATTTCTTTTTAAAACAAACATGGCTTAGACGATTTGTCACTTCTGAACATAAACGGAAACCAATTTAAACAACTACCATGCCAATATTAGCTCAAGTTTTATTACAAAAGTTGGAAATGCTTTAAGTGAATTCAAGACTAATGAATTTGTAGGATATATTGAATTATATTATAAATTTACTGTAGAGGACTAATTTCTCTCAGAATTCCAATATGGATGAATCCTAATATTAAAGTTGGAAATTCTAATGTTCTGTACATGAATGAATGAAGCAGTGAATTTTGCATGTAAACAATTTAGCTTATGAACACGGTTTATGGAATAATATAAAAGATTTTTGTAATAAGTTTTGAATACATAGAACATTGTAAAATTTCAACAAATGTTCAGAGCCATCCAGTCTTTATCTAATATATAAATATATATTCTAATATATATATATGTCTATTTTTATTTTACAGTGATTATGCTTAATACAGAAAGAAAAGCTGTAATATCATACATAAAAAAATGAATACTTCCAGGCAAACAACATTTTTAACATGAAATTAAGAATATTAATTTGCATATGAAAATTATTTCAATTAATATTTTTTTCTTACCTTGTAAATGAACGAAGCGTCCTAGATTGAGATGATTTAAAATTGAAATAAGGCATGGAATTTAAAATTTAAAAAATTCTGATTTATATATTTTTAAGATGATATCTATCTATCTATCTATCTATCTATCTATCTATCTATCTATCTATCTATCTATCTATCTATCTATCTATCTCTCTCTATATATATGTATGTATGTATGTATGTATGTATGTATGTATGTATGTATGTATGTATGTATGTATGTATGTATGTATGTATGTATGTATGTATGTGTGTGTGTGTGTGTGTGTGTGTGTGTGTGTGTGTGTGTGTGTGTGTGTGTGTGTGTGTGTATGTATGTATGTATGTATGTGTTTTACAATGTATACTTACAAAGTGAAACTAAACAATTTGAACCTGTAATTAGTTAATGCAATGAAGATAAGTAAGTTATAATTTAGCAGGTTATCCGTGTCCCTTTTCATGTTTGCGATCTTGAAACAGAAACAGAATCACTTGACTTTGTTAACTTTTTCACATATATGATTTTTATATAAATAAGAATATATATATATATATATAAGAATGTATTTCCCTTGTTTTTATACAGTTCGGTTTCTACTGACCCCATAGTGATGTGTGTGTGTGTGTGTGTGTGTGTGTGTGTGTGTGTGTATATATATATATATATATATATATATATATATATATATATATATATATATATATATAGAGAGAGAGAGAGAGAGAGAGAGAGAGAGAGAGAGAGAGAGAGAGAGAGAGAGAGAGAGAGAGAGAGAATATTAAAGCTACGTACATTGTGTGGCATACTCGTTGAGATCAGAATTAAAATAATAATGAGCTAAAGATAAGTCCATGTATTACCGTATCTTTGTACTTCTATAGAGTTCTAATACTTTACATTCTTTCTATATAAAAACATACAGAAAATCGGCGTAAATAATATTTATATTACTAAATCTTTCCAACAATAAATTAAACATTCCATACAAGTGGCACGAAATGTCAATATTTAGACTGTAAGTAGTTCAATAATGTTGGTTCAACAATCTAGGCAACTTAGGAGTCAGTCGAAGGAGGACCTGGAGGAGAGTTGTTTAGTTAAGTAACCTTCAAAACATCTAATGGATATAACACTTAAAAAGAAACATTTTGAATTTAATAAATTAAATGCCCTTGTTTAAAAATTGATGAATACCACACTTTTGTAAATTGAAACTTTTTTGTTGTCATGTACAAAATCATTATTGTATTAATCTTAACACGTGCAAATATCGGGCTTCTGGTGTAGCTGTATCAATTATATGGTAATTCGTCTTTGATTTGGCTGTTTTAGTCATGAGGTAGAAAAGCCATTCATGGACGGAACATTCGCCTTTGAGTAAGCAAATATACTGTAATATTTACGGATACTGAAATATCACTAATCTTATTTCGGTTCTGATGATGATATCTATATCCACATTAATATATTTTTACCTTACTTACGGTGGTTCTACGGTACCGATTGATACCTTGTAAAAGAGGTGATTCGGCGAAAACAACTGCAAAGTTACCTACAAAGTTAGAGGCTGTCCAGAGAACATATATCGCCCAGCACTCCACCCATAAAAAATATTGTTTTTAAAAAATATTGGTTTACAATAAAATTTAAATCTTCTGAATCATACAATACGAAAACGATTTGTCAAACCGTTACATAGTTCTTCTTTTCTTTCAATTTGGTTCCAGTCTTTGAACAACCCCAAGACTTATTACGTGGAGAAACTTCGAAGATTCATAACTCTGTAAGACTGGCCATATAGGAATCAAAATCGATATTGATCTATGGTTTTGAAATAAAGCATCGTACGAGACTTAGTTAATTACATGAAGTGATTATACGAAAAATTCGGGCGTTAAAAACAAAAGCCCATTTTCTTATCCCCGTCTGAAGACAACATATTTGTGTAGAAAATTTCCTCATCAAAGTGTACCTTGTCTTTTTGCATTTTCTCTCTATCATTTTTAAATGATTTTAAATATAAATTGTAGCTCTCTGAACAGAATATTTAGATTGATCCAGGAAACTGATAATTTGAGAGAAAAATATATTGTTTTTGTTTAGTTTTGTTGTTGTTGATATTTTAATTTGGCATCATGTGGCCCTGCTCGACAAAAATATTTTTTCTTTATTTCGCGTCGTTCCACTTATTATGTAATCTAATGACTAGCCTTCATAAACTTTGAAAATTAGAAATCTAAACTTGTAATTTGGTTTCATTTGCCCATATTTGTGTATTTATTAATATTTTTAAACTTATTTCTCAAAAATAATAATAATAATAATAATAATAATAATAATAATAATAATAATAATAACCTACACTGAATTCCGCTGAAGCCATAAGTTGTCATATGACTTGGAGCATATTGATACAATTAGTATTTCAATTGGATGTGAGTGATTTGGACATACAATGGTTATACACGTACAAAATGTTATATCTGGATATGAGTGACAGAAAGTTTTAGTCAATTAATCGATTAATCAGTTGCAGAATATTTACGGTGGTTTAATTTTAAAGAAGTTTGGTTCGTTTTCGCTCACAGTTATCATCTTTCTGCGTTTTTCATCGGAAAATGTGCCGTATTTTTACTAAAAACATTCTTTTCTCTCCAATGAACGCCCAAACTGCCTAATCCCAAACGCTTCTGCGTATTTAAGTAATTAGTATGCACACAAATGTACGTAAACAAACACTATATCTCATTTAATAACAGCTCGATTTAAACCAAAAAATACACCAGTTCCTTGCCTGCCATTTCACAGAAACTCGTACAAAACGCTTTGGTGTCAGGATGTCGTGTTTGGGTGGAATCTAACCAAATTTGGTAGCAAGTTCCCAAGGATATAACATAGGGTTCATGTCTAGGGTTCCTCAGAATGGTTAGATATCTAGTACACACAAATTACAATAACAGGGAAATGTTTGAACATTTAATCATCAGACTTTTAAATATTCAGCCACATCAGAAGAAAACAAATACAACATATTTTGATATAGTAACCCTTGGTCATGGGCGGTCAGGGTATCGAGGCGGTGGACCCTTAAAACTCTTGGCGATTCGTCGTGCAAGTAGTTCTCGAAAAATCAATCCTCGTGCAAGGGAATTTGAAGTAACGAGTGCTTGATGCTTCATGGACTGTGTAATGTCTGTGGTTCTTTCAAAACAAAGACAGTTGTTGTATTTCTCTTAATATAGTTTTGCAACAGTTAAGATGTGAAACATATTTTGGAAAAGAAATGTAAAAATAAACTGACTCCAACATATTTTTTTGCAATTCTCCTGTGAATTTTATAAATAAAAAAATATCTTAAGCGATATATGATATACTTTATCCTTATCTTTAGAAACCTTTGTACTACCTGACTAGCATATGAAATGAACGCATACAAAAAAAAGTATGTTAATTGATTTTGTTAGAAACTTGAGTCCGAAGTTTCTAACAATCACATCACCCGTAATGACCCTCTCGTATCATGATTCACTGGCCACTTAATGCAAATTTACCGACCCGATGTTTTGCTGTGAATGCTTCTAAAGAAAAATCAATAAGGATATAATGAATTGAATGTCTGCACTGCTGACTTATATCCAAAGGCTGTGATTCGACATAAAGTAACTGTAGCAGAAAAGTATAGAAAATTTACATCAAACGAGAATACAAAGAAGATCATTTCCATCAAAAAAGACATGTTCAAGATTCCTTTCCACAAATATGAACTAACTTTCTCACCGACTTTTCTTATTAATTAATTATTAATTAATGTGCAGTCAAAATGCTGTTAAATAGTTGTTTCAGGTTTAAAGCAATAAGTACCAAAGGTAAATTGGCTTGACATGCATAATTCGGAATATTCTTGAATATTTCTAATGAATGATTAAATGTGCTTTCCTAATATGCAATAGAAAAAGCCGAGGATCATCCGATTTTTAAGTCTACATTAATCTCGTTGAACAAGTCCTCACTGGTTGCCCCTTGAGATTTTCACCACACGAGGATTCGGTAAGGTCTGTTTGGGACACTACAGATATTATGTACTTCTTGCAGAGTGAAACGTGTAAAGGGAATATGTGTGCATTTAAAACATACATAATGTAGATAATACTGGCATTCCTCTTATGTTACTTTCATTTACTGTGCCTGAAATGTCTCTGGATAATGTGCTTGTTGAAGCTGTTCATGATCTAAGCACACATCTAACCAAAATGGTGGATCATGTGTGCTCGAAAAATCAACGCGAATCAGTCAAAAGTATACGATCTTTAGCAGTTCTTAAAATAGGGACAACAAATTTTGCCAGACTAGACAATGCCAGCTTATGAAAAGTACAACTAATGAATTACAAAAATATATATAATTAAAAATAGTTGTAAAATTTACATCTGATGTCCAGGGAAGTGAATAAGACGGAAAGATGCTAGAGGCTTTTCAAATGGTACATATCTAAAATAAGGCCAAGTTCTATGCCCTACAACCAAATTACTCAATCAATCACTTACATAAAATAAAGGGAACTAAACGTTCTTTTTAAGAATGCCTAAGATACACAATATTTCTTTTAAATAGCAGTTTAACCAGTAAGGATAATCTAGGAAATTCGTTTCCTTTAAACATCTAACCCTATGCAAAATACGGAACTACAGAATGCAAAAGCACTAACTCACAACGAGGTTTACAAAAAAAGTCTGGAGAGAGTGCGCTTTACCGTTTTCTTGTACTTCTGAGAAAGTGACATGTGCATGGTGAAGTTGTTTGCATTTGCTGCATGCACAGTGGAGAGAATGTTGGCATACCTCTATATTACTTTTATGTACAGTGACTGAAATTTGTTAGGATATTTTGCTTGTGGAAAGTAAAATTGATTTTAGAGCACAGTTAACCATTACGGCTGATCCCAGGTCTCAAAAATCAGCCTGATTTAGTGTAAAATACACCATTTTATCAGTTATTAAAATAGAGAAAAATTATTTGGCCAGACTAGGATTTACCAGTTTCTGAATGTGCAATTAATGAATTACAATATATTTTAAATTTGTTTAAAAATGTTCTCGGCTCGTTCATTATACAGTTTAACACTGAAGTCCAGGCTGTAAAAACGACCAAGCAGAGCTAGCAGATTTCAATGGGTGAACATCTAAAGCACGGCCATGCTGTATACTCGATGATGAAAAGTACACTCATTAATCGTGCACCAACGTAAAAGGAATTCAAAAGTTCGTTTAACAATACATAAGATAGCAGGGTCTTTTTGAAACTGTCGTAATAACCAGTGAGGAAAATCTTTGAAAATCCTTTTTTCACCCAAAAAATATCTAACCCTATGCAAATTACCAAACTGTATAGCGCCACCAAAATCATTGATTGTTTGTCGCATTAGCGAATTAGTCAACGTCATGATAAAAATGCAAATAACATAAAGGTTCAATGTCAACATTTCCCATGCAGATTTTAATTATTCCAAAACAAAATATCGCATTGACCCTCAAATTCTTGTCTAACTGTATATTGCAAAAATGGAATCAATATTTTTGAGTGGCAGCTAAATTGACAAATTTTACAAATTCTGATTTTGTATAGAAATTTTGGTGATTTTAAAAAAATAGTCTAAACATATTTTAATCAGAAAGATATATATACATTTAGCATCATATGACATCACGATTAGATGACAGTTCTTATAAATAATAAAGTGTGTGGAAGAGAACGACAGATATCAATCCTCCCTGGTCCAATCAGGAATCGAACCCGTATTATTCTTGCCACCCATCTAGCAATAATCACTGGGCCATCACGGCTCTGATTCTTGCAGGGTATATAGGGTTAAACGCCATTTTTCAGCACACGTAATCTATCCTTGGCGACCAGTATATTTGGAGGAAGAAGACCCCTGGAAGAACCATCAACCGAGGGAAACTTCTGGCAAGCATGCTGTTATACCCATGCTGTGTGAGGAGAGATTCTCACTCACGAGGACAGCTTTAAGAGGCGTGAACGATATCTACAGGCAAGCTAATTAAGCTACTCTTTCATATGTTCATATGGGGCTCTACTCTTACAGAGAGAGAGAGAGAGAGAGAGAGAGAGAGAGAGAGAGAGAGAGAGAGAGAGAGAGAGAGAGTGACTGCTATATGTATCTAAACAACGATAACTTAAATGTGACACCAGAGGAATCAGTATACGATAATATGACACCAGAGGAATCAGTATACGATAATATGACACCAGAGGAATCAGTATACGATAATATGACACCAGAGGAATCAGTATACGATAATATGACACCAGAGGAATCAGTATACGATAATATGACACCAGAGGAATCAGTATACGATAATATGACACCAGAGGAATCAGTATACGATAATATGACACCAGAGGAATCAGTATACGATAGTGTGACACCAGAGAAGTCAGTATACGATAATATGACACCAGAGGAATCAGTATACGATAGTGTGACACCAGAGAAGTCAGTATACGATAATATGACACCAGAGGAATCAGTATACGATAATATGACACCAGAGAAGTCAGTATACGATAATATGACACCAGAGGAATCAGTATACGATAGTGTGACACCAGAGAAGTCAGTATACGATAATATGACACCAGAGAAGTCAGTATACGATAATATGACACCAGAGGAATCAGTATACGATAATATGACACCAGAGAAGTCAGTATACGATAGTGTGACACCAGAAAAGTCAGAACACTATATAGTACACAACTATAAGACGAATTAGTACACAGTAATGTGACACAAAAACATTTGTACTCAGTAATGTAACAACCAGATAAATCTATTCGTAGTTTGTGTGCATGTAAACTGGTTTAACTGTAAGTGCATTTGGATGCATTACCGTACGTATGTATAAACTTTATGTATGTATCTATGTATTTGTATAGATTGGTACATAAAGTTACGTATATGTGTAATGATTGTAAAACTATTAAAGCAAAAATTAAAGAATAAGAAAATTCAGTAATTAGTTTATGTTTATATGTCTATAATTTTCTGTTTCTGTCTCTGTCGGACTGTCTGTCTCTTTTTCTTGTTATTTACATTGTTTCAAATATGTTAGTCGAGATTGAAGGTCACCAACCTTAGCACCGTAAAACACCTAAACTAACAAATAAAATAATAAATAAAATTAAAACAACTTCATTGATTAGCATTTGTAGTAATAAAATCTCAAACTTCTAATCATTTTACATTTTTAATTTAAAAAAATGAATCGTTCAAGTTAAAACAAGACATTCAGGTGTAGAAACCTTAAGCAGCTTGCTGAAATATATTTTTTAGAACCAGAAAATATTAAAGTTATTGAATTCAAGCATGATGTGAAGATTAATGTACAAAAATTTAACAAAGAATAAAAAGTTATACATACATCTTACAGCACAAACATACAGTCCTTACTGACTGTTTCAACCTTTCGGTCATAGCAGCAGAATCAGTAAATTGCCGCCTGTTGACATATCCCGATAATTGTCATTTTGCTGGCCACTTAGAAACTATCTTGTTTACAAACGCATTTGACATGGCATTGTATCAAGGCAATCATTAAAACTTCAAAGATTCATTTTTCGTCGTTAATACAAAGCACAGTCACTGTCTTTAAACGATATGAATCGACAATACCAAAAGAATTAGCGAGGCATACAAACAAGTTATTCAAAACGCGTTTAAAATGTAAGTGATACCTCGATAGTTTCGTTAAGGCAAGCAACAATAACAATTATGTCTGTTTTAATCCATACATGGTATAAAGGTATGCATAGAAGAAAACAATCCAGACTTTTCTAAATCCACCACGCAGACGTCGTATATATATATAACGACATATTGTCTTACCCAACAAGTATTCCACGGCAGAGAGGGACTAGACTGATACTAGAGAAAGGAGAAACTGGACCAGAATAAAGTAACAGATACAAAAGCTAACGGTCATGTTCGGTATCCTTTTTGTCTCTTGATAATGAGAGTCGAATATTCTTTCCTAGCATGAGATTTTCCCTCGTGACAAGGTTTTTCCATATGTCATAATATACAATTAATTCATATTATTTTTCAGGGTTTTTTTAAGCAATCAATAATGTACCAAATTAATTACTGCATTATAACAATTCAAAGAGTTTTCATTTTGCATCATCAGGAAATGCGTAACGTAACTTTAACTTTTCCATAACACTTAGCTTTAACAAAGCATAATGTATGGAGATGACTGTCATAGTTACCACAAATTAAATTGTATCCATCAAATATTTAATTGTCATAAGCTGTCACTATTTTATTTTTGTTCTTCATTTATTTTCTTATAAAGAAAATAAAGTACAATTAATACACTATTTCTTCCATTTTGATCTGAGGTTTGAATATTCTCGATGTGTGTGTGTGTGTGTGTGTGTGTGTGTGTGTGTGTGTGTGTGTTTACTTTGATTACGTGTGACAAGTCTTTCCACGTTTGTGTTTTTCAAACAGACTTTCATTTTACTGACTTCGAGGTCTGTACACTGTCTGGTAATTGACGGGGTTCTCTCATTTAATTTCTTTCTTTTATCATTCTCTCCAACACCTACACCACCTATATAGTGAAGTATTTCAGTATTATTTATTCATAAGCAATAACTGTCAACATATTCATAACGGAATGGTGGAATATATTGGTACTAAAACGACCAATGAGTTATATAGTAAGTCAGTGTCACAGACTATTTGCAAGATTTGTAGAAATCATTTCATTACAATATGAGAAGGAGGAAGAAATCGCTAGGGTGGTACGGGGAGAGTCATTTGAGAGCTGCATATATGAACTTAGACAAAACTATATACTCTATATCCCAAATTAATCACACCAATCATAAACCAAAAAAGAGAAATAACGTTTTTTTGTTAACAATACCCAAGATATGCCACCAGCGAGGAAAACTTTTTTTTGTGAAATTATTATTCTTTAAATCCCAACTCTGTGCAAAATACGAAGATTTAGAGCCGATTAAATAGCAACGTAATCAGTAATTTCACTATGGGGATCTATTTTGTTTTATCTAGCCGGCAGTTCGTTTGTCAAATATTTTCGTTTGGGAGTATCATTATGATTACCTCCCATTTTTTCCCGTGAACTGGCTATACATAGCACCAATCATCTCGCAATGACTAAACTACTGGTCTGTATTGAGAACGATTGACGCCATTATGCATTCGACCTGTATGCAGCTTCAACTAAGAAAGTATATGACTCGACCGCTTAGCAGCAAGCATCACTCAAAGGCGAGACAGACTGCAGCTAAATATACCAATCGCTTGTTGCTTGGAGTTCGGAGGAAGTGATCAGAAGATCGAACGCAAGCTTTCCATTCGGCTAAATGAGGACAGCGATATATTGAGCGAGGCCAGAGAAGACCTCAGCCATAAAAATGGATCATTAACATGCGATTCATTATGAATTTTAAAAGGTCTGGGCTGCATCAAAGGCTGTGTTTGCCCGTTTTATGATCAGAAACATAATTAATTTTGACCATTGATTGGCTATTTAGACTACAATGTGTGTGGCCAATGTATAGTATCTATTATATACCTTCAGTTAGATCGCCAAGGCGCACCCTGTGCCGTTGAACAAGCACTATGCTTGCATGTAAAGCATTAATGCAGATCTAAAACAATCTGTCATGTCGAGTATCTGTCCTAAAAATTTTCAAGTTTCTTGACTAATGAGCAAATGTACACAAAAGTTCATTATACGGGTCGATATTTCGATCTGTTTATTGATTCTTCCAACCTTATATACGCTCAACCTCAGGACAATATACAACATGAACCCAGTTCAATGTAACTGCTTCTGAAATAAATTTGTAATATTTTCCAATGTGTACACTATGTTGATACGCCCACTATTATAGTTAATGAAGTATTTTCCTGTGCCTTCCTTGTTGCCCGCGAAGGTTTTCATAGAGACTAATAAAAGCTTTCAAATGATCACTAGATATTCCAATATAGAAACTTCTCAATTTGGTTTTCTTCATTCTGCAAGTTCAAAAGACTCGAGCCTCTTAAAAAAAGTGAGCAGTGGGCGGACAGATTCAATCGATTCCGTCTTCAATCATGTTGTGTGGTAGCAACATTTAGATAAAACCTCTGACGGACAAGAGAGTGGTAAATCCGAGGTATAACCACACATTTCGTGTGACGTTTCTCTTTCCGTCTCAAATTCATGACAATCAGTTATCAACTGATCAATCAACTGCCGAGGTTACTCTGTTTTCGAGTCCATACAATGCAGTTAATGTGTTAATAATACCACGTACGCTAAATGAATAATCCAACGAACTATGTTGGATTCCAAAAGATTAGCTCTGTTGAAAGTTCATATTGATTTACCTTTTTCCACAGCCAGTTTGTACGGGGTATTATAAATTTGGCGAAATAATCATATTGAAACATAACAATCGATTATGGCATGGCTTTCTTATAGTGCTCTGTCTATTTATACCTTTGATGGGATTTACGTATCTAATACGGGTTCAAGACTTTTTTCCTAAGGAAATTATTTTTTCAAACCTAGAACTATGGCACACAAAAAATTCTGTCCGGCGTGGAATTTTATGTTCAGTATGTATGTATGTATGTATGTATGTATGTATGTATGTATGTATGTATGTATGTATGTATGTCTGCATGTATGTATGTATGTATGTATGTATGTATGTATGTATGTATGTATGTATGTATGTATGTATGTATGTATGTATGTATGTATGTATGTATGTATGTCTGCATGTATGTATGTATGTATGTATGTATGTATGTATGTATGTATGTATGTATGTATGTATGCATGTATGTATGTATGTATGTGTTGCGCTTAAAGGCGCATCAAATCTTGGTCATTTAGTGCAGTGTAAAAATTAATACAGTAGATAATGGGTAAAGGTTTAAAAGGAATAAATAAGGGGAAACATGTTCCTCCAAATTAAAAACAAACATATCTTTCCCAAAAATAAAAAAATCAAACGTAAAGATGCTATAAAATATATTGCAAAAAATATAAAATAGATAAAATGTATAAACTTATTTTTTATAACGGCATATGAAATAAAGATACAATTTATATAATGTATTTATAAAGGTATATAAAATAAAAACACAAGATATAAAATGTATTATAACGATATATAAAATAAACTTAGTATAAACTTTATTATAAAGGCATATATAATAAAAAAAAATATAATGTATAAAATGTATTTATAATGGCATATACAATAATATACAAGGTATAAAATGTATTTTAAATGTACATAACATAAAGATACACTATATAAAATGCACTATAAAGATTTATAAAAAAAGATACAAATAATGATAATAAAGTCTTTAAAATATATTGTCAATAGTATCTACATAGCTTAAAATCTCTGCATCGAAGCTGGGCCTGGATTATTTTGGCTTCGATGTTTGTTACGTTGGCTCTATCAAGGACTTCTAGGTTGGTGATTCGGTCCTGCCACTTGATCCGCATGATGGATCTCAGGGAGCGCTGGTGGAATTGTTCTAACTGACTGATGTGCCTTCTGTAGAGTGTCCACGTTTCACAGCCATATAATAGAGATGTGAGGACAACTGCATTGTACACCTTCAGCTTTGTTGACAGGCGTATGTCCTTGTGCTGCAAGACCTTGGTTCGGAGTCGTCCTAGTGCTTGACTGGCTTTTTGGGTCCTCGCAGTGATCTCTTTGCCCAGGGAGCCATCCCTAGATATTGTGCTGCCAAGGTATTTGAAACTGTCCACATTTTTCAGCTGTGTGTCGCCAATGGCGATACAGGGTTGCGAGTGGACAGTGTTTGTGGCGGGCTGGAAGATGACTTCTGTCTTTCCTAGACTAATTGTGAGTCCAAATAGGTTGGAGGCTTCAGAGAATCTGTCCACGATTGCTTGTAGGTGAGTCTCTTCATGGGCCATGAGGGCGCAGTCATCTGCAAAGAGTGTATCAATGATGAGTCTTTCTAGTGTCTTCGTTTTTGCAGCTAGGCGACGGAGATCAAACACTGATCCATCCAGGCGATACCTAATGTAGATGCCAGTGTCAACGTCCCGGATGGCAAGGAGCAGTACCTGTGTGAAGAAGAGGTTGAAGAGTACTGGAGCAAGTACACAACTCTGTTTGACACCATTAAATATGGGGAATTTCTCGGAGGGTTCACCGTCTGAGAGTATCTCTCCATTCATGTCAACATGGAGGAGCCGGATGAGGTTGGTAAACTTCTGAGGACATCCAAGTTTCTTGAGTACTACCCACAGTGCGTCTCTGTTGACCGTATCGAAAGCCTTTGTCAGATCCACGAAGACAGCATATAGATTCATGTTCTGCTCAAGGCGCTTCTCTTGGATTTGTCTCACTGCGAAGATCATGTCAATGGTGCTGCGGTCTGGGCGAAAACCACACTGAGACTCGGGGAGGTTATTTTCTGACACTGCTGCAATAAGCCTGGAAGTCCTTGATAGAGCCAACACAACAAGCATCGAAGCCAAAATAATCCAGGCCCAGCTTCGATGGACTGGCCATGTCATCCACATGGATCAAAGCAGAATCCCAAAGCAGTTGTTCTATGGAGAGCTATCCATGTGGAACCGAAACCATGGCCGCCCTCACAAGAGGTACAAAAACAACCTCAAGACAAACATCAAATGGGCAGACCTTCAACCACACCAGCTCGAGCTCGCTGCCTCAGACAGAAAGCATTGGCGAGCCCTAACCACAAAACCCTGTTCCACCTTTGAGGTTGACCGCCGCCAGCGTCTTGCTGCAACTCGTGAGAGACGCCACAGAAATGTATCCCATATACCAACAACCACCGGTGTCCCATGACACACCTGCAACCACATAGGTGTATCGGAATTCGGACTCCGGAGTCACATGCGTGTCCACCGTTGAATGAAAGTACACAACTTGTCTTCCTCGACTCGAGAGACTACAAGGAAGAAGATCTTCTCTGTTGACATGTCATGACATACTTTTGTAACAGTGATGGCATAGTTATTAAGTCTTGCATGGTGGATGTCGATGATACACTTAACTAAAACTTTATCCAATATCAGCGGTATAAGTTTACAGTCTGGTCGAAGTTCACCGTTTCGATGGAGGTTGGGGCGCTGAGATTTTCTTTCTAACCATGGCATGGTTCATTTTCATTTATCTCTAATTAGAACAAGTAACAGAAATGAGGTTGGACAGGCACGTGTATTATTTATACGAATGATACAAACCACCTCGCTTTCGCGATTTGACCCATGTGAGATATATCACTATACACATGAATGCGACATGAATCACATGTCAAGGAGTTTTCTTTCTTGACAATCATATAGATTTTTTATGTTAATATTTTTTTAATGCTATGATTTGAAACGTGAAAGATAAATTTTCATAAATATTCATATTTTGCATTTAAAATAACCCTTTAAAAAATGAAAACTAGCATTTGTTAGACATTAAAAGAGCAATATTTGTAAAGGTCCTCAACCACAAAATTTGCTTGGTCAAATCCTTGCAAAGTTTATTATGCAAATCTATTTATAATTAATTACATATATGTTCTATATATATATATATTTTATATGTTGATGTGTTGTTTTAAGAATATTCTAAAAGATAAATTGTTAAAATTTTGAGTATTTCTATGTACAAGTCAGTCGAGACGAACAAATCATTATTTCTGCAGTCGCTTACTGCCCAATCTAATTAAAATCATATCTCCGCTGTCATACATGCAGATCTGACAGCGACCGCTTATGGTTCATTTTCTGGTAACCGATGTTATTACCATAATCGCTAATTTTATCAACCAATCAGATGAAGTCTTATATCTTCATATTTGGAAAATTAGCAGTGTGGCTGGAGCATGAATGTGTACCGAACGATTTGATTCTCTTTCGTATTTTATAAAGCTTCATTTCTATTGGCTTCATTCAAAGGTTACCAGAACATGTCCAATTTGGTGGTCGTCGTCTGATCTTCACGCAGGACAGCGAAGATCTTATTTTAATCAGATTACTTATTGATTCTCCTGGCCAGCTTTGAAATTGTGCTGTGTCCTTAGTCAAAACGTCTTCGCTGTCATTGCCCAACAAAAAAAAATGACAAAATACTCTACCCAAAATGCATTTAAAGCGGACTAAGACCAACCCAACAAAAGGTTGATACGCGCCTCTCCAACACAAACACGACTAATTTAAAACACTGCCAATCACTAGAGATGTCAATGGGATTTTAGAAGCGATGACTTAATTGTGCCTAACAATGTTTCTTTTCTGAAGTGTGTATCCTGTCACGGGTAATTTGGTACATGCATCTCAAAATCTCACTTGGCTCAGTGCTGTGATTTTAACTGTAAGATGTGATCAAAACCGAAATAAAATAGAAACAAAGAGAAATTGAACATCACTTACGATCAACATTATCGTTTCCTTGAATGATCCGCATTCGTCATGTTTCTTTGGTCCGTTCCAGTTCGAATTCTTAACTGGTTGCAGATTCAGATCTCTGTACGAAAAGGTATTATTTTAAGCATAGTGTATTTGTAAAGACAGATTGTGTATATTTTTTATTTTTTAAAGGTTGTTCAATCACTTCTTTTAGATCGTTAAAGGCGGTGATAAACTAAACCTTCTGTCTGTAACAGTACTATTGGTTTTACTCTCTCGAGCCAATTAAAATCTACATCTCTCGTTATATTGTTAAGCAAATTTTATAAGTATTTCGTATGACTCGGCCGGGGTTGGAACCCACGACCTACCACCTACATCTACTGGTGCGTCAAAGTAAATAAGTATGCAGTATTTTAGAAGTAGACCTGTTGAATTTGCTGACAAGCTAATAAGTTACATTTTTCAAAGGCAAGTTTATTTTAAGCTAAAAAGAAGAATACTTAACACAGCCTTTTAAAGGGAATGGTCGAATTTGGACTTTAATTAAATATTAACTGCAACCGAAGGAGAGTTTGGCCTTTTAAAGGGAATGGTCGAATTTGGACTTTAAATAAATATTAACTGTAACCGGTCGAGAGTGTGGCCTACTGAAATACGATAAATCTGGACCTTGAGTTAAAAGTATTTAGTTTTTGATCGTGGGCATCATGTTTTTAATAACTAAGAAAGTATTTTCACGTTGGAAACAAGTTTTGATCTCAGCCAAAATATTATTTGTGTCATTTAAACTGTTTTAACAAATTACCGTGTATATTGCAGCTATTCAGGTGTAATGAGTACGATTAAAGACAAAGAGGACGAAGATAAGAAACTATAATTATGGGAAGAGAATGACAAAGTAGAAGTTAAACGACCAAAACCTATTGTGATGGCAAAATGAACAAAATGAGAGTAAAAGAACACTTGGGGCTTCGTTTGATCTTGGATATAGCGAATAAGTGGTTTTTAAACCATTCAGGTCAAATACAATTTTTCAAGTGTTGCTGAATGTGATTGTGTTACAAGGACGATATCAAAAGGAATGTAACCACTCGATGAAAAATGCCACACTAGCACAGGTTGCATTTTAGATCCCATTATAGAATCGAACTGGGAATAAATTAAGATGAATTGTCCAAATATGACATGCAACATCCAAATAGTATGTCTTCTAGTGATCTGACCTCGAAAATCATATATCCCCCAAAGTAGCCTATACCCTTTAATCAAATAAATTTTCATTTGAAGCGGACTTGAAGCACTCTGGAATAATTTACGCAAACAAATCAAAATTGAGTTTATACATGTCTGATGACTTACAAGATCAGGGTAATTAGACACAGGTACATAAAATGTATGATTACACGGTATTATTAGTTGTAATATCGCAACCTTGATTTGACTGTTGGTTGATTAGTAAAAAATTTGAAGGAGAGGAAACTAAAAGAAACATCAAAATAAGATAAAAAATAAAAAAATGTTAGCAAATCTCTGTCAAGATCATTTAAAGAATTTTTACTTACCAGTTGCAGAGCTTTATTTCAATGAGAAAACAAAACTGTAAAATATTTTGAGGTTTTGTGGTTCTCACGGTGCACTTGCGAAAAATTCGTTTACACTGAAACGAATCTTTCTTGCCAATGTTCAAGGCTTGAGATGAAAATTTCCTTTGCGAATTCAAAAGTAAATTTGAAAATAGCTTATAAAAGGTTACTGAATATATTCATCCTTCCCGATACGTTTATAATTCAGAAATAGTTTATAGCCATCCACTAACAAGTACAGAAAAACATAAACAAAATTCTTGCAATGTGCTTAAGTGACTGGATTAGACTGCATCTATTATGTTTTGTTTACTTTGTACTACCCACTACAATGGCACTAAATGACTCAAGAGTCCTTAGCAAATACATGTACACGTATTTTATCCTTTACTTACTCTAATCAGCTCAAACAATTAACCAAACGTGCTCCTGACCAACGCATGGCAATGCTCATTTTCAAATACGTAGTGTACCACTGACAGGAACGCGTGTCAGATACATTTGTAACTATATCCCACACACTAGCCAAACATCACATCTCATCAATAAGTTGGTGTGTTTAGAATGTAACAAAATCTGTAGACGAACGATTGCATGTAGAAGATGATGTCAATTGGATTTCCGCATTAGTGGAATTTAAAGTCCTTTGAGAACCACCAATCTAAAAATTCTTTTTCTAGTTGATATTTCGATATATTAATATGTACATAAAGGTTTTATATTCTCTTATCCACACAGAGTCACACTTCTTTATGAGAAGTGACCGATAAATTGAGAACAGAGAAGTAAGTACACCTTCAAATGCGATACCTAAATCTCTAACGGAATTATCAAACTGAGTCTTGTTGGGACACAGCTGCAGTGGAACGTAGGTAAAGACAATATTTCTTGTAGTTAGTTTCGTCGTAGATTCTGGTTTCAAATGGATCATTGGTTAGGAATCAGGCATTAATGTGACTTCATTGCTGGGTCTATTCTTAACCTTTTGGCCATTAAACCCGCTTACCTTGTATACTAACTCTGAATAATTTATATCAATTTTATGGAACGAGGAAAGGTCAACATACGATACTATTGATTTATATTTCATTTGAGGCTAGATTATATTTTACCCACATATGAATATAGGATAATATTCCTTAGGAACGTCAACAGTGATCATGTGAAAGTCTTTTACGAAATGTCAACAGTGTCCTCAACACTCCGTGACTAGTAACGCTTCGTATAGCATCTTGAGCCATTCCTTGTGTTTTATTGTATACGGCACACACGCCAGTTTTTATTGAGAAAAGTACTTACGAAAATACTTTAAAATGGAGAGATGAAGGCATGAAATGTTAACCAAACTTGATTGCTGTTTAAATGTATTATATAAGGAAGAGTGTTTTTTTTTATTTTCAGCCAAATAACGAATACATTTACAAGCTTTTAATTTATTTGATAAAAATTTTAGTTGCTTTGGCTGCTTTTTTTAGTTTCTATATATTTGAATGAATTGTTTGATCAAACTCGAATGAATCCGATAGAACGATACCGAGTGTTCACTAACAACATCATCCCATTTTAGGTGCTTGCATGACCACAAATAACTAATAAGTTTCACCTTGGTAAAAGTGGTGCTCTACAGCTTCGTATTTTGCATAGGGTTGGGTGTCTTACAGAAAAGGAATTTTCCTCACTGGTTATACTGGTTATTTAATAAAAGCACTTGTTTATCTCAGGCCTTACTAACATAATCTTAATTTCTCTTTTGTTTGGTATATAATTGATGGATGTAATATGGGTTATAGAGTATGTATATTGGCCTTACATCAGTCGTGCATCTGTCATACAACTGCTATCTCCACTTGGTCATTTTCACTTACTGGACTTTAGAGGTCAATTGTAAAGTTAGAGCCGATAACATTTCCTACATTTTATATGATTGTCAATTCTTTCATTGCACTTTCAACATGCAGTATTGTCTAGTCTGGATACATTAGTTTCCCCTATTTTAATAACTGCTAAAAATAGTGTGCTTTAGATTAATTCAGGCAAACTTTTGAAACACATGCTAGCAGTCATTTTGATTAGATGTGTGCTTATATCATGTAAAATGTCTACAAGTACAATATCCAAAGGAATTTCAATCATATTACATGAAGGTGACAGAGTTATTCCAACATTCTCTCCATCGTGGATTTTGCAAATGCAAAACATACTGTACATTTTACCTGTCACTCTCTTAGAATTCTTATATATGTAGAGCGTCCCCAACCCCCGTACTGACAGTACTTTTTCCAGTGATGCATTCCAGTAATCTCATTTCCTGCTTTGCATGATACCTGCTACACACTCTGCTACACGACAAATTAATCCGGAAACAGTGATTTCTTTCCCTGTGATATTTGCTAGCTAGCTGTGTCCCTCATTTTTGTTACAGGATCTATGACTATTATGTGTGTATAAAAAGCGATGTATGTAAACCTATATACAAGAAATATAACGTTATAAAATGTCACAGAACCAAAGAGGACAATGAGTGCCTCTTTCATTTGATCGGAGTACATGTTACAATACGACAATTTGCAAGACTGACGAGCAGAATAGACAGGTTGTATTACGTCCACATATTGTGTGTGGTCGATTTTAAACATAAAACAATGATATAAAAAGCAGGGCCAGATTTCACCACTCGTTCTTCTAGAAACATGATAAAGAAAACAAAACAAGAAACACCAAAAGACAAAAAAGCAACAAAGATAGTGATAATGCACAAAACTAACTAATTTTTGTATTCATTGATTTATAATTGCTAACACAATTGTCACCAAGTGGTCCCTAACTCTATAATCTTTTTTGCGTTTCAAACTAAACGAAAGCTTTCAGTCTAAACGAAGTGTCGGCTCACTCTTATGTTTTAGCTGCTGGAAGAATCTATTTCCTCAGACTTTGTCCACGGTGCTTATTTTTCGGGGTCCAGCAACACACAGCTTTCTTTTACTTGTGTACCCTCCCCACCCCAAGGGATATTTCTTGATCCGCCATTGAGAATTTCCCGTTTATACGATCAAGAACGTTGACAATCCTACCAACTAAAGTTTTGGTAAGCGTAGTTTTGAGCATTACATATATTTGCATAAACCTTTACTAAATTATATCGTCGCAAGTCACATGAAACAGTTGGTTACTGTTAAGGTGCAAATTTCTGGCGATCTAACAAGAATACATTAGTTGAGACCAGATCACCATCAATTAGATTTATAGAGACAGGCGCGTATCAATCGCCATTCTGCCCTGTTTGGTAATGTTATTTCGAGGGGAGAACGTTATTCGTTTATTTAGACAAGCAGCCATACGGACAATTAGGGAAACGGTAAACTTTTTTTTCATGGTAAAGCTGTAACAATTGAAAAATAGCAGAAACTATGTAATAATGAAACTATCAGGTCAAACTGACCCCGACTTTGGCGCCTCTGAGAAGGGTGGCAAAGATATTTGACTCTGATTGGTTATGCTAATTAAGTGGCGTGTTTCCCACACAAAATGTCCTAAGTTTTAATATCGTCACATCAAAAATTTTAATCATTCAAAGCTTTTCTGAAAGAGAAACCAGAGTAGGCTACGGGGGATTTGCAAGAAATTTTCGTCTTAAAAACTGTTCTCAAAAGGGGACTACTGTCAAAGGAGACTGACGCACTTATTTGGCGATTAGTGGGAGGAACATTGAAAGCAAAGGCAGAAAATAGCTCCTGAGACGAATAATCCTGTGGCGTATCAATTATAAGACATACGTCAAAATACTGATAATTATAGAGAGAATGTAACGGGACTTACAATCCTGTAACGTAATTCCGCGAAGTATCAGTTCTGAGAGTAGCCTGAGACGTATTGTGAAAAGTAGCATTCTGAGATCTAGGGGTCTGAACAGCTACAATGGAAGTAGAGTGAAAAGAAGAAATAGGTTATGCAATCGTACAAGACGTTGATTTCGATTGTTCACTCGATCCTATGAACTAAATGTTTTAGTAAACTGATCGGCTATTTTATTTAAATTCATTTGAACTTTTCTTTGTTATTAAAAGAAAGTTTTTTTTTTTGAAAAGCAGAGTATATTCATGATGTAATGACTTCTCACAGTTGTTTTATGTACTCAAATAAAGTGTTTGTTTACCTGTGCATGGACTGTTCTATATATCTGCTCAGATCTCTGTCTATTTCACCTATTGGTTTCACAACTTATATTTATATTTACTCGAACCGGGCATGAACATCGAGGGCGGTTAACCACTAGATAACGAAAACCAAATTAAGCGGGACACCCAGTCAGTAAAACCCCCATCCTCTACAGTTACCCTCGTGTATCACCCGCGGTTGCCTGTGCCAAACTTTCCATCAGGTAATCTGATTCTCAAATCAGATCTCTACTGTTTTGAATGAAGATCTGACCGAGACGGCTTAGGGGTCGTGTTCTGGTGACCTTTGGAAATGCAGCTTTCAGAAATGTTAATGTGAATCAAATGTATCGTCACACTCTGATGCTGTTCATGCATACTGCTCAGTCTCCGAAACGCGATGAGATAAGGATTGCACAGACTGGCTGATAACTTTAGCGAATAATGCTAATAACAAAGGTCACCAGTAACTGACCCCATGTCGGTCGCTGTCAGATCTTCTCGTTAAAGAGTGGAGATCTGATTTTAATAAAAATGTCCATCATTTAGTATATACATAAATTCAACAGAACGATGCCATAAAGTGCCCATTTTATTGAATGGAAAAGGAAAAAAAAAACTTCGATTGGCTTATTTAAATACAAATGAATTTCAATTGCAGGATGATTTTACTCATTTGTTTCGAAGGTTTATGTATATTCATGTCGATGGGAGAAATCGAAACGGTAGCCACGAATGAAAAACTAGCTTAGTGGGTTATCTCCCTTGATTAATGTAGCTGACATGACTAGTGTAAGGTGAATATCTTTCTGGGTAAACGACACAAGTATACCAAATATGAAGACAAAAAGCTAGGCATATCAAGGCACACATATTACCGCTCTGGTGACCTAAGTGGTTCCTAGTGCTAGACATCAATGTAAACTACCACACTGCAAACATCGTAGCGATATGACTGAAAATGATTGTAAAATTGTTAAAGCTACATTAAAAGTGTGTGTGTGTGTGTGTGTGTGTGTGTGTGTGTGTGTGTGTGTGTGTCCTTGTATGTGTATGTGTGTTATAATAGTAGTTAATCAACAGTAAAAATGTTTTGTGATATTTCTTGCAAATGTTTTCTTAACAAGAATGTTTCATTACACATCGATTATTAAGCAAACCTTAAAGAAACTCTTACTGTAGAAAGCAATCTGTTGTTGTAAACTTAATTTTAAAAAGAAAACGATATAAGTAGTGCCTAGAATTGCTGGCACCTATTGCAGTTTAAAATATCATTAGGAAATTTTAACTAAATCTAACGAAATTTTGAGAAGTTATAGTCTCATTACCCATTATTCTATGCCATGTATCAACTAGGTTTCTGGAGGTTCATACATGATGGTCATGCAACAACACTCTCTTCATTCTCATCATTTATGTAGTAAACGAAATCGTTTGAGTTCATCTGAAATATTGCCAAACCAGACAACGAAATATATTCTACACAATACAATGGATAATCAAGTGTTGCTTTCTCAGCAAACTTTAAACAGTTAAATGCAAGACTTTGTTACTGAATTTGTTAGGTTATGAGAAACAAACCTGTCGCTTTAATTTGTAATCGTACCACAGGCGATGAACCCTGAATATGCAATCTTTACAATTACAATTTTGAATTCGCTTTCTCTTTAAATATCTTTGTTTCTTTCAAAAAGTTCAGTGACTCACTGTTCAGCCTTTTCTATTCTTCGAAAAAGAAACATATTGACTTCCTCGATCATAAAATTAAAATATCCAAAGATTCTATAGCAAGGCAAATTAACACTGATTTTCTCTTGTCGTCAATACTAGTCAACTTATTATTTTCATATCTTAATATATTTTTATTTTTAAACTTTAAATATGTCCAATCTAGATCAGCAATAAAACCTTTGCACTAGACAATCACAATATAAGCGATAGACATTAAAAACAAGCTCAAAAAAATGCTAAGGTAACAACTTTTTGGTTAACATTTTCATTGTGGATATTTCAAACAGCGCGTGCTGTCAGCATGGTAGCAACTACACATTATTTATCATGCATTTTGTTTTCACTATTTACAGATTGCTTTCGTGAGTTAAAAGTTATTAAACTTATACTGAGTGCAGAGAGAGGCAATTCCAGTTTGAATGACACAAACCATTGAATTATATAATTTCATTTCAAGTCATTTAATCCTCTCTCGCTTCATTTTGTAAATTGTCTAAATTATGGTTTGAATGCAGTCTACTAATTAATGACGTAACAATATAGATTACAGTATCAGAAAATGATTTAAACATTTTTGCAAGCCCTAGACATGTCAGAGAATTTATATCTTCTTTACAATTCATCTTTTCCAACTTTCTTTCATTGAAACTTTATTTATCTGTTTCTGTGTTCCATTGCCTTGATATTTTCAATTCATGTTGATTTATTCGATATCAGTGACGTTCTCTGAAACAGTTACAAATGCTATCTCTTTTACAGCTGGTTTACTTCAATTTATTAACGAAATGATCATTGCTTGGCTGTTAATTTGAATGCAGCGATGTATGTAATGTGTACCTTGAAAATAATTGTATGTGCTACTGTTAATTATTAGTATAAGCTAAAAATAGAGGATCAAACAAAATATCATACTTTAATTATTGCCTAATTTTGTCAATCAACGTCCAGAACAGTTTGTTTCCAGACATATAGCAGCAATCGATTGAGGAAAACTTTAGCAAATTAGATACACTATCTATAAGTTAACAACTTAAAGTAAGTTGATAATTTAACATGCTGTAAATGAATATTGAAGTAAAAATGGTTATTCTCTCTCTCTCTCTCTCTCTCTCTCTCTCTCTCTCTCTCTCTCTCTCTCTCTCTCTTTCTCTCTCTCTCTCCATATATTACGCTTACAAAACATCACACTACAAACAGTCATTCGAAATCAACCGATTCAATTTTCAATAGCACAAATCCCAAGAGACAATTACGCAAACAACAGCATAGCAAAACACAAATTTGAGTGCTATTAACAAAATCTACATTATGATTGCTGTAGATAAAGTACAGTTGAGTGTTGTTACTTTTTCGGTGTTGGTAAGGCAGAGATGGCTAGAACAACGGACCCAACTTGACAGTAGGCCAGCAATGCAATAATTGAGTCATCTACATATTGGTTTCATCTTCGATATAATATTTCCATCCGAATATAATACTTTGATGAAATGGGTGTTTGTTTAAAGCATGTATTAATTTGGGTTCTAAAGCATTACTGTATGAATGACTGACTTGGTAGCATATAATAGCTTCATAAACGCGTTTTAATAAATTTAAAAATGCGTTTCTTTATATTGTTCCATGAAATGACAAATCAAACCATGTGTTTGAGAAAGCGAATAAATGGGATTAAAAGTTTACGTAACCTGTAAATTCCTTCTTACCTATACATTGACAAATGCCCGTTTGTATTTTTGTTTAAACTGCTGAGTTTTAGTGTTTGCAGCCGAGAATCCAACAAACATCATTGGATTTCCAATTACAGTACTAAATCGTAAGTTATGGGCGATCCCATTCAAGATTATAACTCTGAAAGTATGGCTTGGATTCAATGATTGACAAATGTTTGTGTATGATACGACCTACTTGTGGGTTTCCTTGGTGGAATGTAAAAATGAAGGGTGTTCGTTCCGTTTTTTCGTTTCCCTTTCCTTTTAAGTCAGCACTGGTTATATATGGTTTTATGGATTGCTTCAACTATTCTACCTTTATTGCATCCCCGCTTTATCAGATGTTGGGTCAGTTCTCTGTACCATATCGAAAGTTTTCACCTCATAGCAATTCTCCTCATCCTATTGATTGACCGTATGAGCTGTTTGGGGTTCAGTGCCACGGATAGCAGTACGATGAAGAAAGTATTGATGTTTGTCAGCAGGTTTGAAAAAAAAAAAATACCCGTATGAAGCGTGTTATTGACAATTTTAGTTTTTGATTCAAAAATATGCAAGTGAATTTAACTGAATGATGGAAAGTATTGAACTGAACGATGACTTCGTCTATCTTTTCCAAACCGTCGTTCCATTTCATTTCCACGTCATCAATGAAAAGTATCATCTGGTATGATTTATGACTTACAGGCTCAAGAAGTCGGCTTTCTAATTGTCCCAGAAAGATATGTTCATATAAGGGAGACATCTTATTCCCCATGGCTGTTTCGTTGATGTTGAGGTAATTCATGCCATCAGACTAAATATTATTGATTAAAAGTAGAAGTTTGAGGAGTCTGCCGAGGAATTCCGTGGGAAGCGTCTTCACAGGTCTTGCTTCCTCCTCATTCTTATCTATATGTATATATTCCTACATTCTGCAGAATATTGGTATAGCTGTATCAGCCAGAGAAACAAGAATTGTGTCATGTGATAACGGTTCACTGGCTTTACTTTTCACGAGATAGTCCGTTAGTATATGACCGTTGTTCCTCTTAAACAAGTAAACATTCTGAGATTTTGTGGTTGGGTGAGTTTTACCTGAGAAAATATGCCAATCTGGGTTTCCTGGTTTGTGCTTATTATGGGTAACAGATAAAATCTCCCTGTTCTCAGGTTTTCGTCGGTACGATATTCCGAATGACATACTTAACTGTCTTAGCATAATCAAATGTTGTATCATGGTTTGATTCCTAGTACAATCTGATATCAGTAAGCTCTGTGTTTGCTTCCTCGACAGTCTTCTCAGACATCTTATCAACTAGTTTGATTATGACGAACAGTTCTATTTTGATTATTTGCTTGTTCGCAGATAAGTGGTTTGATATTTCCCTTTCGATTGATGAAATGAAGCTTCAAGTTTAGCAAACGAACTCTTTGCAGGACCATTTGTATCTATTTGTATCTTGGTCGGGAATGTAAACAACGATTCTAACACCATTAAATGTTAGTAAACTATTATTATTTCCAAAAACAAGATACAACAGCTACTGCAGTTATTTGCATTTATTTCAATGATATTATTTAAACAAAATTGTTTTTGATGCTTCTAATTAATAATCTGTCATCTGAACGTCAAAGTAACAAATGGCACTTGCGGACTTTCTTTGCACATTTTGTCCTATTGACATCACAGTCATTCTTTTCCATATAATATAATTTTACTTACTTAGTGTTCTTAAATCGTTGTCAAACTTTCTTCTCGTCCTGTAACATATAGTCCATCAGTCTATTGATTACACATCTTTACTGTATCGATACCGTAGGTATAGTCTATTTTCACTTTCGTTAGATTTTATATATTTTTTAAATCTTACCAGAATGATCTCATCATAGTCTTAACCTTAGAATTAGTTATTAGTCCGCTGCTATATTGCTGAAAGGAGTGCAGTTGGTAGGTTCATCACCGTCGATTTTCTCATAAAACTAGATGCATGAAGATCTAATTTTTCAGTACCATAAAATAAATCCAGAATTCCATTTTTCTTCAAGTTAAATGTTAATATTATGAGATACATTGTTATATGTTGCCAATGGCATTTATCATCCTCTAATGCCTTGTTTTCCTCTTCTCGATGTACATCAATCATTTTGTGTTGCAGTGTAAAAATTGTTGCAGATAACATGACACTTATTTCAAGTTATTGATGATGTTGTTTTATTTAAATCTATCCTTTAAATGTAGAGGCATTGCGCATTCTCTCAAAATCCTAAACCGAGAGCATATTTGAAACTTGCACGACTAATATTGAAACTCTTTCATTTGTTAAACGCTTGAGGAAATTCGTCTCAATTGTTACCATCAACACTGCCAGACTGACGTCATTTTTAAACATTTCGTGTATCGCTGTGCTCTGCATCTGTTAAAAATATTCACTAACACATTTCGAATCAAAGTTATCAGTGTGGAATGGCTTGAATGGAAAACTCTTAGGACAAAGGTGAGGTGCTTCACAACCTTGTGTCCTAAATATTGGTCCATCGTGGTGGACACAGAGTGCCCTTAAACTTCTGGAACATTCCTCACTTAGGAAGTAAAATGTCTTTGCTTTAAAAAAAAAACCAGTATTTTGTTTTAAAGGGGGATACCTACTTCCAAACATTTTAGTTCTGTTTCGAAGCAGGCTACGTGCACGGCAATGCTTAAAGGCTCTGTGGTTTCCATACGGTATATAAAACCTGCATTGCACCTGTAGATGTAACTGCAATAACGTAAAATTGGATTTTCTTATGCAAATCTATTGAGCGTCAAATTCTTGTTTATTTACCTTCACTCGTAATTTTGCGTCTCTCTCTCTCTCTCTCTCTCTCTCTCTCTCTCTCTCTCTCTCTCTCTCTCTCTCTCTCTCATATTTTCATTTCCTTCACTGCATTACTATTTTAATATCCGTGTACGCACTCTTTACATCGTTGGTGTGCTGTATTTGTTCTTTATTTCTTCCATGGGTATTTCCCTATTGCGTTTGGTTTTTTGTATAAATGTCTGTTTCTCAAATAAACCTTGATCTGAGCACGATTGAGCGTTGTGTACATCATCCAATGGTGACGCTTATTGATTAAGAGTTGTGTACATTATCCAATGGTGACGCTTATTGATTAAGCGTTGTGTACATTATCCAGTGGTGACGCTTATTGATTAAGCGTTGTGTACATCATCCAATGGTGACGCTTATTGATTAAGCGTTGTGTACATCATCCAATGGTGACGCTTATTGATTAAGCGTTGTGTACATCATCCAATGGTGACGCTTATTGATTAAGCGTTGTGTACATTATCCAATGGTGACGCTTATTTGTGTAGTTTAATTTCAATTACTATTAAATGTCAATGAATGTATATGTACGAGTTGTGAAATTTGGTAATAAATTGTGTTGAATTTTCAAAATTATACACATGAAAGATTTTGTTTATAAACGATAATAGCATATGATATAGTTAGCACGTTTTTTTTTTATTCCTTCATGGAAATAAATTTAAGAGAAATTTAAAGTCTTCTATGATTACATCAATATTTGTGTGATTTTCCTTATTCAATTTCACATGCATGATTGTAGACATTTACATTTTATCTATATTTCTTTATCAGCTTAGTTGGAGTCAATCATTTTTAACATTATCGAATTTCGTTTCTTTTGAAATTTCATTTTTAGCTTGATATAACATTCTCACACTGAAGATGCCTTGCTTTTTCATATCTACCATTTTTATTATTTATACGAAATATTCTTTGATATACTTTCCTCTTTCTCTCTGGTTTTGTGGTTAACACAAATTTGGCATTCCTTGCATGCTTTGTTTAGCTCATGTTTTAGTGTTGTTTCTGTCACATCTGTCACATTCTAGAAACGTGTTATAATTCAAAACTTCGATGGTTTTCGTGCTTCTTAATACCTCTTTACTTGCATTGTGCTTCGTCTCTTTATTTTAATGATATAATATATTCAGCCGGCTCCAGGCTGTTTCATAAACCATGATATCCTTTTCAGGCGTTCCAAATGTACCTTTTGTCAGGCAACTATACAGATTGATCAATACTTTTAATCTATTTTTCATCTATGCCTGCTTTAACTGGAGTCATATTTATTGACTTCTGGTGATTATTATTCGTTCCCTGAATCACACATTCATCTGGTCGGCATTATTAAACACAGACATTTACATACTGGTATACACGTCCTTAATAAACCGCAGTTTCTGCGTGACAAATTAATTATCTAAAGCTAACACAGTCCTTGAAGAAGATTAAGAACAACAACATAGATGTTGAGTTTCTGTCAATGATTTGAATGAAAGTAAAGTTTAAAATCAACAACCGATCAAAGCACGGTTTTCCAATAGTACACAACGGAGTGAATGTCGTTCATTCGATGCACTAAATGACATATGTATATCAAACGTAGTTTTATCTTCAGGTAAATATCACGTACTAAATATACACATTTATAATAACATTTCAAATAGGCATTCTAGTATATTACCTAAAATGCACACATAATATTGTTGTAGATGGGTACATATAAATCTGCATGGTTTCTTTTCCTCCAAAACACATCATTCTATATCGATAATCTTTTGTCAGCTATATCAAGAAAATAAAAAATATCTAAATCGTCGGGGAATAACAAAATTCGAAACGATCATAAGAAAAATGTGGCGGATATTTAACAGTGTTCTTATCGCTATTTGGGAGTAAAAAGTGCAGTAATACTTGCTTGCGTTACAAAGTTAAAGTATCATTTCTGAGAGAGAGAGAGAGAGAGAGAGAGAGAGAGAGAGAGAGAGAGAGAGAGAGAGAGAAGGGATTATTAGTATTCAGTCTGAGTCCTTCAATTTCCGCCACATAGAAGGGACGATTTCAAGAATTCGACAAAATCACATACATGTCCTCAAAGTGTGTGTGTGTGTGTGTGTGTGTGTGTGTGTGTGTGTGTGTGTGTGTGTGTGTGGAAGTATAAAAAAAACGTGTTCAAATTGCTCGATATCAGATTTTATAATACATCCTACCGAACAGAAACAGAAGAGGTCCTCAGTATTACTTACTATCAACAGTCCTTGATGGCCAAATCTCTAAGTCTCTTAGCCAAAATGAAGCGTGATCAACTGACTGCATGTTGTAATTCATAAAGAAATCTAAGCTCTCCTGTAATACTATTATCAAATACAAAGGTAAGAGCCCTTACACACATACACAATCATAAGTTACAGTTTTAAACGAATTCAAACTGTTAACAATTTGTAGCAGTTTTCTTTTCTTTTTTATCTTTCAAGATTTAATTCGCTTCCTAAACGGCTACCCTTTCTCGCTTGGAAAGGTAATTAAGAATAAGTCTTCAATATGATATATAATCAGGATATATCAACATATCTAACTGTCAGTTTAACAAGTACGGTTTTCAGAAGGTAAAGAGAGCTTTACAACTCGGATATATTTCCTAAACTGTACACGTGATTTTATCAATAGGTGAACTTTGCTTAAAGCCAATAAACACACAAAATAGCGAAGTTTTTCTACATTAGCTATTAGTGCAATAATTAATTTTGAGGGAATGTCCTTATTCTTTCCTCAAGATTGTGATTTTTAAAAAAGAAACAGATTTAGAACCAATTAAAAATTTTCAGGAATTGTACGTTAGTTTTGACATTTAGGTTTATAATATTATATAGTAAGGCATAATATTTGTGTTTCCATCCATAAATTAAACTATATAGACAAGCAGCGGTATATCAGACCCAAAGTTAAATTTCCTGCGATAATTTTTCATTAACACCGCGGATAAAAAAATTGATCTCTCATTATCAACCAAGCTCAAATACATCCATTACATGGTCTGCACAAAACCTATTAGCATTTAAATATGTTAGTTCCTGTGTTCGAGTTATTATTTAGTCACAATAGTAAACTCCGAAATAGGACTCGAGCTTAGATTATTTAGTTTTACTTGATATTGTTCCTGACCAATATAATTTGCACTGGGCATTCCTGCCTCCCTCCCCCCCCCGGTTACTGTTAGCATGTCACATTCTGCTCATGAAGTCAAGACGGTGCATCTATTAAGTCTTCCATTAGAGCTCTTGAGTGGGATACATACATACATACATACATACATACATACATACATACATACATACATACATACATACATACATACATACATACATACATACATACAATTAAGAAAAAGATAAAACATTCTTTTGAATAAGAAAAAAAGGCATGTGATTGTGAATTTTCTAACGATATAAGAACAATATTTTCAAAATAGCAACTAATCTTTCAGTAAATTGTTTTCTAGTTTTGCCACTTAATTTGGTTGTAATAAGCGATACTTATAACTCTCTTCAGACGAATATATTGTCCCCGAGCATTCTCTTCCCTTCTCTAGGAAACAGCAAAAATGATCGGTATATTAATTAGCAAACACATTTTTTAAATCAACTTTTTTCCTTAAGCAAAATGGCAATTGCAACGGTGTCCTTCGTCATCTCATGAAAATTGAAGATACATCTGGTGACTATGCATATTGTAGGATTTAATTTCAAAGGTATAAAGAATGCAGAATCGTACTATTTAAATCAATAAATAATTACGTAAAGATCATTTTGTGCACAACCTTTTCGTACTTGATAAAAATAATTGATTGAAACCTATTCGTACTGAGGTCAGATTCAACATGGAAAAATGATGGACACATCAGTTGCAAGTCTTACATGAAGAAAATAATCATAATGGTCCATCGTGTATTCGATTAAATTAATCGGTTGTTGATTAAAAATCACAAACTTGGACAACTCTATTATCCTACTACGGGTAGGATTTGCTGGTGAAAAGTGTTTTCGAAATTAATTACTTTTTGTGGTAAACTGACACTGAAACATTGCAAACGAAATCATAATGATATATCATTCCACGGTCGGTGGATCGAAATCATAATGACATATCATTCCACGGTCGGTGGATCGAAATCATAATGATATATCATTCCACGGTCAGTGGATCGAAATCATAATGATATATCATTCCACGGTCAGTGGATCGAAATCATAATGATATATCATTCCAGGGTCAGTGGATCGAAATCATAAAATGATATATTATTCCACGGGCAGTGGATCGAAATCATAATGATATATCATTCCACGGTCAGTGGATCGAAATCATAATGATATATTATTCCACGATCAGTGGATAGAAATCATAATGATATATCATTCCACGGTCAGTGGATCGAAGGCTGGTCGAATGGATATGGGTAGTAATAATTATGTTCTAAAATCAACAAACTGTCAGATGTATGACAATCAAACAAGTTCAATGAAGTATATGTCTATAACCTTAAGCAAGAAGACAATCGAGTACCCAATCTGCATACATTATATTAAATAGCTGGGAGAAAACAGTATGCGACTCTAAATGTTACCTGTACAAGAAAATTACATATTCGTTGATATAAAGTTTGGCACACTAATTGGTCTGTTTGAGAACATTAAATAAGGAATCGCTTATTTGGGAAATTCTGCAAAAGTTAACATGTTTAGGTTTTGTCAGTACATGCGTATGTTTTACTTATCTGCAGTGGTTCAATTTTTAAACATATTACTGTGCAACAGAAAATGAGTTATCTATGTACTTCAACGGACTTTATATTCTGTATTTTTTTTTAAAAAAGTCATTGAACATTGAAGCTATATGTAGGCAGGCTAATTAAAAAGACCTTGAGCAAGTTGATATACATTAGGATACTAAACTTACTTCCTCTGTTTTTACTTACAAAGTTTACCATTATTTATCATAAAAATTTCAAAACAACGTTTAATTTAATTAAAACATTAACCTTTTCTCCACCCAACAGATGACAACAAAATTACGTCAAGCCTAAGTTATGAAAAGCTTGAGATTATGTTTGTTTTCGCCGCATGATGTAAATGAGGCGGGAACCTAAATTTACATGATATCTCTATAATGTCAATTAGAATCTCCATTTTATCAAGCTATTAATTGTTGATAAAACTTTCTTTAGTTTTAAGAATAAGATCATTTATGTATGGATAGTATTTCAGTGTCAATTTTGAGAATTGGAATACACATAACTTCAAATGGCAATTATTCCGTTAATTTCACTGCTCGTCGATCAATATTCCGTGAAAGATAATTACACAAGCGCTCTGAGAAATATATACGCAAAATCAATGTTTAAGTACATCGATATTTAAAGATGGGGCCACCAAAAGATACGAGCCACTGTAAAAAGGTTTAAATGGCATGCACTATACCACAGTGAAGCGCTAGGTACTGGAGCTCGACACTTGCAAAAAATTAATTACAGCCATCACTGGTTATGATCATACCCGACGGCGTTTCTCGACTTAGAGCCAAGGTATAAAGTTTGGCTGGAAGTTGTGATAACAACTAATGTACAGATAACAATCAGTAATGAACAAACTTTTGTGAAACAACTATGGTATTAAAGTTTTGAACAACAATTAGTATTTTACTGTAGATCAGTAAAGACGTATAAATGACAACACCTTTTTGTGTTTAATACTATATTAGCACTACATTGCTTAATTGTGGTGCTGCCCCCCCCCCCCAAAAAAAAAAAACAATAGCAAAGAAGACTACATTTTTATCGCTCAAATATCTGGCCGTTTGACCAGGTCTTATCAATATCAGGTAGCCCACTAACTTTGAAATCCTATACTAAATAAGAGGATAAGTCGCATTCAAAATTCAATATTAAATAAGAGAGTGGTCGTGTCAAAAAAAAAAGGAACATTAAATACGGGAGTGATCGTGTAAACATAAAATCTACTAAATAACGGGAGTGGTCGTGAAAAAAGATCCAGTAATAAATAAGGGAGTGATATGTATTTTTTTTTTAAAAATCCAACAATAAATAAGGGAGTGATCATGTAAATAAAAATCCAATAATAAATGAGGGAATGATCATGTTAAAAAAATAATAACAAAACAATAAAGTAATTGTGTAAACAATCTAATAATAAATAAGAAAGTGATCGAGGAAAGAAAAAAATCCGATAATAAATAAATGAGTGATCTAGTTAAAAAATCCAATAATAAGGAAGGGAGTGATCGCGTAAAAAATATCCAATATTAAATAAGGGAGTGATCGTGTTAAAAAAAAATCAAATACCAAATAAGGGAATGATCGTGTAAAACAAATCCAGTAATAATTACGGGGTACCGCATCCAATGAAATTCAGACGCGAAGCACATAAATGTCTGTTCGAGACGCCAAGGTGTGGAATTTTGAATAAGCATTGAACCATAAAGTTGAGTGCATTGAGTATTAAGATTTTATCACATTTAAACCGGAGAAGTCTTCGTGAATGGTCATTTTGACATCTCTTCTTCATCTTCATCTTTTCTGATGTCTGTGTTAAAACTTCAAAGGTTTCAGCTTTCCGACTCAATAAAATTGACTGGGATATCTAAGCACGGTCTTGAGAAAGTGACAGTTGAACTTCCAATCCATGTCAAATAGTCATTATTCAATGGGAAGAATTATATAACATAATTCAGAGATTCTGACTGACAAAATAAATGTTATCCAAGGAAAATTTTTGAGAAAAAAAAATGCTTATGATTGCTTCGAGTGAAATTAATGCGTATATCTTGGAAGTAATGTGAATTTAAAGTTGAATCTTGGTCGAAATTCACTTATCCGAACGTTTCTGAGAGAGAGAGAGAGAGAGAGAGAGAGAGAGGGGGGGGGGGGGGGATGGTCCGAAGACAGAAGTTTGGGGGAAAAGAGAAAAGAGAAGTGACGAGTTCAGACAAAAAAAAAAATTACTAGGAAGTAAGGAATGAATTAGTCGGAATTGAAAGACTCGAGAAAAAAGGAAACGTTGGAACACTGTCGAGAGGAAGGTGATGCAATCTGTCGCAGACATTGCGCTGTTTTCATCACTTGTTATGATGCTTAAATAAATCCACATTAGACATTGCTATAAAATTCTGTTGACATAAGTTGAATTGAAATTACCACAAGTAATTAGTTTCGATTAAATTTGTTCTTTTCTTATCAAAGGGGACTTGTATTGCATTATTTTCTTACCCATTTCTCTGTTGATGTTCTATCTATTCACTCACACCGGGCCATAACATCGAGGGAGGTCATTCACTAGATAACGTAGCTAAATCCAATTAACTACCCATCTTACTGAGCGAGATGTGACAATAGCGTTATCGGAACCTTGGCAAGTGAAGATGCCTACAGATCAAATACCGAACAAAATTAGTGTAGTAAAGGCTTATCATGCAAACCCAAATGTTTTTTTTTAAAGAGTCTATCGAAGAAACTAATGTTTTTCAATGCGAAAATAATTTCCAGAAATTCAAGACCATTTCATTATTTTAATTATGTGTATTAGGGTCAACTAAAAATCATATTAAGTCTATTGGTGAAAACCCAATGTTGATATACCATCTGTCTGGGAGTAGATATATTTTCAGGATACGACTTCCCATTCAGGAGCAATTACAAGATTTCGTGATGGCCGCTGTGTGGTCCATATTTTTATGACAGATCAACACTTTTTTCGTTTATGAAGAACTAGGTCTTTTAGTGAAAAGATCATGTTAATATGACCATCCATTCAGAAATAGTCATAAAAGAGCCACTATGACAGCCATATTGGATATTTTAATTTAAAACCAACTGTATATCATAAGAATTCTTCTGGTGAAAACCCCGTGTCATCATGACATCCTGCCCAGCAAGATTTGTTATAAGATTTTCAAGGTGGCTGCCATGTTGAACAAACTGGAAGTTAGATCAGCTCCAATTTTATTTAGGAACAACTACAGTGACCACCTCTTATGTACCAGCCTTTAATACGGGTGGCCTTTCCTTAAAGGGACAAAATGTTTTAAATGTCTGTGTAATGTACATAGTAATAAAGCTACATACTTCAAAGCATTGAAAATTTTCATGTAAAAGTCATTAATTATTAGGAGGTTCTTCTTGTCATAATAATAAACTTATTTCAACTGAATATACATTGATAATTCTTATTGTTGATGTAAGTGTGATATGCGTGCAGGTATTGTTGTCATGCACATTGCGAAACCATTCAAAAACGTCATATATATATATATATATATATATATATATATATATATATATATATATATATATATATATATATACATATATATATATATACACACACACACATATATCGCCTTCCATTTGTACCATTTCCCCACTGCTGCTTAATAATTTACTTAATCAGATACGATGTTGTTCATTCGACACTTTTCTAAATAAAATTGCTCGGCAAGCCCCCCTTCCCCCCCCCCGCAATGAATGTCATAGAAGTAGAATAACCGACTATCTAAAATAATACGTCTCCGTTTACGTGATGACATGTTATTGCATGGTAATGATTTATTCAGATGTCACTAACTGTATGCAATTTAATTATGCAAACTTTTTATTGAGTGGACGAAATGCTTTCTTTGTATAGGAAGTGATAAATGTGTTGTCACACGATTTTGCGGTCTTAGTTTGGTACCCTGTTTTGTTCTAAGTAAATTTCTGTGTTAATGCACAAAATTAATTTTAGCCTATGCCGACCATGTTATTATCTTGACTACCGGTATTACATCTAGCTGTAATCATCAGAGAGAAAAACTTGTCAGAAGCCCAAAACTCTAACATTGTTGAGCCCATTTCCTGTAAACATCAGCTTTTATTAACAATGATATACATGTAATATTAATCTTACTGTTATATGAACTTTAGTCAACACTTCTTTCAGTAATGGAAACCTGACGTTGGCAGACATGTATCAACGGTAGAAATAATCTGATTACTTACCTTACGTCCTGATATGAATTAATTATTGGTCCTGGACACATTTTAAATAAAAAATGGCATTGTGTGAAAGGAACATTTTACATGTGTGTACTAATAAGCTGGCCGCCGGTCATGTTAGAGGGGTGACAATTCTTGTGAGGTACTTTTGAACACAAACTCATTGATGCCAAGGGATGCTGGCTGTAAGACACAGTTGGCTGCTGGCCCGGGGGTCATTCTGTTTGTTTTTGTTTTTTTTAATGGTTTAACGCCATTTTTCAGCACAATATTGGCTATACATGGCGGCCAGTATTAATGGTGGAGGAAGAATCCGGAAAACCCCCGACCCACAAGAAGCTACTGGCAAGTTTCCTCACATAACTACATTAGCCGAATCTTAGACTCGAACCCACGCAGACAGAGGTGAGATGGCAGTGATCCGTAACAGACAGCGCTTTAGACCAATCGGGGCCCTTTGGGTGGGGGGGGGTCCTTTAAGAGGGGGACTACTGTAGACATAATAAGTATTTTAGTGAATACCACATGCCAATATGAACATTGATGTAGACCGAGTAGTGATAAAAAATTTTTTTAATAAAAATGCCCACTATGTTGGCCATGCTGAACATTAGATCGGTACCAATTTTATTCAGGACCAATTAGACAATAAGAAATCTTTTAGTGAAAACCTCATATTGATTTGACGATCAATGAAGAAGGTGAGCAGATAGGCAATATTATCATTTAGATCCAACAAGAAATCATAAAGTTTGTTAGTAAAAATCCCGATTTTGATATGACCACCCAAAGAGGAATAATGATAACATTGCTATCATAGTGGCCACACTGGACATCACATCAGCATCATTTTCATTTAAACATCATATTAAATCTTTATGCGAAAACCCTCATCAGGTGGAGTAGTGATAAATATATTTTCAACATGGTCATGGTAGTGGACAAACTGAAAGCCAGTAGACGCTATATTTATAATGATATGGGACCAACAATACCATCGGATGAATGAGTGTATAAACATTTATGGCAATCTTTCAAGTAGATTAATATTAATAACAAACTTTTACACTAACAGATGTTTGGAATATCAAACCATACAATGACAAGTGAGCTAAAAATCAATAGAAAAGTGAATTATGAAAGGATTTTTATTCTTACAAAATTACTTACTTTGAGAATTACCAAACACTTAACCATACAATTTTTGTTGGAAAGCCACCATGTACTTGATCTCATACCAAACTGGCACAAAATATTTTCTACACAAAATTAATGTTTCAAAATGCCTACCATAGACATTTATGACAGATTTGCTAATAATAATGGAGACAGAGCCTGTTAACTTGCCCATACGTCTTGTATTAAAAGTTTACCCCATGGCCAATCATGCAAAACTTGGTGCTATGAACAGCCAATGAAGTTATTGTGTTGATGAAAGTATCTGTGTCCAAATATCAACAAGACAGATGACTAAATGATGATATAAAACACTGTCAATCAAACTCAACCCAAGCCTCAAGCTGCCTAGAAAATCTGATTCCATCTGGACATCATTGGAAGTCATCTAAAGAAATCCCCTTGTTAACATGTTTCTTTATTCATGAGGAGCTGCAATAACAAGACTTTTAAGATAGCTGCTGCCATATAATACATTCGATTGGCACCATTTTTATTTAAAAACAACTAAACATCACAAGATGTCGTCTGGTTCAAACTTGATGTTAATATGACATTTTTATTTAAAAGAAATAGCAATAAGATTTTAAAATTCACCGCCATGGCAGCCATATTAAAAATCCAGGGGCCCCCGAGTGCGTAGTGGTCTAAAGTGCTTTCTGTTACGGATCACTGCCTTCCCACCTCTGTCCACGTGGGTTCGAGTCTAAGATTCGGCTAATGTAGTTATGTGAGAAAGCTTGCCAGTAGCTTCTCATGGGTCGGTGGTTCTTTTGGGGGGTTTTCCCAGGTTCTTCCTCCATCAATAATACTGGCCGCCATGTATAGCCTCTATCGTGAAAAATGGAGTTAAACTCTACAACAACAATCAAAATCTGAAAGGCACCATTTGCATTTAAAATCAACTAGACAATATGTCTTTCAGTATAAACACCATACTGATATGCCCATCCATTTATCATAAAGAAGAGCAATAACAAGATTTTCAAGATTGCTGCTATTGCTGCCATTCTGGTCATCAGATTGACATCATTTTCAAGTAGGACCAACAAAACATGAAAGGAAATAAAACCCTTTGCTAAATATAACCAATCATTCTGGTGAGTAGCCATAACAAGATTTTCAAGATGGCCAATGTTATATGCCCAAGCAGTGCCTTTTTCATGTGGGACCAACTAGGAATGGGATGAATGTGTTTGTAAATTTTCATGGCAATCTTTTGACATAGATTTGGAAGAGTACCAACAGCAAACCTGTGCTAATGTACCGACTACAAACTGACAATGGAAGAAGGACCATCCCGTAAGATCATCCAGCCCATGACCAGCAGATGTTTTTATTTATAAAAATATCGGCAGCTATTTACATTTTGGGGGAATTACCAATGTCCTCTTAGCTCCGACTGTTTATTTCAGATTCATCTAATACATTAGTAATTGCAAAAACAAGACAGAAAACTGTTTTACTTTGAGGTCATTCCCTATTACCTTGAAATGACCATGCTAATGGCATTTGTTTACCGTGGATGTCCAGAAGCACAAGAACAGAGATGTGGCACTAGTTTCGAAACATGCCTTCACAGAAAAATGGTAAAAACATAGAAAAATGGTTCAAGCATTCTTTGTCCTCCATTGCATCAGAGATTATGATGTTTTAAAGGATTATTATCTGACACTTACTATTTTTATTCTATCACTCAACAATGCCTTGTCTTAATCATTTCAACATGCACTGAAATATTTGGCTCTATGCAGTTTGTTAGGAGTAATAAGCCGAACAAATAAAAGAGACGCTAATCTGATAGTTCATTATGTGACAGCAGTTCTGGGATCATGCTGTTTGCAGCTGGACTTGACCTATAAGTGAGCATATATAGTACTGAAAACAAACAAAATGTCCACATAAGAATGTCTTGTGCAAGTATTAACTGTATTGTTTTAGTTTTTCATGGGGTAAATTTTTTAAATTTATACACCATTACCTGGGTTTGGTACAAGTATCATGTATATCAATAAAAAGAATTTTCTCATACAGCTTTTTTTGTTAAAGAATATCCAGGCAAACTGGTATAGTTTATGGAAAAGTAAGTAAATTATTGTTATTTAAGTAAATATAAAGCTATGGCTGGTTCTTGAAACTTTGAACTTAATTTAACCATACAATATCCACATCCTGGTCATTGAGTATATAGGACATAACAACAAAAAACATCTTTGGTTGTATTTTCTTCATTTCCAGTGAAATCACTATAATGACTCTAATGTACAAAATGTTTTAATTAATATGTTATTGTCATTTTGCTGTGTAAACACAATCATGCTTGTAATGCAAATAATGAGATTGAGATACAACGATCGTGTATATTTTTTATAACTAAGTCCCTGTTCTCATGGGTGGGGAAACCAGTATCACACCATCTCCTCTCACAAACAACATGGGTATATTCCTCTTTGTTGTCTGAAAAATATATGACATGTAAAATAAACTTGGTCTTTCTTGTAATGTTTTATATAAAAAGGTGAACTATCAAATATTTTTGTTTGTAAATGAAAATCTCCTTATTAAGAATAAGAATTAAAATATACCAAAATATATAGTCATCCCAATGTGGGTATAATTACAGTGAGCTGTATTATCATTTTCAAATACCTTTAATATTGTTCTTGATAACCATTACCTTTAACCTTTATAACCAGTATGGTAAGTGATTCAAGATATACTGTAAAACAAACGGAGTTAAGAAATGTAGCATTAACAGTAAAGACTGTCAATACATTTAAATAACAGGAAGTCTTGTATTTCATTGTCTTTCTATAATTCATTTTATTTATTTAAAATAAAATTTAATTAACTTTCTTTTATTCAATCAAAAACAATAATATGAAATGAATGAGGAGTAAAGAAATGGGTTTGAATTTGAAGATATGTAATTGTAAACTGACTATCAAATCATATGAATATAATTTTACTGAGAATTTAGTCTCTATTGGAATCATTTTTGTGGTTTTTATTAAAAACAATATCTTCATCAGTATTTAGTGTCTGGAAAATTGTCTGACAGAAATGGCATGTACAGAGTCAGAGATGACATTTTATGCTGCATATTTAAGTATGTGTTTTTTTTTTTAGCAACCACAAATTATACAACTGATTTCGCTCACTTGAATAAAGTAAAATACAAAATATTTCAGTCATTTGAATAATCACCTTGTAAATCTCTTCATAAGTTTCCTCATCTATCTCAACTGTTGTGACAGTCTCTTCAACGTCTCCCATTATCATATTAAGATGCTGATCGTAGGCCTGAGAAAAGGGAAGGGAAACCTGCTTTTAAAGACACCTGTACATGCAGGATCCATGTCCAAAAATCATGCTCATGAATTCTGCCAATATAAAACCCTATAATTATGATAATCCTTTATATAGAGGGCACCTGTCTAGTGTAGAGTCTGTAGACAACAGACACATCTTTTTGCCAATTTTCACTGCATATAAAGGACAATATACAAAAGAATACTGTATACTGAAAGTAGACTTAACTACTGTATTACCAAATTTACATAATTACACGCAAAATTTGTTTGATCTCGACATCAAATTTTTTCTCCACAAATGTTATAATATCAGATAAATTTTGAGTGAAAATGCAAGCTGTAAATATTATGGAAAAAAACATTGTGTGCATTCTAAATGAGTTGTCCATTGGCCTTGCTGAAAGAAATATTATCTGACTGGCCTTACAAAACCATCAGCCATCATGAAATCTGGTGCTTCATTTTGAAATTCTAAAAAGACACTGGAAAATTATTAATATTCAGCCACCTGCTGGGGCTCCATTTGTTGGTTACTATCAAAAGTTCTTCTGATTTGTGCACAAAATGAAGAAAATGACCTATGAATGGTCAACAAAACTACTAATGTTCCCTGTATTTCATTGGTTACCTGAAATTAGCACTCACCTGCCCTTCATTAATAATGAGCTGTCACTTGCTCATACACATACATAGTATTGAGAAATAACTATTTGATTGGCTGAAAATTAATCCAGATAAGAGAATGGTAACCTACAAATGTGTACTGAATATGTTTCTAACCTTAAAGAAACAGAAATACTTTGCACTGTATTTTAATCCACTGAGTTTAAACAGTTGGTCAGAGATCAAAAAAGTGGAGGTGATTGCAACAATTATTAAAATTTTACACGTGGACATGCTGATTTTGTGAAATTGTTGGAATCAGGATTCAGTCTCATACTAAAATTATAGAATCAAAGAGAAACCATTTAATGCAGGACAGGCTTCAAATGTTTATTAACATCAATTTAGCTGATCCAGGACATTAATTTATCAATCAGACAATGGTTGACATCAGGACTGGGAAGAAACCATTTCTTTCTGTGAATGGAATCAAAATAATTAAATAAAGACAGAAATATTGTTTCAGCACTAGGGGGAGAAATAAAACACTTATGCTGCATATCAATATGATTCACAATACACAGCATGCAATACGATACATATCAATATGATTCACAATACACAGCATGCAATACGATACATATCAATATGATTCACAATACACAGCATGCAATACGATACATATCAATATGATTCACAATACACAGCATGCAATACGATACATATCAATATGATTCACAATACACAGCATGCAATACGATACATATCAATATGATTCACAATACACAGCATGCAATACGATACATATCAATATGATTCACAATACACAGCATGCAATACGATACATATCAATATGATTCACAATACACAGCATGCAATACGATACATATCAATATGATTCACAATACACAGCATGCAATACGATACATATCAATATGATTCACAATACACAGCATGCAATACGATACATATCAATATGATTCACAATACACAGCATGCAATACGATACATATCAATATGATTCACAATACACAGCATGCAATACGATACATATCAATATGATTCACAATACACAGCATGCAATACGATACATATCAATATGATTCACAATACACAGCATGCAATACGATACATATGGATACACTTGATGGTCTTTCAATCTTTGGAAGGTTGGTGGAGCCCTTTTTTTATGTATGTTGACATTCTATTCCTATTTCCAGAATGCAGACTACAGATAAACATATAGTTATCATATATTTACATGCAATTTTCATTGATGAGAAAATAACAATACTTTCAAAAATACTATTTTTGGTTGCAGTGATTTTATCCAAAGTTTTAGACCATTTATGGCAGCTCTATTTAACTCCCTTTGGTCTGACCAATATGAATGATTTTAAAACATATTAAATGTATTACGAATTTCATGTCTCAGTTACAATGGGAAGACATTGTAGTACAATATTCTTTTCAAAACTTAAGAAATAATGCAATTTTATTGTGCAAAGAAAATCTCATCTAGAACACATCAAGGCATGGGAAAATGGTTGAATACCAACAAAATCTACCACATTTATTTCGTGAAGGTGCAAAAGACTGCTGCAACCACATGTACTTGTATTTGTTAGTGAAGAAGGAATACTATTGACCACAACCAATCCTATTCTTAATCTTTTAATTTACACAATAAGATAAACTTGAGTAGTTTGAAATCTACCCCATAGCTCATTCTATGCTAATTTCATTTACTCCATCAGCACCTTCATTCAGTGGTTAAAAAAAAGATAGAAATTGCAAAGTTGTTTCCCCTGTACAATTAAAATAAAGATGACAGGATTTTATCTTAAGGGAGACCTCCTCCTTTATCAAAGAAAACAGGAGGGGAGGAAGAAATGGTCACAGGTAAATATTTATCTAAACTTCAATATCTATCTGTTTCTACCTGCTCCACTTTCTTATAGCTCTAATGAAATCAACATCTTGAACAGATGTCACAGTTGTGTAAGCATTAATCTGCTAATTCTGAGCATACTCTGTTCCTTTCTTTGTATTAATATTGTATTGTGCTTCTTTCTGAAAAGGTATATACATAGCTAGCTTTGAAAGTTGAATATGTTGGGAAACTGATCTTTGTGACTGTCATATACATTTTTCCTGAAATAACAGATCTTATCTTTCGATACATCTACTCCAAAAAAGACCACTCCAGTGGTCTAGTCGTTAGAGCATCTGCTGCGGAAGTGGGAGGTTGTGGGTTCGATCCCCAGTCAAGAAATACCAAAAACCAGAAAAATGGTACTAACAGCTGCCTCATTTGGCACTCAGCATTATTAAGAGGTTAGTGTAAGGACTGGTCGGCATGATGTCAGGATAATTTGACTATAAACTGTCTCACTGCAGACATCGTAGCGATATGACTGAAAAATTGTTAAAGCTACATTAAAAATACTAATCACACACACATACACAGAAGCTCCAAAATAGAATTTTTCCCTAATATAAATTGTTAAATCAGAAGGTTTACTGATTACTATGCCAATTTTTTTAATCTCTTCCATAATGTTGTATAAGAGTATTTAGTCCATCAATGCTTGTGCAGACAGAGGTATTCAAATAAAAATCTTTATTTCTTAATTGCATCTTCTTTCTCCTTATTTTATTTAATTTATTTTAACTCTGATATGGATACATGTATATAGTTTTATAGCCTATGACCCACAGGGCAAATTCGATTAATTAAAGAAATTAAAACTGCATTATACTTTGAAGTTGTTTGTATTTTAAGTAGGCTTATTTAATTTAGAAAAATACCACTGAAAGGGTCATGCCATCTATTTTTGGTCCATCCAACATTAACATCTGACTCTCATTTAACATCATCTTGGGCTCAAAATCATTAACTGGTATCTCCATTAAAACTTTCCCAGCTCCAATAATCTAATATATTTCATAACTTTAAAAATTATTTGCTGAACGAAATCGTAATGAACCATGCAAGGAATCAGACATTTTGGGTTTTCTAGGCAGCCCATGTTTTAAACACGCATTTATACAACTTTCTTAATGAATGGTTCAAACTATGCCATAATATTTATTTCTGAGCACATTGTTTTATTTAAACTTAGTTTCACAACCATTCATGTCATGATTGAAGAACCACCATGTGAAACAGTTGCTATCCCCAAAACAAGTGTCTCAATTAGGAATGGTTAAATAAAAATCCTATACTTCAATGAACACATTTTCGTATGTGTGACTTTCAACAAATTTGCAGGATTTCACTTTTCACTGTGCTCCAAGCATGCAAATTCATACAAATTTTGCAGAATTCACACAATGGTACACCCTAACAACATCTCCGCCTAAGTAACTGACATATCTAATGACTTTCTTCCAAAGTCTCTCTTTTGCACTGCCAATACTTCCTGTTTGTCATGCAGAGAATTGACATGTTTGGAATGTATAGTATATGCTGAACATACTTACTGGTTATGACAATTTACATAGAAGGGGAGGCAGGTTAGGAATCATGTCCCTTTGTGTTAACTTGTAAATGGTGAATGGGTATTCCGAAATTATCATTTTTGGTTTATCTAATAAACATGAGTGCCTGTGACTGCAAATGCTGTTTCAGATGGAATATAATTTTTACAAAATGACAAGGCAACTAATAATAATCATTCATGAATTGTGAAGACTAAAATAATATGTATATGGGAAGTATAGTCTTTTTTATCAATTCTCCGTCTCTTGCATCAATATGAAAATCATTTCTGCAAAAGTATCAATATACTGATTCATTTCACCCCTATTCAGAACACTGCAAAGAATTAACTATTTTGGTACTTGCAGAGAAATTACTACTTTTAATTAAAGTACAATTGAAAACACAATCTTAAACATTTTGTACCTTTCAAAGTACACTATTTTGAAAGGCATATAAACACAGAAAAAATTTCAAATTAAACTATTTTGATATTTCTTTTTATTTAAAAATAATACATGTACTGTCAAAATGATAGCAAAAACGTAATAGGAAAAAACATATGGCCCATATATGGAATCTGAGTCTGGATAAGTGATTTCTGTGTAATCAACTTGCCCTGGGCTGTGTCTGAAAAGGCTTTAATCTGAGCATGGTCAATTTACACTTACATGTAGTCTTCCCCTGAGCTCCCTATCATTTCTCATTTTCACGTAGATCCTCTCATCCAGACTAAGTCGGATCAAATCTAGAGGTTCCTCAACTGTTTGTGCTGGAACAAGCTATCGAAAAAGAATGTAAAAATTAATTACATATACTCTCTGGATAGAAAGTACATATGTAGCCAAACAGTTATGCTAGTCCCCTTTCAAATGACATAAATTATATCATAATATTCACTTACTTTGGTCCCTCAAAGTAGTATTGGTAGACAAGCAAACCAGTGTGATATTATAAAAGTGGAAAACTAATTTGTAGTATCAAAAACCCTAAATTGACATTTGTATCGCATAGATGCATTGGTTGTTATTGTTGTTTTGGGATTTAACACCATTTCTCAGCGCAAGATAAGTTATACATGGAAGCCAGCAAAACTGGTGGAAGAAGAACCTAGAAAAACCTTGGTAAGAAAACTGACCAACAGGCCTCACATACCCACACTGGCCAAGCCTTAGACTTGAAGCCACACAGACCGAGGTGAGACTGGCACTGATCAGTAAAGCAAGCACTTCATTTCACTCTGCCTTTCACTGCTACAACAGATGTGCTGGTTATTTTACCTATACAATCCCATATGCATACCTTTCCCTTAGAACAGTGTTTCGTGGCCTAGTGGTTAGAATGTCCACATCGGAAACTGAAGGTCGTGGGTTCAATCCCCAGCTGAGTCATACTAAAGACTTACAAAAATTGTACTAACAGCTGTATCGCTAGGAACTCAGCATGAAGAGGTTAGTGTTAGGACTGGTCGGCCTTGTTTCAGGATAATGTGACTGGGTGGGTCATCATGCTACATGTCTGTGGCATGATGCCCCAGTGCTAGACATCACTACAAACTGAATCATTGCAGACATCGTAGCGATATGACTGAAAAATTGTTAAAGCTACGTTAAAAATCCTAATCATACACAGAACAGCATTTCTGTTTTCCTTGTGGATGTAACAGAATGCTTCATATGAAGTGAATGTACAGTGTATCTGATGCAATGTACAATTTGACTCAGTGGTGTCAAACATTTGGCCTGCCAGACTGATCAGTACAGCCCACAAACCATGTCTCTTGTTAGCATCAAATATGCATGCTTATCTTATTCATGATTCATATGGTCCAAGTGAAGTACATTTATATCAAATAAATTTTACACTCTGTTGGCCTAAGTGGTTTAGAGTGCCTGCATCAGATACAGGAGGTAGCGAGTTCTTGTCACAGAGTATATATCAGAACCATTATAGGCATTTAGCATTTATACATACCACAAGCATCTATTACATAAAACCATTGTTTCATTCATCTATTGATTCTTTATTTCACACTTGTATCTTGTGGTCAATACCAATGTAAGTCTCACATTACTGTATGCAAATGTCCAGGTATGTCTAACATGATCTCATGCAGATGTGACAAAATGAATGTTTATTACAAACAGCAAGTTTGGACACATATGGAATAAATATTATTTAATTTAGCAGTTATATTTTAATCAAAATATTTGCAAGCATATAGGATTTACTCATTTCAAACATGTCCACTAGTACATGTAGTGAGTAAATAGGTCTCATCATTATGCTTGTCAATGTAACTGACTGTATGACTTCTTGGTCTAAGGTGCCAAGCACAGTGACCTTAAAAAAATCTGCTTGAAAAAATTGGTTTAATGCATGCCACTAAATTCATGATAACTTTGTGATAATTATTAATGACCTAACAGTCTGTAACAGGTGTGTTTGTAAAAAAGACATTCATCCTTAATGATGACGAATGTACAAATCATTATTATGCATAAGTGGTATTTATCATGTATAAAAGTTTGCACAGTAATTACAGGAGACTAATAAAAACTTGTTGTTTGATGAATAGTTACATAGATAAAATTAAAATGTTCTCAAATCACCTTGGTATGCAAAATTTATTTCCAAGACAAGATTTCATTATTGTTGATGTAGCTGAGGAGATGAATCTATTAGTACAGCTATCCATCCTCTAATGGGCACCATGACGCTATAGCTCAGAATTGTTTAATCCCTTCATACTTTTCACATATTTATCCAAACCATCCTTTGTCCACTCCAACTTTTGCAATTTGGAAACATGCCAATGGCAAGTGCAATGTTAAAGCCATGCTTTAGCAGTCTCATTGTACATAATGTGGTGCAGTGTTGTGATACAAACATTTGCCAGCTAAAAAGAAATCATAAACATACAGTGTACAATGTACAAGATGTCCTGTGCTATAATGACTACTTCTGCATGGGAATGTACAGAACAGAATGAGACTGCCAAGGTCATTCCAAAAGTTTTAAGTCAGACTTTAAATTTCAGAAGTCCCAAACAAATAAATTTTCATATGCAGACTAGTAATATGATATTAATAAGGGTTACAATCATGAAACCACTGCATGTAGAGATAACAATATTAATGAGTTACAATCATGAAACCAGTGCATGTAGAGATAACAATATTAATGAGTTACAATCATGAAACCACTGCATGTAGAGATAACAATATTAATGAGTTACAATCATGAAACCACTGCATGTAGAGATAACAATATTAATGACTTACAATCATGAAACCACTGCATGTAGAGATAACAATATTAATGAGTTACAATCATGAAACCACTGCATGTAGAGATAACAATATTAATGAGTTACAATCATGAAACCACTGCATGTAGAGATAACAATATTAATGAGTTACAATCATGAAACCACTGCATGTAGAGATAACAATATTAATGAGTTACAATCATGAAACCACTGCATGTAGAGATAACAATATTAATGAGTTACAATCATGAAACCACTGCATGTAGAGATAACAATATTAATGAGTTACAATCATGAAACCACTGCATGTAGAGATAACAATATTAATGAGTTACAATCATGAAACCACTGCATGTAGAGATAACAATATTAATGAGTTACAATCATGAAACCGCTGCATGTAGAGATAACAATATTAATGAGTTACAATCATGAAACCGCTGCATGTAGAGATAACAATATTAATGAGTTACAATCATGAAACCGCTGCATGTAGAGATAACAATATTAATGAGTTACAATCATGAAACCGCTGCATGTAGAGATAACAATATTAATGAGTTACAATCATGAAACCACTGCATGTAGAGATAACAATATTAATGAGTTACAATCATGAGACCACTGCATGTAGAGATAACAATATTAATGAGTTACAATCATGAAACTGCTGCATGTAGAGATAACAATATTAATGAGTTACAATCATGAAACCACTGCATGTAGAGATAACAATATTAATGAGTTACAATCATGAAACTGCTGCATGTAGAGATAACAATATTAATAAGTTACAATCATGAAACCACTGCATGTAGAGATAACAATATTAATAAGTTACAATCATGAAACCACTGCATGTAGAGATAACAATATTAATGAGTTACAACCATGAAACCACTGCATGTAGAGATAATGATATTAATATGAGTTACAATCATGAAACCACTGCATGTAGAGATAATGATATTAATATGAGTTACAACCATGAAGCCACTGCATGTATAGATAATGATATTAATGAGTTACAACCATGAAACCACTGCATGTAGAGATAATGATATTATTATGAGTTACAACCATGAAGCCACTGCATGTATAGATAATGATATTAATGAGTTACAACCATGAAACCACTGCATGTAGAGATAATGATATTAATATGAGTTACAATCATGAAACCACTGCATGTAGAGATAATGATATTATTATGAGTTACAATCATGAAACCACTGCATGTAGAGATAATGATATTAATATGAGTTACAATCATGAAGCCACTGCATGTAGAGATAATGATATTAATGAGTTACAACCATGAAACCACTGCATGTAGAGATAATGATATTAATATGAGTTACAATCATGAAACCACTGCATGTAGAGATAATGATATTATTATGAGTTACAATCATGAAGCCACTGCATGTAGAGATAATGATATTAATATGAGTTACAATCATGAACCACTGCATGTAGAGATAATGATATTAATATGAGTTACAATCATGAAGCCACTGCATGTAGAGATAACAATATTAATGAGTTACAACCATGAAACCACTGCATGTAGAGATAACAATATTAATGAGTTACAACCATGAAACCACTGCATGTAGAGATAATGATATTAATATGAGTTACAATCATGAAACCACTGCATGTAGAGATAATGATATTAATATGAGTTACAATCATGAAACCACTGCATGTAGAGATAATGATATTAATATGAGTTACAATCATGAAACCACTGCATGTAGAGATAATGATATTAATATGAGTTACAATCATGAAGCCACTGCATGTATAGATTATAGATAATGATATTAATGAGTTACAATCATGAAACCACTGCATGCAGAGATAATGATATTAATATGGTTTTGGTTTTTTAGGGTTTAACGCCATTTATCAGCACATGATAGACTATACATGGCGGCCAGTATTATTGGTGGAGGAAGAACCCTGGAAAGCACCGGAAAGAACTACCACAGGAGTCTGACGTTTTATCAATAAAGTACGGCGAAATGTCTGACAAAATGAAATACCCTTAACAATAACATATATATAAACACAAGGAATGCAAGCGTGACCACAACCCTTCGCTCGATTCGACATTTTCTCACGAGTCTTTTATCGCTTCAGAATCGCAACAAGACTTAAAAACTACACACATGCATTCAAAAAGACAGTTACTTACCAACGCATAGCTCTTAAATGACCATGTCCTGAATCCAACCGGCGAATTAACCTTTTTTTTCCACAAGTACGGTCACATTAGCCAATGTAGGCTGATCATTTTCTACCCTGCAGTAAATATGCTGAATAACATGATGAAAGTAATTTCTCAAGTTAAAATGTTCATCTTGCTTTTTATTTCAGATTGTATCAGTTTATAATTTTATTTAAATTTACAGAACAGAAATATGTAGTCATAGTTCTGATAGTAGAAATAACGGTTGATGACGTCATCATACTTCAAATATTTACGACTGTTGCTGGATCCGGTAACTTTAAAAAAAACAGATTCTGCGCGGTGTTCGGTACAATTATTAGACACCAACGATATTTACTGCAGGGTAGAAATTGGTAAAGAATGGGCTACTTCCGGCCGGAGATCAGCCTACATTGGCTAATGTGACCGTACTTGTTAAAAAAAAGGTTAATTCGGCGGTTGGATTCAGGACATGGTCATTTAAGAGCTATGCATTGGTAAGTAACTGTCTTTTGAATGCATGTGTGTAGTTTTTAAGTCTTGTTGCGATTCTGAAGCGATAAAAGACTCGTGAGAAAATGTCGAATCGAGCGAAGGGTTGTGGTCATGCTTGCATTCCTTGTGTTTATATATATGTTATTGTTAAGGGTATTCCATTTTGTCAGACATTTCGCCGTAGTTTATTGATAAAACGTCAGACTCCTGTGGAACTACCGACCCACGATAACCTACTGGAAAGCTTTCTCACATAACTACATTAGCCGAATCTTAGACTCGAACCGACGCAGACAGAGGTGAGACAGCAGTGATCCATAATGGAAAGCGCTTTTGACCGCTCGGCCACTTGGGGGCCACGATATTAATGAGTTATAATCATGAAACCACTGCATGTAGAGATGATGATATTAACGAGTTACAATCATGAAACCACTGCATCTTGAGATTAATATAGGTTACGAAAGACTGCATGTAAAGTTAATGATATTAAAATGGGCTACAATCAAACTGAAAACGTTTGCACACTGAAAACTTATGCCAGTAATTAAAATTATTAAAAATGATCACATATCTAATAGTATATAAGTGACGGCGACATGACATGACATTTGCTGCAATTAAGTAAATACACAACATGCAACTAATAATTATTTGGGCTTTTTCTTCTTCTTGTGGCCTTGTCTTTTTTTAGGAAGAATTTAAAAATCTTAAAATGACCGAAGGTTTATACGAAAACAGATTACTAGCGTGCATGTACAGCTAAGTTGCTTTGTACACATCAATTATGACATGAAACGCCAACCACACTCTGAGATTCCCCTATATATGTCCAATATGTTTACAGTGCATTTCACACAAGAAGAAATATATCTAAATGTAAAATTATTAAAATATATTAAACGTAATTATGGACCTGCTCTGTTTCGTCCGCCATCTTGCCGGGCAAAAAAATCAACCAGACGCACACTAAAAGAACCGTTTCGGAAAAACATGCAATCTTAATCGTTTGTAGACACTAGGCAAATGCTGATTTAAAAACAAAAAGCTCTATATGCAATTTAAGAGCTCTTTCTTAAGTGTGTACCAGACACAGTATCCTGCTATTCCAAAGACTAGTTGCGATGGTGAGCACTCTGACATATTTATTGCTTTTCCTGTTGAAATACCTACATGCTTAGCAGTGGATACTATACAGTACATTTTTGAAACGAAATTCATAATATAATGTAAGTGTTCAGAACCGACTAGTAGGTGTGATTTATTAGAATTTGATTACGCATACCTTTAAATGTCAATTTTTCACTTTATTTGGATCCTCAGACATCCATATTCCTTTGGAAGGTCATGATTAAATCAATGATTTACATGCCCCGATAAATATTTCTGGGAAAATCAATGTTAAATTATGTGTACATTCTCGGACGAGGTCAACCTAAAAGTGTGATCCAATACAAACCAAATTTATTGCATCACGCTGTGATGTCACAATGACAGCATTGCGTTGAAAACAAATTCATACTTTCCTGTTGTTTTTTTTTTTTTAATTTTAGACGTCCTCTTTTCTTGACCCATGTTAGAACATGGCAACCATTGTTAAATGAACAGTTTTGAAATAAATGAGTAACACGCACGCTTTAAGCGATATTTTATTTAAATTTTCTTTTGTAAACAACATAATTTTAAACATATTGTTGGTCTGTTCTTTAGTTTTGTAATCATGCTAAATGTTTTATTTGCAAAGAACACGCGTGAAATAAATTTTTTAGAAATAGTGAAAAGTTTACAAAGAACTATATTTGTTCAGCGAAAAATTTCATCGACGACTGTAATAAACAGCTTTCGCAAACCAGTTTACTTTATTTAAACCAATATGGACACAATTGTACATGTTGTATGCGTTGTTATAACAACAACCAATACAACTGAAACTATACAAGAACTCATTTCATTCATCTATGCAATGAAACATGAAATTATTACATTGAGCACATTTGCAAGACACGGAAGAAGGTATCAATTGCAAGAATGGGAAACTAAATAAATGCTAGAATAGATATATAACGACCTATTCGATCAAATCGTGAATAATTAGAGTGTATATCGTGATATCCAGGAGAGCGACTGGCACATACAATTTAAATATTTTACTACAGTCATTTTAGAAGGTAATCGTTATTATAGATGAATAGTTATTAATTGGTATACATTAACTTTTAATATGCCTAGAGATGAATAGTTATTAATTGGCATACAATAACTATTTAATGTCCCTACTTATATCTCTGTAAATAACATTTATGGTATTCATTTTATCTGACATTTCACTACATAATTTATACAAGTACAAAGTTATAACAACTATAGGAATATTAATGTTTATATGAAGATTTAAAATCGTTTGGTACAATAGGTTATATAGAGTTACTTTCTCATTTTAAAGATGTATTTAGTATATTTGGTTGCTTTGGACCTGTCTCTAATTTGTAAATTATTTGTTAAATAACATATCTTCTTTTAATCTTAGTTCGTTTGTTTTATTATAATTCTCCTCAGTGTCTGTTAAAACCTTTTTTCCTAAAGCTCCTCCACTTGCCTGAGGTCATCATTCATTTCTTTATCATGAACTTCATGTGACATATTTAGATGTGCGAACTCTATTTGATCTTATCGAGCTTGTTAAATTAACGGTTTCGTTTTTATCTTTAAAATTTGTGCGCATTCAGCAGAAGATTTAAGAGTTCTTCTCTTGTAATCTGCCCTCAGATTTGGCGACACATTCCTTTCCAACTCTAGTTCATGTGTTTGATGCTTTTTCTTTCGCGTAGACTTTGTTGTGGCTTTCAGTGAGTTGAAATCGTTGATCTCGTAAGGATGCTTGCTTTTTAACATGTTGTGAAAGATTACACTTCATCTATAAAGTAGACAATCAAGGAAATGAGCATGCATCATACCTGGCCTGGTAAAGAAAAAGTAAGTAACTGGAAATAACTAATGGGTAATCAATAAAAGGTACTTAAAGGCGCTAATAGGTATTAACTAAAAGTCACCAATATGTTCTAAACATTTTCTAAAACTCACCAAAAAGCTCTAAAGGTTATTAACAAAATGTCACTAACTTATAGCAAGACAAATTCTTACTTGAAATAATAATTGAAATAAATAATATGAATAGAATTGCCCAAATGGTCCTGAATACAAAGACATGTGATTAACATTTCCGTAAATATTTTTAAATGTAAAAACTTGACCATGGGGATTTTCATATGAACACTAATTTGAAGATAAATTTTCAGACAGTAAAAATTAATAGATGATATACAAAACTTGTTCAAATAAACCAAAGGATGAGTTAGAATGAGATACCAAGACACGAAGAAGGAATATGTAGAAATGTGATAGAAAGTATATATTATTTCCAAGAGACTTCATTCCAATTAAAATCCACAATAAACTAGTGTATAAGAAAAAAATTAATGAAACTATACATTTATTGTATCTTTTATAGAGTGGAACTTCATAGTGTTCGCGTATTTTATGTTTAGATTTTTGGCTCCAAATTTTATGAAGCTTTCCTTAAGAATACTTTCGCGTCAATACTGGATACATTTTCACAATAGATAAATTTTTACTATATACAATTGAGGATTTAGCAGTTTCATAAAACAGTTGACGGTAGAAGAGTTCTTTCTAGCCAATATTGAAGAAATTTTTACCGATGAATAAAACGGTTGAAAGGTCAACGAATTCTTCTTTGATAATATTGAAAAATGTTCACAACATAAATCAAGGGATTTAACAATTATGAGCAGTACTGGTTATAGCTGGAAGAGATTTATTTATTACGTCATTGACTTTTAACGCTGATGAAAAAGTCCTGGAAGCAGAACACAACATCGGAAAAACAAACTGCAAGAGGTATTTAAAAGACGCAGAAACGACGAAAATTAAAAGCTAAGAGAAAAAGAAAATGGATGATTAAACAAAAAGAAAAAAAAACACATATTAGAATAACATATTGCGGATATATTTGAAAATCCATTACAAGAGAATCCGATAACCTGAAGAAAAGTAAAAAAGCAAAGTCATTATTATGCACAGCGTCTAAGACTGAACGATGAAGTTGAGCAAAAAATAAACAGGACATAATGGCAGAGACACAAACTGAAGAAAATTTTGAACGACGACGAGCTGATTGTGACTAAAGCTGAAAATGAAAAACTAGAACATCATAGATTCCAAAGAATGGCCAAATGGCAGAGTTTGTGCAAAGCACATCTGTAAAACAGCAAATCTTCGAAGACACAGAAATCAACGCCGTTAGAAGAAAACAACAACAACAACAAAATATAGAACAACGTTCAACTATGACTGAAAGGAGATCGTCGTTTATGTTGCCAGTTTAAAGAACACTGTACTATAATAAGAATTGCTGGTAGGTTACCATTTGTTTCCTGATTATTATTGACATCGGGATACCAGGCAAAATATACATAATGCCATGAAAGCTATACTGATCATTACATTAAAAGTTAATAGAATGGAACGTTTAAATCAAAGTCCTTCGTTATGTACTTAGACAAATTACACGATTCAGTCAAGTGTCAATACATGCCTGAATAAATGTTTAGAATCTCAACTAATGAACAAATTTGATGAAATGAACGAAATCTCTTCAATAAACTAGCAGACAATGAAACTCACTATGTTCTAGAGGCTAATTTAGAGGAATGGAATAAATTACACGAAGGCTTATTCTAGCGCTTAAAAAAATTATACTTCGTGTGGATAAATTATCAGAACTTCCAAGAATGTTTATTGTACAGACATAAAGCATACAACCAGAGTTTCGTACTGATGGATTAACAATTTAAAACGATATATATATATATATATATATATATATATATATATATATATATATATATATATATATATATATATATATATATATATACGTATCTTAAATTCTACACTGAACTAAATACAAGTTTAAGGCAGTAAGACACGTACGATTTTGAGAATAAATTGATAATAAGTTAATAACAGTGTAGTCAGTAAATGGAAAATTTCTAAATGCTTAAAAAGGTCTATACATTTCCGAGAAAACAAAAATAGATGTTGATAAAGTTTTAATTAGCATCGAAAAAGAGAAAAAATATTTAAAAATGCAAAAATAGAAGACAATTTATGGTGGGTTTAAAGTTCTGTTTTCACTGAAGCTATCGACGTGGTTGGTGTTTGAATTATACTGCACTAAATTGGAATGTAATAATGATTATTGTATTCTACTTCGACCGATAAAGATGCATTATGCATTTTTATTTTAATTTAAAAACAATACACATATCAACATTAATTGCTATCAGGTAGATGCAGATGTGTATCTGTTTTAACAAATTCTTTTTAAGAAACTTCTTTTAGTATGTGTATGGTTTGATAATTTATATCAGGACTGATATGAGTTTTGTTTAGTATAGACGGTGTTGCTGTTTAGTAAAGTGTACGTAGAGAAGAAGGTGAACGTAACTGCTGGTGCACCATGTGATATTGATTGGTAAATGTGTGTATTAAAATTAATTAGTTGTTGGGAGAGGCTCCTGTGTGGAAATTGAACTAAAAAAGAAACACAGCAGGTGTAAAACCCGCATCCTGTAATGGAGTCTCTTAGTATGCAAAAACACCGATGTATTTTATGAAACAGAAACCACACTCGGAACAATGATCTCTCGTCACTGTATTGTTTAAGTAAAATGAACACCAAAACAAATATATCTGAAATATTCATTTCGGAAGTTAATTTGTTAAAATGTGCGCACGAAGAAACTTTGGTGAAATAATACAACGAGAGTGGTTTAACATTGAATACCACTTGTGCTTCGTATAAAAAGTATCGGGACCAGGATTGTAGCTTAATGGGCTAGGATTTTGAAACGGTGGTTTGTTGTGCATAAAATGACAAAATGTCATCACTTTTTACACTGAAAGGTATATTATTTTTCAAAGTGAATTAGTGAGTTTGGTTCGGTTAAACACTCCTCTAAATCTGACCAGAACGTTGATAAGTGTTCATGGTTCGTACTTTAAAGGGGTAGGTGAGTGGGTATATTTATGTTCATGTAAGAGATACAAAATGTCCACTGTAATTTTCCTACAGAAGAAAATCTTTTTATTCGACTCGTATATTCAAAATTACAATAACATTTTGAGTCTTTTGTGATTGCTATGAACATAATAAATATATGATCTACGATCGTTGACTTTGGAACTAAACTTTTGTGGATGCTATGCACATAATAAATATATGATCTACGATCGTTGACTTTGTAATTTAAATTTTCTGGCTGTTATAGACATAATAAATATATGATTTACGATCGTTGACTCTGGAAATAAATTTTTTTAGTCACAAAACTCAGATGATGAAACAATTATTAATAATTGAGCATCCGTCTGAAATGACTCTCGACACAAATTTACAAAATACGGCAACAAAGGATATATAGTCAAGATCGCTCTTAATATGTCGGTTCTTCGTGTGCCGGCAGAGGTTACTTAGCCGCTGACTTTATGTAGATTTAAACTTCAACGTAGGCAAAAATCTCTTACACTCATAACAGTTTTATTGAGTATTTTCTTTTATTTGGTGATGCAATTATAATTTTGAGCGTACACTAAAATAATAATTATATTAGTGCGATTATATATTGTAATTAAGATGGATGACTGCGTGCCTTTGCATACCTGTTTGCAACCTTGTCAATCTTTTGGGGGACTTGATTATGCAGAAGATACGACCCAAAAGAAACAAACGTATTGACTATCTAACCTTAATTTAGCACAATAAAAAACTGGTGAGTATGTATTACATGTGATACGAGTATTAATTATTATTATTTATATTAACATTTTAATTGAACATGATATGGCCACCGTAAAATTTGTATCATGTCTCGTAGTTCCGCTAAGCTTAAATAGGCCTACATGAGCATTAGTATGACAGGAAGTGGAAGCAAGCGCGCTATTTAATAATTGTGATACGGTAACTTTTGGAGGTGTAGAAAACGTTTTACACTGTGTTATGTGAGCTTGACGTTTTTTGACAACCATTGTAGTATCTTAAACCTTTATGCGATATCATATAAGCTGTAGTATATAATAAATTATTGCTGCTTAACTGATGAGGCACATGTTTTCGATGAATGAAATGTAATTTCGATTTTTGGATCTGGTGTCAGACGGAGTTAAAAACAAACTTTGGTATCAATAATAGGGTCAGGTTAAAAATTTGGAGCGCAATGAGTGTAAAGGGAAACTTGAGATATTGTTAGGCCAACATGTATAATTCAAAGAAAGTTGATCACTGCGCATCAACATTATAAGCAAATGTACAAAAAATAAAAATAACACAATACAGATTCACTTACAGAAAGAACTTCTCTTTGTACTGAGACTTAGTTAATGCTGTAATATCATTCCTGGTTATTTTCAGTCTAGATTCCCACAAATCTCCAACTGGTGTAAAGCCATTTTCCAACTTTACTTCTCTTCGCATGTTTAGCTTAGATTAAATGTTGAGTTTCAGTTAGTCCTACCTGTAAGACATAGCACATGTTGATTTTGTGACGCCCCAAACATAAATATCAGCGTCGGGTCTTATACGTAGGAATAAGTTTCAGTCTGTTAACAATGGTGTATTATATTGTCCTACACCAAATTTTGAACTTTGTGAACATATTTGAATGAACAAACACAAAACAGACTCTATTATAGTACTTGTAAAGTGTATTCTGCAACATTTAAGTTAAAGCAAGCACATTTGGTTTTGGTGCTTATGTCTCAAAACAAATCACTCAGCACACAGCAGAGCCAGAAGCTAAAACTAATTTGATTGTTTTTTGAAAAAGTGTTCTTGTTATGTACCTTAACAACATAATTGAAAGTGATTGCCAAACGTGCTTACGAATATCATTTTACCACCATAGACCTTTTGCTGCGCACAGAAATGGGCTGGTGGATTGAGTATGAACTGGTTGATCACAGTTGGAAAGGGTTTGTTTGGAATCTGCTGTATTACCAATATAATCTCTTTAGGCGAATTGGACGATGGTTTTGCCAAAGTTGGCCCCAAACTATCAGTTATACATATGTGTGCCATTTTATTAGTTGGGAATACTAATATTGCATATGTAATAGCTTGACTTGGCATGCAAAAGTGAGTGAGTGATGCAAAAAATAGCTCTGAATCATACTGCAGTAACTATGCAACTTGCTTTGTTCAAATTGCAGTTGTACAGTCCATAATAGTTTGATAAGCATCTTGCTGATATAGATAATTTAACTAATATAGATAATTTAACTATCAGTAACTGTATTTAAAAAAAAATGTGCAATTGTTTTGCATTCATTATAGTGTGGGCTTGCTGTCCCCTTGACCTAGTATTCCCTTCTAGGAGTGCTTTTTCATCAGAAAAATGTTTGATCTACGGTATATGCTACTTTTTGTTACAGGGTGTCCAATCATTACTGGTGGTGCTAGGAGTGTCCAAAGTCACAAAAGGTGGAACTAAGTTGACAATGAATATTTGTTTAAAAACAATGTATCTGGTACTGAAAACATTCAAAGTTTGTGATAGTTGGCTGAGTTGCAGTACAAAATATTTGATTTCCGTTAGTGTATGTGTATTTTTTTAGGTTAATGTCACCCATCTTATGATGAAGTTTTAATTTATTTTGAGGTTGAAAAAGGTTATTTATGCAAATACACAGTTTGTCAGATAATTATTGATTTGTTAGCTTACAAAGAAAAGTAATTCAGAAAACATACGTACACAACTCCCTCAGTAAATTGTTCCCAGATAACACGTGAATCTGCTTGTAATGCAGGTTCAGTCAATCAAAATTGGTAACTGAAAGTTTTATCTTTGAAAATGGTGGGTGGTTCTAGTAAATATGAATTAACATCCTAAAATTCAAATTTTTTTGATAATCAATATATTTTGTTAACTTTTTCCAAGCAACATTCTCATAACACTGTAAATAACAATATTCAGTGAAATTTTTATAAATGAAAATGTCACGCCTCCTGGTGAAAACACTTTAATAAATTATAATAAATACAAATTTAATTAATTTTGTCCAGTGAAATTTTAGTTCAATCTTTTCATTTGGTTGCAGCATAATCATCACAAATGCAATATGCCTTGCATGCAGACATGAAAAAGGTCAGTCTGCTATCATGGCTATGTCTGCAAGAGTAATTAAGTACCAACCCCATGTTTTAATCTCTGACTTGCAGAAGTACTTTTTGCATTGTTGCACTCAATAAAAAGTTGACATGCTTTGTATTATCACATTATGACCTTTATATAAAATCAAATGGGTTGGAAAAGAAAATTAAAAAATAATGCAAATCCTACCTGCATTAAAACTAACCTCCACAGTCATGTGTAAACTTAACTCAATAATCAAATACCACTACAAATATTATTTTGCAAATAATAGAATTAAGCTAAATTAGCCCTACTCATTCATCAAAGATTGTAAGACAAGCAACTGTAATGAGTAGTTATGGAGATGTGAATTACAGAGTTTGTTGTGAACTTAACTTCCAGATTTGGGACTAAGAGTTTTCTTCAAGGATGAGATGTTTCACATTTACTTGCTTTGAAATCACAGCATCAGTATTTTACTAATGAAACAAAAATCAGATTCCTAGTTTTGATTTTGACTTGTTTTATGAAGCAAATGTCCAGAGTTTTTTTTTTTAAAAGAATCTTGTTTTGATCTGAATCTACAACAACAAAAAGAAGTGGCAATGTTTTTGCATACATGTGATGGTAGTTGAAACCATTTGGAGTAATGTTCATGATATTTCAAAGGTTGGGTAGTTTTATTAGAAAGACTCTTTTTGACAATTAATGATAATTAAAGAAAGTTGCCATTAAGTTTTTTCTGTAAAATTTGTAAAATTAAGCCCAGAGCTAAATTTCTTCTGACGCTAAAAGTATGGAAGAAAATTTGAAAATTTAGAGTCCAGATTATTAAACTTTTTTTTTAAAAATCTCTCCTGTTTCATAGTCCAAACTGTTGAATATTATTAAGTTTGAAGTAGTTATATCTCATAAAATTTTGATAAATACATGTACATATATCACAATAATTTGTACATTGATTTTGATAACATTTTCAGACATTTATATTAACATGCCCCCATTAATTTTATTATGCTTATTTCTAACATTCAGCATCTGTTCGTTTTCAGTTCTAATTTGACATCTATGACGACACTTACAACAATGACAGTTGAATTGTTTTTTGTAACATAATTCACTGTATTCGATGAGATGAAAGTTTGATTAATTGTGTTTGTTTCATGCATTAATTGTGTTTGTTCTATGCTATGTGTTTTAAAAAAATGAAAACCTACTTAATAAAAAAATCAGTATATTAATCTTTATGCTCATTTATGCGATCTCCAGATTTGCTGTTTGAATCTAAGACTAAGTTCTAACTCCCAATCTTGCAGCCCAAGCAGAAATACTTTCAGAATATTGTAATTCTTTTTGCCCTATGGTACGAAAAGAGTACTATAGAATAAGATTATTTCTAATACTATATGTGTTAAAGTCATAAGTTGGTCATGGTTTAGCAATTTAATTGAATATTTAACCTCAGTTGAATGAAACAAGAACACCTGCTCAATTGGAAAAGGTCAATATAGTAATTGGTCCATAAATGTCGATATTTTAATGAAATATCTGACAAGAGATGCAAGACAAAGTAACTATCAGATTAGATACTTTAAATTATTGAGAAAATCAACAGTATTGTTAGTTTAAATAATGACCTGCTTCTCATTTCCAGTTACCATTTGAAAGATGTCATCTCCCATCGGAAACACAAGCAGCCCTGTGGTAGATCAGAGTTGGAAGAAAAGAGAATCTTGGAAAAATGCTCACAAGTGTTTCCAGTGGGGCTTCATCAATATTTTTCTTGCTTTTCTCATATATTTGGAAATGTGAGTTCTAAGATAATTTACAAAATTCATGTTCATGTGTTCAAGAATGAACAACTTATAAATCATTGTGGGGCCAAGTAAACTCTCGTGTAACGAGTCCAGTCTGTACTTGGAAAAAAGAGCATAAATTGAAATTGACAAGACCAGAATGATCTCTCTTGTTTCCTCCTCCCCCACCCATCCCCTAATTATGTGCATTAGGTAGAAGTTCTAAAATTGTAACCTTATGCAGGGGTTCTATTACTTTTAATTAATTTACTCCTGAACTTTTACGACTAACAATTTGGAAGTTTCTTACCTTGAGACACTTTCCTGAAAACTTAGTGGATAAAGTTATTAAAATTTTAGTTATCACAATGTTATAACGTGGGGTCAGGCAAAAATCCCATTATTTTAAACTAGAAAATACCAACAAAATTGATCCATATTTCTTGAACTCGGAGAAAACTCCAATAAAAATTGGTAGCTAAAACATTGATCTGTCACACGTTTTATGGTCAAAAACGGTAGATAGGACCAGGATATTTTAATCAGCATTTTGAAATTATCATCTTTTCATAATAAGTCTATAGCTGGTTAAATATTTTTTCTCCAAATGACATTCTTAGTACATAGTAATTCAAGATATTCAAGGAAACTTTGATCAAGAAAAATGTATTGCCTAGTGTAGGCAGTACATTAAAATTTAATTGCAAATTAAATAACTTTTATTAAGTGAATTTTGTGTTTTAATTCTTTTTTTTAGTTCCTCTTAATTGTAACTAATAAATGCAATATATATTTAAATGTCAAGTGTATCAATTTACCGTAACATCTATGTCCGTAAGCATTTCTGAGAATCTAATTAAGTGACGACTGGTTTGATAACTGACTTGCGGAAGTATTTGTTGTATTGTTGCACTGAATTAAAAGCTGGCCTCCTTTGTATTACCATGTTAATTATGTCTTTTGAATTAAAAAAAAAAGAGGTGGAATACGTGTAATAGAAAAGTTAAAAGGCATGCACATCCTACATACTTAAAATATAGTAACCCCAGTTGTATGTCAGATAAACTCACTTCATTTGATCCATCCAAAACTGATATAAATGTTATTGTGTATTTAACATAACTAAACTACCTTAAATTAACTGACTCATTCATAACTGTGATCAAAGATAGCAACGCAACCAAGTGAAACAAATACTTTGTAAAAATAAAGAATTTGGTTTCACAGATATGGACCATTGTGGGCAAGTGAGACTCAGAGAATTCCTGAACTGGCATTTTGAGATATCCTCAGGGATGATAAGAAGTTTTACTGTTACTTTCAATGAAATCACAACATCATTATTGTACTAACTAAACAACACAAACATTGAGTTTCGACATACACATCTGTTTCACAAAATAAATGTTGTTAGTTTTTTAAGAAAAGGAATCTTGTTTGATGTTTTATCAACAGTTAGTCTAGTTCCCAGCTACTTTGACTCCCACCATGGCATTCTACTATTAAATACCATTCCTGGAACCAGACTAATCAACAAAACATAAAGCAGTGATGTAACTTCATAAGACACATTTTCGTGTGATGGTCATTGAAACCAGTTGGAACAAACATTCATATGTTGGACATTTTGAGAATAAGTGTTATTTATACAGAATAATGAACAACTTCATTAGAAAAAGCACATTATTAACAGTTATTATGGATGTGATTGTTCATTAAACAGCCTAGTTCCATTAGCCGCCCCCCCCCCCTCCCCCCCAGGGGTTTGCTTGATGTCTAAGCATATTGTTTTCAGTTTTGGAGGTACCTTGGTAACTTGCACCCTTATAGTGCGGTCTATATTTGTGGACCATTTTTGTGTATGAGTTATTGAGGGAGAGGTGTATATTGCCAATACTTCAGTCTTCTGCAAGTTCAAGTGAACAATTTGATGGACTTAAAAACATGAATTTGCTATTTGTAATATGTATTCATTTATAACATATTTAAACCTCCTCCATAGTTCTTGTCAGGTGGTAAAGCAAACTAAAAGTTTATTGCTATGATTTGTGATAGATTTATAAAGAAATGTTTGTTTAGGAAAATAAAACTATCAATGAAAATTCCAATCACAAATTGTAAAGTTGCCATATATTTGCACTATTAAAAATCCTCTCATTTAAATTTCGTCATTTGGGTGAAAACAATTTCTGTTTTGTTGATACAGATGGCTGTTTTGATTTCCCTTCCATTTTTTGTATGCTTGTGGCATTTGATTGTAAATGCAAGAAATCCAAAGCAAGGGAAGACATGCAGAAAGTCTGGTTGGAGTATACAAAATTTACCTTTTGCAGCATGCGTAATTTGTGATCTGAGTACACCCGGTCAGCCATTGTGCAAAAATCAAAAGGCAAAGAGAAGAGTGGAAAAGCACTCGTTATGGATGTACTAAGTGTATTTCCAAATACAGAATGTCAGGTTGTCAGCCTTGTAGGAGACTTATTGCATCTATGACATCAGCAGATATGGAGGAGAAGAATGAAGATTTGTCACAGTTGAATACAACATCCTTTAACAACAGATGCATAGACTAGAAGTACAGGAGCTAATGATGCAAATCCAGATTTCTGGCCAAATTTTACCTCTCCTTCCTCGATGCAGGTAATTTCAATACTGTGGAGTATTGTTCACCCAATTTTGGCAACCCAGTGGGTGTTAGTCCCCTGGAAGTCCAAGCTTGGTTTTCAGGCCTGTAAAACTGATTGCATGGGGTATTTTCAGATTCATTGGATCCTGAGTTCAGTGCCTTCTCAGCCAGCCAAGCCAGCCAGAAATGTATTAAATTAAGGGGATCTTAACGATAGATCCTATTGTTTAACCAGACATGTGGTTTGATATATTTGTAAGGACATGATTTGTAATGAATGATCTGGCCATGAAGCCAAGCCATTGGCTACACATGCCAATCAGGACAGGGACAAACTGAAAAATCTGTCCATTCCAGCCATGCTGCTGGCAAGTTTGACTTAATGCATGACCAACTGCTTGCCTGACCATCTGTCCAGATAATCAGCCATCTACCAAGGTGTGACAAAATAGCCTGGCCGAACCTGTTTTTGCTATTTTCACTGCCTACCCACTGGGTATTAGTGTTGGTTTATTGATGGTACTATATCATCATTATCTCGAGGCATGCTTTAGCCCAGCATGGAAGCAAATGTAGACTAAGGGTGAACATGAAGATGCATCTGAGACCCAGCCATTCTCTGATCTGACAATTGAGTATAGTTCTAAGGTTGCCATCAAAGACATTTTACCGGGTTTTGTCAGCTTTAGATTGCCCTTCACCGCTTACCACCATGCATGGTTAAAAGGTCAAAATCTCAGTTGACATTGACAATCTTCTTTCCATCTGCTTCTCTAGTTAGCAAAACACAAGGAAACTAGTGATCAGCTATATTAAACACATCTGTGACTTAGTGAATGCTAAAGCTACCTTTATGGCCAGCCCAGTACCAGCCATGCTCTTGTCACACTGGTTCAGGATGCATTCCACCGCATACAGTACTGAACTTCTGGTATTGGATAGGAATGTAATGGTGGTTAACATGTCTGCCTCACCATTTTATAAGGTGGGTAACAATGTATTTCTGTCCATATTAAAGATGGTTACAAATGTTGTTGCCATGTCGTAAGTACGAATGATGCCTTATTAACAATTTTGCAATTGGCAGACAATGCTGCAAACCAACATACTTTTGTAGTTTTGACAGTCTGAATTCTTTGGATCAGTAACAGAGCAGCTCACCAAACAATGGCTAATGCACTGACTGTCTCTGCCAATCTTGATTTGATATGTTGCGATGCATGTATACATGCCATGCTGCAAAAAGTGCATCATACCCTGGCTTTAAGAATGATTTCATTTAGCTCACCATTGCTGTTTAGGGACAAAATTGAAGATGTTCAGAGGCATGTAGATAAAAAAAATGAACCCTCCAACTCTTCACTCCATGTGTAGCTGTGTTTAGGATCCCACTGTTCCAGCCACAATTTATGTATGACAGTTATACTTGACAAAGTGGATCATTTACAAGAGAAGATCCCAACTTGATGCAAGCAGAAATGTACTGAATCAGTCTTGGAGAAAATCTTACAGGAGAGGTAAGAAACCAGTTTTCTTTACCCTCAAGCCTTCTGCTTTCCAATTCTGACTTAACACCCCCCACTACCTGTAGGCAGTAGGTGTGTGCCAGACTCTTCCATTTATGTTCATGTTAGGTCAGCCTAATCCTGTAAAATAGATGGATAACCCAAATTATTTCGGAAGGGCTTCAAGTTTTATTTATCCATTTACCTGCTCTTTCTTCCTTTCCACTTCAAAAGGATGTTCCTTCAGATGGAGAGAAGGACCATATTCGTCAGCAGGAAATACAATTACCCATTGAAAAATGGGTGGTGGAGATTTATGAAAAGCAACAATCTTTCATTTCATGGCTGTTTCTTATAAAGAAGGCCAGCTGTACATTGAGTCTGATTATAGACTTGAGATGCTTCACTGAATCATTCTTCTGCTGTAGTTTAAGATGAAGACAATTTTGTTTCTTTGTTGGTGTTACCTACTTGAGATCTTTGTGCAAATCAGATACATTTCCAGCAGACCCAGTGTTCTAGTTGTCATTCTGTTCAGAAAGGGCCAGTTTATTCATACAGAATGGTCCCTTCTTCCATTGGGATTTTCATCAAAATGACCCCTGGTGGCTGTAAGGTCTAAACTGATACACATACATCTCACCTCTGTCTGTGCGGGTTCAATTCTCTGGCTTTGCCAGTGTGGGTATGTGAATAAGTTTGCCAGTAGCTTCCCATGGATTTGTGTTTTTCCACCACCATTTAAACTTTCAGCTGTATATAGCCTATAATCTGCTGACAAATAGCATTAAACTTCAAAACAGCACTTTATAATTGGATTCATGCACTTTAGGGGTGCCTAATGATGCCTGTTTCTTCTAAAGGTCACAGGTGGCCTATCGACACTGCTTTCTTCGTGCTTGACTCATTTCCAGATAGCCTTGCAAGAGTAAGTCTTTTGATTGTGGAGAGAATGTCAGGGGCAAGAAGGCCCTCCTAAAGTGCCTGATAACAGTGTTTGTGATGGAACACTACTGCCCATTTTCATCTCAACAGTCCTTGACCCAGAAGCTTGGTCTTTGGATGAGGTGTCAGTCAGTGTGTAAGGGGTATGGCACCAGTTTTAGTACCGAAATTAATACAGAAATTTTTTGGGTCAGAATTGCAAGATAAATCTGATAGCCCCTCTCAGATGGGACAAGTCCTGGGTCATTGATCAACTCAAGCTAGCAATAGACCTTACCCAGAAAGGTCAGAATAAACGAGGTCTCAGGTGTTTCACCCCTACGCACACTGTCTGCTCTCTTCGTTCTTGGCTCATGTCAGGACAGCCTTGCAAGAGTAAGGATTCAGTCTTTTGATTGTGGAGTGAATCTCAAGGGCAAGAAGGCCCTCCACTATCAAGGCTTATGAGGGAAAGTTGCAATTCTTTTAGGGACTGCTTTAGAGTCAGTATCATTGTCATTTTTAGTGCCTATATCCCTCAACCAGCAGGCTTTTATCTCTGGCTGTATGAGGAGAACAATTTGGTACCTATTACCATCAAAAGATACTGATCCATGGTATCTGACACATGACAGAGGAGATATCAGTCATGATAAAGAAGTATAAGTTCTATTAGCCAAGTTTTTTTAAATTTGATAGATGAAAATCCCTCACCCTGTTTCCAAAATGGCTCCACTCCGAGCAGTTAAGGTTGTTAGACTTCGCTGAAGATGTTGGCATGCAAAACCTGTTTCCTTATAGCTGTAGCATTTTTCAGTTGACTTGAACCATCTTCACTTTAGAAGTTTGGTGATCCACATGACACAATCAGGCTCCATGGTAATGGCCACGAAAAATCCTGTCCACACAATCAGGCTTCACAGCATGGCCACGAAAAATCCTGTCCACACAATCAGGCTTCACAGCAATGGCCACGAAAGATCCTGTCCACACAATCAGGCTTCACAGCAATGGCCACGAAAAATCTTGTCCACACAATCAGGCTTCACAGCAATGGCCACGAAAGATCCTGTCCACACCCTCAATACTTAAAGTGCACAGAGACAAGTCGTGGTCTTTCTCCCCTTGATCACATGAAAGTAGGATATTACCTCTCAGGCCTATCTTTGTGGCCTAAGTAGGTTATACGCTTGGCATATAATGACATCTCAAATGATCAAGAATTCAGCTCATGGAATTAGAAAAATCTCACTATGTAATGTTTTGATCCATGACATCACAGTTGACTGGCATGCAGATCCAACCTTCCTGAGTGTTTATCTCAAGGATTTACTGCAAAGAGATAAAATCTGAATCGGGTGTACCCTGTGCTCCGCCAATCCTAATTAAACCAACATAGCTTCTAAGCTTTGTAGATTTGCCAGTGAATTTTGCTGGTATTAAATGGACTTCAGTAAGCATCTTCGTAACCTGATACAGTAGTCAGGGATCATGTGACAATAGGCTGTGGTGCTTTAAGCAAGAGGACCAAAGTTGGCTTTCTATGTTGGCCAACTTTGTATTTTAAAAAAAAAGAACTTTAAAGAATCCAATGTTGACTTCTGAGGTCGGCATGGTTTGTAATAAAATAACTTTTGTCTTTGATATCCTGTTGGCAAGTTCAAGCTATGAGTTCATTGCTTGCCACCAGTTGTGTTTATTTGCCACCCAGGCTTCTATTTGCTTGCCATCTGTAATCATAATTGATACTAACAGGCATTTGTTTTCAGTATAAATAGTTTGCACATCAATAATAAATAAATAATAAATAAATAATAAATAAATAATAAATAAATAATAAATAAATAATAAATAAATAATAAATAAATTTAATAAAAGATTGTCCTTTGCACTCACAGTGACTGTATTTTCAAATAATTTTGATTTGTGAGATAACTGTTCTGGTGGCCTAGTGGTTAAGGTGTCTGCCAAGTCATACCAAAGACATAAAAATGGTACTAACAGCTGCCTTGTTAGGTGCTCAGCATTAAGAGGCTAGTGTTAAGACTAATTTGTCCAGTGTCAGGATAATATGAATGGGTGGGACATCATTCTACATGTCTACAGCATGATGTCCCAGTGTTAGACATCCCTGTGAATTGCCATAATGCAGACATCATAATGATATGACTGAAAAGTTTGTAAAGCTAAATTAAAATACCAAATATCACACAGATACCGACACACACATATTTGTGAGAATCTGTCATATAGTTAACTATGGTGGACTAAATATTGGTTATTTTGCACCATACCCTGTGTCATATGTGAATGACTAGTGCCTTGAAGTAGTTGGTTGACATCTCTTTCACTTATTTGTGACTTTATTGAATCCACTTTTCAGTCAGATACAATATTCAAATTTTTTAGCTCAACCAAAACATGGTTATTTTCTCTATATTCATGGCAATAAACAATGTTTCATGTGTTATTTGATATACAGGATGTATACTACAATATCAATGTAAATGAAACATGATTTTTTTGTATAGAGTATGTGGATATATTTTTCTTTAATACAAGGTTAGTTTCATTTTATTATCAAATATGTGTTTTTTTTATCTATTTTATTGGAATGTTCAAGGGAGCACAATATCAACACAAATTTACTGTTTCTTAATTCTTGGTGACATATGACCTGGGTTAGAAAAAAAAATGTTTCACCATAAGTTCTGGGACAGGAAACAAATTATTTTACCATATCCCAATAAATGTGTTACATATGGTATATCCATACTAAATGGTATAGAGAATGTTATTTTGTTTTTATTTTTAGCATAGATACAGATATTAAATTTTTCCTTTTTCTACATTTTTAATGCATGTAATATCACACTCCTGTGCTTCATCTGTGTGATATGATTTTTTGTCAATAATTTTGAGATCTGTTTATGGTCACCCCTTACCATTCACCAGTACACAATACAATAATCTTATTTGATGTTACATGTTGATACTAATAACCTCTTCTGTCTTGAAGTTAAGATTGTTGGTGAATGACTACTGATATGACTTTAGCGGGGCTCCGATTGGTCTTAAGTGCTCTCCGTTACAGATCACTGCCATCTCACCTCTGTCTGCATGAGTTCGAGTCTCAGATTTGGCCAATGTAGGTATGTGAGAAAGCTTGCCAGTAGCTTCTGGTGGGTCATTGGTTCTTTCTGTGAGTTTTCCCGGGTTCTTCATCATTAATACTGGCCGCCATATATAGCCTATCGTGTGCTGAAAAATGGCATTAAACCCTACAAAAACAACAACAATCAACTGATATGACTTTAAGTTCTATTGTGTTTTTCAGGAGTTTTACCATTTTTAGAAGATACTTGGAAGGTTGGCATCCTCTCCTTTGGTACATAGGTATGTGAGTTTAATATTGTGTAAATCAGGTCTGTTTTATCCTTAATTTACACAAACATTTTCATTTTGTTTTCAAAACATGGAATATGAACAGAATTAATTTTGTGTTTTACTAGCTGTGCCTTGTACAAAATATCCATGGATCTTTGTATGAAATATCAAAATATCTCAACCAAATCCTTGTACAAAATATCCATGGATCTTTGTATGAGATATCAAAATATCTCAACCAAATCAGGTTCACTCACAGTTGCACACACATGTAAGGGTAAGTGGCTCCATGAACCTGTTTGTACATTTTTTCATGTTTTGGGATAAAAGGTCTGTTTGTTATGGCAGCATATGGGGCTTCAATAGTAATAAATATAAATAAATAAAAACTTGCAAAACTTGTACCGTTCGAGTAAATAAAGTTTTAAATTTGTAAGGATTGAATTTATATAAGATTGTAATGTCACTTATTTATTTATTTTATTTGATCACATTTAGACCCAGTCATATAGAAGTGAAACACCTTAAAATGTTAATTGTTGTTGTTCTGGAGAGGGTTTTCTGTTGCAATTACTCTTGGATTTTTACTGTGATTTTATTATCCCATGTTTCATATCAAGCATGGTAGTATTTTAACATTAGCTTTTGATTACATGCATTTTGTAAACTCACATGTTAAGTTTTTTAATTTCAGAATGCATTCTGTTAGCGATATTTTCCCTAAATGCTGCCTTTGACTTCTTGAAGTACATTTGGGCCTACATTTCCACAAGTCCTGTTGAAGTAAATCTACATCAGAAGCACCTTCTGGGTGTTGGAGATAAGGGTTTGTAAACTTGATTGTGTTGTAACACTATGTACATCAGTTTACAGAAGCTGATATATCTGTAGATAAATTGTGCTATTTTATCATATTTAGTCCTGGGATGGAAATTATAAACCAAAGTTTTCAAAAGCTTGCTTGATTAGAATCCTAAGGAATTTCCAGATGGCTTAATTTTCACTTTTGTTTTTACTTTTGATTTTGCAAACTGATCAAAGAATATCAAAGTTTATTATCTGGAGAATTGAAGAAAGGTATAAAATGTATAATTTCTTTCTTAGAATTTTTGATTGTTTGATGACAATATTTCATGTAAATATGTAGTACAAATTACTCCTTTTATATCTTCATGGAGACTGTGCCCCCTCCCTCCCCACCAAACCCCCACTAAGGCTTTGACCAGGATCCACAAGGGACCTAAGGGAGCTCCCTTGACTCCAGGCCTACTTTTAAATTTTCTGGTTTTTCTGAACTTTCACCTGTGCTGGTGAAACATGAACTGTAAATAAAGAGTACTAACCACAAGACTATTGAGTAGATATTATCTTGTATTTAGTAGAATGATTGTTTTGTTATTTTGTAATACGTCCATCATATGGCAGTATCATCATATGATGTCCATCTGTCTGTACATATGCTGGTCTGGTTCCTGTTATGTTATTTTGTAATACATCCATCATATGGCAGTATCATCGTATGATATCCATCTGTCTGTACATATGTTGGTCTGGTCACTGTTTTGTTATTTTGTAAAACTTTCTCCATCCATGGCTTTCATTTGATATTGATTTTTGGTGTAAAAATATCTCAAGACCAGGTTCTTCATGACTCCAAGTAGATAAATTAATTCTGCATACTATCAGTTTTTTATTGCCTACCTTAACAAACTTTGTTAAGGACTTGCATTTGAGAATTTTTTAAATTCATTTGGGGGTCAGAAGTCAAGGTAACAAGGACTGAAAAAAGATTTTTTTTTCTTCTTTAAAACTTCTTCAGTTTGCATAAACTTTGTAGATGGCTTGTATTTGAGGCCAGGAAAGCACAAATTGATCATTGGGTGAAAAAGTCAAAGGTCAGGGTCAGAATAGCTCTGAGAATGAAAATGGTTTACAATATAAATTGAGCCCTATTCCATAATCGATAATCAGATTTTATAGATAGCATGCATTTGATCAAAGGGGTTTTTAACAAATTTGGGGTCTGTTGATAACCTTCAAAGCTTCCGGGACTGAAAGAAAAAAAATGACTTTTGCAAAATAATGAATTATGTGTCCTGGCATGCTAACTCAAGACCATATGTCACACAAGATTGAAAGCTGCTTCAGTTAAAGTAGGGGACCAGAGATAGGTCCATCTCCATTGTAAAGGGATGTAATTCACTCCCCCCTTTCCCTATTTTCCAAGGGTAATATCATTGGGTAATGTATTTGATAAAGAAGCCAATTTATTGGAGAAAAATGTTCAGTAATTCTTGTATGGTATGGATAATCCTCTCCAACCATCACATTGTTACATTAAGATTCTGGTAAAACATGCATGCAGACTCCAGTATTAAGTCGCATATGGATGTAATTTAACACCAGTCCCACTATCCAAGGAGAGATTAGTCAAGTCTGACTCACCTAGGTGGGCATACAACTTTTAGCACTTTTGTTGCTAAAAAGCTTGGAAGGGATGGATTTGAGAGGTACTGTTTGTTCTTCTAATGTATTATGATTGGGTAAGTATCATTAAATTGTTTTTTCTATATATACAGCAAGTAGATGTGTGAGCATTTGGATGGCCCCAAGAAAATTCATGTGAATAAATTTTAAATCATGGTTATGACTTATTTGCCTGATGGTCAGTTAGTACCCAGCTTCGCAAAGTCTATTGAACTATAAAAATAATCACATTGTCCATCCATCTATGTGTCCATCCATGTGTCAATCCATCATCAGTTAGGTTTCTGCATCATAACTTTACTGTGAGTTGTTGAAGGTTTAAAATATTTTGGTATGCAGTCATTGGCTTGAAGAGTTGTGTCCATTGATTTCCCATCCAACAACTTTTTCCGTCTAAAGTTTAAGTTTACTAAATATCGTGAGATTTGAGCTTTTTGTTAATGAGACCGTGAATAAGTGTATTTTTTACCAGCAATCTGTGACATCATTTTACAGGAGTTATGTCCTTAGATTCTTTGCCCTTCTGATTTTGTTTCAACAACATTTCTTTGTTGGATTTTAGCCAATATTTGCTGCAGCTCTACATTACATAGATCTTTAATAATTTTCAATTTCCACTACTTCAGGGCATCGTTTTAAGGAGCTGTTCCCTCCTAGTATCCTCTTGACATTGGGTTTTGCATCATTACCAGGAATGTAAGATTTTAATCCAATTTGGCAAGCAGCTTTATATTCAAAAGGCTTCAAATTAGTTTTATTTCCAGCATTTTACAACAGCATTTAGAGGAGATACAATCCTGATTTTCCATTTGTGCTAAGGGGTTCTTGGATTTGAAGCAAATTTTGAATGATCCCTACTAATGCATTCCTCAACCTAATTTACAAGAGTTATTGACCCTAAGTGTCTGTCCTTTGGCTTGAATTTATGCACATTTTAGAATGATTGCTGAGTTTGAACCAGATATGTCATGCTGCTTTATGTTTTATTAGACTTTCTCAGTATTTTGTTTTATCATTTGGAAGATCAGCGGCCTTTCATTGCCCCTCCGGACTTTGGTTTCCAAAGCATAGTTTTGCTTTGGAATGTTGTATTTCAACCAGATTTGTCATGCATGTTTATTCTTATTAATGGATCTCATTCCACATTGTCATTTGTATGAATTGTGTAGTTTGAAGGAATTTATTATTGGATGAATCCTATGCTTCGAATTTCCATTCATTTTAGTTTGGTTTTAATGCAACTTTCTGTTCAGTAAATTGTAGAAAATGGATCCTTTTGTGATGCACTCGCTGCTAATTCCTCTAGTTAGAGGTACTATCTGTTGCTTGTGTATTTTTATATAATTAATACAAGGGAATAGATAAGAGTAAATTCAGTTTTAAAGTTGTTACATTAGTGATGACAGCAAAGCTGGAGGATTAGGGACAAACATGAAGTGCATAGTGATATATAAACACAGCAAAGCAATTTCTTCTGCAGGGCTAAAATAAACAGTTGCAGCTTGCCCAAAGCTGGTAAATTTACTAAAGGTCCAGCACAAATTTCATGATCCTCCCTGTTTTTTTTAAAAATATATGCAGCTGTCTCCATTTAATATTGCTCATAATATGGAGTAACCTAATTTAGAATCATTTTGTAATTTTCATTGTGCAAGTAAATGCACATTGTTTTTCAATGAACTCAAATGATAACCTAGTCCCAATTTGCGGAAAAAAATTAACGTTTTGTTGATATACCTTTGGTTGTAGTAATAACTTGTGTGGGACAAATAGATGATAAAACCTACAAGTCACCCTGGCATTAAATGTTATATTCTGACCCTTCTATTTATATCTTTCTAGCTGGAACAATGCATACAATATTTTGATCCATGGACCACAATAATAGGAAGACACTGTACTAAGCTTTTTTTCCCCTGTTAATTCAGTGTGAGCCATAATTGCTGTCATTGTAAAGATTTATTGTTTATTCAGTATTTAAAGAATATTTATTTCTCATATTACAGATTTGGGGTTCAGTGTCTCACCTGTGAAATCCCAGACACCATCTTCAGAGAAAAGTATCATCTTTTCCAGCTCACCTGGACAGACCCCGTATTCACCTTCTTCTAGTCCTTGGGGTTCATCTGGACAAGTGACCCCCACTAATCCTGGGTCTTTTTCAGGGTCATACAGTTATCCAAGCCCCCAGGGGTCATTCTCATCAATGTCTACTCCAGGAAACTATGATAAAGTAAGAAATGTCTTGACTTTGTTTTATGTATGGTTTGTTAAATTTTGTACCAGGAGATAAATTGTTTTGGCAGAAAACCCAGGCCAGAAAAACTTTTAGCCCACATGGATATTATCCAGTACAAAAGGCTCAAAACCAAAATGTAATATCGCTACAGCTGTAATTTAAACTGACACAATATTATATACTAAATATTTGAAGTTTTAGCGTCACGAGTCAATTTAAAAGATCCAGCTCAGCATAAATTCTCCTATTCATTCTTATTTGAGATGTGTATTGCACTGTTAAATCATGTTGTTGTTCAAGTTTTCATTGCAAAAAAGGAAGTGCTCTTCCTCATTCTGTCAAAGTTTTTATTGCAAGAAAAGGAGTACTCTTCTTCATTCTGTCAAAAATTGAATTGTTTTAATTGGTATGAAAAGATTCTCAAATTGTATTGTTTTCTTGGTTGAAATCAAACCTTGTGAAAGTTCACTTTTTATGTCTGATAATGTTCCAAGTTTACACTTCAATTTTGATTTTAATTTCGTAATATTGGTAAAAATTGCCTAATAAAATGGCAGTTTCTGGACTAAATCTATGTTTTGGATTTGAATTGGACTTTGATTTTGATTGGTGACGTAAGACCCTTCCAAGAAATAATGAATGGTCAAATTAGATATAAATGGCAATTGATCTTTAGAGGCAGTGTTCACAGTTGCAGGTTAATGTTTAAACAGGCAAATATCTATGATATTGGTGGTCAAAGAGTCATTATTGGGGTAGTTCATTTGTAATAGTTACACTGTAATCGCATATCATTTATATGCTACAGCAAGCTCTGTTGACAAGTGAGATAGATGAAAATAGGACAATATTTAACCTCAGCTGGCAGCCCACTGGGCATTAAGTCCTATACTTGCCCATTCATAGAGTTAGAAGCACTGAAGCTGGGCATGAAGGATTACCTTCTGATATAGCCATCCTAGCTGCCTGTTAATTGGTCTATCCAGATATTGTACAGTTTCAACAGTCATTTTGGACTAATGAACAGTATGTCACTCGATAATAATGCTACATCGAATGGCATCCTGTGCCAAGCAGATCAACCATAACTTTGATTCCAGTACATAGCGAACTTGCACCTTGTTTAGAATGATTCAGCCCGTCCCAATTGACCACTCCTGACTGGCATTCCTCAGCAGGACCACACTCCATTCTAGTCATGTTCTACTGGTATATTCCCCATGTAAAATCTTGTTTTCACACATTCTGACAATTCTGCATCATCATTGCCACATGGGGACAAATATAAAGAATTTTACCTCCATCTTAATGTCCTCCAGCAGCAGTCAGTATTATCCACATGATCTAGACCTTGCTGGACATGGATGATGATGACAAACATCCATCTGTCTTTCAGAACTTTTTGACACAGTTGTCAAAAACTGCAGAAATACTGGGTGTCTCAAGGATAAAATTCAAGACATCATTCTAGAACATTTTTTTTTGCAGCTTAATAACTACACAAGTTTGGAAAAAGAAGTGGCTCGCATACGATATTCTGGAGTGAAAGGGTGCTGGTTTTAATGCTACCATAGGACCAGCTAGAGTCAGCTACTGTGGTGTGTCCTTGAGTAAGGCACTTTACTTCATTTGCTTTTGCACTAAATGACCTGCTTGTTTGGCTCTTGAGTGGTAGAGTGGTCAAAAGCACTCTCCATTACTGATCACTGCCAATTCACCTCTGTCTGCGTGGGTTCATGTCTCAGATTTGGCTAATGTGGTTAAATGAGAAAGCTTGCTGGTAGCGTCTTGTGGATCAGTGGTTCTTTCCGGGGGGTTTCCCAGGTTCTTCCTCCACCATTAATACTGGCCACCATGTATAGCCTATTGTGTGCTGAAAAATGGCATTAAACCCTACAACAACTTGTTTGGCTCTGAAGTAAAGCACCAGACCAAATTATCACTGATAAAATCACCTACAGATGCTTACCCTTCATATATACCTAGCTATAATGAGGATATTACTGTTGTCAACATGTCTGCTTCACACTGTTTTATAAAGTGATGATCACCATGTCAAAGGTTGTCTGGAACATCATGTTAACTCCCCCACTACTTGATCTGGCATATCTAAGAATCAATTGTGACTATGTCTGGGAACCAACTGAAGGCATATGAAGGGAATTAGTGAGTATATGACAACTAATGTCAATTTAACTATATAACACCACTCTCTGTCTCCAGTCCTCTACTGGCTGTCTTTCTTTCTCTCTTCGAAGACAAGAAGCTATCAACTTTCACAGTCGAGGGATACTGTTTCATGATCATGGAAGAGATGGACATCATGGAAGATATGATACTGGTTGCATCAAGGTCCTTTTGTCCAATTTCGACATATCCAGGTCATGCTCAGTTTTCATATCCCAGAATGCAGCTTCTTCTGGGTCATGATGTGACTCAACTCTTAAGGCTTGCTTCCTGATAAGACATGCTTCAGCTTGCAGGGTGAGTAAGCTACATTTGCTATTCATGCAACTGCACCCAGCAGCTCATATCTAGGATGCAGCCTGATATCATTCTAAAAGCAAGATAGGCAAATAACAAATAGCTGCCAATGTTCTTTCCTTAAACAGTCTATTGAGTGACATACTTATGTCTCATTGTATCACTCCTGCTCATGACCTGTGTGTTAGATTTGGGCCATTAAATGCATTATTTAGAAATATAACAATGTTTTATTTACCTTTGCTCACAGTTGTATTATTTCTCTGGATTGCTGGATTGGAGAATTTGGGGTTATGTCATTATGCCCTTAATATATTGTGAGCTCATATGGAGGGCATACATTCTAAAACAAATTTCTAGTTTGTATTGTTTTTGTGATTTTGAACTTAATTCAATTACATGTCAACAATTCCATGTTATTGTAACCTCACCTGCATTGTTTGTTCCAAAGTAGCTGATATTTGGACTATTGCAAAAGTTTTGATCGTGCTTTGTCAAGTTCTGGAAAGGATCAATAAGGATGAGTATTAGTAACATTGTAAAATAATAGCAAACTGTGCTGAACACAATCTGGGGTCATGTACCTCACAAAATAATTATGAAATTATGTATTCCTATGATTTTTTATAAAAAGATTATTTTATAGAATTTCTTCAGATAAAATTATTTGAGAATCTAGAGATGTATTGGATAATAAGAACTAATGAGAAATATTGATTTGCCTATCAAAAGCAAGACAGTAGCCAGTCTTTTAAGTCAGTGATTAGATCTTATTTTGTTTATTTAAATTGATATATTTTTTTTTACAGAGTTATGGAAAGAGCAATGTGTCCTTTTCACCAAACTTATCATTTTCACCAAATATGACCACATCTCCATACCTCTCCATGTCATCTGGTCACTTCAGCAGCCTGGACAGTAGTGGACTGCGGTCAAGAAATCAAAGTCTGTCCTTGCCAGTCTCTTCATTCAGATCAAGTCCATGTAAGCTTTGCAATGATCTTATGTTAAGAAAAGTTAAATATTTAATGGTTTTTTGTAGTGTGCATACATCTGGATTATTGGTTAGGTGTTTTACTGTACAGCATTACATGTAGGTTATTTAATGATGAGGGAGTTAGATTAAAGTACAGCATCACATGTAGGTTATTTAATGATGAGGGAGTTGGATTAAAGTACATGATCATGTTTATATCACCTACTCCAAACATGACACTGACAAAAACCAATCTTTTAACTCTAAGAATAAAATTTAAAAAACGGTATATGCACAGCTAGCTTTGTCAGCTTGAAGATGTTGAGGAACTAATCTTTATGGCTGTTATGTATAATTTTCCAGAGTTCACATGCATTATCTTCTGGATACATCTGCTCCAAAATAGAATTATTGACTAATATGAACTGTCTTGAATCATTAGTCTACTGACTACCATGACAGTTTTCTTATTTCTTCCATAATTCTGTATTAGGGTTTGTAAACATTGATTGCATTGACTGCTTGTGGTGACAAGAGGTATTAAAAAAAATATCTTTACTTCTTAATTTCATTTTTTTCATCCTTATTTATTCAATTTATTTTAACCCTGAGATTGATATATGGTTTTGTAGCATATGATCTGTAACATTAAATTCAGTGATAAAAAATTTAAAATGCATGTTACTTTGAAATGGTTTTTATTATAATGTGCTCAGTATTCTTCCCTTTTTATATTTAATTTTGAAATATAGCTGAAAGGGAGATTGACTGTTATGATGTCTATTTTTATCCATTCATCATATATATCTGAATTGTATTTAATACCATTTGTGGGTTCAGAATCACTCATATGTATATTTTTTTAACAATTTCCCAGCTCCAATAATCCAGTATACTTCATAACTTTAAAAATTGTTGTCATCATCACTATCACAAGTCAGTATACTGCATAACTTTAAAAATTGTTGTCATCATCACTATCACAAGCCAATATACTTCATAACTTTAAAATTGTTGTCATCATCACTATCACAAGCCAGTATTTGCTGAATGAAAACATAATGAACTATGCCAGGAATCGAACATTTTTAGTTTTCTAGGTATTATGTATTTTGAATGTGTATTTGTAAACATATTTCATTGAATGTTCAAACTACACCATAATGCTAATTCCAGGGTACATTGTGCCAATCAAATTTATTTTAGTAACCATTCATGTCATGCTTGAATAAGCCAGATTTGTTAACAGTTGCCTACCAAAAAAAATCATTATGCAACAAAGAGTGGCTGAATAAAAATTGTGTAATTCACCAACACATTTTCATATGTGGGATTTGCAGTTAATTGCAGGAGTTCATGTGCATCACTGTTCTCCAAAAGTGCAAATTTTACAAGATTCACATAATGACACACCCTGACAGCATCTCTGTTTAACTACTACATATCAATTACTTTTGTGTGAAGTTTCTTTGCTGCTTTGCTAGTACTTCCTGTTTGACACAAAGGGAATAAACACCAATTCCTGATTGGTAGTTATTATTTAGCCAACCAATAACCACCAATGAGAGTTCAGTATTACATATTTCACCATGTGACACACTGGTAGTGTAGCTTTCAGACTGACCAAAGATGCCAAGATAAAATTCATTGTTGAAACCTAATGTACAAGTGGTTATTAAATGATGAGGAAAGTACTGTAAAGTTATGCATGTGGAATACATTTGTAATGTATCCTTTATGCTGAACATGCTGCTGTTTTAGTATTAATAGCATGGAATAGGAGTCGGCAGATAACAAATCATATCACTTATTTTTAATTTGCAGATGGCAAGCAAGTATTTTCAATAATCTTTTTCGTTTTTACCAATAAAAATTAGTACCTAGATCTGCAAATGTTGTTTCAGATGAATTCTGTATTTAAAGAACAGCAAAACAAATTAATTATAATAATTATTCATGACTGCTGAAGATATATCAATTAATCGTTTCATCTCTAGTGCTTAGAGAGGTATAAAATAATAACTCCGGTTTGTTTGTTGCATTTAAAGAAAGATCACATGTTATCTTTTATAACATCACATCACATGTTATCTTTGCAATAAAAGGACATCTTTGTGATTAAAAATTTAGAACAAGTTCTATCTAGATTGCACATTCTGGTACATATCTCAATTCTGTCACTCATGAAAACTGATCTTGTCTTATGAAGTTCAATAATTTTTGCAATTTTTATTTGAAATTAATTTTGAAAGCAGAAGGTATCAGTTGTTGAGATACTTTGCCTGATGTGAGTTTTGAATGATTACATCACTAAGCTTCATATGACATTTTGCGTTGAATATTGAGCTCATATCATGGTACAAATATTGGTAGGTGTGTTTTGAAATTTTCACCAGGTTAGACAGCACCCTCATATGGATGTAGGTCATTTAGATTTGTATTTTGATTCCAGTCGGCTATCAGATGTGGCCACCTTTACCCAATATGGAAAATCCTTTCAAATGACTTCTCCAAAGGGGATCTGCAGATTTGACCAAACTTAACAAAAAGCATCCTGGCATTAAGGACTTTCACGCTTTTTTTCACAAATAATGTCAATCCTTACTCAGATTGCTTAGTTTGTAATGCATTGAATTTTTAATCATAGGGTCATAGTTTTGATACCTATCAAACTGTCACAGCTGTCATAGTTTGTTTTTTTTGGGAAAGGGACTTAACTCCTCGTCAATAATGTGTTAAAATCCCGCCAACTTTCTGCCATCCATTACAACTTTCTTTACTAAAAATAGAAAATCCACTACACATCTTTTCAAAAAATCAGTCAACAGAATTTACCACATTTAACCAAGCATCTTGGCATGATGCTGGGTCACTGCCAAATATAGTTAAAAAAAAACAAAAACACTTCAATACCTTCTCAGCAGTCGGTCAGCAGGATTTGACCAAATTGGACAGAAGGCATCCTGGCTTCAATGCCTTTGAAATTATATAAATGATGGCATAGTCATTATATATTGCCACATTGACAAAAAGCACCCTGGATTTTTAATGTTGGATAAACAAGGCTGATGTGTCAAATACTGATAAGCATAAGCTAAGAATTTCATATGCCAGATATTGGTTATCCATGCATTAGACCTTTTAATTAGATATTAATCACCCACTCCCAGTCTGATAGGCTCAGTCCCATCTGAAAAATAACAGGTATTGTGAACATTGTAGATGAAGATACAGGTAGATCTGAGAAATGAACAGCAGAATCTAACATGAAATATATATTTACCATTGTAAGCGAAAATTGCTCAGAATAATATGTTCCATATTGCATGTTTGGTGTTGTGACTTCATTAAAATACTGGGACCATGGTGCCATAAGATTGGATCCAGCATAAATTTGATTCAGAGCTGTAGAATCAAAGATTTCAAAACTAGATAAACATGAAACAGTTCTTTTCATCACATATGAAATCAACAGCAATGGAAGAAAGTTCTTAAGAAAGCATCCAACTGATGCAGATTTCTTAACTTAGATATCTGCTTGGGATTATTTACCAAAATTATTTGGTCTTTCTTTTATTATAGCATCGTCTTATGAAGTGATTACAGACCAGAATGCCTTGACTCAGTATCTACAAGAACAAGATGAAAAGGATTCCAAAGCCTCTTTAGGTGCGTATTAATCATTCTGCAGATTGACATTTTTGTTTGCCATTTGGTTGATGCTTTATTGTAAAATCACATTGTTTGCAGTATAAAACTGGATCCCATGGCATCTCTTACTTTCCACCACATACTGTGAATTTTCTTTTCATGGGAATCAATTTTCCATGATTTTTGAAAGAATAACATTTTCATTAGTATATAATTTCGTGGATGGAAAAAGTGTTTTTTTCGTTTTCACAGAAGGATCATTGTTAGGTTCAAAGTCTTTGTTTATATCAGCCATAAAAATCCACAAAAAATGTGTACTCCAGGAAAAATGTTGAATTCATGCTAATATGAAATTTTTTCATGCAGCTGCTGCTGTTGTTGTTGTTGTAGGGTTTACCACCATTTTTAATCACATGATAGGCATACATGGCGACCAGTATTATTGGTGGAGGAAGAACCCGGAAAAAAACCCAGAAAGAACCACAAACCCATGAGAAGCTACTGGCAGGCTTTCTCACATAACTACATTGGTCGAATCTTAGACTCAAACCCATGCAGACAGAGGTGAGATGGCAGTGATCTATAACGGAAAGCGCTTTAGACCACTCGGCTAATCATGGCCCCTCATGCAGCTACTGTAATGTTAGAGTTATAAACACATGTATTTTGGTTATATCTTGTATTTAATAACAGCTTATTATCGCTTGAATGATTGCAGAAAGCAAAAAAATAAAATAAAGGTCTTATGTCCAAGACATCTGTATATACTTTATAGTCAGTTCACATCACTTATTTATGAATATATTAAAATAATCCATGATAAACATGATACATGGTGATTTCAGAGGAAATTGATATAACTCCTAGAATAATTGAAAATGTTTGCTTAGGCATGACAAGACTCTTCTTACTTAGCTCCTTTGATAAATTTGATTTGAAATTATTTTATTGGCAACTCTTTAACCACAACAATCATAATAACAGTTGACAAAAAGAAAACTAGAAAAATACCAAAAAATTAAATTTTATATGTTCAGTATAAATATACATTGTTCAGAAAATTAATTTTTAGCTCACCTGATCAAAGGCCAAGAGTTTATGGTGTGTGTTTTTCTTCCCATTGTGTATCATTTGATTTGTGAACAGTAGAGAGGCTTCATTTCTAGAATAGAATTTTATCAGAATGGCATGTAAACTTGTATCATCAAAATTTCTTTTGAATTTGATTATTGGTGACATCCATACATATTAATGGGGTCATCTTAGCTTCTAATTGAGCTGTTTAACACTATCAATCATATTTTTGATCAGATTTGGTATGTATGCTTGTATCGTGTTTCTGATAAGATTTGGTATGTATGCTTTTATCGTGTTTCAGATCAGATTTAGTATGTATGCTTTTATCATGTTTCTGATCAGATTTGATATGTATGCTTGCATCATGTTTCGGATCAGATTTTGTATGTATGCTTGTATCGTGTTTCGGATCAGATTTGGTATGTATGCTTGTATCGTGTTTCTGATCAGATTCTGTATGTATGCTTGTATCATGTTTCTGATCAGATTTGGTATGTATGCTTGTATCATGTTTCTGTCTTCGGTATCTATGCTTGTATCATGTTTCTTATCAGATTTGGTATATATGCTTGTATCATGTTTCTGATCAGATTTGGTATGTATGCTTGTATTATGTTTCTGTCTTCGGTATATATGCTTGTATCATGTTTTCTGATCAGATTTGGTATGTATGCTTGTATCATGTTTCTGTCTTCGGTATGTATGCTTGTATCATGTTTCTGTCTTCAGTATGTATGCTTGTATCATGTTTCTGTCTTCGGTATGTATGCTTGTATCATGTTTTCTGATCAGATTTGGTATGTATGCTTGTATCATGTTTCTGTCTTCGGTATGTATGCTTGTATCATGTTTCTGATCAGATTTGGTATGTATGCTTGTATCATGTTTCTGTCTTCAGTATATATGCTTGTATCATGTTTGTGTCTTCGGTATCTATGCTTGTATCATGTTTCTGTCTTCAGTATGTATGCTTGTATCATGTTTTTGATCAGATTTGGTATATATGCTTGTATCACGTTTCTGATCTTCAGTAGGTATGCTTGTATCATGTTTTTGATCTTCGGTATGTATGTTTGTATCGTGTTTCTGTCTTCGGTATGTATGCTTGTATCATGTTTCTGTCTTCAGTATGTATGCTTGTATCATGTTTCTGTCTTCGGTATGTATCTTGTATCATTTTTCTGATCAGATTTGGTATGTATGTTTGTATCATGTTTCTGATCAGATTTGGTATGTATGCTTGTATCATGTTTTTGATCTTCAGTATGTATGCTTGTATCATGTTTCTGTCTTTGGTATGTATGCTTGTATCATGTTTCTGTCTTCGGTATGTATGCTTGTATCATGTTTTTGATCTTCGGTATGTATGCTTGAATCATCTTGATTTCAAATGAATATGATTATGACAATGACAACTTTATTTGGTAACTAAGGTCACTGACCCATGTACAGTTATTAATGACAATGATAATGTTAGTAACTAAGACCTTAGGCCAGTGTACAGTTATGTTATTGATGAAAATGATAACAATATTTAGGAACTAAGTCCATTTATCCATCTGCAGTTGTTATGAATACAGTTGTGTTATAAATGACAATGACAACTTTATTTAGTAACTAAGGCCACAGGCCAGTGTACAGTTGTGTTATTGATGAAAATGACAAAATTATTTAGTATCTAATGTGACTGGCCAATATAAAGTTATGAATGACATTGACAACTCAGATTAGTTAATATGGCCAATGGCCTATATACATTTGTGCTATAAATGACAATGACAACTCTGATTAGTTAATATGGCCAGTGGACTATATACATTTGTGTTATAAATGACAGTGACAACTCTGATTAGTTACTATGACCAATGGCCTATATACATTTGTGTTATAAATGACAATGACAACTCAGATTTGTTAATATGGCCAATGGCCTATATACAATGTACATTTGTCTTATAGATGACAATGACAGTTTATTTAGGCTCTAAAACCACTGATCCTTCTTGAGTTATGTAATAAATGATACAACACTTGAAAATATTAATGTACAAGAGAAAAACTTGTAGATGGATTCCATTTTGATGTTATCTTTTTTCTTAGCAAAACTCAGCTTATCAAAACCAATTAGAAAACTAAGTACAAACTGTATTAAACATCCTGAGTCCATGTTTTATTTTTGTATATGGTTTATCCTTAACAGGGACAGTTGACTTGTCACTTACTGGTGGTTTTTCATCATTCTGGAGTTACGGCAGTAGACCAAGTCTTGATTACACTCACATGCTTCGTAAATACACGTACCAGGTTGCCAGTCGGTCCCCTCAGTCCAGCAAATCTCGAGCTGATGACAGTGATCAGGCATCCACAATGGGAAATGAGGTACATATTTAATAATAGATTGTGATTCACCTCTAGAAAGATCATACTCTTGTAAGGCCACTTTCCTGCTGCAGATGGGGTAGCTTTCTAAGAGTGGTATTGCTGTACATGGGTCCTGGGGAAACCGCTTTCTAAGAGTGGGATTGCTGTACATGGGTCCTGGGGAAACCGCTTTCTAAGAGTGGGATTGCTGTACATGGGTCCTGGGGAAACCGCTTTCTAAGAGTGGGATTTGCTGTACATGGGTCCTGGGGAAACCGCTTTCTAAGAGTGGGATTGCTGTACATGGGTCCTGGGGAAACCGCTTTCTAAGAGTGGGATTGCTGTACATGGGTCCTGGGGAAACCGCTTTCTAAGAGTGGAATTGCTGTACATGGGTCCTGGGGAAACCGCTTTCTAAGAGTGGAATTGCTGTACATGGGTCCTGGGGAAACCGCTTTCAGTGTGGAGTAGTCACCTATAGTTTACAATTTTATATAATTTCATATGAACCCCAAGTAACTCAAGTTTTCCTGCTGTATATCTTTTAAAACTGCCTTCCCTGGGTATTGTTTCTTTTTAAATGGAAGTGCCTTAAGAATATTGTGATTTCATTGCTGTATTTTGACTTTAAACTTTAATAAAAGCCCACATGTGGAAAAATGCTGGAATTAACTTTCCTAGTGGAAAAGATGGGTGTGGGGTGTGGTGGTAATCATATTGGCATGGACAACAAATGCTTTTGATGGAGTGAATTTACAGCAGATCACCAGTTATTCAGGTTGATTGATTTATATAGACTTTGTTTGCTTTATACCACACTATTATCTATCATGCTCTTCATCATCTTACTGTATTAAGCATTATCTTTTTAAGGTTCCCTAAATGACATTGAATGGAAATAGTGATGTTGTTAGAAGCATTCATATTTAAAAATTTACATTATGATTTCCTTCAGAATTGGAGTTGGAATTTCAGTTGATTTAGCAGATTTGAAGTTGTTCTTTTGTAAACTAATACAACATTGCATAGTTTTCATTTAGCCCAGTTTCATTTACAAAATAGCGCCAAACTATGTAAACAAACAAGTATTTGAATATAAATTTTCTTTTCAAATACAGCTTATAAAGCCATCCTGTCTGCAACAGGAAAGTGGCCATATATGAGGGTTGGCCCTTGCAGAGGAGGAAAATACAAATGAAAGTAAAAACTACATGTAAAAGAAGAAAGGAATAACTAATTTATAAATATTTTTTAAAAAATTTAAGCATTTCATGCATGTTATATATATAACTTTGCCATCGCCGGTCCCAAGCTTGGGTGGAAAAGGAGGAGGGTTGGGCGTGGGGCTAGCAACCTGACCCTGTAAAACCCAACTTGCTACAAAAACGTCGACAAAAGAAAAACCAGAAACTGAAAGCCTGTGAGAGGAAGGGTCTTCTCCTGGAAGACTTATGATGCTATGTGGTAAAAGCCGGCGAAAGCCATAAAGCAGACCACCCTTCTATCAAACAGGAGTATTAATATCACAACATGGAATGTGAGGACAATGTATGAGGCAGGAAAAACAGCACAGGTAGCAGCAGAGATGAGAAGCTACAACATATTCCTAGTGGGCATCAGCGAGACGAGATGGATTCAATCTGGACAAAGAAGACTGATGACAGGAGAGATACTACTGTATTCAGGACATGAGGAAGAGAATGTGCCTCATACACAAGGGGTAGGGCTCATGCTGTCGAAGCAAGCATATAATGCACTAACGGGATGGGAACCACATGGGCCCAGAATCCTCACTGCAACATTTAGGACCAAGAAGAAGAAAATAAAAATGAACGTCATACAGTGCTATGCTCCAACAAATGACAGCGAAGAAAAAGATAAGGACCAGTTTTACAACAGACTACAGAACATAGTAGAGAATTTCCCAGACAAAGACATCAACATCGTCATGGGTGACTTCAATGCCAAAGTTGGGTCAGAAAACACAGGGTATGAACATGTTATGGGGGTCCATGGCCATGGGGAGATGAACGAAAATGGGGAGAGATTTGCAAACCTCAGTGCACTGAATGACCTGGTCATTGGAGGTACCATCTTTCCCCACAAGAGAATCCACAAGAGCACATGGATATCACCAGACCATGTAACAGAAAATCAGATTGACCACATCTACACAGCCAAGAAGTTCAGAAGATCCCTGCAAGATGTGAGGGTGAAGAGGTGAGCAGATGTGGCATCTGACCACCACTTAGTTGTTGCAAAGCTTAAACTTAAGCTGAAGAAGAACTGGATGGGCCCAAAAGAGAAGAAAACAAGGTATAACATCAGCCTGTTGAGAGATGCAAATACTAAAGAAGAATATAGACTTACTCTTAACAACAAGTACCAGGTGTTAGAAGAGCTGCTTGAAGACGAGGTAGACAGCGTGAACAACAGATGGAAGAAAGTTAAGGAGGCAGTAAAATCAACATGCCAAGAAGTACTAGGCCCCATGAAACACCAACAGAAAGAATGGATTTCAGACAAAACATTGTGCAAAATCCAGGAGCGTAAACAGAAAAAAGCAGCAGTAAATAACAGTAAGACAAGAACTAAAAAAGTACAGGCACAAAAAGAGTACACTGATGCCCACAGAGAAGTGAAAAGAACCATCAAGATAGACAAGAGAAACTACCATGAAGGACTGGCAGCAGAGGCAGAAGAAGCGGCTGGAAGTGGAAACATGAAGAAGCTGTACGACATCACCAAGAAGCTTTCCAGCTAGTACAGTAATACAGAGAGACCCGTAAAGGACAAGCAGGGAAAGACCATACCAAGTACAGAACACCAAATGAATAGATGGGCAGAACATTTTGAAGAACTGTTGAACAGGCCAGCACCACCAAATCCCCCAGAAATCCAGCCAGCCAACGTAGATCTCCCTATAAGTTGTGACAATCCCACCAGAGACGAGATCAGGAAAGCCATCACCCAGCTGAAGAACGGCAAGGCTGCTGGGCCTGATGACATACCAGCAGAAGCCCTCAGAGCAGACATAGAGACTTAAGTGGAAATGCTATACCCTCTTTTTGTGAAGATATGGGAGGAGGAAGAAATACCAACTGACTGGAAGGAGGGACACCTCATCAAGATCCCAAAGAAAGGCGACATCAGCAACTGCTCCAACTATAGAGGAATCACACTCTTGTCAGTACCAGGAAAAGTCTTCAACCGGGTCCTCTTGGAGAGGATGAAGGAGGCCGTTGACCCCCAGTTGCGAGATGAGCAAGCGGGATTCCGGCAAAACAGATCGTGTACGGACCAAATAGCTACTCTTTGAATCATAGTCGAGCAGTCATTGGAGTGGAATTCTTCGCTCTACATCAACTTTGTCGATTATGAGAAGGCATTTGACAGCGTGGACCGAGAAACACTCTGGAAACTTCTTCGCCACTATGGCATTCCAACCAAGCTGGTGAACCTGATCAAAAACACTTTCAAAGGAATGTCATGTAGAGTTGTTCATGCAGGACAGCACACAGACACCTTCCTAGTGTGGACTGGCGTTAGGCAAGGCTGCTTGCTGTCACCATTTCTCTTCCTTCTTGTCATTGATTGGATTATGACGCGACCACCAGTGGGCGGAGAAATGGTATCCAGTGGACATTGTGGAGTCAACTTGAGGACCTGGACTTTGCTGATGACCTAGCGCTCGTGTCCCACAGTCAGCAGCAAATGCAGGACAAGACCGACATACTGGCAGCCACATCTGCACAGGTGGGCCTCAACATCCATAAAGACAAGACCAAGATCCTCAAGATCAACTATACCAGTAACAACCCAGTCACACTGCATGGAAGTCCCCTGGGAGAGGTAGAGTCCTTCACGTATCTAGGCAGCATTTTCAACCAGCAGGGTGGCACAGATGCAGATGTCAAGGCAAGGATCGGAAAGGCGAGAGCAGCTTTCATTCAGCTCAAGAACATCTGGAGCTCCAAACAAATTTTCTTGACTACCAAAATCAGACTGTTCAACTCCAACGTGAAGTCAGTCCTACTGTATGGGGCAGAGACTTGGAGAACCACCAAGTCCACAGTAAAGAGAGTTCAGACCTTCATCAACAGCTGCCTAAGAAGAATTCTCCAGATCCGCTGGCCAGACACCATCAGCAACAGCAACTTGTGGCAGAGAACCTCCCAGCTTCCAATAGAGGATGAGATAAAGAAGAGAAGGTGGGGTTGGATAGGACACACCCTACGTAAGCCACGAACCAACATTACCAGACAGGCATTGAGGTGGAACCCTCAAGGCAAGAGGAGAAGGGGACGACCAAGAAACACCTGGCGACGCGACCTTGAGGCAGACATCACTAAGATGGGTTACACCTGGAGTCAGCTTGAGGGGATGGCACAGGACAGAAGCCTCTGGCGATCTTTTGTGGGCGGCCTATACCCTGGCAGGGGTGACGGGCAAAACTAACTAACTATGCATGTTATATAGAATCAATATGAAAGAACTAAAGTTGAGGAATAATTATCTAGCAAGTTGCAAAGCCATTCAAAAGCCTTGTCGGGGTATAACTATTTGACTGTAACTGTTGTTTTCCATCTGTCATATTTATTACTGTTACAGGATTGTAATTAATGATATTTAGTTTATTACATCTGATGTCAGATATCTTGGCAGTGACCGTAGTACTGTCTTTTCATTAAATCAAATTAACTTCACATTTCTTTCTAAACTAATAATGATGATATTTTGCACCTTATGCACGAACTTATTTATTCATTGGCAACCACTGAATACCACTGTCAGACTAATCTGTTCCTTAATTGGCAACCACTGGATAACACTGTCCGACTAATGTTCCTTAATTGGCAACCACTGAATAACACTGTCAGTCTAATCTGTTCCTTAATTGGCAACCACTGGATAACACTGTCCAACTAATCTGTTCCTTTAATTGGCAACTACTGAATAACACTGTCAGACTTATCTATTCTATTATTGGCAATTGGCCTACTTTACTGATGGTTGTATATGTTTTAAATAGTTATATATGCATTACAATTTTAAAATCCAGTATTTGTTCCTGAAAATAAGTATTTTTCTACTTAGAGGCTGGCAGCTATGTAGCTGTCATGGCAAAACTTTGTTAATGACTTGCATTTAGGGTTATTTAGGACCTGTAACATCTGGGGCTAAAGGTCAGAGGTCTGATAAGAAAACTGTTTCTGCACATTAGTTTTAGTGTGTTAAGTGTCTTCAAAAAGGACTATTTCACATGTAACAGGTTCATGGTACTCTTTTTATGTGATTTTCGATTGCTTTGGCCCTTAAGCTATGAGAAAAACAATAATGAACTTTTCACACAAAAATTAGGTACTCTGACATTAGACAAACAATCATCCATGAAAGCATAATTTGAACAGATTATATCTCCTATCAGCCAGTATGCAACATCAGCTATGTGCACAGTTTATTGACAGTTGGTTCTATAAATGTGAAAGTTTTTTTTTATGCAACATCAGCTATGGGCCCAGTCTGTTGACAGTTGGTTGTATAAATGTGAATTTTTTTTATGCAACATCAGCTATGGGCCCAGTCTGTTGACAGTTGGTTGTATAAATGTGAAAGTTTTTTTATGCAACATCAGCTATGGGCCCAGTCTGTTGACAGTTGGTTGTATAAATGTGAAAGTTTTTTATGCAACATCAGCTGTTGGCCCAGTCTGTTGACATTTGGTTGTATAAATGTGAATGTTTTTTGATGCAACATCAGTGTTTGTTACAGGTAGAAACAAAATGCTGAATTATTGTAAACTTTTCTCATGAGAAGATATTTTTTTAATCTTGAATTTGCAGGTATGGAGAGAACTGGATGTCACAGAGGATGATCTTTATCTGTGGATTGAAAGACTTAGAAAGGTTTGTGATTGTGGTATGAGAAATTTATACAGTTGTAAAGAATCTTTAGGACACAACAGTAGTTTGTGTATTGCATCCTTGATTTTGAGGTTCATAGCAAACATGAACTCAAATTGGTACCCATACGAAAATTAGTAGATTCACATTTTTGTTTTTCTTTAATAATTTACTAAATTATTTTCAATTTAAGTCTATCGATATTAGTGTCAGTTATTTTGAGTTTATACATTTTTTTAAAATATTTTTTAACAATGGTGAATATTACTACTGAACCATTGATAATATTGTTAGACATAAAAATATTTGTATCATGATTTGTATAACGAGGCCTTTCCACTAAGTTTTTCAGCTTTAGACTAATAAATGTATTGTGTAAGCAAATATTTAGTAGGTCTTTAAAACATCTCAAATATAGAGTTGTAAATTACCTCTAATTATGTATTATGATATTAGTTGGCAATGCAGGTCACATTGTGATATATGCCATGTTCTGATTTTGGTATAACAACTTAGTCTCATAGATGAGACTGAGTTTCTTATGATTTATGACTTAGAAAATATGTTGCCGAGCATGAAATATCATAGAATTGTCTTCTTGTCTGTAAGATTTATATAAAAGAGCAAAAAATCCTTACATTTTTCCTTGTACAGTCCAACTCGTTTATGTCACCATCCTCAGGCTGGAGGAAATATTGTCGACATAGGTGGATGTCGAGATAAGTGGGGGTGGGGGCTGAAAAAATATAAAAAGTTAAAATTCATCAGCAAAGGGTGACCCATCGTCAGTGAGTAGTATGTACACTTTGAGAAAACAATGCAAATTTTGAGTACATGAAAACAGAATCAGTGTGAAATACACGTGTATATTGACAAATTACATTTTGGTTACCTTTGTGTAATAAAATCCACAATAAAATATTGCATCACTCACATCCTGATATGAAAAACATTACAATATTCAAATGTTGGCATTAGTACATGGTTGGATAGCTGTTATTTACATTCTTCAAGTACATGTTCTTAAATTGGCCTGGATTTTGGTCAGTCTGTTCCCCTCTTATTGAAGCCACCAAGGGGATGGGACTATTCACAGGGAAATGAAAAGCTGTCAACAGTACATGTATTCTTCATAAATACTTTTGTATCCAATGTTATGATGAACACTAAAGTGACTGAACCAACCACTTGTTGCAGTGATGTTCTCCACACTTAAGTTATTTTCACAAATGCTTCATGGAACCATTTTGTGGCTTCCTCCACGTCTTCAAATGTAGCAGTCTTTTACTTCTTCCTTTGGGGAGCGCAGTTACCTTCAATGTAGTGTTTCTTTACAGAGCTTTCATCCTTCCTGAACGGGTGTTATTTTAAAGTGAAAACATTTCACAGACTTTTTTACGAGATGTTCAGCCATCAACTTCCTTAACAGCCAGATATTTAGTTTCCAGAGACTTTAAATTCAATTTGCATTTTACACTGCTGTTGATAGCCATCATAAATGTAAATAAAGTTAAAAATAAAACTTTCACAGCAAAGTAAACTTGTTTTAAACACTGATTACTTTTAAAGGTCTTGGAAACGCATAATCACACGTATTTGGATACATTTTTTTATATCTGGGATTCAGAAAATCACTTTACAGGAGTCCTCTGTACACATCAGTTTGCTGGATGTCAATTTAAGGGTTTGCTACATGTTGAGTTGGAAAATGTGTTTATCAATTAATCATTTTAGCTGTGGTGATATTTTTACAATCAGAAAATTCAGTGCTGAAAGACCCACAGATGTACATGTTGTCATTGTAAGAGTACATCTGAAGAACATGACCCACAAGCTAGGCGGCAAGATCAAAGACTTGACTAGCTGCAGAGTGGTGAGAAAATGTGCTGATATTTACAATGACTGATTTCTGAGGTAGAATAACCGATGTACTTGTGTAAAAGAAGAGTACATCAAATGAACAACTTTTGCCTTCATTGTTTTCATTTCCAAGTGTAGCAAACTTAGTAGTGCTTGTGACCTCAGAATCAAGACATGTTGAGAGTTAGACAAAATGCTGTTTGAAAATTTTGACAAAAAGGGTTAAACGGCAAATTGACGAAGATTGTAATAAATTCAACAGAGTGCTAGAAGTTGCTAGAACTGACATTTCACGTGGAACACTATGATGATGCCTAACTTAGTGCTTGGAATAAGACCTTTTCTTGACCTGATAATTCACTCTCACTCTAATGGACAAACAATGGCTACATGTCAGTGCTGAAAAGTAGTTTGAAAATTAAACTCGATGGCAACCGCAGTTTCTACACGTCTGGAAATATAGCCATTTCAGGTATGACCAATTTGCTTCTGGTAGGGGACTGTTTACTGGTGGTACTCTTGAACTAGTTTTAAAATCCTAGTGATACTTGTGTGCAGACTTTGGAAAATGCAAGAATTGATCAGATTTCACTACTTTTAAGAAGCTGTCTTTGCTGAAACATAGCAGCCTCATGTGAGAGTGATATAAGATTCAGTAAGCTTTCCAGACAATTAATTCCAAATCTCTGGCATCACTTCATATATGTTGTCATTGGTGTGGTGACAGTCAAGATATGGTCTACTGCCAATGAAAAACCATCTTTCTTGGATAGGTTACAGATATTGTTTCGTCACATCAATCCATCTGTCTGTTCATTTTGTGCTTTTTATTTTGTCTCTTTTTTTTTCTTCTTACATTTGAAATGAAAGTTATTGAACTACAAATTATTAGGGACAAGACAGATCTGACACTTAGTGTTTTGTCTTTATATTAATTGTCTTTTTGCCTGTTATTATTCCCAGGCTTTTTGTTGAATATTTACCATGCAGTTTGATTTGGTCCACTTCATTGAATTTGTGACATCAGTTTAATTTTATATGCACTTCATTAAATAGTTTTTGATTTGCTATGTGCTTAATGAGATTTGCAATGCACAGAGTTCTCACTCAGGTCTGGAATTCTGGAAAAAGTCTTAAACATGAAAATTGTCTTTCCAGGCATTGAAAAGGTCTGGAACATTTTTTAAATGACCAAAGTCTGGAAAAAGTCTTACATTTTTGTTGTTCTGGAAACTGAAAACATGACTGCTCTTTTTTGAGCTTTTCGAGCATTACTGTAGAATTCAAAATCTCTAGTCACATATAGCTGATCAACTTGTGGGAGAAGGCTGCACGATTTTGACTGGTGTTTGCTGACTTGTTGAGGATTAATCTACCATGACATTACATCTAGTGGTATACAGGGTTTAAAGATCAAATGTCTGTATTAAGAGTATATGATATTGGGCCAAATGTACAACATATTCAGCAGAAATAAATGAGAATATAATTTTTCAAAATGCAGTAAAATTAATTAAACAAATATATTTGCTGACCTATGACTATGTTTTACATACTTTGGATATCATTTTACAAAAATAATACTGCAATGTGTGAGAATATTTGTGGAAAAACCCCAAATTACGTCTTTCAAGGTAACCCATGTTAGCAAGAACAGTAACTCTTCCAGGCATGTGGGTCTATAAAATTGTAAATAATGGCAACAATGCAGCATAAATTGAGTTAAAAAGCACACAAAAACTAATTTTATGACAAATCGAACATTTCTAACAAGGAATCAGATTAAAACATGTTTCATCTATTATACTAATTGTATTAAAATTGTTTGATAGTTTTTTGTGTGTAATGTATTTTTGAGGTTAGACTTGTTTTACAAATGATGGGTGGTATCTAGAGCATTGGTAGTCCTATTTAATTGAAAAAAATAATGTTTAGTATAGGTACAAACAGGTAAAATTTAAATTACTTTGAAGAAAAGACATTGCATTTATTGTGAGTATCAATCTATTCTAAATGTTGACATTATAAAGAACAAACAGTTGAGGGGCCCTGAGTGGCCGAGTGGTTTAAAGCGCTTTCCGTTACGGATCACTGCCATCTCACCTCTGTCTGAGTGGGTTCGAGTCTAAGATTCGGCTAATGTAGTTATGTGAGAAAGCTTGCCAATAGCTTCTTGTGGGTCGGTGGTTCTTTCCGTGGTTTTCTCGGGTTCTTCCTCCACCAGTAATATTGGCCGCCATGTATAGCCTATTGTGTGCTGAAAAATGGCATTAAACCCTACAAAAGCAACAACAACAACAAACATCTGTACTTATCACTTTATTTAAAACATTAAATAATCCTACATATTTGGTGAGAACTCTGTGACAGTACCTTCTCTCGCACTGATTTCACAGTTTAATACTACATCATATTGCTCCAATTTGATCAGAATTATTAAGAAAGTACAAACAATTGACATCCAAAAAATAATGTTGCCTACATACACAATTTGCGCAATAGATATGCAGATTTACTGTAATAATAAATTAGTGGAAAACATGTACAGTATGAAAGAGTGAATGAGAAAGTTTTGTCCATGTGACTGACATACTTTAAAGAATTGTGGAAGTATTAAATGCAAGTTATTTTTCTGTTTGTTTATTCTTTGTCATTAATTTTAAAGATATAAAAATTGACCAAAGCTATCTGATCATAATTTAATTCTAATGTGGCAATTTCTTTTTACAAAATTGTGATTTTAGATCATTATCAAGGGACAAGAGGATTGTAATGATTATGTACTGTTTTAATTAAGAGTATATAATTTCAACTTGTGTATGACTCATCGTTATGGTATTTTATGAAAAAAATGATTGTGGGAAGGCACTTGAACAAGGCACAAAAATGCTTCAGAAGTACCCAAAACAACAAAAAAGTAAATTTATTATTAAAGCTGAATGTTTACAAAACATTTCTATATTACCTTATGTAAGAAATATGCAAATTTCAGCTTCAAATAACTGTGAGGTAAAGATTTTGCAAAAAAGTGATCAAAGATCATAAAACATTAAATTTAAGAGCAACATAAAATTCAACATGTCTATGACTCGAGAATATAGTATTTCACACAAACATTAAGGGTGTATGTGTGCTTAATAATAAAGCACAGAAAGGCTTCTGAAAAACTAGAAACACAGGACAAGTCTATTTGTTCTTTAGCTGAATGTTCACACAACATTTTGATATATCCAGATGTAAGACATATGCAAATGTCAACTTGAAATAACATGAGGTCGAAAGTGACCAACACTGTTATTAAAAATGGTGGATGGTGCATGTGTTTCAAACCTTCCTATTAAATATATCTGAAAATATATCATGAACACGAGTTCAGTTTTAGATTCTGCACACTCCGATTATGCAGAAAACACTAAATTGGTATTTATTCTAAAATTTTGAAAAATTCACCCCATGTTGCTGTCTTTACATTACATAAATAAACTTGTCACATGATTAGGTCTGGAAATTGTTATTTTTTGGTCTGAAAAATATCTGGAACATCTGAACTCTTTCTAAATTATGGCAGGAGCCCTAAAGGCAGTTAGATTTGGTAAGCACTTCATTGAATGTTTGCCATGCTGTTCTAATTTTGGTATACACTTCATTGAGCTTTGCTATTGAAGGCAATTAATTTTGGCAAGCACTTCATTGAATGTTTGCCATGCAGTTCTAATTTGGTATACACTTCATTGAACTTTGCCATGCAGTTTGATTTGGCATGTGCTTCATTGAATATTTGCCATTCAATTTGATTTGATGTGCACTTCATGGATTATTTGCAATGCAATTTGATTTGATATGCACCTCAAACTTCATTGAGATGAGTTTTTATTACTATAAAAAGCTAGATGAAAAAAAGAGAAGAAACCCAAGAAAATTATAGATCATATAATAAAACAGTTACTGACTTTGATTTCAGTGATTCATATACGAAATGCATGTGTTTGTTTTTGGTAGGCAGGAAACATGAGTTTCATATTGTGTAGGGATACATCAAGGTTGCTGGGTAGAGACATATTCATATTTAGTATGTCAAACGAGTTTCCGACTTGGACTAAACTCTAATTTTGTTTAGTGTATATTGCATGCCCCATATTTTACACTGTCCAGTTAGTTTTTGGCTTTACAGTATAATGAAAGTTAAAATAAATTGCGATTATGGAACTTTGATCGTATACATCTACGTATATCAATGTGCATATGTTAGTGATACTCCTAATTAGTTCAAATCTGGGTGTGCTGTACTGAAATACAAAATGGCAGATCAGATCAAATTAAATGGGTATGTCATACCCAATGGCAGATCAGATCAAATTAAATGGGTATGTCATACCAAATGGCAGATCAGATCAAATTAAATGGGTATCTACTGTATAAGATGTAAAAATTGATAATGTTTATGGGTTACTTTTGTTGATGTTCATATAATTATTACCTTTAAATCTAAAACATCTACCAATAAAGAAGCCATTCGTGTAGTACAGTATGTATCCCTTAAAGACAGTTTTCACTGTATATCATGACACAATAAATCTATATTAAATAATTCTTATGTATCTCTGAAAGACAGTTTCTCCTTTGAATACGTTCCCCAATCACATTACTTTAGGATATTAGCCTGCTACCTCGCGAATCCAGCCCTACCAAAAGACGAAAATTCGTCTTTTCTGTCTATGTCATATAGACAAAGGGCAATAACTCTTGCCCATTACCTCCCCTTGCCGCCCGTTAGGTGTCGCTTCTTTAGTTTTTTAGCTTCGCTTACGCGAAAACACGTACAATTAGACCTCCAATGAATCCAAGCCATCTTAGTGTAAATTCTGACCATCCGAAGTTAAATTTGGAATTACTGTGTTGGATAATCATTCCTCTACAGGTCGTATACATTATTTTACAATATTTTCCAATTTGAGTGACTTTGTCACCTTTTCTAGACTTCGGACCAGGTTGCAACGTGGTCAAAGCATGTAATACATGTAGCACTCAATAATTTCGCTTATTCCGTATGTAACGTTTACGATATTAGCGACTAATAACGTGCTGCATTGATAATGTGTGCTGTATTTATCTTCTTTGACGTTTCAGTAGACTTCAAAAAAGTCTTTGAACGACCAATTGCGACTATTTAATGGCGGACTTCGTGTTGTAGTCACAAATTCACGCGACACTTAATCATTTCGCTTCCTCCGTTAGTTACGGTTATGGAATAGCGACTTAATAGCATACTGAATTGTTAATTTGTGCTTTGTTTATCTTCTTTCCGTTTCAGTAGACTTCGTCTCTGAACGACCAGTTGCGACTATTTAATGGCGGAATTTCATGTTGTAGTCACGAATTCACACGACACTTAATCATTTCGCTTCCTCCGTTAGTTACGGTTATGGAATAGCGACTTAATAGCGTACTGATTGTTAATTTGTGCTTTGTTTATCTTCGTTCGTTTCAGTAGACTTCGTCTTGAACGACCTATTGCAACATGCTCACGGTGATAACTAGTGTGGTCATTAAGAGTTAACATGGCACGGAATAATTTGACTACTCCGTTAATAACGGTTATAGTATTATCGAATTAATAATATGCTGAATTTTTAATCTGTGCTTTGTTTTCTTTTGTCGTTTCAGTAGCAAAGTCGACAACGAAGGCATGAATGGCAAAATGGGTGTTGGCAATGTGGAAATGGAGGAAATTATGTTGACATGGTTTAGGCTGCCCAGTGGATGTAAATTTCACCGCAGGTCCGTGCATGGCTTTCGGGCCTGTAAGTCCGGACGCATGGAGTCTAGGCTGGATCAATTGGATCCATTTTATTATGCACTTTCGCCGGCCGTCCAGCCGTCCGTCCAGCCGACACCGTCAGTTCAGCCGGCACTTCAGCAGGCACCAACCGGCACTAGCCATACATCCGGCACCGTCCGTTCAGCCCAAATGGCACCGGACGGCCAGCCGACCTTCCAGCTGGCATCAACAGGCACCGGCCGTTCAGCCCAAATGGCACTGGCCGGCCAGCCGACCTTCCAGCCTGCATCAACAGGCACCGGCCGTCCACCCGGCAACGACCGTTCAACCCAAATGGTACCGGTCGTCCAGCCGACCTTCCAGCCGGCATCAACCGGCACCGGCTGTCCATCCGACAACAACCGTTCAGCCCAAATGGCACCGGTCGTCCAGCCGACCTTCCAGCCTGCATCAACAGGCACCGGCCGTCCACCCGGCAACGACCGTTCAGACCAAATGGTACCGGTCGTCCAGTCGACCTTCCAGCCGGCATCAACCGGCACCGGCCGTCCATCCGGCAACGACCGTTCAGCCCAAATGGCACCGGTCGTCCAGCTGACCTTCCAGCCGGCATCAACCTATGCAGGCCGTCCATCCGGCAACGACCGTTCAGCCCAAATGGCACCGGTCGTCCAGCCGACCTTCCAGCCGGCATCAACCTGCACCGGCCGTCCATCCGGCAACGACCGTTCAGCCCAAATGGTACCGGTCGTGCAACCGACCTTCCAGCCGGCATCAACCTGCACCGGCCGTCCATCCGGCAACGACCGTTCAGCCCAAATGGTACCGGTCGTGCAACCGACCTTCCAGCCGGCATCAACCTGCACCGGCCGTCCATCCGGCAACGACCGTTCAGCCCAAATGGCACCGGTCTTCCAGCCGACATCAACCTGCACCGGCTGTACATTTGATTTACGGAGATTATAGTGATGTACCCGTCAGTCAATCTGTACTACTGGTTACATATCACTACCATGAGAGAGATGTTATAGATGTATCTCCGTCCAATCAGACCATTCGAGAGGCAGGTGCCGGTCATAGCCGGACCTTCGCCGACATTCCGGCCGACCATATACCAGACAAATCAGTCGGTATCGCCGGTGTACACCTCCCGTCACGTCAAATACGTGTCGGTGTGATTTTAAAACAAGGGAGAATTAGTGACATTATCAGAGATGACGGAATTGAGTTATCTATGCCACTTGGTATGCGCTACCCAGATATGGCAGCTTTACCAGAACAGGACTTTCAGGCCGACCATTCGTCAGTTCAATCAGCCGTTAGTGCCGGCCGTCCATATGTTCACGGCTTCTCCACAAGGGAGATTTAGTGAAAGTGTCAATTATGACAGAATTGCGTCATCTAGGTCACCTGGTATGCTGTACAGATATGCAAGCTATACCAGAACCAACATTCCCTCTGAGCGAATGGTAGATGGGTGCACAGTGCTGGCCGCACTACATAAGCATTATGTAATTATTATTACCTTCTAGCCGGCACCAACCGGCACCGGGCGTCCATCCGGCAATGACCGTTCAGCCATATGGCACCGGTCATCCAGCCGGCACTAACCGGCACCGGGCGTCGATCCGGCAATGACCGTTCAACCCAAATGGCACCGGTTGTCCAGCCAAGCTTCCAGCCGACACTTGCCGGCACTGACAGTCCATCCGACTCCGGCCGTCCAGCCCAACAGGCACCGGTCGTCCAACCGTATGGAGATTTTAGTCATATACCAGTCCGTCCGACTGTACCGCTGTACCAGCACGGGGACTTTTATCATACCGCAATCCGCACAAATCGGATTGACGAAGATTCTAGTGATGTTTCCGTCTGTCAATCCGTACTACCGGTTACATATCACTACCATGACTCTGATGTTGGCGATGAATCTCTCGATCCAACCCGACCATTCGAGCGGTCGGTGCCGGTCATAGCCGGCCCGTCGCAGGCGTTCAGGCCAAACATATACCAATCAATTCATTCGGCATTGCCGGCTGTCCATAGGCTATCAACTCATCCACAAGGGAGAGTGAATGCCTTTTTCAGAGATGACGGAATCGAGTCATCTATGCCACCTGGTATGCATTACCCCGATATGGATGCTTTACCAGAGCAAGATTATGCACATAGTGAGTGCGATGAATCACAGGCAAATCAGCTGTATGCAGATCCAACTATGGAACGGACTGAGTTCAGCTTCAAAGCCGCAGTGGAGGAAATTTTTAGGGTGTTAAGGCCCCTTCAGAATGCCCTCCACCTCCGGCTGCAATTACCGACTATAGGGTTAGTGCGTCGGTTGATCTGGATGAAGGGGAAGAGATTCTATCCTTCCGCCTCCTTCCCCAGTCGACAAAATTAAGGAAATTAATGACCGTCTGTCGACACGTATAGGGGATCCAGGAAATGCTAAGGCGTTCTTTTCTGAAAGCCAAGTACCAGCGTCGTTTTCAGGTCGATGGTACAAAACTCACTCCGATGCGTTCAATACTGAGGTCCTGGCTCGGGATAAAATAGGGCAGCAGTCCATATGTCTGCGGCATTGTCTTATAAAGTGGACAAAACTGTGTTCAATGCCACGTCCAAGCTGGTTCGAATGTAGTCGCTACGTCTTCACTGTTAGACCTAGCCTCCCTAGCCATTTTCAGGATCGCTGAAAAATCTGGCAATGAACATGCTTGGGATTCGACGGCCCGGTTAGCTAGGGTTCTTAACAGGGCAGCTCACCATTCCATGGCCAATGCGCTGACTGCTTCTGCCAACCTAGACCTGATACATCGTGACGCATGTCTGAAGGGCACGTCGCTTAAACCCCATCATAAGCTGGCTAGATATGACCGACGCACATTTCACGTCCCTATCCCACGAGTAGCGGACATTCTCCGTTGTGCTTGTCGGGACTAGGCTTATCAGTTCCATGTCATACCTTTTGGCCTAAATTTAAGCACTTGGGCTAGTACCAAGGTTATGGGTTACGTCGTCACCCTGTTCCGCTCGACTTCATCTATTGCGTCGGCAGTATATTTGGATGACATCCTCCAGAAACATCTGTCAAGTTCTATTCTGCTCAAAGGCAGAAACGATCTTATATCACTTTACGTCATATAGGCTTTCTCGTGAACTGGATAAAGTTTGATCTCTGTCCAATCCGGATTTTGGTCCATCTGGGTGTGGAGTTTCTCCCGATCTGAATCTGGTAAGGCTTCCTCGAGTTTGCGATTATCCAGATAATTGCACTCGTAGAGTCCGTTTCCGACAGGATGCGCATTTTAGCGAGAGAGTTGCAGATCCTCGGATTATTCAATGCGGCAGCAGACTTGATCCCGATCAGCCGTCCTTTTATGCGCCCTTTACAAAGGACGTTGCTAGCGTAATTGCGCTCTTTTCAAGTCCCTTCGATCCCAGAAAACAGTCATGCTCACACCAGAGATACAATCATTCTTGAGTCAGTGGCACAACCCCTGTAGGCTGTCCACAGGGATTACTCTGGAGATACCCCAAGGGGATAACGGTATGTTCCGCCACTAATACCTACGGTTGGGGTGCCCACCTGTTGCCAAACTTCGATACTGTCAGCGGCACGTGGGTGCCAGGGGCGAGCCCTTTCCACATCAACCTTTCAGAAATAACGGCTGTCATCAATGCCTTTCATTTCGGGCAGGATCAACTCTTATTACAAACTGCCCTCATTATGTCAGACAACATTGTGGTGGTGCCTTGCCTCAAAACAAGGGGACACCAATCACCAGACCTGTGCAATCTGAACTGGCAATTTCTACATTGGTTCGACAATCTCCACCTCAATGTACAATTCAGACACATTCTTGGCAGACTCAATGTCTTGGCTGACACTCTATCTAGTCATTCACACAGAATGGTCACTCCATCAATCGGACTTTCTTCCAATTGACACACTTTGGAGACGTCCGATGATTGATCTTTTGCAACAAGATGGAATCGCAAGTTCTCCACCTTTCATCTCACAGGTTCCAGACCCAGAAGCTTGGGTCGTGGATGCTCGATCAATCACCTGGGAAGGGTTGTGGGCATTCTCCTACCCTCCCACGGTCTTGGTACTGGAATTAATCCAGAAGTTAAGGGGTCAGAATTGTCAGATGGTTCTGATTACCCCTCTCAGATGGAACAACTCCTGGGTCTCCGATCTACTCAATCTAGGCGATAGATCTACCCAGGAAGATTACAGTCAGCACAAGTATTCACAAGCAACCGCGGCCAGGGGTGTTCCACCCCTGTCCGGACCGTCTTTATGTTCAAGCTTGGCTCTTGTCCAGACAGCCTTGCAAGACAAACAATTTAAATCTTTGATTGCGGAGAGAATCTCGAGAGCAAGAAGGCCCTCTACTCTGAAGGTTTACGAGGGCAAGTGGCATGTTTTCAGAGACTGGTACCATATCATTCACATTGTTCCTCTGAGTGTCACAATCCCTCAACTGGCCAACTTTTCTCTGGCTTTTCGAGGAGAAACATCTGGCTCCAGTTATTCTCAAATGTTACCGCTCCATGATATCAGACACATTCCGCCATTCTGGTACATGTGCTATCAGCCATGACAAAGATTTGTCAGATCTTTAGACATTTAAAAAAAAAAAAAAAAAAAAAAAAAAAAAAAAAAAAAAAAATTTAATCGACTTATATCCCTCACCCTGTTTTCAAATGGAATCTGTCCTGGGTTTTAACATGACTCAATTCAGACAGTATTGAGTCTTTAACCCACGATTAGTTAAAGCTACTATCATACAAATTGGGTTTCTTGATAGCCTTAGCTTCAGCATGCAGGGTGAGCGAGTTACATGTCCTTTCTAGTGACCCGAACTCTCTTTCGTTTCGATCAGAGGGTTTGATGGTCCTCTTGACGCAGCCAGGCTTCGTAGTCCAAAATAGATTACCATACATTGCGATCAACGAGTCGTCATTGGCTCACTTTCTTTATAGATAAGTCAGGATCAACAGCCATGTAAGATCCTGTTTGGGCACTCTAGCACCATTTCAATGCATAGAGGTGAGTCAGGTCACATACTAGCACCTCTTTCTTCTGGTGATAGCTGGGATATGAGATATCACCATTCAAGCCCTTGCTTCATGGCTGTAGTGGGTTATACGCTCGGCGTACTCTGAGAATTCGCAAATCAGTCACCTTATAGAAGCTGTTGCAGAGTCAACCTTCTACAGTTTTATCTTCAAGTTTGTACTCGCAGAGGCAAACATTGATTCTAGTAGGTCCGGTGTTGGGCAGCCCAGACGCCCACCAGACCCATGTGCAACAATCAGCACAGCCTATTAGCTTCGCTGGATTCGCCAGATAAATTTTCGTAGGTAAGAAGATTTCAATAACTATCTTCTTAACCGCATAAAAGGGTCACATATCACGTGACCCTGGGCTGTGTTGCTGATTGAAAATTAGGAGACCGGGTTATCATTCACATGGGGAATCCAACCATCATTCCCTAGAGGATACCCGGGGTGGAGGTCGGATGCTCCGCATTCCCTCCTCCTATTACTTATTCTCCTAAAGTAATGTGATTGGGGAACGTATTCAAAGGAGAAAGCAAATGTTTTAGTAAATTATGTTTCTCCGAGAATACTTACCCAGTCACATTACTAAGAAACCCTCCCAACCACCCCGCCATGCGAGCATCCTCGTGTTTTATATATCGCTCAGCTTAAAAACTAAAGAAGCGACACCTAACGGGCGGCAAGGGGAGGTAATGGGCAAGAGTTATTGCCCTTTGTCTATATGACATAGACAGGAAAGACGAATTTTCGTCTTTTGGTAGGGCTGGATTCGCGAGGTAGCAGGCTAATATCCCTAAAGTAATGTGATTGGGTAAGTATTCTCGGAGAAACATAATTTACTAAAAAATTTGCTTTTCACTGTATATCATGACACAATAATCTATATTAAATAATTCTTATGTATTCCTTAAAGACAGTTTTCACTGTATATCATGACACAATAAATCTATATTAAATAATTGTCGGAGTCTTGGTATTCACACTTGATTAATCTTTAATATGTTTAAGCTAACATATTCTTTTTCAGTGGATATGTCAAACCATAGTTTCTCGTGTTAGTGAAGAAATAATTACAGTAAATGCAGCCCTTACAAGGATAGGATGTGAAGATACTGAGATTGGAGGTATGCTTTCAGACTGGAAAATGTTGCTCAGTCTTTTCTTATGTGAATTTTATTAAAATTTAAGCAAATGAGTAATGCACACCTAGGTCTGCTTGTACATACTGTAACAGCAAATCTGTAGTTGCATTAGTGTCAGCAAATCAGTCTAAGGTGTTCACAGGAAATCACAAGCATTGACAAATCAGGGTTAAAGTTCTTCACTGGAAATCACAAGCATTGACAAATCAGGGTTAAAGTTCTTCACTGGAAATCACAAGCATTGACAAATCAGGGTTAAAGTTCTTCACTGGAAATCACAAGCATTGACAAATCAGAGTTTAAGGTGTTTACTGGAAATCACAAGCATTGACAAATCAGAGTTTAAGGTGTTTACTGGAAATCACAAGAATTGGTAAATTAGGGTTTAAGGTATACAATAGAACTCATAAATGTCCACAGATTAGGGTCTAAGTAGTTCACTATATTTCAATGTCAGCAGATTAGGGTCTAAATTGTTCACTATAAATCAATAGTGTCAGCAGATTGGGGTCTAAATTGTTCACTATAAATCAATAATGTCAGCAGATTGGGGTCTAAGTTGTTCACAATAAATCAATAATGTCAGCAGATTGAGGTCTAAGTTGTTCACTATAAATCAATAATGTCAGCAGATTAGGGTCTAAGTTCACTATAAATCAATAATGTCAGCAGATTAGGTTCAAAGTTATTAACTATATATCAAAGATGTCAGCAGATTTGGGTCTGTTTTATTCACTATATATCAAAGATGTCAGCAGATTTGGGTCAGAGGTGTTCACTATAAATCATAAATGTCAGCAGATTTGATTCTAAGGTGTTCACTGTAAATAATAAATGTCAGCAGATTGGGGTCTAAGGTGTTTACTAGAAATCATAAATGTCAGCAGATTGGGGTCTAAGGTGTTTACTAGAAATCATAAATGTCAGCAGATTGGGGTCTAAGGTGTTATCTAGAAATCATAAATGTCAGCAGATTGGGGTCTAAGGAGTTTACTAGAAATCATAAATGTCAGCAGACTGGGGTCTAAGAGTGTTCCTTGGAAATCACAAGTATTGGCAGATCAGAATTTGAGCTATTTACCGGAAATTATACATATCAGAAAATCAGAGCTGAAAGGTGTTCATTGGATATTATAAGTGTCAAATAGTAAGGGTCATAAGGAGTTCACTGGAAATCAGGTGTCAGATAGTCAGGGTCTAAAGGTGTAACTTAGAATGTCATAAGTGTCAAATAGCATCTAAAGGTGTTCCTTAGAAATCATAAGTACTAAATAGTCTGGGTCTAAAGGTGTTCCTTAGAAATCATAAGTGTCAAATAGTCAAGATCTAGTGGTGTTCCTTAGAAATCATAAGTGTCAAATAGTCTGGGTCTAAAGGTGTTCCTTTGAAGGTCATAAGTGTCAGTTAGGGTCTAAAGGTGTTCCTTAGAAATTGTCAGTACTAAATAGTCTGGGTCTAAAGGTGTTCCTTAGAAACCATAAGTGTCAGGTAGTCAGGGTCTAAAGGTTTTCATTAAAAATCACAAGTGTCAAACAGTCAAGAGTTTAAAGTTGTTCCTTATAAATCATTAGTGTCAATTAGTCAGGGTCTAAAGTTGTTCATTGGAAATCATAAGTGTCAAGCAGAGATTGTCTTAAAGTGTTCATTAGAAATCATAAGTGTCAAGTAGTCAGGGTCTAAAGGTGTTTATTATAAATCATAAGTGTCAATTAGTCAGGGTCTAAAATTTTTCATTAAAAATCATAAGTGTCAAGTAGTCAAAGTCTAAAGGTGTTCATTATAAATCATAAGTGTCAATTAGTCAGGGTCTAAAGTTGTTCATTAGAAATCATAAGTGTCAAGTAGTCAGGGTCAAAAAATGTTCATTAGAAATCATAAGTGTCAATTAGTCAGGGTCAAAACGTGTTCAATGAAAATTGTAATTGTCAATGAGATACCAGCTGTTATGGCTTTTGTAGAATTATTATGTGTTTAGTGAAATTTAAAATTCTGAATTATATTGACAAAATTCATAAATGTCAGCAGATTGGGGTCTAAGAGTGTTTCGTGGAAATCACAAGTATTGGCAGATCAGAATTTGAGCTATTTACGGGAAATTATACATGTCAGCAAATCAGAGCTGAAAGGTGTCAGCAAATCAGGGTCTAAGGTGTTCACTGGAAATCAAGTTTAATATTCAGTCTGCTACATTCATTGGAAATAAAGTTTGATATTCAGAATCTGCTATATTCACTGGAAATCAAGTTTGATATTCAGAGTCTGCTATATTCACTGGAAATAAAGTTAGATATTCAGAGTCAGCTATATTTACTCGGAAATAAAGTTTGATATTCAGTCTGTTATATTTACTGGAAATCAAGTTAGATATTCAGTCTGCTATATTCATGGGAAATCAAGTTTGATATTCAGTCTGTTATGTTTACTGGAAATCAAGTTAGATATTCAGTCTGCTATATTCATGGGAAATCAAGTTAGATATTCAGAGTCTGCTTAATTCACTGGAAATCAAGTTATATATTCAGAGTCAGCTATATTCACTGGAAATCAAGTTATATATTCAGAGTCAGCTATATTCACTGGAAATCAAGTTATATATTCAGAGTCAGCTATATTCACTGGAAATCAAGTTATATATTCAGAGTCAGCTATATTCACTGGAAATCAAGTTATATATTCAGAGTCAGCTATATTCACTGGAAATCAAGTGTTAGCAAATCAGGGTTTAATGTATTGTTTATCATGAGACATAATTCACATAGATGTCATTTTGTGTCTAGCCATTCCCATAGTAAAACATCATATATCATTATGTAGTTATAACATCATTTCAAGCTGCACAACTGATTTTAGAATACCTTAAGAATGCAATTATACACAAGAACATAGTGTGTAATCAAAATATATCATGAAAATACATGTATGAATTGCTTACTTTTACAGCAGAACATCTTGATAACTGCCTACGTTCATTGCTTGACAAATATGGCCCAGCAAGCAAGTGCAGAGTAATAATTCAGAAGTGTTCTTCGTTGTATAGCAGTGTTAGGGACCACCTTTGTATTGCAAAAAAGACCACTGTAAAGCTCAGAGGTTTTGCTTTTCCACCAGACTCACTACTCATAAGCAATTCTATGAAGCCGCTAAGAAGAATGTCATTAACATAGTCCATGCAGCGAAATTAGCCCACTACAGTACTAAGATCACAGAAAGTTCCAGCTGCAAAGAGCTCTTTAAGATTACTAACAAGCTAATGTCAGGAAACATTTGTAGACCACTCTCAACCACCATCTCTCTAGTTGACCTTCCGGACCTGTTTGCAGATTTTTTCCATGACAAAATACAGATCATTAGTGAAAAGTTAGACAACACAATTTCTCCTTTGAATACGTTCCCCAATCACATTACTTTAGGGATATTAGCCTGCTACCTCGCGAATCCAGCCCTACCAAAAGACGAAAATTCGTCTTTCCTGTCTATGTCATATAGACAAAGGGCAATAACTCTTGCCCATTACCTCCCCTTGCCGCCCGTTAGGTGTCGCTTCTTTAGTTTTTTAGCTTCGCTTACGCGAAAACACGTACAATTAGACCTCCAATGAATCCAAGCCATCTTAGTGTAAATTCTGACCATCCGAAGTTAAATTTGGAATTACTGTGTTGGATAATCATTCCTATACAGGTCGTATACATTATTTTACAATATTTTCCAATTTGAGTGACTTTGTCACCTTTTCTAGACTTCGGACCAGGTTGCAACGTGGTCAAAGCATGTAATACATGTAGCACTCAATAATTTCGCTTATTCCGTATGTAACGTTTACGATATTAGCGACTAATAACGTGCTGAATTGTTAATTTGTGCTTTGTTTATCTTCTTTCCGTTTCAGTAGACTTCGTCTCTGAACGACCAGTTGCGACTATTTAATGGCGGAATTTCGTGTTGTAGTCACGAATTCACACGACACTTAATCATTTCGCTTCCTCCGTTAGTTACGGTTATGGAATAGCGACTTAATAGCGTACTGATTGTTAATTTGTGCTTTGTTTATCTTCTTTCCGTTTCAGTAGACTTCGTCTCTGAACGACCAGTTGCGACTATTTAATGGCGGAATTTCGTGTTGTAGTCACGAATTCACGCGACACTTAATCATTTCGCTTCCTTCGTTAGTTACGGTTATGGAATAGCGACTTAATAGCGTACTGAATTGTTAATTTGTGCTTTGTTTATCATCTTTTCGTTTCAGTAGACTTCGTCTTGAACGACCTATTGCAACATGCTCACGGTGATAACTAGTGTGGTCATTAAGAGTTAACATGGCACGGAATAATTTGACTACTCCGTTAATAACGGTTATAGTATTATCGAATTAATAATATGCTGAATTTTTTTTAATCTGTGCTTTGTTTTCTTCTTTTGTCGTTTCAGTAGCAAAGTCGACAACGAAGGCATGAATGGCAAAATGGGTGTTGGCAATGTGGAAATGGAGGAAATTATGTTGACATGGTTTAGGCTGCCCAGTGGATGTAAATTTCACCGCAGGTCCGTGCATGGCTTTCGGGCCTGTAAGTCCGGACGCATGGAGTCTAGGCTGGATCAATTGGATCCATTTTATTATGCACTTTCGCCGGCCGTCCAGCCGTCCGTCCAGCCGACACCGTCAGTTCAGCCGGCACTTCAGCAGGCACCAACCGGCACTAGCCATACATCCGGCACCGTCCGTTCAGCCCAAATGGCACCGGACGGCCAGCCGACCTTCCAGCTGGCATCAACAGGCACCGGCCGTTCAGCCCAAATGGCACCGGCCGGCCAGCCGACCTTCCAGCCTGCATCAACAGGCACCGGCCGTCCACCCGGCAACGACTGTTCAGCCCAAATGGCACCGGTCGTCCAGCCGACCTTCCAGCCGGCATCAACTGGCACCGGCCGTCCACCCGGCAACGACCGTTCAGACCAAATGGTACCGGTCGTCCAGTCGACCTTCCAGCCGGCATCAACCGGCACCGGCCGTCCATCCGGCAACGACCGTTCAGCCCAAATGGCACCGGTCGTCCAGCCGACCTTCCAGCCGGCATCAACCTATGCAGGCCGTCCATCCGGCAACGACCGTTCAGCCCAAATGGCACCGGTCGTCCAGCTGACCTTCCAGCCGGCATCAACCTGCACCGGCCGTCCATCCGGCAACGACCGTTCAGCCCAAATGGTACCGGTCGTGCAACCGACCTTCCAGCCGGCATCAACCTGCACCGGCCGTCCATCCGGCAACGACCGTTCAGCCCAAATGGCACCGGTCTTCCAGCCGACATCAACCTGCACCGGCTGTACATTTGATTTACGGAGATTATAGTGATGTACCCGTCAGTCAATCTGTACTACTGGTTACATATCACTACCATGAGAGAGATGTTATAGATGTATCTCCGTCCAATCAGACCATTCGTGAGGCAGGTGCCGGTCATAGCCGGACCTTCGCCGACATTCCGGCCAACCATATACCAGACAAATCAGTCGGTATCGCCGGTGTACACCTCCCGTCACGTCAAATACGTGTCGGTGTGATTTTAAAACAAGGGAGAATTAGTGACATTATCAGAGATGACGGAATTGAGTTATCTATGCCACTTGGTATGCGCTACCCAGATATGGCAGCTTTACCAGAACAGGACTTTCAGGCCGACCATTCGTCAGTTCAATCAGCCGTTAGTGCCGGCCGTCCATATGTTCACGGCTTCTCCACAAGGGAGATTTAGTGAAAGTGTCAATTATGACAGAATTGCGTCATCTAGGTCACCTGGTATGCTGTACAGATATGCAAGCTATACCAGAACCAACATTCCCTCTGAGCGAATGGTAGATGGGTGCACAGTGCTGGCCGCACTACATAAGCATTATTATTACCTTCTAGCCGGCACCAACCGGCACCGGGCGTCCATCCGGCAATGACCGTTCAGCCATATGGCACCGGTCATCCAGCCGGCACTAACCGGCACTGGGCGTCGATCCGGCAATGACCGTTCAACCCAAATGGCACCGGTTGTCCAGCCAAGCTTCCAGCCGACACTTGCCGGCACTGACAGTCCATCCGGCTCCGGCCGTCCAGCCCAACAGGCACCGGTCGTCCAACCGTATGGAGATTTTAGTCATATACCAGTCCGTCCGACTGTACCGCTGTACCAGCACGGGGACTTTTATCATACCGCAATCCGCACAAATCGGATTGACGAAGATTCTAGTGATGTTTCCGTCTGTCAATCCGTACTACCGGTTACATATCACTACCATGACTCTGATGTTGGCGATGAATCTCTCGATCCAACCCGACCATTCGAGCGGTCGGTGCCGGTTATAGCCGGCCCGTCGCAGGCGTTCAGGCCAAACATATACCAATCAATTCATTCGGCATTGCCGGCCGTCCATAGGCTATCAACTCATCCACAAGGGAGAGTGAATGCCTTTTTTAGAGATGACGGAATCGAGTCATCTATGCCACCTGGTATGCATTACCCCGATATGGATGCTTTACCAGAGCAAGATTATGCACATAGTGAGTGCGATGAATCACAGGCAAATCAGCTGTATGCAGATCCAACTATGGAACGGACTGAGTTCAGCTTCAAAGCCGCAGTGGAGGAAATTTTTAGGGTGTTAAGGCCCCTTCAGAATGCCCTCCACCTCCGGCTGCAGTTACCGACTATAGGGTTAGTGCGTCGGTCGATCTGGATGAAGGGGAAGAGATTCTATCCTTCCGCCTCCTTCCCCAGTCGACAAAATTAAGGAAATTAATGACCGTCTGTCGACACGTATAGGGGATCCAGGAAATGCTAAGGCGTTCTTTTCTGAAAGCCAAGTACCAGCGTCGTTTTCAGGTCGATGGTACAAAACTCACTCCGATGCGTTCAATACTGAGGTCCTGGCTCGGGATAAAATAGGGCAGCAGTCCATATGTCTGCGGCATTGTCTTATAAAGTGGACAAAACTGTGTTCAATGCCACGTCCAAGCTGGTTCGAATGTAGTCGCTACGTCTTCACTGTTAGACCTAGCCTCCCTAGCCATTTTCAGGATCGCTGAAAAATCTGGCAATGAACATGCTTGGGATTCGACGGCCCGGTTAGCTAGGGTTCTTAACAGGGCAGCTCACCATTCCATGGCCAATGCGCTGACTGCTTCTGCCAACCTAGACCTGATACGTCGTGACGCATGTCTGAAGGGCACGTCGCTTAAACCCCATCATAAGCTGGCTAGATATGACCGACGCACATTTCACGTCCCTATCCCACGAGTAGCGGACATTCTCCGTTGTGCTTGTCGGGACTAGGCTTATCAGTTCCATGTCATACCTTTTGGCCTAAATTTAAGCACTTGGGCTAGTACCAAGGTTATGGGTTACGTCGTCACCCTGTTCCGCTCGACTTCATCTATTGCGTCGGCAGTATATTTGGATGACATCCTCCAGAAACATCTGTCAAGTTCTATTCTGCTCAAAGGCAGAAACGATCTTATATCACTTTACGTCATATAGGCTTTCTCGTGAACTGGATAAAGTTTGATCTCTGTCCAATCCGGATTTTGGTCCATCTGGGTGTGGAGTTTCTCCCGATCTGAATCTGGTAAGGCTTCCTCGAGTTTGCGATTATCCAGATAATTGCACTCGTAGAGTCCGTTTCCGACAGGATGCGCATTTTAGCGAGAGAGTTGCAGATCCTCGGATTATTCAATGCGACAGCAGACTTGATCCCGATCAGCCGTCCTTTTATGCGCCCTTTACAAAGGACGTTGCTAGCGTAATTGCGCTCTTTTCAAGTCCCTTCGATCCCAGAAAACAGTCATGCTCACGCCAGAGATACAATCATTCTTGAGTCAATGGCACAACCCCTGTAGGCTGTCCACAGGGATTACTCTGGAGATACCCCAAGGGGATAACGGTATGTTCCGCCACTAATACCTACGGTTGGGGTGCCCACCTGTTGCCGAACTTCGATACTGTCAGCGGCACGTGGGTGCCAGGGGCGAGCCCTTTCCACATCAACCTTTCAGAAATAACGGCTGTCATCAATGCCTTTCATTTCGGGCAGGATCAACTCTTATTGCAAACTGCCCTCATTATGTCAGACAACATTGTGGTGGTGCCTTGCCTCAAAACAAGGGGACACCAATCACCAGACCTGTGCAATCTGAACTGGCAATTTCTACATTGGTTCGACAATCTCCACCTCAATGTACAATTCAGACACATTCTTGGCAGACTCAATGTCTTGGCTGACACTCTATCTAGTCATTCACACAGAATGGTCACTCCATCAATCGGACTTTCTTCCAATTGACACACTTTGGAGACGTCCGATGATTGATCTTTTGCAACAAGATGGAATCGCAAGTTCTCCACCTTTCATCTCACAGGTTCCAGACCCAGAAGCTTGGGTCGTGGATGCTCGATCAATCACCTGGGAAGGGTTGTGGGCATTCTCCTACCCTCCCACGGTCTTGGTACTGGAATTAATCCAGAAGTTAAGGGGTCAGAATTGTCAGATGGTTCTGATTACCCCTCTCAGATGGAACAACTCCTGGGTCTCCGATCTACTCAATCTAGGCGATAGATCTACCCAGGAAGATTACAGTCAGCACAAGTATTCACAAGCAACCGCGGCCAGGGGTGTTCCACCCCTGTCCGGACCGTCTTTATGTTCAAGCTTGGCTCTTGTCCAGACAGCCTTGCAAGACAAACAATTTAAATCTTTGATTGCGGAGAGAATCTCGAGAGCAAGAAGGCCCTCTACTCTGAAGGCTTACGAGGGCAAGTGGCATGTTTTCAGAGACTGGTACCATATCATTCACATTGTTCCTCTGAGTGTCACAATCCCTCAACTGGCCAACTTTTCTCTGGCTTTTCGAGGAGAAACATCTGGCTCCAGTTATTCTCAAATGTTACCGCTCCATGATATCAGACACATTCCGCCATTCTGGTACATGTGCTATCAGCCATGACAAAGCCATGACCCTGTTTTCAAATGGAATCTGTCCTGGGTTTTAACATGACTCAATTCAGACAGTATTGAGTCTTTAACCCACGATTAGTTAAAGCTACTATCATACAAATTGGGTTTCTTGATAGCCTTAGCTTCAGCATGCAGGGTGAGCGAGTTACATGTCCTTTCTAGTGACCCGAACTCTCTTTCGTTTCGATCAGAGGGTTTGATGGTCCTCTTGACGCAGCCAGGCTTCGTAGTCCAAAATAGATTACCATACATTGCGATCAACGAGTCGTCATTAGCTCGCTTTCTTTATAGATAAGTCAGGATCAACAGCCATGTAAGATCCTGTTTGGGCACTCTAGCACCATTTCAATGCATAGAGGTGAGTCAGGTCACATACTAGCACCTCTTTCTTCTGGTGATAGCTGGGATATGAGATATCACCATTCAAGCCCTTGCTTCATGGCTGTAGTGGGTTATACGCTCGGCGTACTCTGAGAATTCGCAAATCAGTCACCTTATAGAAGCTGTTGCAGAGTCAACCTTCTACAGTTTTATCTTCAAGTTTGTACTCGCAGAGGCAAACATTGATTCTAGTAGGTCCGGTGTTGGGCAGCCCAGACGCCCACCAGACCCATGTGCAACAATCAGCACAGCCTATTAGCTTCGCTGGATTCGCCAGATAAATTTTCGTAGGTAAGAAGATTTCAATAACTATCTTCTTAACCGCATAAAAGGGTCACATATCACGTGACCCTGGGCTGTGTTGCTGATTGAAAATTAGGAGACCGGGTTATCATTCACATGGGGAATCCAACCATCATTCCCTAGAGGATACCCGGGGTGGAGGTCGGATGCTCCGCATTCCCTCCTCCTATTACTTATTCTCCTAAAGTAATGTGATTGGGGAACGTATTCAAAGGAGAAAGCAAATTTTTTAGTAAATTATGTTTCTCCGAGAATACTTACCCAATCACATTACTAAGAAACCCTCCCAACCACCCCGCCATGCGAGCATCCTCGTGTTTTATATATCGCTCAGCTTAAAAACTAAAGAAGCGACACCTAACGGGCGGCAAGGGGAGGTAATGGGCAAGAGTTATTGCCCTTTGTCTATATGACATAGACAGGAAAGACGAATTTTCGTCTTTTGGTAGGGCTGGATTCGCGAGGTAGCAGGCTAATATCCCTAAAGTAATGTGATTGGGTAAGTATTCTCGGAGAAACATAATTTACTAAAAAATTTGCTTTCAATTGACTGACTCATCACCAACAGTTGTGATACAGAATTTCAGCAACAACCATTAGCAGCATTTGAACCTGTCTCTATGGATTTAGTATGTACAATCATGATGAAAAGTGTGCCAAAATCATGTGAACTTGATCCAATTTCAGCATCACTGCTGCTTGAGTGCTTAGACCCAATATTGCCTTTACTAACTGATGTTATTAATATCTCTCTCTCAACTGGGGAATTCCCATCATTTTTTAAAACTGCCATTGTAAAGCCTCTGCTGAATAAACCAACACTTGACCATAATGATTTAAAGAACTACTGCCCAGTTTCTAATCTCCCATTCATATAAAAAAAATCTTTAAAAAAAAGTTGTTCTATCCCAACTTTTGTCTCATCTGAATTCAAAGTCTTTTTAACAATGTACAGTCTGCATATCACTTTTGCCACAATACTGAAATTACTCTTTTTAAAAGTAGTTTATGAGCTTGGCTCTGCTTTGGATAGTGGAAAGATTACAGTCCTCACTTTCCTTGATTTGTCTGCAGCATTTGACACAATTGACCATGATATATTACTTCACCATCTTCTGCATGTATTTGGCATTCATGATAAAGTCTTACTGTGGTTCAAGTCCTACTTGGTCAACAGGACACTAATTGTGTCTGCAAATGGAATATACTCCAGCTCAGTTGATCTTCCACAGAGGTGTGTTCTTGGACCTGTTCTCTTCATTCTATACACTCAGCTGCTCTCAGGTGTCACATATAATCATCCAGTGTCTCACCAATTATACGCTGATGACAACCAAATATACAAATCTTGCCAGCCAACTGAAGTTGATGCTACCATCCAAGGAGTAGAGAGGTGCATTTCTGATATGAAATCATGGATGACATGTACAAGCTGCAGATGAATGATGATAAAACAGAGGCCATTCTGATCATAACTAAGAGACTTTCTTATTCACATCCTTTACCTCAAACAATAAATATCAGCAACACCAACATAAATTCACACAGTCAGTATGAAACTTAGGTGTTATTCTCAACAGTACTCTCACATTGCACCAATTCATTAGTACTTTCAAGACTAGACTATTGTAACTCAATTCTGTCTGGTTCATCTCAATATCTACTCCAGAAACTTCTAAACATTCAAAACACAGCTGCTCATATCATCCTTACAGTACCATGATTAGAACATATCTCGCCCTCTGTGTACCCTACACTGGCTTTCCATTTAATCTAAGCACAACATTTGTTCTCTTTACTACGTTTCACTGATGGACTCCAGTCCAACAGAGCTATATGACCTGACCCATGTGAATACACCAGTAAGATACTTACACTCCTCTTCTGAAAATCATATACTCATTATTCCCACTATGAAGACAAAATCATATGGATGACGTTCTTTTTGATACAAGGGCCCAGCCACGCGGAATGAATTGCCCACTAACTTAGACACAAAGACACAGTGATCTCATTCAAGCAAATGATGCATGTTGAAAATGAAACAGAAATTTAGCTTCTTGAAAGTTGTTAATAATCAGCACAGAAGAATTAAAAGGAATATTCACATTCTTGTGAATGAAAGCAGGAAAATACACAATTGCATTTATTTGATATCACATGTCAATTTAAGTATTTCTTGTGGTGGGAGATACGATTGCTGACATGATGTGCAAATGGGATTTTTTCCCCAAGAATTACATCAAGTTAAGAAAGCATCAAGCCATTGAGCTGCATAGGGTTTGAAACTAAAATTTGCGCAACTGTACTAATGGTAAATAATGTTTTTCCTTTAGTTTACAAACTTTTAAGTTGATCACAATGCTTACTGTTGCATGTTTCAAATACCTAACTTTTAAATATGTTTTCCAGCTTTACAATAGCATTTTATAATATTTTTACACCTTACTGAAAACTGTCAAACTTAAAGAGAAAAAAATCATGTGTCTTACTGAGATGGACTCTTCAGGGTTTTCAGGTCTGCATACAGTCATCTTCTCTGTTTTGCCAATCATATGGTTAAATGCCATACTTATAATAAATCACATACAATAAATGATGTATTACTGGTATGGAATGAAAACTATTTCCATTTGAGAGTACTTTACAATGGATAAATGATACAATTTTCATGTTATATAGTCGTTTTCAGTTGTTTTTCTATTAACTTTCAGAGGTATCCATTTCTACATTGAAGCATTTAGCATTGACAAAAGGAACACTGATACCAACACTGAATTCACTGCTCCCTTATCTCGATTTTCCTTCACCTCAGGAATACATGGTGCAAAGAATTAAAGGTTAGTAAGACATCTAGACTAGGTTTATGTAAGCAGTCATGTTTTTTGTTAGGAAGAGTGATCTTCATAATGCGTTATCTATGGTGTATTCACAGTTATTATGTACAGTTACCCAAAACCACTTTGCAGAAACTTTTACACAGGCAGCATTATCAAGGCCTCCACATTTACACAGGCAGCATTATCAAGGCCTCCGCATGCTTTTGCACAGGCAGCATTATCAAGGCCTCCATATTTACACAGGCAGCATTATCAAGACCTCCACATGCTTTTACACAGGCAGCATTATCAAGGCCTCCACATTTACACAGGCAGCATTATCAAGGCCTCTACATGCTTTTACACAGGCATTATTATCAAGGCCTCCACATTTACACAGGCAGCATTATCAAGGCCTCCACATGCTTTTACACAGGTAGCATTATCAAGGCCTCCACATTTACACAGGCAGCATTATCAAGGCCTCCACATGCTTTTTACACAGGCAGCATTATCAAGGCCTTCACAAACTTTTACACAGGCAGCATTATCAAGGCCTCATTTGATGCTGATCTATCATCCCCTATAACTAACAATAGAAAAACCTTTAAACAACTTCTTTTGATATACTGCTCAACAGAATTTTACCAAATTTTACAGCATCCATGCATGAAGGTCTTCCAGCTGTTCAAATAATGCCAATCCACCATCAGATATTGCCACCATTACAAAACGAAAACCACTCGACAGATTTCAATCAAATTTGACAATGTCCTGGCATTAAGGTCTTTGGATAGTCAAAAAAGTGCCAAGCTGCTATCATATATGATAGCTATTACCAGACCTGATACTTGTCTCGATTTACTTGGGATCATCAAGAAAGTTTGTTTAAAAGTTTTAAAAATCCCAATTTCCCAGATTTTTGCACTAAATCCAAATTTTTTGAAAATGGCAATTTTTATTTTAAAAAATGTCTTTTGATTCACAATAGTAGTGCAAAGAGAGCAAAAGTGATGCAGAAATTCCATGAGGAATACCCTGCAGTTCATCTATATATAAATCTTGATCATTTGGAAACTGTAATACCAAACCTGGACCCCCACAAGATTTCCACACTACTGGGAAATCTGGATAAAAGTCTGCAGAAATTATAGTTTTTTTTTCCAAACGTGAAAAGTCCTTGAATTTCTCTAATATTGATGAAAATTCAGGAATTTTCTGTCACCACTTGATGCCCAAAACAACCATGATATTGAGTCATAACTAAACTGACTGAGTTAAATTTATCAAGCTCGAACCAGAATATTCAGAGGGTGCAGTATCATGTATGAATCATTTAGGTGCATACAATAACATATGCTGAGTCAATCCAGGCACTGAGTGGATTAGGTTCGTCTAGTAGACTTTTATTTTCAAAGTCGGTTCTATATCTGTATCTTTTGTTACATAGAAGGTATGAAAACAAGTCTAGCATCACAAGAGGCCAACATGGTCATGGCAAAGCGTTGACGCTTACCAGATGGCCGAGCAAACTTAAACGTTGTTAGATTGAGTGATATATGCATGAAATTGAAATGAAAATTGCTTATTTTCTCAGAAATGGTGATTATTAAAAACATTATGTCTTTGACTCTTTAACCTGCTGAAAGATGAGATAAAACTACAGCGTTGATGAAATATTAGCTGGTACTGACGATTTGCATTGTTAGTCGCATAAGTACACAAATCGAACAGCCCAAACTCTCAAATGTTGTAGAGAATTTTTTTTTTAAATTTAATGAAAGTTGTATGCTAGTTGTAATAAAACTGCAAAAATGAAAGAACACAAATTTCTCCATATTTATATAATCCAAAAATAACTTCTGGAATTTTGTTGTATCATGTGACTACCATGCTGACATGTGCTCTCTGCTAGATAATTCAGACAGGCCAGATTGCTGGTCTTTACAAAAAGTATCTGATTTTCATTTAAAAAAATTGAATTTCTGTACAACAACATTACAAAGGGATTTGATGTTGATATCAAGTGACTATTGGACTTCTGATGTCGTTTGAGATTTGTGAAGTGACTAGTAATGCAAATGGCAAGTACAGGGTCAGGTTTCATCTGTGCCATAGTTTCGTCTAGTTTGTCAGCGGATTAAAGACATAATGTTTATAATAAATGTTTATAATACTTGCAATTTCTGAGAAAATCGATCATTTTCCTATCGATTTCATGCAGGTATGAGTCAGTATGACATTAAGTTTAAAATAAAATAAATTTAGTGTTAAACTCTTTTTGTTACAAGAAAATATTTTAATTATATGCATGTATTGTTCTTTTTTATATACTGTAATAGGGAATATTTTAAGCCATCAACGGCTGACCTGCAAGCTACCAATGCTAAAGCATTGTTTGAGTTTTCTTTTGAACACAATCTACCTTTATCAGCTGGAGACCATGCTATACATTTGTTCTGACAAATATTTCGAGACACAAATATCTCTTCATGAATTCATGTCAGAATTTTTATCCCTATTTTTACTAATTGCAAGCCTGGAGGGTTGGCAGCTATGGTTAGAGCATTTGTTTGTGAGAGTTTGCAGGTTCAAACCCCAGCTGAGTCATACCAAAGACATATACAAATAGTACTAACAGTTCCTTGCTAGGCACTCAGCATTAAAGATGTTAGTGTTAGGACTGGTCGGCCTGGTGTCAAGTTAATGGGACTGGGTGGGACATCATGCTACATGTCTGCGTCATGATGCTCTGCTGCTTGACATCACTATAAACTACCACACTGCAGACATTGTAGCAATATGACTGAAACATTATTAAAGCTATGTTAAAAATCCAAAACACACAGAGTACCATTGTCCTAATGCAGTTGTAATATATACAGTATAATGCTATTGTCATAACACAATTTAAATAGATGCAGTCTAGTGACATTGTCATAATGAAAATTAACAACTAACAAGTTATGGGGCCCCAAGTGGCTGAGTGGTCTAAAGCGCTCTACGTTACAGATCATTGCCATCTCACCTGTCTGCGTGGGTTCGAGTCAGATTTGGCCAATGTGGATATATGAGAAAGCTTGCCTGTAGCTTCTCGTGGGTCGGTGGTTCTTTACGGAGGAGGGGGGATCCAGGTTCTTCCTCCACCATTAATACTGGCAACCATGTATAGCCTATTGTATGCTGAAAAATTGTGTTAAACTCTACAACAACAACAACTCCAGTTTTATTAATTCAATGTTTTTTTTCTTCCTGCATACTTATTCATGAAACAAAGTATAAGGAAATCTATTAATGGATACTGTTGAAAGTACCCCGTTATGTAATGGCTAGAGTGAATTCCCTTATGTGAAAATCTGGAGAAAATCTATGTTAAGTGAATTTGTTTTCCCTCCTTGTGTATTGGAAGTTATGTTTTTATTGTATTTCATTATGAATTGAAATGTAACTAGATTTATAAGGAAGTTACTCAGGTCTTTTTGTCAGAGTAGTGATAATACTGATTAACATTGATTAAAAAAAGCCCAGATAAATATTTGAATTTCAGATCTGGGTAAGGATGGTTGTGTAAGCGAGTTCAGCTGGGCAAGTGGAGGCAACTATGGCAAACATTGGGGAGAACATCTACCAACTGATGCTGCTGTAAGTCTAGGAAATCTAGTTTCCAACTTTGTAAACTATTTTTATTCTCCGTCAAATACGTTACCTAATATTAACATTAGAAATTTCTTCTGCTACAGTCGGAATCCAGCCCTCAAATACATTGTATAGACGAAGGGAAGTAACTCGTACAGATTACCTCCCCTTATCCGCTAGATGGTGATCTCCATACTGAAAATGGCATGTTTTAACTTTTACTCTATCCACTCAACAGACTTCTTGTCTGTCGATTTTTAATTTGTCTCTTACCCATCAGACAATCATTTTTGGTACTCAAGAAAACTGAACACATTAGAATATACTAGTAAATAATGAAAAAGAAAGACTTATTTTTCAAAATCTGAAATTCGTTCAAATGTTGCAGTTGGTCCAAATATCTTTCACAACACCCCATTTGGCAGACATGCTGATTCATGTGATTAATTGTTCTAAAAAAAGGACAGACGAATCTAATTGTTCTGAAGAAAGAATAATTTGTGGAATTATTTTGTCACAGAAAATGAAAACATGTAATAAATATTAAATTTGGGATTTCCATACATTCCATATTAATAGAAAATAGCATGATACTGGTACTATGAAAAAGTTGTTGTTGTGGGGTTTAACGCCATTTTTCAGCACAAGATAGGCTATACATGGCGGCCAGTATTAATGATGGAGGCAGAACCCGGGAAAAGCCCCAGATAGAACCACCGACCCACGAAAAGCTACTGGCAAGCTTTCTCACATACCCACATTGGCCGAATCTAAGACTTGAACCCACGCAGACAGAGGTGAGATGGCAGTGATCCGTAACGGAGAGCACTTTTTACCACTTGGCCACTAAGGGCCCCTTGTGAAAAAGTACTGTGGTGTTTAAAACCAGAAATAAATGCCGTAATAATCCAGTATAATGGCACATGTAATAGGAAATGATGCTTGTTTTGTGTCATTTGAATGATGTCACATAACTGTTAGCTACATTTCCCAACTGTCTAACTTCTTTTATTATTTCTCTTTCATTTTTTCTCTTTGAAAGTAAAATGCTATCACCGATGACAGTTAAGGGATATCAATCTATGATTTCAGACACTTTGAGACATCATGGTTGACATTTGTCACATTAAAGATCTTTCTTGCTTGCTAACTAGCTTTGATGTGTTCCAGCTTCTTTCGAAGACCCTGTTCCAAAAGTATGCAGTCCTTCATGGGTTTTGACAAAGCTCAACTCCACTCTTAAAGTTTGAACCTTTGTCCACTTATCCCAGAGCAATTATCATAATTACTGATAGCTTTGACTTTGGTGTCGAGAGTAAACAAGCTCCATGCTCTCTCTACAGATCCAGACTATGAACTATTTCGTTTGGATGGTTCAATAATTTTAATGACATATGTTTCATCACTAGAAAGTGGCTTCTGTCTGCTAGCAACCAGAAATTAATTTTACAATTCCACTTGTTGATAGATCCTTTGAGTTAGGCAAGGTTACAGGACCTGGTACATGCTCTCAAAATCTATTTGAAGCACACATAGTCCATCTGGTCCAGAAGCTAGAGGCGTTTCCTCCCAAAGTAAAACAAGGATAAAGGATGTAACCCTGCAAGAATTATTCTGGCTAAAGGGAGTCATCCAGTCAGCATGTTCTGATCTATTACAGAAACAGTTACGTCTGATAAAAATTTTGACTCCTGAAATACAAGCTATTTCTTTGAGTCCTGGTTTCTAGAACTCAATTAAAGACAGTCATTTGGTTGGTATGCACAGTCCACTTTTTCCACTTTCTATTTGCTTGACATGACCTCACATTTACACTGAGGTAAATCTCATTGGTCCTTTGGTTGCTGCTAGGCAGTTAGCAGATAACGTCACTCCTGACACAACCCCATAATTGGGTAGGATCAGTCAACTTTCTTTGGATTTGTCTAAAAAAATACATTCATTGGCATTATTATTCAAGTGTAGAGCCTACACTGTAATTGCTTAAACATGTATATACATTTATATTCAGTTTTCTAATCTATAGTTAGGAGAGTTTAACATTAAAAAATAGAGACCTCACAGTGTACTTGTAGGGATAGGTTGGATGCTAAATATTTCATCCTCTAACCTATTCTGCTATTAAATGTTAATTTGATTGGGTAATATATTTCAGGGAGAAAGGAGATTTTATAGTAAATTATACTTCTTTAAAATTATATACCCAATCATATTACTAAAAATCTCTCACACTCTTTCCAACAGCTAAAGTTAACACTGCATATATATATGGTATATGAAGTGCCACCTTTTGCGGTATTGAGAAGCAGTCTGTAAGAGTTACATCCCTTTGATTATACAAAGTCTTTTGGATGGCTTGGTTTTGGAGGTAGCAGAAGTAATTCATAACATTAATGTGATTATATAATTTTGGAGAAACATCATTTAGTACAAAATTTCCTTTTTATCTGAGGACATAAAACCTTAACGGTGCTATTACTGGGGTGCTATTAATGGGAATATATAAGTGGATGTGGAGATACTGGATGTAATGGCAACATAGTTATGATAGTATATGATGGCTTTCGATGTCACAAGTTGTATTGTTAAACACTCAGAAAGTGTTTTACAAGGGCAGACAAATCATTAGTTCAGCTGGACAATGAATTGTGTTAAAGTCATATCTTGGTTGGGCAACTAGATTTTGATTATCATAGCCAATGATAAGTTTCCTTACTGTTATGCAAAATCATTGAAATGAACTGCCATCAGATTGTTTGGCTGTTATTCCTGGCAGGTGTCATTGTGAAAATAAAAATCTAGTACCCTCTTGGAGGATTTAACCATGCACAATAGACCAGTTTAATTCCAGATGTTTGGCTTACTGTATGATTTTTGTTTATTGTCAGGCACTTTTTAGGGCTATTAGTAAGCATGATTACCCAAGAAAGAAACACCAGAATCAAGTCTTTTCTCTGATACAGATTATAGAATTGTGAAGAAAAAAAAACTGGAAAAAAGAGACACCAGGATATATCTTTCCTATGTCACAAATTATAGTACTGTAAAACAAACATAATTAAATAAATAGATATCATGATCAAATCTTCTCTGACACAGATTATAATACTGTAATACTAAAATAATTAAATAAATAGATATCATGATCAAATCTTCTCTGACACAGATTATAATACTGTAAAACTAAAATAATTAAATAAATAGATATCATGATCAAATCTTCTCTGACACAGATTATAATACTGTAAAACTAAAATAATTAAATAAATAGATATCATGATCAAATCTTCTCTGACACAGATTATAATACTGTAATACTAAAATAATTGAATAAATAGACACCATGATAAAATCTTTTCTCTGTCACAGATAATACTGTAAAACTAAAATAATTGAAGAAATAGACACCATTATCAAATCTTTTCTCTGACACAGATTATAATACTGTAATACTAAAATAATTGAATAAATAGACACCATGATAAAATCTTTTCTCTGTCACAGATAATACTGTAAAACTAAAATAATTGAAGAAATAGACACCATTATCAAATCTTTTCTCTGACACAGACTATTATTTTGTAATACTAAAATAATTGAATAAATAGACACCATGATAAAATCTTTTCTCTGTCACAGATAATACTGTAAAACTAAAATAATTGAAGAAATAGACATCATAATCAAATCTTTTCTCAGACACAGATTATAACATTGTAAAACTAAAATACTTGAAGAAATAGACACCATGATCAAATCATTTCCCTGACACAGATTAAAATACTGTAAAACTAAAATAATTAAAAAAAGAGACAAGGATCATATCTTTTCTTTGGCACATAATTATAGTACTGTAAAACAAATTACCATAGGAAGAGACACCAGGACTGTATCTTTACTCAAAATAGTCACCTTTTCACGAGGTGTCATTGTTAGATTATCGCATATTTAGATTGTTGTTTTTAAATTCCTACACCATAATGTGATGCACCACACAGCATCCTACACTGTAATCTGATGCACACCATAACATGTGACACACACACAGGGTTAATAATTGTAAAATATTATGTACACACAGGGTTCTTACACTGTAACATGTGATGTACACCAGGTTACTACACCATAACATGTAATGCACACATAGGGTTACTTGACTGTAACATCTGATACACACCAGGTTACTACACCATAACATGTAATGCACACACAGGGTTACTACACTGTAACATGTGATGCACACACAGGGTTACTACACTGTAACATGTGATGCACACACAGGGTCCTTACACCACAACATGTAATGCACACACAGGGTTACTATACTGTAACATGTGATGCACACACAGGGTTACTACACTGTAACATGTGATGAACTCACAGGGTCCCTACACCATAAAATATGATGCACACACATTGTCCCTACACCGTAACATGTGCACACAGTTACTACACTGTAACATGTGATGAACACAGGGTTACTGCACTGTAACATGTAATGCACATACAGGGTTACTACACTGTAAAATGTGATGCACCTACATCATAACATGTAATGCACACAAGGGATACTACACTGTAACATTTGATTCACCCCACAACTTGTGATTTAAAAAGAACCACGTTGATATAGAGAACATTTAGTCAAGACAGTAGGTCTAATTCTCCAAACAAACTGCAGCCCTTTTTAAAGATGATTTCCATTACATATCTTTCATACAACAATTAAAAAGGAATATTATGTAAAATTTGCAGAACAGTCACATGATGAATCAGTTCAATGTTCATTGAGTTCACAAGTAATATCCCACAAAATCTTTCCATATTGCATGACACTTCTCAATAAGTGAGGTTCATCCTGGTGGCTGATTTTACTAGGCAGGTTTGATTGTGCTGCATTTTCCACACTACTTTCTGATATATAAGTTTTTCAAAATAGGACTATAGAGTCAGACATTCTCGACTATAAAAAAATTTCATCGTTACTATGACCCTCTCATTTTAAATCCACAGTCAGTTGCTTTGTCTCAGGTCTTGCTTCCACAGAATTTTTAACCATTGTTTACTGCAATCTTACAAGCCATTATTTACAGATCAGTCACACTGTTAGCAGATACAAAACATTTATGGTATCACCAGTTTGATCCATATAGATGTCATGATTGTCTTCTTGAAACTAAGCAGTATAATGTGAAATGAATGTTAACGTAACAATGTCAGTTTTGTATATTTTAACCATTTTGCAAATACTAATGATACAGTATTGTTGATGGCAATTGAAAAAAAAAATACATTTTAATATTTTCAGCTTGTGATGCACTTGTTTTGTACATATCTGGACTCCAGGCTACCAGCCCAGCCCAAATACCCTGATGGTAAAACTTTTACCAACCAGTACTTTATGAAGACACCAGACAAACCAAGTAAGACATTTTTATAAGTTCCTGGAAGTAAACATATTTTTTAATAGTATTAAGATGCATGGCTGCCCATATATTCAGAAACACATTTTAGTCTGGGACAAACTGGAATCACATACCTGGAATAACAGCTTTGCAGAAATGAATATGGATATACGCATGACCCATCAAGAAACTTTTGAAATCACAGAGTTCCTCATGTTTTCTGATATTATATTCAGGGTCTCGCCATTTACCCACTTGACATTTAATAATATATAATATATTGATTTTGCGATGAATTTCACCTATTTCTTTATGTATTGGGAATTTTGTTTTCTTCTTGAAATATAAAATCTATCATATGTTAGTTAAAGCTAAAAATACATTCACTACATCCTTTTGGATTACTTCAGCAAGAGAAGCACTCAAAATTTAGCTGGTTGCCATGGTTGAAGTCAGATTAGAGTGGTGCCTCTTGAATTTAAGGATTATTGCCAAAATACAATCTTATCATCAGCTGATACTTCTGCTTGCACTGTAAAATATGTTTTTTCCTGAGGCCTTGCAAATACTGAATTGTGCTTTTTCATCTACTGGGGTAATCATGGGCATTTTGTCATTTGAACTTGTCCATGGGGAAGCTATATTAGTGTATTTTTCTGCATATCTCTTACTTTATCCTCATCATTGACAAATATATTGCACTTCAGTGGTCTAACTTTGTCATCAGTAAGCTTGTTGACAGGATCTTAATTATCTGTCTTATAGTACTTTCAGTTCAGCCCTTTACTCAGCACTATTTATTCATTTGGTCAAGTAATTTATATTATCACACATTGTAAGATCATTCATGTAATTTCCCCTGGAATTAATTTTCTTCATGTACCCTTCACAATTAAATTCAGTTAATTGCCAGTCTGCAGACCTGACATCCCTTATGATTTTACAGCAAGTCTTACTGAAATGACCATTATATTATGGACTTACAGAATAAGAGCAAAATCTATGAGGATTGTGATCAGATCTGGATACTGGCTTATCCATGTTTGATCCCAGGTCCTGGTTTCATATTAGGTTCAGTGGATTTTGTCAGGGATCCAGTCTAACATTACAGGAGTATGTCATATGCCTACACGCTCAAGCTGATGGCCATAGCATTTTCCAAAAATGACATTCAAGAAACAAATATACTTAGTAGATGAAAGGGACAGTAAGTATCAGTAAAGTTAATTTTGTCAGCTTAGAACTATAAAATAGAACTACAGTTTCTGAACTGTAATGAAGGTCTAATTATACTTTACAAATCAGTTACTTGAACAACATTTGCCTTCAAAGCATTAGTGTCAGATCTGAATTATTCAAAGACATTTGGCAGTCCAGGTCATCACAAGCTTCTCACAGCACCCTAATTGCCACAAATAGATCAGGTGTTCTTGTCAGTACCTATTGGGGCACATTGTAATAGGGTATGCTGACCCATTCCAATTTGTAGTACATGTATCGTCATCTGCTGGCAGTGGTAATCTTTCCTGGGATAGCACAGCTTTGGTACAGCATTAACTTAGCCTTCAACATCTGGGACAGATTGTTCAGATCTATTCTCCCAATATAGCCAGTCCTGTATTCAGAAACAGAATCTGGCATCAAACTATGATATGTCCAGCCCAGACTTTGACCTAGTATAACTGGCACTGGATTTGGTAAACTTTTGCATCATTCTATCAAGTACTGGATTGATGGAAGTAGATTGGCACAGGCTTGGTCCCTTACTGGTTCCAGCTCCGGGAAGGTGATTTCAGTATGGAGTAGTAGTAGTAGTAGGATTTAACGCCATTTTTCAGCACACGATAGGCTATACATGGCGGCCAGTATTATTGGTGGAGGAAGAACCCGGAATGACCCCCAGAAAGAACCACTGACCCACGAGAAACTACTGGCAAGCTTTCTCACATACCCACATTGGCCAAATCTTAGACTCTATCCACACAAACAGAAGTGATATGGCAGTGATCTGTAACGTAGAGTGCTTTAGACCACTCTGACACTTGGGGCCCCTCAGTATGGAGTAATCACCCATATGTGCAAATTAGAAGTTTGCATCATTTTCAAGACCCAGGTGACAACCAGCTCTGCTTTTTGCAATGATAAATCTCATTCAACTTTAGCTTGGTTTTCTTCAAGACACATACACTCTGGTCTTTTACACTAAAATTCCAGCTTTTAACATCATAGGCTGGAATGTCTTTTGTGCATGGACCAGAAACTCATTTTAACTTGCAACAACCAGTTAACAACATCACAGATTTTGGCTTCTAGCTTGACAAGGTTTTCACAGCTATATTTCAGCAAGCTAAACAAACGAAATGGCACCAGTATACATGTCTTGGAGACTGTCCAGGCATTACAGATTTTTATAAAAGTAAGCATGTCCAGCAAATTGATATAAAATTGGACTTTTCATTATTAAAGGAATTGAGCTTTTCCCAATATATGACACAAAATATTACAACTCAATTAAAATAATTTAGCAAAATAGAGAATAGAGTTTTTAAGAAAATATAGATCCTGTGTTTTCTTTTTGTCTGGAGGAAACCTTTTCTTGGAATGATATCTTGAGGACAAGGTGGTAGCTTCAGGTGATCTTTTATTTTCTAAAAGTTGAAGAGTATCCAAAACACATGTGTAACTTTTAAGTTTGAAAAAATTTGAATCATTGTGTAATGACTCCACATAATTTGATCTCTTAAAGCATGTGCACATACAGTGTTTGCTATTTCATATGTCTGTTTACTTTAAAATAAACTTCCTAAAGATTTCTAGTTAAATATATAAGTTTACTTAGCTTATTATGATACTAATTACTAATGATAACTGTTGTATGTTTCAGATTTAGAGAAGAAAGACAACTTTCTTATATACCAGTCATCAATTAATCCACCCCATTGTCAAGTCATCATAAAGAATAATGTATTCAGTTTGCCAAAGGTAAGAATTCTTTTTATGAAAAGAATTTAAGCAAATACTGCACAATTATATTTAACAAATATTATACCAAAAACAACATAGTACTTATAAGGGTGTAACAATCCACTGATAATTTTGCAATATAAAGTGACTGATATGTTAGAATGTGGTACAAATATAATAGTATTAATGTACAATTGTTGTTTTTTCCCCCTAATATCTTCAAGCATTGATTTTGAGTGCACCACTGTCTTCCTTTTGTCTTAGTGTCATATTCGCCATAGCAGCTACTAAATGAAATTTGTTGAATGAAAGAGCTAAATTTGGAATCATTTTTACTCAGAATGGAATTATGGATCAGTAAACATGACAAAACATTTGCTTTTGCAACCTTTATATATCCAGTAGATTTTCATATTTTACCAAAACCAAGTTAAAACTGTCTTTATGATCAGTATTACAACTTAGAACTGATAATGTTAACACCTAGAGCTTTAATAACAATTGACAAACCTCCAACTAAAAGAGAAAAAAATTTAGGCTGGAGAAAATAATTATTGTAAATGAAAGAAGTGAAAAAAGCAGACCACTTGAACAAAAGTGGTTTAAATGTCGATAATTTTTTAAATAGATTTTTATAAAGGAAAAGGAGTAAATCAGAAATGATTTCAGATGTTGGTATATGTGATCTTCAAATGTAAATGTGATTTCATGTTTAATGATAGAAGTATATATTTGTTTTGAGAAGAATGCATTCAATATTATTGCAAGAACTATTAATAAAGAATAGAATATTATGTACAGTGATTGCATTATTTTTCTTTAACTTGGTCTGAAACTGAACCAGGGAAACTATTTTTGGGTACAAACCTGCTATTAGAGACCACCTGTCTTGAGAGACCATTTTTTGTTGACAGAAATGGCACTCTCTCATAACAGGTTTTACTGTATATGAAATTCTGATACGTAAAAAAGTAAAGGAATGTAAAGTAATACAATTAAATGTTTGTCATTTTTCATATTGTTTCTTTAAATTCTACTCGTAAAATTTTTAAATATTTTAGAATGAAAGACTGCTGCGTAAGAATAATGTTGTAAGAGCTAATTTTTCCATCATAGACCTACATGTACTTTCCTAAGTTTGTATTTATAGCATCTGTATATGACCCATTTCCAAGAAAACCGACAAGTTTCTACAATTTGAAATTTTGCATCAGCAGATTTATTTATTCATAATAAGTTAGTAAACCAGTCTATACTTAACAAAATGGCATGAGATATTAAGGACTCTAATGGGTTGACATAATGAAAATTATTGGAGCAGATGGGTCTTTTTAAACTTCAAAACATATCTGATAATAAGAGAGGACAAATTAATGCTGTTTTTAAAAATGGTTGACTTGATGAAAATTATTGGAGCAGATGGGTCTTTTTAAACTTCAAAACATATCTGATAATAAGAGATAGGACAAATTAATGCTGTTTTTAAAAACGGTTGACCTGATGAAAATTCTTAGAGCAGATGGGTCTTTTTAAACTTCAAAAAATTATCTGATAATAAGAGATAGGAGAAATTAATGCTGTTTTTAAAAACGGTTGACTTGATGAAAATTCTTAGAGCAGTTGGGTCTTTTTGAACTTCAAAACATATCTGATAATAAGAGATAGGACAAATCAATGCTGTTTTTAAAAATAAAATGAGAGTGATTCAAGACAGCAATATGACTGAAGACAGTATCTGTGAACTTTATGATCATTTGGTAAAAGTTTGACACATATGATGTAGACTAGTTAAAATGAGTGTTGAATATAAATAATATTTCAGAATGTTTTGTGCTCTCATCATGAATTTGCATGGGAAAAAGAACATTTTTTTGGTTCTTGTCCACATGGATTATGCCCATTTTTCCACGTATTTTGACCCACAGATCCAGATTAGTCGAAAATATAAATTGACATTTTTTATACAGTGTACTGTAATTGCGGCATCTAATGTCACGGTCTTGGTGATATATGATTTTGAATATTAGTACTAGTAAAATATATAGATTATGCTTTTTATGCTCAGGTTACGCTTTTTTTGCCACGTATATTTGCAAAAAGTATGCTTATACATTGGGAGGTTGGCATGTATGGTGCCATTTCCATTAGTTATGACTTAAATCCATCAAGAGTTGTGTTCCTCACTGGATCTTTTGGCATGGTATTCTCAGCCCACTATATATTGTACCATCCATATAGGTCTTCTGGGAATCATCCCATATGTAAACTTAAAAGTCAGAGGATATAAAATCAGTGCTGTTAGTAGACATCTTGTCAAGATCAGAAGAATTATCTGATTTTAATGCTGTAGGTCATTGATCAGAAGAAATATCTGATTTTAGTGCTGTAGGTCATTGACCAGAAGAAATATCTGATTTTAGTGCAGTAGGTCATTGACCAGAAGAAATATCTGATTTTAGTGCTGTAGGTCATTGACCAGAAGAATATTTGATTTTAGTGCTGTAGGTCATTGACCAGAAGAAATATCTGATTTTAGTGCTGTAGGTCATTGACCAGAAGGATATTTGATTTTAGTGCTGTAGGTCATTGACCAGAAGAATTATCAGATTTTAGCGCTGTATGTTCTTGTTAATTAAGTAGTAGCATCAAAACACTAACTGTCTGAAACCATGAGGTGTAACAGGTGTGAGGCAAGGGTCACCAGGAATGATAAATTTCCATTTTTGACAAAGGCAGCTAATGCTACACCCATTCTGAATAAATAACTATTGTATTACTATACAAAATGCATAGTCTGATCATACCCTGTGCCCTCCCATATAGTACATAGAAATATCTCTATTCTTTAAATCACAAAGTCATTGGCTGGAAGGCGCTTTTTAAATAAATACAACTTTGAGATTAATCCAAAATAAGTGTTTTATGTTGACTTCAAGTCAAACTGTGATGGGTGGATAAAAATAAAAATATGTGCCTTCTGAGACCCCAAACCCCATGTTCTCAGTTTATTTCTGGAAAGATTTAATAAAAATGCTTGCATTTATTTTATTTTTTATTTTCTTCAGGGTCGAAACAATATGTTTCAAGCAATGCTATTGTTCTTGTATCATGTACAGACCAGGGAACATGGGATGCTTGGGTAAGATCTTATATATGCCTTTATTTGAAACTTTAAGAAAAACAACCAAACAAACAATTATTTGAGTATTAGCCAGCATTTTGATCATTTGTTTGAATGACTCATAACAACTACTCAGTCATAAATATCCTTGGTGAGGAATGTAAACTATACCATATATTATCAACTTATTTCCATGTAGCCAATTTTTTTCATTTAAATGTCTGTCATGCAGATAGTGGTACTTTTGAGTATTTACCATTATTAACAGAAAGTTTGTTGATATTTTTGAGTGAAGTACTACCTGCAGTATGTCTTTCTCTTCAAAAGTTGATTGAATGCAGCTCTTTTTAACTAAAGCACTACTTGCAATGTCTTTTTCTTCCAAAGTTAATTACATTCTACTTGACTTGATAAGCATTACCTGCAACATTTCTTTCTCATTCAAAATTAACTGCATGTCACTCTGTTACCTGTAGCATTTCCATAGCTGCCAACCTTCATGATTTTGGCGTGAATTTGAAAATTCTTTCCGCAATTCATAGATTCACGCCGCATGCAAAATGTTAATGAATTCCCAAATTCTCAGTTATTTAAAATATTTATTACAATAACTGATAACAACAATTTTGGAGAAATAAATCATATTCCTATCAATTTCATCCAGGTATATCTCTTTGAAAGGTGGTTCAAGTTTGCTGGATAGTAAGTGGCCATGCAGACACCAAATTGTTTCGATGAATTCCAACTTTTTAATTGGAAATGGGCTCTGACCTTACATCCCAACATAAATGTCCAGATATTGAAATTGGGGTGGCAGTGGTCAGTGGAAGTTCTGAATAGAGAACAAAAATATATTGTACCAAAAATTGAAGTTTTATTTGGAATATACCAAACATTTTCCATGCATTCAGCCATCCAACACCAATATACATCATGCTTTTTGCATTCCATCTGCCACAAATGTTAACATTGGGCTTGGTGGCAGAGACATTGTGAGGAAGCACTTTGGTAGCAAAAATCACATAAAGGTTGGGATAATTAAGAACTCACAGCAGATTTCATCTCTGGAATATTTTAAGCCATCAACAGAAGAACAGAAAAGTACCAACGCTACAGCATTGTTTGTTAGTTTTCTTGTTGAACATAATCAACCTTTATCAGCTAGAGACCATTCTAAACCTTTGTTTCAACAAATATTCCTGGACTTGAGGATCACTGCACAAATTCATGTCAAAATTCTCTAATTTTTATCTCTATTTTCACTATTTGCGAGCCTGGAGGGTTGGCAGCTATGCATTTCTTTCTCATTCAAAGATAATTGCTTGCCATTCCACTTAACATTGACATTGTCTTGGTAGTTTGCCAGAATCTAGCAAAATTTAATATAATGTCTACAGTTATCATTATCCTGATTTTTTTTTTATTTGCATTGTAAGTAAAGTGTTGTTTTCTAACAAAAAAGGTAAATTAAATTATTGTTTTGAGACATAAATAGCAGCATTTACTTCAGAGCTGTTTCATTTACACATACATAGTATCGAGGGAATACTGATGTCAAGCTCTATTGGTCATAGATCAGGAAAACATTTGGGATAATCTGTTGTCCACCCATTGTCTGTTATTTTTTATTTTATTTTTTATCTTATTCCTACTTCTCTTAAACAGCTTGGAATATTGACATAAAACATTACACACACCTTCATCCCATCATCTACTTGGTCTTAAATGAAAACAGTACTGCACAGAGATCCAATATAGCTGCCACGGTGACTGTCTTGAAAATCTTGTTTTCACTGCTTATCCAAAACTGACGGTCAGATCACTATACAGTGTTTACTAAAAAGACATTAAGTCTTAAATGAAAATACAGGAAATCTGGTATTCAATATGACTAATACTGCAGCCATCTTAAAAAGCTTGTAATGACCACTCACGATTGGATGGTAATATCAACATAGGGTTCTAACTGAAAGACTTATTATGTCTAGTTGGTCTTGAAAGAAAATGGGGATAATCATTGTCCAATATGGCTGCCATCTTGAAAATGTTGTTATTGGTACTCCTAAATAGAAGATTTCTTGTGATATCTAGTTTATAAAAATGGCAATGATTTGAAGGCCCATATGGCCACAGGAGCAGCCATTTTGAAAATCCTGTCACTACTCCTCAATGGATCGTCTTATCAATATAGAATTTTCATGAAAAGTCTTCTTATGGTGTCTAGTTGGTTCTAAATAAAAATGGTTCGATTTTAAGTCTTATATGGCTGCCACAGTGGTCATCTTGAAATTCTTGTTATTGCTAGTCCTTCTCGTTGAAAAGTAATATTGACATGGTGTTTCCGCCAAAATACTTCTTATGATATATATTTCATCCAGACTGAAAATGGTGTTGGTCTGATAATACAAACAGAATAGCAGCCACCTTAAAAATATTATCACTACTTGTTCAATGCCTGGTCTTATTGACAGTGTCTTTTCACCAAAAGATTTTTTTATGATGTCTGGCTGGTATGAAATAGAATGGTGCAAGTCTGATATCCAGTATGGCCACCATGGCGTCCATTCTTGAAAAGTTTATTTTTATTACTCCTCCAAAATGAAAAGTCTTGTTATGAAACCTTGTTGCTCCTTAATAAAAATGGTGCCAAGTTGACATCCAGTATGTCTACCACAGCAGCTAATTTGAAAATCTTAAAACTGCTGAAGAATATCAAAGATGGTTTCAGCACTTTACAGTTAAAAGGAATCTTTTAGAGCTTCCATCCCATCAAGGGACTTATTTAAAATATATGCCCTTTGATTACTTGAAGATTTCCTAAGAAAATAATACATAATTGTCAATTGAAACTTTTGGTGACAAATTCATCGTGCCTTCCCAGGAATCCCATGTGCATTTTCATGGAACAGGCCTCAACATATTTCAAGATGTTATGTGTTGATTAGCCCCATTTCATTTGTCACATACTGGAAAGTTCATGAGACCTTGACAGTGGTAAAGTAAACAGAGTGCACTGAACTCTGGCAGAGATCTCTAATATACAAGACTCATTCCTGCCTGTCTATCATTCTCTTTGCTTGGCAATATCTGTTTTTATTTCTCTATTGTGTTTTTCAAATTGCAATATAAAACACTACACACACGAGAAATTTAACTTTAATGCCATATAGTATCATCCAAACACACTGTTTTATCACATTGTATCAAACATTTGTCTTGCAGGAGAGTCAGCCTTGGAATGTCTGGAGTTAACATCCTCAATATATTTGACAGTTGATTGTTCAGAGTATGCTTGCAGCATGTGATAATATGTTCATTCACTTATAGAACACCCACATTGACTGTGAAATAATCAATGGTTGCAGCAATTTGATGGAATCTTTTCTTACTCAGAATTGGTGAGGATATTACCAGTTTCTAACCAGGTTAATCATTTCAAATAAAGACATTTTAAAAAAGAGCATTTTCATAATCACCATTTGGCTTTCAAGCTCAGCTGCATGAGGGAAAAACATTCAGCAAATGTATTGATTTTTTATATACTTTTTTCTCCATTAATTTTATGCCGTCAGAGTCATGCAGAATTTCTCCATACTGCACTGCTTCATACTGCATGAAATATATGTCTAAAAATAGTATCATGTGTTATGTACCACTTTTTATTGTAATTAATTTACGCCTATGTAGCAGACACTGGAGTGTTTGATTTATTGGATTTGTTTTATTGATGAACTGATCAAGCTGTTTGATTTATATGAAAGTAGAGATTGTAAAGTTGGGTTGAGTTCCCAGAATCATACAGCTTTCAACTAAACAAAGAACTGAATATATCAGTAGTGTCCAGCGATGGCTTTATGACAATAGATATATGTGCAGTATTGAAAATATAATTCTTATCTTTCAAACAGTTATTTTTCAGAAATGTTCCTAATGATTTGGAAATCGAATGGTTCAGACTATGAGCTGTGCTCTCTATAACCTATAAAAATATCACAGAAAGGCATATCCCAAAACCAAAAGCTATCCTGTCCCCATCAGACACATCACATATTACAAGTCAGTCCAAACACTAAATTAAAAATTTAAACTGAAGAAAGCAGGTTTTGTTAGTAAATCAAGAGCCTTATAGCCAATACACCAGGATCACAATGTAGCCTTATTTTTCACGGACAAAATGGATTTGCACCAAGCTGCTTTTCCCTATTTGATTTCCTTGAGAAAATGTACAAATCACACACATCATGTAGCTGTGGTCACCTCCAGCAAAGAGCATATGAGTGATTGGGTATACAAATATATCATCAATAGCTCGTAATAACTGTCTCTGCAATTTCCTCAAGATGTTCTTTGCTTTTTAATTCAGGTGATCAGAGTATCAAAAGTTTAGTCACAGTACAAAAGTTTGCATCAATTAGGAATACATTTCTAAAATTCCAAAATAAAACAAATTTTGTGTAATCCATAACAAATAATATTTTATCTGCATCTTCTTCGAAATTTTTTATTTAAGAGTTTAATATTAGACAACCATAACGATTTCAAACATTCAATGACAGAACAGCTTGCATCTAGGCCAATCGGAGGGATTGGCTGGAGGAGCCACATGTACATTGTACGGCTTTGACCCCACTAATAACTCCAGTTCATCACAATCTCTCCATATCAGACCAACTCGAAAAGTTGTTTCAGGGTCGAGTAAATTGACAGTATGACTCAATATTTCAATTCTAAGTGTATGAAATGAGATTTCTTTGTTAAATGAATGACTGAGCTTGAGATACACTGCTAAATTCAGAAGTCACTAGGTTGTGCTATGTGCACATGAATATTATTACTGTGTATTTTTTAAATCACGCCATGCTTGTGTATTTACTTTGAAATCAAGCAGAAATTCATTAACTTTGTTTCTTGTAGTGTGTTCTTTTTATTATTCAGCCTTAGGTAGAAAACCAATATGACTATATACAGTTAAAAGATTACTACATTTGTGTAAGAAAATATGAACTCTGTATGTTTTCTGAGCTATACTCTTCACAAGATGCGTGGAACAAATTCCTAATATTTTCCCATACAAATGCAGCAACTTGTAAATACTGCTTGGATTTAATTCTCATTTTTTTTATTAAAAGTATTTAAGCATAGAATCATGCAGAGACTTTTGATGACTGACAAGCAAAGTAATCTGAAACTGCATTTTCTAAACAACTTAATTTCAATATTCAAAACTGAGTACCTTGTGACATACACAGACTGTTCAAGCAGTTAGAATTTTAGTTCAATGGCCGCTCATAAATATTGCTGTAATGATACCATTATTTTGTAGCTCAGTTGATTACAGAATGGATGAGCTTACGGGATGCCCCATTGTCCATTTCCCATCTGTCATTTATCTGTCCATCAGCAAAAGTTATCACTAGTCATCTACTCATTGGAGGATTGCAATGAAACTTTACACACACATTCATCTGAAGGTCTAGTTGAGACTAAATGGCATCAAATGGACATCCTGTATAGGATCTAGGTTGAAAATTTTGGTAATACAACTCCTAGACAGAAACATTTCAACATGGAAGTTTCAACAAAAGACTTGTTTTTATGTCTAGTTGGTCCCAAATAAAATGGTACTGATCTGACATCCAATATTGACATTATGAAAATCTACTTGCTGCTACCATTAATGAACGGAAAGTCAGCAGTCACAGATGATGAAAATGGTACTGATCTGACACCAATAATGGACACCATGTTAGCCATGCTGAACATTTTGTATCGATACTTCTTAACAAATGGTTATATCAACATAAAATTTTCACCAAATGACATGTTTAATGCCTACTTGGCCCTATATGAAAGTGGTGCTGATTTAACATCCACTATGGCCACCATGTTAGCCATCTTGTAGTCAATACTTGTCCAGAAAAAATATTCATACTGGCATACGGGTTTCATTAAACGGCTTTATATGATGACTAGTCGATCATAAATGACAACTGTCTTTGTATGCCCAGTACAGTTATTATTGGTGGCTATCTTGAAAATCTTGTTATCTGTAATCATTAGTGGATGTTCATGTTGACATGAGGTTTTCACCAAAAACTTGTTTGCGAGCTGGTCCTAAATAAAAATTATACAGATCAATGGTGGGTGTCATGACTCTTGAGTATCACACTGCTTTGGACAGCCTGGTCGTATTGTTATGGATTTTCAATGAAACAGTTTTCACTAAATGTAGTTGGTTGGTCATAAATGATATGATGCCAGTGTAACCTCTCAAAATATTGTGATAGCATCTTTTATACAGATTTCTATTCCTGAGCAGCATTTTAAACAATTTCTTTCATTATATAGTTATTCCAGTATTAAAATGATTTTTTTTGTTTTTTACTTCATGGAGCTTATGAACATATTTACTTGTACATAATCAAGTCCAGCTCAAGCAAGGCTGCCTTGTTTACCAAAATGTCTAAGGTGTACACCATGTATTGTAACTGAAATGATGTCGTTTAATTGAACCAATTAATAACTCAACCTTTGCCCAGAATCTGTATGTTGGGTATATGTCTTTTTATGACATGATGTGTTTTGGTTTTATGACATTATTCATTGGTAGGATGTGTTTTGGTTTTATGTCTTATTATTCATTGGTAGGATATGTTTTGCAATTAAGCAAGAAGTACAAATGGATCTTTATTAAATGTAGCTTTTGGGTATATCTGATGAATCACATGCCACTTCAATTATTGTCCAAGTCCAAAAATGCTATTGATGTAACTTGACTAAACTCATGAGTATAAATTGACATTGTCAGAGACAAGTTGAATGATTTCATATTATCAGGTTCAAGGTCACCTGCCACAACAAATATTTTGTTCAGTACTTAAGATATCTTGCAAGACAATATTTCTGTTACCAATTAGGTATTTTAGTATTAGGTATTTTAGTATTAGGTATACCAATTAGGTATTTTAGTGTTTTCAAAAATATATTAGAGACAGTTTGAATATTATGCAGTTACAAGGAAGTTGGTCTTATCTTGGATTCCTAGATATTTTTTTTCCAGCCAGTAATGTGTCCAACCATTTAGATGGAATTTTGTTTGAGATAGCAGTACACTAGATTATGTTTCTCGGGGAATTTAAAAATCAAGATTCAAAGAAATTTTAGTACTGCACACAGGATTGAACAAGGAGACTTTGTGACTAAAAATGCACAAATCCAGTGATTGACATCATTAGGTAGCCATTCTTTGTGTACAACAGTGATAAGAATACATAACCAATCGGTTTGTGAACTTTCATAAGTTAGATGTATTAATGAGACTGCATTGCCAAAAAATATAATTAATGTTCATTGTATATGTGATAGCTCTACTGGTTTTAGAATTTGATGATTGTAAATAATTTTGTATACCATAAAAGGAAGTCTTGTTGGCTTCCAGAACTTAAGAAGCCATACGTCATTGTTTCTTGTAAAAGAAAAAAAGAAATTGTTTTATAAAAGTTGTCACATTTAGCCTAATTGAAGTATGTTTGTAAGATAGGTCGTGTTGATTGTTTGAGATAGTCCTGTAATACATATTTAAGTGTCACATGTAAATATATTTTGCAATTTATTGTTTTAACCTTAGAATCACTCATGAATAAAAGTATGAATCCCAACAAGCATTTCTCTGTCAGTATTTTACAAATATATGTACATGATAGGTGATTGATTGCTACTTTGCAATCCATTTCTCTCACATGAAAACTTTATAAGCTAAATTTAGTTAGGTATATATTGTTTGCTACATGTCTGTCCAGTATTAGGGGGTGGTTTTATCAGAAGTCCATAACTTGCTACCCTCAGTGGCTGGGGGCTACAATTTCTAATACAGTTATTGATCTACTCTCCATGAACATATTTTGTGCTTTGTGTTTTACATACAAATTGATGCTTTATCATCCAGGTTTTTTTGCATTAATTGCATGATGCCAGAACATGTTTTCTTTTTGCATTGCTTGTTTTAAACATTGTCATTGTCATAGAGCTTGTATATATTTGAAATCCATATAATATTTGATTTCCTTTAATTCTGGTCATCTGTAAACAGGTGATTCACAATTTATATAGTGTTTTGTGTATCTACATTGTGCGTGTTTAATTTATATCTATGAAAGTATTGATCATTATAACCAACTTATTACTTATCAAATATTTGTCCATGATTGTGGATTCTGCCTTGGGATAGTGAGGCCATAAAAAAGTTGTTTACAGCCTAGAAAACTAACTTGTGTACAACTTGTTGCAGTTGTCAGATTGGATGTTTGAAGTATTGCGATACATCACATAGGGGTGAATTCCAACAGAGTAATTTATTTTACTATTAGTTCTTTAGCTTTGTTCATTTATAACTTGAGAGGATTTATTGATTTAAATTAGTTTTTTGCTTCACAATGTGGTCATTGACTTTGGACAAAAATATTACTTTGAGATCCAAAACACGCACACACATTCCAGACTGTTTTGGTGCATCAGCACATTCTAGACCTGAAATTCATTCTGAATACTATTAGAATTTATTCGGAATTCTTTTATTTAGACATGTGATCAAACTTTTAGAACTGTTTGGGATTTAATTATCAATACTATATTTCCCTGTGAAATTTTCATTTTATAACTTAGAGAATTAAATTATTTGTCAACTTTACATAGCTTGTTGGATTCGCTTTTTGTTACCTAATTCAAGACCTAAGCATCACAAGAAGAAATTGGGGGTTCATCCAGTATACAAATTTCTTTAAAAATATTTCAGAGAAATTCAGATTGTCAAATTTAAATTCATCTTCTTTTGGAATTTTCTTAGTCCCTAGTATTGTAATTTTTTAACATATTTAAGAAATCTTTCTTGAAACCAACAAGCTTTCACAATGTCCTCTAAATTGTGGAACTTTATTTCAAATCCAACCCAGGAAGGGTTAGTGTCTTTTTAAAAAAAGGATGGGTTGCTGTAGCTTGCAAGTTGCAAGACATGAGCTAAAGCTTGTTTTGTAAAACAGGAAATAAAAAATATTTTAACTATTAAAGAAACGTTTTGATAAAAGTGTTTTGTAATTGGTATGTCTCTATCTGGCTCTAAACAAGTTGCATTTAAAAAGCCAGATGGAAATATAGAGTTAAGAAAGCTTAAGTTTTAGAAAGAAATGATGGAAATCCAAACAGAGAAGGTGGAAAGATAAAGAGAAATGCAAATGAAGAAGAGGCAAATGAAAAGAGTAAAAGAAGAGAAATATATATGAATTCAGAAAAAGTTAGAGGTAAAAGGGAGAGGCAGAGAGAAAAAAGAAAAATATAGATGCAGAGAGAAAGAAAGAAGAAAGAAATTCAAATGTAAAAAGAATAAAGAGAAATCCAAATTTAGATGGAAGAAAGGAAAAAATGCAGTTTAAGCTAAAAGATTGGCAAAGAGAACATTAGGCTTGATTATTATGAAGTGTACCTGTTGGCAAAGAACGCAAGTCTACAGATCACTGTCAACAAAACAAAATGCTGAGTATGATATAGTAAAGGAATGTATCGTGATGAGTTTAGATTTAGTACCTGAAGCATATTGCAAAAAAAGAGGCCCTGAGTGGTCTAAAGCGCTCTCCATTATGGATTACTGCCATCTCACCTCTGTCTGCCTGGGTTTGAGTCTCAGATTCGACCAATGTGGGTATGTGAGAAAGCTTGCCAGTGGCTTCTTGTGGGTTGGTGGTTCTTTTCTGGTGTTTTCCAAGGTTCTTCCTTCACCAATAATACTGGCCGCCATATATAGCCTATCGTGCGCTGAAAAATGGTGGTAAACCCTACAACAACAACAACATATTGAAAAAGGTTTAGAAATTGTAGAAAGAAACTGACAAAGTCCTGTCAAATGTGCAAGGAAAAAGAACTGTTTTATTGCTGGTGCTAAACGAAGAAAATTTATAAATATCGTGATAACCTTAGACGACTCGTATTAGTTGAAGAATTCAAGAGTTAAATCCATGAGGATGTCAAGAGCTATATTAATGAGCAAAAGATAGAAACTTTGGAAGATGTTGGTGATACTAATGATCATTATTCCTGTAAGTCTTCCCCTCAGCAGTTTTTTAAAATCTCCTACAACTACTTCCAAATCTCAACCTGGCATAATTTTTAAGAATCAAACTTCTGAAAGACTGATCAGAAATCCCTTATGTCTTCCTATGTGTACTTATAGTAAAAGAAAGGTCATGTTATTTCTGATTGCTCTGTTTTAAAGTATGCACTGAATAAACACAGCTATTTCAAATGCTCTTATTTCTTTGATGTCAAGGTCACGATCTTATATTGAAAGTAACATATTGGCTTGATCAAACAAAACCCATTTACATTTTATTATGGATAATTATTTTAATTTTTTTTGTTAAAAAGCTTGTTGTTTTCACTCTTTCTTTGTTACCGTTTTTTAGAGCCTAAGATTAGTGACGTAGCTGGAGATAAGGTCTTGGTTAATTCACTTATAACTGACAAGATTTGATTGGATAGAAAGGTTGATCCTGTTGATGCTGAAATAACAGATGTATACCCTGCTTGTGAAGTTACTAGAGCTATGGTTAAATACCTTTGGAGAATGAAGTTGATTAGGAAAATTATTCCTTTAGCTGACGGATGTTTTTTCCAATGCTTGAATGAGGTCATTGTTGCTATTTGTATTTTACTACTAATTATCTTTACTCAGCGTGAAAAAAGATAATCACTCATTGTTGAACAGGAGCAATATCCTGAGATCTTTGTTTTAGAGGGATATTAACGAAATCGAAGCCACACAAGTTACCAGTCTGTTTATTTCTTTCAGTAGGGGTGTTTAGAAAAATGGAGTCTTTACGAAATTGGAAACCATATGAGGTACCTGGTAAGGTAAAATGTATGACATGATGACTATCGTGTACATATTTGCAAGTCATGGGTCAAACCTTACTCGACTGCCGCCTTTACTTTTAGCTCAGAATTGGGCACTGAAGTATACTCGTATGTCACACACATGAACTTTTTATTAGTGAAATTCAAGAAGAACTCAAGTGTTTTATTATTTTGAAGCGTACGTATTATTTACGACAAAAGGGGAGTAGAGTTATATTATAAAATTAATAAATATTTGGCTAAATTATTATGGTACAATAATACCGGTCGTAAAAGTGTTCGCATGTATAATGATGCTAACAAAACAAATGTACCTTCTAATTATTGTAAAACTGCAATAATATGTCACACAACCATTTGATCTAAATGCAAATGGCGTGTTTTGGCTACATCAGCTTTTTTAGTGACTGTTTAGATTCTCGTCAATAAATGGAAACACGGGTTATTGCTGTGTACATTCTTTTTACAATAATTTTCTACATGTCCTGAAAGAAATAGAGAACCAGCTTATATAAACGATGCTCTTTTATCCGGGATCCAGTATATTAGAAGAACTCGTATTTACGTAAAAAGTGGAGCGATTCCAGTTGTTTTACAATCTGAAATTAGCTGTTTTATATATGCAGGTTGCTCAGTTAAATTTACGAGGCGTTTGACGGGTAGAATATACTTTTATTACAGTATATCGTTTAGCGTGATGCTGTCAAAGGCAGACCAGTAAGGAAGTACTCTTTTACTTAGAAAAAAAACCCACAAAATAAAACATTCGTATACCGCCCCCCCTCCCCCCATCAAATAAGGATAGCACACTAGCGTCTTCTACTAAATGGGAAACGTATTTCACAAGCCGCATTTCATTTTTTAATCAATCTAATACGCACACTTTGCTATCAATGTAGTAAGCATTTACAGGACATATTATAATATAATGGGACTGAAGATGACTGGGATAGTGTTAAAACTCCATGATTCTAAAGCGCAACCAAAAAGAGCGAGGGTTCGAATTACATCATCGAATGATCCCCCTATTATCGGCTAAGCCTGGATGCATTACCTTTGACCTTGGATAAGATATTTTGCTCAAGTTGCCTCGACACTACTTTTGTTTTTTAGTTGTGCAGTAAAATACCAGTCTGAATTACCTAATATTTGTGTAATACGTGAGCAATCTAGTAAGTCTTTCTACCAACGGTAAGTAAGCTCACTTGTATACTTTATATTTAAAATGCGATTTAAGCAGGGTTACACAAGATTCATTCAGATCATAAAAACGATTTTTTTTATTTGGCTTAAATGACTCGTCATTTCTAAATTAAGGAATAAGAAAATCAAATTACATAATTCATAAAATAATTACTGTATCAATACTTTGTTATTGTATTTTAAATTAGAAATCAGATGGACAAATATTTACTTGTAGAATATTGAAAAATTATGATACTTTTCTTTTTACAAATCATATCAATCTGAATCTACTTAGCCCTAAAATAGTTTGATACATTTTATGATTGATTTCAGTCCATTTAATTTTTAATTGCGTTATATTACAAGAATTACAATATTATGTTTATACAGTGGCAGGGTCTGAAAATGGATTCAATTTTCCTGCGCCTCTTGTGAACGTCTGTCGTTGGCTGTTCAGTTTTTCCCATGTACTCTTGATTGTTTAGTTGTTGATGACGGGTCAGAATTAGTAACTGTGGGATCAGAAGTTGGTGGAGTACGGCTGGTTTTGGTAGTCAACGCTGAGGCGGTGAATGGTGTAGTATGGTTGATATTGAAAGAAAAGAAAGAGTTAAAAGATGACCAATCTGGAAGGGTAGTCCAGTTTTTGAAATGAGCAATATACGTACTCATTGCCGACGATAGGTGTTCTGTATTAGACAACTTGTCCAGTGCTTCTTCGTTATTGAACCACGTGTTTGTGTCCTCATGAAGATAAACAAAACTCGTTTCAGCATTTTCTGCCATTGGGGCATCCATATAAGGAGGACGAATTACATTAGGTACAACTTGATTCGTTCCGTTGCCAATAAAGGTTCCCATGCAGTAACTGATCTCGCAGCCATCGATAACTGTTAGTAAATGTTCATTGTAGTTTGTGGGACAGCCTTTTGGCCAAGATTGTGGATCAGAATATAATAATTTAGCATTTGCATAGGGATTTCCTACCTGGCAAGTAAAGAAGCCACCGAATATATTTCCAAAGTCAAATGCATCATAATCGTCTGAAACACACACAAATACTCTCTCGGCTATTTCCAGACTTTGATAATCAGGGGGACATGAATGGTTGTTAGTAAGAACATTTGCCTTATCGTCAGTAAATACCCCACCAAACTTGTACGAATTGTTCTCCCCATCTGGCATCTCAGTATAACACCAGTATGCTGTGTAGTTCGAAAGACTTGTCAGTGTTCGCGTGCCGTGGCAAAACTTCCAGAACAAAACTTGACTGCATAGAGGTTCATATGAAACACTTGAAACTTCGGATGAAATTAGCTGTATTTGTTTATACCCCATGGGACATGAGTTGTCTCCAGTCTTAGGGTTTCTATGTGCGTCATTTAGACAAAGATCGCCGTTTTCAGTTTCAATTGAAGTGCAATTCTGGTATGTACCACCCAGACTCTTATTATCAGTAGGAGGATTGCAGGAGCCGTCGTCTATGTTGGCTTTCATGTCAAAGTTGAAACTAAGTGGGTCGGTACAGCCACGGTATGAATTAATTTTGTAGTAGTTCAAAATTTCCGCTTTCATGACTTCCTGGGTCTTTCTTACTGTAAATTCAGGTAGTTCTGGAAACAGAAGTGGTGTCACAAAAGAAAACAGCGGGTCGCCTGCTCTATCTATAGCTACGAGACCATTGTCTAAGCTCTTTACCCATTTGTTTGTAGAAATGTTCGACGCTCCAAAATTCATACCACCATACGTCCTCACCACTGAATGTCGTAAACTTTGCTCATAGTCATTAGTAACAGTATTTTGATCTTCTGACCTATGCATAACACTGGTACCAATATCAAAGTTAGCTAAAAGAAGTTCAAAATTTACACTGGCATTTGCACCCAGCATAGTTTTATCCGTCGTTGAATTTTTGCTTTGAACATAGCATCTGTCCAACAAGTCCTCCTTCACAATGGCTGCGCCTGCTTCCATGCTTATCAAAACGTGTGTTCCGAAATCTCTTATCAACAACTGAGAAAGATACCGTCCCATTTTCATTTCATCCATGTATACGTATTTCGCAATTTCCAAAACTCTTTTCCGAAAGGTCGGATGGAGTGTAGCATCTGGCTGCATATTTATTTTATATACCACAAATCTAGCCTGTGATCTCACAACTACTGACTGAGACTCTGACAACTGCTGTCTCACAGTTTTATGCTCGTTTGAGAAAGAACCACCTACTGAAAAATATGGTCCCACAAATTTTGTATTGATATTTATAGACTTCGATGTTACGGAAGTATATTTGCTCATGGTGTCGATCACTTCAGAGACCATATCATAATTACTCTGCCTTATGGGGATCAAAATAGCATCGTTTGGTAGCAGATACTTTCCGTCATCGCTCAGTTGACATTTGCTGTAGTTCATCAGGAGTACACGCCCCATTTCAAGGTTCTGTAAATTGTCCCAACCGAGTCCAGGAAGGACCTCAAAAAGCTTAATATCGTGGCCCATCCTTAGCATGCATCGTCGAGGACTTTCTGGTGGTAATTCCTCAGTCGGTGGTGTATCTATTTCTGGCAATGCATATGTGCTGGCCATTATCCCTGCTACTAAGCAAAGGGGCAAGATCCATCTGTATGCTACCATCTTCCACTCGGTTATCAACTCTATTATCGAGCCAAATTCATTTAAATACTTACATCATACATATCCACGTAGCTACTTCTGCGTGTAAACACGTGAAATTTGAGCATGCGCACATCGCATACTAGATTTATTTGAAGTGATAGTCAAACATGTTACAAAGGTACCGGAATTGCAATCGTTTATGTGATAGCAACAAGATTCAACAAGGAATACGGTCAGTGAGTATCTAAGATAACTCGGTATGCTGTATTTTCGAATAATGAGCCTAAACGTTGTAATACGACGCACGGATTTTAGCTGGTATATATGTTTATACACTTCTCTTCATAGATGTGATGAAGATGTATGATTAAATGTCCTAATTGGACAAATGTATTGTTTTTGTTGTTTTTCTTGAGATTAAGCTCATTTGGTCAAAAAGGTGAATAGTTTTTACTAACTTTGTACAACTTCATTTAAAAACCTCATGCATTCACTATTGCATATGTTATGGTCAAACATTCCACATAATTTTTTTTTCAAACTCATTTCCTTGTTAAGGTAATAAATTTAGGAAATGGGTCACTTGAAATGTATTTTTCAACATTTTATTTCAATTAGGGAATATCCAATTAATTTTCATGGCGCAGTACTTGGGAGGCTACGTTTATTTACAATGTCCTGAGTTAAGTTGTTGACCTTAATAACCAGTGTCAGTAAATGCTTCCTTAGGACAATTCATTAATCAACAAACGTCTCAATTACTTGTTCTGTATTTGCTTACTCATTCTTACTCCACAATATGTTGTTATGGTAAGGCATGTTGAAACTATGTGCATGATTATTAGTTAATACAGCATGTGGAACTAGATACTGAAACGTAGTAAACTATGACTTTTTCTTTGCGTAAGGTACATGCTACTATTATGGGATATATGTGCACAGGACAACACTGAACTTTCAGCAAGATCAAATGGCGTTAGACTAAACTTGGCCTTGCTAACATTTCTTTGACAACTCCTGGTGCTCGTGAAACTGCAGATACATTCTTCATTGCATTATACACGATCGTCGCTAAGTAAGTGCCTTTGCTATCTGGCGATTTACTAACCTGTTTTGACTATTATGCCTACGTCGACACGCTTAGTGGATATGAACGTATGTTAAGAGTATGATTAGAAACACTTAGCCGCCTTTACTTTTTTTGTTGTGATAGCTTGCCAAAGGTATTCAAATATATGTCTTGATTGTAATCTGAACTTGGTAAAATGTTTCCTTAAAGTTGTTTCCTAGAGCGAAACATTTACCATGCTCATTGAAGCACTTCCGTTGTCAAATCTTTAGATTTGGAAGTAAGTATTTTTTCGCACGCTGTCAAGCACTTCGATTTCGGACATACATCGTCGTTCATTTAGTCTGCAACTCCATGGTGCCTAAATGGAAGAGATTGTTTTGACAAACAACGAACTGCTGATGTTTACCTCCATCTTAGTCAAGGTACAAATTCCCGGAACATCATCGGCTATTTCTGCGAGAAGAAAATGTAGAATTTGTAGGATTGACCAAGAAGATGCGAATGGTGTGTGTGTGTGTGTGTTTATGTGTGTGCGCGCGCGCGTGATTTAGATTTTTAACGCAGCTTTAACGATTGTTCAGTCTTGTCTCTACGATTTATGCAGTGTGACAGCTTATAGTTATGTCTAGCACTGGGTATCACACCGCAGACATGTAATATGATGTCCCACCAATTAACATTATCCTGACACCAAGCCGACCAGTCCTAACACTAACCTACTAATGCTGAGCACCAAGCGAGGCGGCTGATAGTACCATGTTTAATAAGGCTTTGGTATGGCTCGGCGGGGATTTAAACCCACGATCTCTCTCTTCCGAGGAAGACTCTCTAACCTATAGGCCACTGAAGCGGTAATTGTGAATGGAATTCTCCGTACACATTTCCCATGATGCACCGTTGCCAATAATTTTGTTTCCTGTGTTATATCCCCCCCTGCTGAATTCAATAATGTTTCAGCTTCCACAGTAAACCTATGGAAACACATAATATAAAAATCTTAACAACTTACAATTTCTGAATGCCCATGATCAAACGTATATTTCTCAGCGAAGACCCATATTTGGTGCAATCTTCTTTGTTGAGAAAATCGAACGAGTCACTGCATTTTATGTATGTATGTATCTATGTATGTATGTATGTATGTATGTATGTATGTATGTATGTATGTATGTATGTATGTATGAAAAAGGTTTTTAGATCCACACCTAAATAATACTGTATTGATTTTAGTAATGAGTGTTCTGAAGTCACGCCTGTAAAAAGACTAAATTATAAAAATTGAATATTCTCTCTATATTTTCAGTTACAAATAGGGTACCCTCTCAAAATATTCCTAAAATGAAATTACTTTTCATTATCAGCCAATCGTGGCCCTCCAAACTTATATATCCTCTATTTCACGTTAACCCATCTTAAAGCTGGTTCCCATTTGTCCATATACTTGATACCGTGAGTTAATCTATGAAATGTCATCTCACACAACTGGTTTTAGCTCTACTGGTGATAAACAGAAGAGAGGAGCTTATATGATGTTCTATTGTCCGTTGTAGATGTTCCTTAGCACAAGACTGTCATTGCTGTTCTTCCTAAATTGTTTGGAGGATTACCATGGAACGTTACACACAGATTCCGCAATGAAAATGGTGCCGCTTGAATAGACAATATGGCCGCCACAGTTGGCATCTTGAAAATATTGTTATTGCGAGTCCTCATCTTAACATGTTTTTTTTTCAATGACAGACATCTAATGATGTCTTGTTGGTCCTAAAATAGAACGATAGCCTTCTGATATCCAATATGGACACCACAGCAGCCATTTAGCAAAATTTTTTATCACTACGCCCTTTGAGACTTCCTGTGACACACAATTGGTCCTAAATTAAAATTGTACTCATCAGACATCTAAGATGGTGGCCATATTGAAAATCTTGATATCACTACTTTCGAACGAATGTTCTAATTAGAATCTATTTTTCACTGATATAAGGTTTTAAATGTTTAGTTGGTAGTAAATGAGAGCGATCGGACGTCCAAATTGACTGCCACAATGGGACATATTGAAAATATTATGGCTGCCTCTCCTAAATGGCTGTTCATATCGACATATTGCTTCACCAAACGACTTGTTATGAGGCCATGTTAGTCCCAAATAGAATGGTGCAAAACTGTTATATACATATGGTGATGATGCCAGTCATTTTGTAAATGTTGCTATTGTTACATTAACTAAACGGAAAGTAACGTATTCATATTGAACGTACTGCATTTAATTCAAAATTGGCTTAACAGAACAAAAACTATCATAACTGGGAGCAGATCTTTCGGGTTCGGGTATTTCTGTTGTTTTGCTGATATTTTGGTTTGGGGCAAAGGTATTATAGATTAACATGTGTATCGTGGATTATGGTAGGTAGTTCCATGAGTTGGCAAGTGTTGACGTGTACGAGTGTTTTGGACACACTAGTTCTGCATGAATGTGGACTGCTATTTCTTTACTTTCGCAAAACATTGTGTTTCATGAACAAGGTGTGAATAGAGCAGTCATATAAATTTGTAGACTTTTTGTAATTTTTAAGCAGATTTCTCTAATGTTTAGCATCTATCCGATTGTTCGAGTTTAAGAATTATTACAAGCTAATTTTATCAGACTAAAGATTAAACTGTTTCCAGTCACAAGTTTTCAAGGATTTATTGGAATGTACTTTCGACCAAGATGACTAAAGTACAGGTGCAATCTCATGAATTCTCAATAATAAGGCAAATGTAGGTTGCACTTTTTAACAGTCTAATACACTTAGAAGCAGTATGAATTTACAGAACCTATATTGTAGCTCTAAGAACCATTGGTAAATAGTTAATTCCCAGATTACGATGTTACGTAACAAACAAATCTTTTCAATTTAAATTGAAGACCATGTATTTATTCAGTTTCCCATTTGGTAAATATGATATATATGGACATAAAAAATATTACATGGAGTCTGCAGGTATAAAACCTTATAAATAATTAAAATGGATATAGACACCAAGTTTTCGAAAAATATTTGTTGATACTAAAACTCGTTCATTGACAAAATTCCCAAGGAAGAAAACATTATATTAGTGGGTGAATTCAACGTATGGGTGAGTGCTGACCATTACTCTTGGCCTTCATGTCTTGGCAAGTTTGGCAGTGGGAAGATGAACGAGAACGGGCAGCGACTCCTAGAGATGTGCTCGTACCACGACCATAGCATCACCAATTCATTCTTACAGACAGAAGCCACATCATAAAGTGTTTTGGATGCTTCCCCGGTCCAAATACTGGCACCAATTCGACTCGGTCATTGCGAGACGATCTGCCATGAAGGGTGTACTTCTTACCCGTATTGTCCACAGCGCTGACTGAGACACTGACCACTTGCTGGTTGCTGAAAAATTAAGCTTCACCAAAGAAAATACACTGCTCTTGGCAAGAAGTTAAACCACGCATTGACGCGAACAAGACGTCATATTCAGAATCTCCCAATGGCAGTGCCAAAGAGAGATGGTATCACATCAGAAGGACTATGTACAGCACAGATACACGGATCTTTGGTAAAAATCATTCACAGCATAACGACTGGTTTGAGGCTAACTCCACCACACTCCCGCCATTCATTGAGGAGCGTCGCAGTGCTCACCTGGAATACAAACGATCACCCTGCCAGAGGACTCTACATGCATACAGGTTTAGCAGAAGCAAAGTGCAGAGGTTAGCACAGCAGTGTACCAAATGAATACTGGCTTCAGCTGTCAGAGCATCCAGTCGGTGACCCGACAAAAGAGAACACGGCAAAAGCGCGCCGACAAAAGAGCGCCGAAAAATGAGCGCAAGACAAAAGAGCGCAGTACTAAAAGAGCGCCAACAAAAGAGCGCCGATTAAATTATACAAACAAGTAGAGTTATACAAACAAGCAGAGTCATACTAACAAGTAGACAAGTTTTCAAATGGTAGAAGTTTTAGATAAAAAAGTAAAGAAAACATTGTTGAGCGAAAGAAATATGTTTGCAACTATACTATCAAGTATAAAAGACAAAAGAGCTCAATAACAGAAGAGCGCCGATTAAATTATAATAACGAGATGAGTAGAGATCAAGTAGAGAAGTTTGTACAACGTTGATACAAACAGATTTGCGATCAAAGAATCTGTTGGACGTTTATATATAGTTACAAATTCCTATTTATTTATCAACCATTTCCGTTTAGAACAAGATCACGTCGAAATTGAAATTGAAAGGCATCTGTCTGGTGTAAATCAACCGGAATTTTCCAAGAAAAATTATGTACAGCTGAACAGAAGATTGCAGGCCGTTGTTCCAGCTTGCGCGAACACTGCTTTGATGGAATACCTGCAAGGAATTGCCCATACTCTTGAACTATAACTGTCATTGTAATTAATTCATTTAAATCAATTTAAGTAATGATTATATTTGAGTTAAACATTTACCTAATTTATGCATTTTGATTTTCAATTAAAATTTAAATAAACTTCATTTTAAGCATTTAAGACTTTCAATTATTAATATTATTTGCGATATTTTGTCTTGCGCTCTTTCGTCGGCGCTCTTTTGTCGGCGCGCTTTTGTCGTGCACTCTTTTTCTACGGGTGCCCATCCAGTCATAGGCAGATATCGGAAACATCAGAGGCATGTACTATGACATAAAGAAAGCGATGGGTCCCACGAAGAAAGTGATAGCACCGTTGAAGTCCGCTATATGCGATGCCATTCACAACAATGGCAAGCAGATCAAGCATTTGGTGGAGTACTACTCGTAAGTGTACTCCATAAAGAACCATGTGACCAACGATGCCCTCTACGCCATTGAAAACCTCCCGGTTATGGGGAACTGGACGAAAACGCTACTGTGGCAGAACTGACGAAGGGCTTAGAAAAACTGTCCTTCGGTAAAGCCACAGGGAAGTATGGTATCTCGGCAGAAGTCATCAAATGTGGCTTCTGAGAACTGCTCACACACCTGTGCGACCTCTGCCATTGTTGGGATGAGTGGTGCAGTGCCTCATGACATGAGAGACTGCAACATCGTAATCCTGTACATGAACTAATGGCGACTGCAACAAGTATTGGGGAATATCCCTTCTCATTTTCATGGGTAAAGTCGTCGCACGCGTGATTCTGAACAGACTGCAGACGCGTTCTGATAGAGTGTATCCAGAGTCGCAGTGCGGGTTCTGCGCAGATAGATCGACAATCAAGAACTCAAACCCCTCTTCATGCCCTGTATAAATCTCACCAAGGCGTCAGCAAAGACGGACTCTTTACAATCCTGGTGAAGATTGGATGCACCCCAAAGCTGCTAAGCACGATCCAGTCCTTCCAGGGCGACATGAACGTCACATAGTAGTACAATAGCTCCACGTCCGATTGCTTCAACATCTGCAGCGGAGTGAAACAGGGTTGCGTCCTAGCTCCCACGCTGTTCGGCATCTTCGCTGTCCTGCTCAAGAATGCCTTTTTGATGTTCACAGAAGGGATCTTCCTACTCACGCGATCAGACTGCAAACTGTTCAACCTGGCACAACTAAAGGCAAAGAGCAAAGTGCGTAAAGAAAAAATCAGGGACATGCTCTTCGCAGACGACGCTGTCCTAGCTACTCACACAGAAGGTGAGTTACAGCACCTGATGGACCGCATTTCAAAACAATACGGTGAGTTTCGGCTGACCATCAGTCTCAAGAAAATAAACGTGATGGCACAGAAAGAGGACTTTCCAAGCATCATCATCAACAGCTACGAGGTAGTCAGTCAGTTCACGTACCTCAGCTCTTCCGTCACCAACAACCTATTGCTCGATGCTGAGCTCAACAAGTGGATTGGAAAGGCAACAAAAACTCTCTCCAAGTTGTCGCAGAGAGTGTGGAACAACATCATGCTGACCTTGAACACTAAGATCTCCGTGTACCGTGCCTGCGTTCAATGCACCAGTTTGTATGCCAGCGAAGCCTTGCCTTTGTAAGCCTCATAAGAGGAAAGACCGAGCACCTTTCACGTGCGATGTATTCGAATCATACTCTGGATCACTTGGAGTAATCGAGGAACAAACAATGAGGTGCTTAAACGTGCAAAAGATTCCCAGCATGATAACATTTCTCCGTCGTATCAGATGACTTGCCTATGGCAAAATATCGATCGGACGGCCACATCTCCGCTTTAAAGTTGTTTGCAAGCGAAAGCCATTGCCATCGATGTCAATACATGGGAAGAGCTTGCTCTATACAGATCCAGCTATCGATACGCTTTGATCACTGGTTTGAAAGCCGGTGAGGACAAGCTACGCTTGCTAGCTGATGAACAGCGATCTCAGAGGAAGAAGAAGGAGCTCCAACACACACCAGACTCAACTTTCAAGTGCAGCAACGACCGCAACTCTCGTGTTGGGCTACATAGCTACTACAGACGTTGCACAACAACCAACCGGGAAAACTCTCATGGGCACACTGCCATTGTCTCTCGAGACTAACATATATCAACAACAACAATACAGGTCATTAGATTCCATTCAAATAATTTATATTTAATGTTTTAGGACATATGCTCGTCCAAGTTTTCGAAGACAAATTGTCTTGCCTCTTTATTCAAATTATTGACTGGTTCTTAGCTATTTATATCTTGATCTATGATAAAAACTGATTGGAGTGCTTATCTCCTCAGTCTGTCCTTTATTTCGAATTTTATATTAAATCTAAATTGACCCATATTTATTCTACTGTAGAATTATACTTATAATTCTGTGGGAAGGCACTCTTGAGAAAACATAATTTAATTAAAAAGAATTATGCCTATTTCTTCTTTTTCTTTACATAAAATGAAGGATTCATTCCATGGATAATTAACAAATAATCTGTTGATTAGTTTATAATTACCTTTTCATAAATTCATACTTTTCACTTGCGTTAAATAATTTTGAGATAATCTAGTTTTATGGTGACAAATGTGGCTCTGTCATCATCAATATGTGACTCAACAGGTTGTGTGGTAGATTCTATTGCTAGATTGCCTGCTGACAGATAACGGAATCAAACAGGGTCGCCCTGTGTCTTGAGAAGTGTAATGTCATTCTTGATCCAAGTGATGCAATCATCTTTTGGTATTAACTCTTATATTGTTACCATGACCTAGATTTAATCTAGACCATCGGTGAATTAGGAGTAGGCTATATACGTAATGGGTTGAAATAGTTGGACTGGAATATTGTAATCTTGAAAATTTGTCTCGTAATATCAAAACAGGAGCATAAACTGTATTCAGATTCAAATATCAGATATAAAGCTAATTAATAGTGGGCCCCTGGGTCTGTTCTTACTTCTATAGAACTTTACCCACGGGGACATTTTTGCTTGGGGTTCTTGTTTGACAGAGGAGAAGAGCGTGTGGATATGAAGTGGCTTGCAATTTGCAAATTTCTTTTTTTTTCTCTTGCAATACTATTCTTATTCCGATTAGGAAATATTTAGCTTTGAAAAGAGAGTTTAAGGTAGATAATTAAAAGACCTCTAACGTGTCCATGTAAGTACTATTCATAAGGCGACGTGCGATGTTGAATGATTGTTACCATGTAGGATTTCGTGTACTGTGAGGAAACATCAGTTCATTTTTTTTCTTCACATCACTTGTCAGCAAAACAATGCATGCAGGTCCTGTATTATATTTAGATGGCTTTATGCCACTATGTTCTTAGATCTTCTAAAATGTTGCCTTTTATCAGCATAAGGTTTATATGTTTGGGATAAACTGATCAGCTTTGGTGTTTGGCACGTGGTGATTTACTTATTTTCTGCGATATTTGGAGGGCTTGATGCAAGACATGTCTCATTTATTGATTAATGCAGAGTTCAAGAGCTCTTGTCATTACGTGTGCTCTTAGCGTATCTGAATTGTTTCCATGTATCGATACATTTTCAAGGTTATTTATTTTCTAAACAAACAACAATTTAAGTTCTTTAAATTAGATAATTCAGTTCATTTACGCTCGATTATAATTAATACATGTGACTCTTTTAGCTATTACCAAAAGAAAACTGTTTATCAAAATTTCACGGTAAGCACACTATCAAGGTTTTGATAAACATGATACCGAGTTTCCAGTGAAAGGTGGATACTTATGTAATATTTATACAAAGCAACCTTTAATTGGTCAAAAGAAAGTAAAAAAAAAACGGCGTTATATACTTTCTGAAAATGAAATAAAAGATCGAGAAAAAATACTGTTTGCTGCTCAGGGATTGAGTTGAGAATATAATCCTTTTAATTATCGAAAACTTTTGAACACGACTGTGCTGAAGTGTATATATGACCCGTAGTAGTCAACGTATATTCTAGGAATTCGTACATTGTAACATATACATGATATGGCTTGATGAGAAATTTTGTCTTTTGCAACTCGTTTTCGCTGAGAGATTTCAGTGACATCAAAGTCATTTACAAATATTAACTGTAGCACCTTTGGGATCAACCAAAAATTATGGCCTTGAATAGCAGCACAAGATCACATATGGGTTCCACCGATAATTCTCTCATGTTCAGAAATGAAATGCCAAATAGATACATTGAGAATACTCTATGGTTTACATACGTTATTAATTAATGAAAAGCCAGCAACTATCCAATTAATGAAGGTAAGAAGGCATAAAAGAGGGGCATTATTTTGGTTGAAGAGAATTACTCATCGCGGTAGTTGCTACATATTTTATAATCTGTCCTGTAAGAAAATCAAACATACCTGAAAATAACGTAACTTGTTAAATATTATAATTTCAATTCAAATAATAAGATATAAATGAAAGTGCTATATTTAAACACCGCAAAAATGTTACGAGATCAAAAGTGCTAAATATTCAAATTGCAAAATAACTCGCATTACAATCGCTTCGAGTTTTCGATTGATTACAAAGTATAAGAGATTCTTCGCAAAGAATATTTCTTTGTGCTTAAAATTTTTTTAAAATAAAAATCTTTGAAATCTTTAACGACAATATAAAATGTCAAACACGCACCAAGCATAATGTAAATATAATAGATTATGAATATTCATTAGTAATGGACGAGTGTTGGCTCTTTTCATATATAAACAATCCCTTCCCATAATTAGTTTAATGTGCTTACATAGAGTTGTAGAGAGTTTTGCCTTATTTCTTTCATTTCTTTTCTTTGGTGTGGTGGGGGTGGACGAGGTCGTTTTTTTTCTTCAAATACATGATATCTGTTTAACTGTGAACCTCAGAAAGCTTACAAGATCAGTTGATGAGGTTTATACTCGACATGTCGTAACTCAAACACTGTTAGAAAAATACTCCAGCAACTTAATCTGCTCGGTTCATTATTAATTAAGTATAAACTCATTTCAATCACAGAGGAGCATCTTATTTTTAATCCTTATCAGTGTGCTTTTTCTTCTGGCTTATTTTTCCAAAACATCTGTCAGCATTGTTTCAAAGAAACAAATGGACAAAAGTTTAATTGAGATACCATCATTTTATTGTCCGTTAGATGCTTCTCTTAGACTATTTTTTAAATGAACAAAGTATCATGTGTTTGTTGAATATATTATTTACGTAAATCAAATGATTAGTTATCTTGCCCCGTTATGTTATTGCTGGTAAGGGTGAGAATGTTCATGATATAATTTTCGACCGTACGTAGTGCCCGTTACAAAACAATGGCCACATGTTGCTTTTATCTTCCTTGTGAGATAAATATTACTGTTAATGAGTATACATTTTATAATAAGATTCTTTATGCCCCAATAGGCTTAACTGAGAGAAATATATATGACAACGAACTTTAAATACACACCAATCTCAAACAGCCATGGACTAAACTGAACTTAACTAACATTTTGTTTATCATCACGTTGTTTAGCATAGAGGACGATTGAAACTGTCATTGGTCATTGGAGCTAAAATATAATCTTTGAATTTCAAGTCTGTAATAATAAACACTTAATGGTCATATAAGATACTGGCTTCTTTCATTAACTTTGAACAATCCACTAGTTATGTCGTACCGAACTACCAAACACTTTTGAAGCAGCATGAGGGCATTGGCAGAGGTATGTGTTGGAACCTGTCAATGTAACAAATCCACCTGTACCATCTGGAAGTACGTTCATGTATCTCAAGCTAATATTTTACCTTACCCACATCTAAGTAATTGGAATGTAATCCAAGCTGTACACAAATAATACAACCATATTGTTTAATCGCAACAAATAAATGAACGGATTTGCAACGAAATCACCCTCAAATGATCTCGCTTCTTTTTCTTAGCTGTTTATTGCGTTATCAAACACTGATATTGCTTTATTTTAACAATTTAAAGCTTAGGTTTATATTTGCTATATGCGAGTATTATATATTTGTCTATCGTTTAGTGAAATCATATCTTATAAAATATGTGTGGTGTATAATCGAGCATTTAATTGCTAGCGACCAAATTATCCCATCACATGAATGAAATATCAGTGAATTAATATCATTCATAGTGTTTTAATCTATTACGTTATAGTAGATTATTTTTTTATTTTTGACAGCAGTTATGCACATATCTCACCAAGAATAAAGTTATTTGAATTTATTAACATATAAAGCAAAGCCTGTATTTGAATATGGTTTAATTCGAATATTCATTGGCCTTATTTATGTGTACCTTGTCTTCTAGACATCCATATAACAGAAGTCTAATACGTAGTATAATATAAATCAATCATGTGACCCGAGTCGATGACTTTGTATGTGTACGTGCGTCTCCATGACTGTGTTTAAACAGATAGATGGATTGCATAATATACGGACCAATAAATAAATACAAATATAAAGTGTATCATTTCCATTACATCGTTCTGTTCTGTCAAATGTTTCATAATGCAGATACATTGGTGGATCGATATACAAAAATGGAAAGAGAGATCGATCTATTAACACTAAACAAAACGAGTACTTCCAAAATATTTAGCACAATAAACCAATCTGTCTAACACACCACGATTTAAAGCCGTTCACCAACGAAAAATAACTAAGTGAGATGAAAAGGTATCATGCGACCACTGCTTATCGCTCGAAGAATGCACTACAACGTATGTATAGCAATTAAAGTACAGCACATGACGGTATTACATGCAAGTTCTACAAAATGTTTATGCAATACTTGGTGGAATTATTTTAAATAGGTCTATCAAATCTGTTTCGAAAAGGACGATTTCACAATGTATATAATCATGGTACATCAACTTTAACCCCAAAAGGAGAAAATGATTTGATTAACTTATCCGTTTGGAGACCAATCCGTTTATTGGATATAAACAAAGCCATTTCAAACAAATAAAGAACATTTTACCAAAGATTATCCATGAACATCAGACAGATTTGACTAAACATAGATACCTATGTCAAAATAATAGGTGGTCTTTATATGTTATTGAAAATGAAAAAGGAGAGTTTCCCGAACTAGTCTCTTTCTGTCAGATTTCTTGAAAGTCTTGATAAACACAATGCTTAAATTGCCCAATCTAGACACTAATTTCTTCAACTGGATTCGTTATTTTATAGTAATGCTAAAATGTTGTTAATTATTAATAAGTTGTTTTCTCAGAATTGTTTCATTTGAAACGTGGCATTATACAAAGTTGACCACAATGCTCTTTATTGTTTATACTATCAAGTGAACATAATGCGATCAGAACACAGGCAAGAGATTAAATATTGCAATCAACAAAGGGAGGTCAAACCAATGCAGACGATCCTACGATGCTATTGGATGGTTCAGAACTAAATATTAATACATTAAGAAATATTTTTAAGGAGTTCATAAACATTTCGGAACTTGGATTCAACTACAACAAAATGTATCCTTTTAAGAATAGGCATAGTTATTTTATTATTATAATAAACCATTCAATTGGACTTTGCAGAGCGTCGAATCATTAGGGATAAATTTCCGCACAAACATAGATTTATTAGATGAATTTGTTTAAACATATTTGATTGTCGCAATATGATACAATGAGACCGAACAATTTGTAAGAACTTTAATTAGCCCTCTTTGTACATTACAACATTTTCAACGTGACAATAGTGACTAGTAATGCAATATGAATTCGGAGAGAGAGAGAGAGAGAGAGAGAGAGAGAGAGAGAGAGAGAGAGAGAGAGAGAGAGAGAGAGAGATGGCACAATGACGGTAATCACTATATAAGTTATTTAAACTTTAAAAGACCCATGAGTCTCAAAACGTTTCATATTTTACTGTTGATGCTCACATATGATAGATGTTCTCCATAAACATATAGCAATTATAGCAACTACTATTTTAAACACTTCGGTGGCTTTACATTTATATGTTTGTTAATCATGTTAGAGAACTCTAATTCTTTTCAAGGAGTGATCCAACCCGTGCCGTTATTAACGTCAATTAATGCACCAGCGAACTCACCCACCCAGTCATTACCTTTTCTTACCCCACATTGAAAAATTAAATTATGGAACATGGTCGAAGGAATGGTTTGGAATTGAACGGCAATACACCCACAAAGCTATCGATATTTTCACTCAACTTCATGCATGCATTCACTGAAACTATATGCATATTCGTGTATTCACTGAATGATACACGAACTAGTAACTATACATTGATTCGGTAATATACAACAGAGCTGAAAGCGCTCAATGCTGGGACCCACGCTGTTTTAGGAAGCATAATTATATGAACTAAATTTGTATGAAAAGACACCGATAAGCAGCAGAGAGAGCGAACAGACTTGTCTCAATCGTCATTTGCCTACAATATAACCTTCCTACGAAAATATAAAAAAATCTTAGACAAAAAACCTTAATTTACCGAGATTTTTACCTAAATTTTATGCAACCAGTTTATCCCGCTGACGACCAAACTGACGTCACACCCTCTCTGCTGCTACAAATTAGCCAAATATTTGATCGATACCTACACGATATCTTGTCCTGAGATCATACAGATTTATTGTAATAAAACCATACGGTGTTGCTTGCGCACGTGAAAAGGAACTTCTGAATTTATTTATATCCGTATCCACACTATACCAGGTCTGATGAATATTTCTTAGCGTGTATGTATCAATCCCATTAAATACAGCTAAAATACTACAATTATCTCTGATTACTTTGTGTATACCGCTGAGTTACATAAATAACATCAGTATTTTTATGTCTTCCTCGGAAAAATATTCTTGCCGGATTTGATTGTTTATCTAACATTACGTCATAATACACAACTAAATTATTCACGAATCCATCAAGATCATCGACAGATGGTGCTTCATCAATGTCGGTTATAAAATCAATAATATCATCGCCGCTCAGCAATCGTGCGTTTTTATTAAATTCCTTAAGTACTTCGTACTTCATAAAATCTCTGATCATATACAGATGGTGCTACTAAGTACAAGTTATTCCATTTCAACATTTCATTATCAAATTAAGTAATAATTGTGTTTTACCAGATCCAAACGGACCTATTAGTATCATTCTGATCGAATTTGGTAACGCTGGATGATTTGTTTTTACCTGTTCTCGTTTTCGTGTCGCTGAAATATCAATTACATCCAGGGTATAATTTTATCATGAATTTATATTGTTTACGCTGTAAAGTTAAAACTCCAACTACTGATTTATCTACGGTTACAACAAAAGAATTAAAAAAATAGCATACGGTGGAAAATGTTCTGTATGTGGCAGAAAGAAATTTTCCTTTTTACCAAAAGCTCCCAAAAAAACTGGTGGTGACATTGCAACATTAATGTCAAAATTTCCAGGAACTCCGTGGGCTAAATATCCCGGAGAAAAAACATCTTCCAGCATATAATTACTGCGGTCCTGGCACTCGACTTGATATCAGACTTGAGGAACAAGATCAACTTAAATCCGGTGAATATCTGGTAAATGCAATCGATAAAGCGTGTCACGTTCATGATGTAGCTTATAAAAGTAAAGATCTAGAACAATGACATATCGCAGATGTGAAATTGACTCATGCATTGAATTCTATAAAAAAATAAAAATCTCAAGGAAAGATTAGCCAATTGGTTAGTAAAATCTGCGATGAAATCCAAATTAGCAATAGGTGCTGGTAACTAATTATAATGGAATCACTTTATTATAGCCCAAGAGGTCACTGGAGAGGTAGAGCAGCAATCGATAAACTCGCTTATGCAGTAAATGTCACACGTTCTACCGCCGCAGCGTGGTTAGCACAACAAGCAATATTGCAAATGTATCTACCACCACCTAAACGAATCTAGTACGCACATTTTGATGTTAACTTTCCTAATGAAGTTCATCAGGCTGATATTCTGTTTTTACCTTATGATTGTATACGTAGAGTAACATTTAAATACGCATTAACGGTTGTTGATGTTGCAAGCAGATATACAGAAGCAGAAACATTATCAACTAAAACAGCTACCAAAGTTGCATCTGCCTTCGAACAGATTTATCAACGAGGACCCTTGCGATGGCCACAACTATTAGAAGTCGATCCTGTCAAAGCATTTCTTGGTGCAGTATCGTCATTAATGAAGCGACATAATGTTAAAATACGACGAGGACATACTGAAATTCATCGTGATCAAACGATCGTAGAACTATTTAATAGAACACTTGCTGAACGATTATTTGGATACCAATACGGGAATTCATTCAGGATACAAGATCTCGTGAATGGGTTGCACGATTACCAAGTGTGATAGCTGCATTAAACAGTGAGGTTACTCGAACAACTGCCACGAAACATATTAATGCGATTACAAGGAAATATATACCAATACACAATATAATGTTTCACCGCAGCGAATAATATGTAATGTGATCATCAGGTATCCATACGACCGAGGTGAACTTGAAGCAGGAAAAAAAAAAAAGAGCGACAGATCCTATTTGGAGTATTACAACACACAATATATCCAGCGTGGTACGATCTACAGGTAGACCTGCAATCTACGGATTAGATTCAACTGCTCCTCAACGTGGATTTACAAGTGAACAATTACAGGTAATTCCGGAAGATACACAATTACCACCAGATTCACTTAACTTGAACCTCTACACCGATTACATTCAAGACAAGTTAACATCACATTATCACGAGTATGACCAAGACTGTTATCTTTTTTATCTACAGTAAATTGTTTTGGGTGTTTATTCGAGTATTGCAACAGTATTATACAATTACAGCTTGCACATTGATTATCCTGTTATTGTTTCAATGTTCTGATAAACTGCACGTCAAGATCGAAGTCGCGTTTATTTTTGTTACCACATTGTTTATAGCTATCTAAATTTTTTTTACTATATCATTGTCAACATTGCCATTGGTTTCTGACGCATCCACGACAATCCAACGTATATGAGATATTTTCCAAACGCGAGACACCGCAAGATAAACAATATTCGACCACACGATATGATCCACAATCCAGACAACTGTATAAGAAAGAGTTAATCCTTGAGATGAATGTATTGTCATTGCGTATCCTAGCGTCCAATCCGATAACGCGCTATCAACAACAATATCATTCAACACGAGATTTATTTTCTCCGTCTGTCCTGGTATGTCAACGAGAATATTCTGTCGTCACGTATCTGCTGGGCGATAACATAATGGTACCGGCAACTCTGCGAATTTTTCTTTATGTAGCAGAAATAATTTTTGTTGAAGTGTGTCACGAACTATCTTTCTACTTGCAACTATCCGATCATTTGGTCTTCACGTATCCCAAAAGTCGTTCAAAGAGGTTTCTGAAATTATATTACGCATTACTTTACATTGAATTTTCTTCGGTTGTAATCTGATTAATTTTTTAAACTGCCTCAATGTTAAATCAAGTGCTCTATGATCTTCAGTTTTTTCTTCGTATAGTCAACGGATCTCTTTAGCCATTCGTGTGGAGACGGTCCAACAAAGGGTAGTGTTGACCATCATCGCCACACATTATTACAGCAGTATTTTTCGTCTATAACCAATCAACAAATATTTTCTGAATATCTTATGATACTCTACATATTTCATCCCAAATGATGATATTCGGAATATATTTATCTCCCATTCGATCAGGAGTCCATGCGTCTCCGCTCTATCGGAAAAAGCTGTGATAAGTACATGACTGCGTTCCTCGTTGGGTCATTTCACGTCACGTCTGTGTGTAGGGGTTAAAACGATCATATCAGAATTCTGAAATAGTTCATTCGCACGTGTCGTCTTTCCTGATCCTCTAGGTCCACTGAGATTAATCGTTTTGTGTCTAGCCACGGGATCATATATTGATGGTGCAGACGATGCTTTTAATATCTCATTATTTCTACGGAAAATATCTTTGATTGGAACATCGACTGATTCAGAATAACCGAGTATATTTTCTTTTTTTTATTCTCCACGAACCCCATGGTTTATGATTGATGATATGTAGTTGGTCTAGCAATCTTTAATATTTTTTTACTGATATAAAACGAATCGGTAGCTACTCTGACAGCAAACTCTAGAATTTTATTTATCATCGATAATAGATTAATCGAAACGTACGCGAGCATTGAAGATCTTAAATGAGTATACTGCGTTGATTCACCATCAATATAACTCATAATTGTACCTAATTTAGTTTCATTTGATAAAAAAAACTTTATTCCGACTTCTAAATGTATTTATTTTCGTTCTATCAGCGCTTATGAAATTTAATTCAGCATCGTCCATGATGAATCTTATACAATGTCGTTTATAATAGTACGATTATCCTTGGGTAAATTTACCTATTATTTTCCTGCCAAGATCTTTTGCGGTTTTATCAGGATTTTCTTCATCAGAATATTTATTTTGCTGTGGTAGCCAAACTTTGGTCTGCATTCGGCATGATATAATCGCTTCACTGACAATCAACGTCAACATTAAACAATCAAGCATATATTGTAACAGTACTATTGGAGCCCACTTCTTTTCTGAAAAAATGTCTATCGAACCAAACATAACAAATCGGATGAAAATTTTATGTAAACTCGAATGATTCGATACATGCAAATCCAGTAATATCAAAATCAGGTAATGGTCCATTTATTGATACTCGCGTCATCTCGTGTGTCGGATGACCGAATCTTTTAAAATACCCAGAAGACTCTCCGTGTCCCAGAAAACTTCCAGGATAACATGCAACCATATCAACTGAACTAACATCTTTACGCGAGTATTCACGGTTCTACACTCCACCGTGACCATATTCAACACAACTTAATATTATATCATAAAGAAAATCAAACCGAGTTGGTCTCCAGGAATTTCTCTCTCTATCAAAATGAGCTTCAACTGATGAAACAGTAAAATATTCACCGAGTAATTTTTCGTCAGGGGTATATTTTATCATTTTCTCGTGGAGGGATTCTGTTCGATAAATATCACCATTTGGTCTATCTAACTGTTCTTGCGCAGTAAAAAATCTTCGTTACCGAACTCATCAATGACTATGTCAACAATGTTGAATGAAGACTGTGTAAATATTAATTTGATTGCATTTCCAAGTGCTTCCTTGTCGTGCATTAAAACCTTAACGTGCTGGTACATATCTAATATTTATCCGATTAATTCGTGAATCAAGATAAACAAAATCTTAAGAGATTTATCAGTTAAACCTCGCCACGTAAATCAATCAAGTTTCCACTCTGGTCAGTGGGATTGAAATTTATTCTTCAGAAGTATTGATTATACGTGCGTAGATAATCTCGATTGATTGGTTCTTGCACGATCAAGGATCAATTAGGAACCATTGGAGTAAATGTGTAAAGAACGTATCCTTGTTGAGCGTGATTTGATATCCCAAGATCTGTCTGATAACCACCATCGATTACATCACATACAAGATTGACTGCAATCGTTGAGGTTATATTTAAAATCTCTGGTGAAATATGCCTGTAATCAGCATCTGGATCATTGTTAAATCTGCGAACATCATCAGGATCTGGTGGAGTTTCAGGTCATCCTAGAACAGTTTTTATCGATGATCGATAAATATCTACGACGTAATCGGGAGATTTTACTTTTACTTCAATCACAGATGATAATGTTGGTTAGCGAACAGTAATAGTTATTTTTGATTCTTTTGTTGTTGTTCATTTTATTCTGCGCTGCAATTCATCGTTGATTTGTTCAATCTGATAACTACCTGTGGGGATAGAAACAACAAAGAAATCTGGGGTTTCATCTGGTTTATTTTTGTTTGCAAGTCCAAGCGAATTATTTGGAGGTAATCCACCAAATGGTTCAGATCTGATATTTGGCCAACTATGATATACTCGTAGCTGACCAAGTGCAATCTCCCTTGCTGAAATTGCAGTTTTAAAATTAATACTGAATTCAGGATTAGTTGTGCTCACTGATATCATAGTTGTTTATTTATCTATTTATCTGTAACTTTAATGGGTTTAGATTATATCATAATCATTGCTTCGGAGAATATTTTAGTCATTAATGCGAACTCAGAATCTGATATTGAAGCATCGTTGAGGCTTTCAGATATTAACTGAGATAGTTTAGAATTCGCCGCCGTAACTTCACATCATTTTTTATTCGAGCACGTCGATATTTGTTTTGAGATTATATTAAAAACTCCAGCGATCGCTGTTGACGCTGAAAAACAAATCGTTATGACCGCAGGTGATGTAATTGTTATCGCGGATAATAAAATACCGGCTCCAGGAACAACCGCGGAGACTGAGTATACAATTATGTCAATGACAATTACACATCTGTGATATTTTTTTATCGTGTAATTATCAACGATAGATTTTAATTTATCTTGCCACTCACGCACTTGATTGTATCTGTAGTCCATATTATTTACGCTGTAATCAATTGAGGTGTTTCAGCGACAAATTCCAGACACCACCAGATCGTTCCTGCAGTTAAATGTTTTGTCGGATGCAACCAGGATAAATGTTTCTTCGTCTCCAAGGTTTAATATAACAGATACGGTTCCAGAAAACTTGTCTGTTGAGTGACGCCAGGGATACGTGGTAGATATCTCGAAGTTTGCACTGCTAAACACAGACAATCTGTACACGCCAGTAACTTCCGCGGTATGTTTGATATTATTATTTTCTTGAGACCATGTTGTTGATCCTGATGATATTGTGTATACGACGTTGTTAATCCGCCTGTGGAGAATTTTACCCTGATATTTTTCAAGGAGATCAATTTTTTTAATAATATTATGAACATCACTCACAATATCTCCCTGTGTTTTCTTAATGGTATCGATTGATGTTTTAATATCAGAAAGTTTCGTATCAACGATTAATAGTTTTCCGAAGAATCCATCTGTAATTTCATCGATCTTTCTGAAATTTCTACGGAGATTTGTAAACGCACCTATGTGAACGTCATACTCGGCTCTCAAGTCTCAACGTAGATAATTTTCCGTCTACGGTATTTTGATCGTTTATGTGAGTTTTGTATTCGGTTTTTAACGTGGATAATTTAGCACTAACGGCATCATGTTCGGTTTTTAACGTAGATAATTTACCATCAACAGTGTCAACGTATCTCTTTGTTGCCGCATCTTCATCTGATGTTGGATCTCTCAAGACAGTTATTTTATTTCCGTTCATGGAAAGTTCTCCTGTTAATACACCACCTGACGTTGATAAACGTTTTTGAACATTTTTTATAATTTCACTTCTGATATATTCTATCGATATTCCTGAATCTCGTATTTTTCCGCTGTCGGTAAAAAACCGGAATATTATCCATAGCAGCGCCAAGAACCCTATGAACTATATTATTCCACTTAATATTACTTGTTTTCAAAACACCGTATTTGTCCTGAAAAATAACAACTTCATCTCGATCAACCCCAGCTAGGTTCATAATATCAGCAAGGTGATCTTTAGTTGCATATTTTGATGCGTCGAAATCTTTATCGGTTCCTTTGTCGGTTTTTCTGTCACTCAAGGATCTTCCTTAAATATCAACCATTATATATATATTTACAATTTTAAATACCTGTCCAACGATTACTTGTGTATTCGTGTACAACTTTATGAGGTGCTTTAGTTGATTTTGATATCGCATCAAGTACAGCGATTGATTCGCGACCACATATCGGTGGATCTGTCATTGTTTGTGTCGGTAACGTTGAATACCAAGTTCTGGCAGGTAATTGATTAATATAATTAAAAAATCAACTGGTGGTGATAGTCCATACGAATCAAAATAAACAATTCCGCGTGGATCAATCGCATATGCAACCCAGTGAGTTCCTGGACCGGAATTCAAAACGAGATTGATGATACCGGTTTCAACGTGATGTGCTTGTTCTGGTAATTGATCGCGCATGAAAACTCATCTAAAGTATTTTATTAAAATTTTTAGCAGCATTTATCCGATCAAAATTCGAAATCGGTGTTATTATATTCCTGGAAGTCTCAGTCCTTTTCCTAGATAAGTTATTGGAACCCTGAGACCGCGCCCATTTTTTATACCCTTTTTCTGTTGTTTTCTTTAACGCCATTCCAGCAGTGGTTCCAACAGCACCTAACGCAGCTGCTTTTGCAAGAAGTAGAAAGAAATATACCTTCTGATTTAATGATATCTTTGATGGTACTTGGAGAAAATTCGAGTTGAACTCCAGTTTTTGATACCAGAGCTTTATTGAAACGTTTAAGCTGATTACCGGTTAACGATAATTTGTTTGGACAACTACTCATTTGTTTTTTCTTTAACGTGATTTATGCCCGACATTGATTTGTGTTCTTTGATTGTAATTGTTTTTATCTGACCTTGAGTCAGAGTTGCGTTAACATGACTATACGACATTTTTATATTTACTTGATTGATTTTAATTACATGTTCTCTACGGGTGCATCAACGACTCGCATTCGTCCACCAATACCCTAGAGTAATACTGCTCTGTCGCTAAGTATAACAGCGATCGTTCTGAAACCAGCATTTTTTCAACAACAGATTGTCTGAATAAATGTAAATGTCCCAGTGAAAAGTAATAAATCGGATAAAATATTGTGAAATCTTTTTGTGATATTTGCAAACCATTATCTACATTTAGATCACGCCCCATAAATGACATTAAACGATGATATTATTATGTTCAAATTTCAAAATTCAAAGTAACTTCCTCGGCAGGTTCTTGATGTCCATTTATTCTCAAACTAACCTCGGTAACATTAAGTGTATCAAATATCATCGGATTTCTTTCCTGGTTATTTACTAGTACATTTGCTTGAAATGCGATAAAAATATCTCGTGGTGCTGAAACCCCTTGTTGTGCTACTATATGCCATGTAAATAAACCAGCAGCATTACCTTGATTACTATCTGTAGTCATTGTTTTCCATGATAGCAGCAATTTACCACCTTGATTCATGAGAAAAAACCAATTTATTTTCTTCTTCGACAGATGGAACCATTACTGGCATCCACAATGATAATTTTGTTATTACTACTTTACCAGCATCACCTCCGGCTCGCCAGATTGTATCATTGTCGGATTCTTTTCTGTTAAGTACCACAGTGTGTTTAGCACTGAATATAACCTTCCTAACATCTCTGCAAAATCCAAAAATATGAGATAATGGAATCGCACATGAAAACATCTTGTTTGCCCTTAACATTGATCTATGTGCTGCGAATCCGAGAATGAAATTTTCATTCGTTGACGCAACTTCAGTTCTTGCTGCATTCATCATTACATTTCTGTATCAATATATTTTTTGATTGCTTTATGGCGTTCTCGAGCTAATCTAGTATTATATTCTTCTCCGATATTTGACATATTTTTATTGATATATATTATTGATTTAATTGCATGTATCGATAAAATATTTGGCTAATTTGTAGCAGCAGAGAGGGCGTGACTTCAGTTTGGTAGTCAGAGGGATAAACCGGTTGCATAAAATTTAGGTAAAAATCTGGGTAAATTAGGGGGTTTTGTTTAAGATTTTTTTATATTTCGTAGGAAGGTTATATTTAAGGCAAATGACGATTGAGCCATGTCTGTTCGCCCTCTCTGCTGCTCGATATAATAAACAGCTTGCACAATTATTGTATGTGTACATTGATATTTGTAATTTCATGAAAAAATAGACCATTTCTAAAACATGGGTTGTCGCATATAGTTACGTGATAAATGCATCATGTCTGATGAGTGAGCTTCCATATACTTGATGATATATGTGTTATTGCATGTAAGATTCCTTGTTCATATAATTTGCATCTATTCTAACAATTAAGGGATCTAGAAATAAACACGTTCCACTATGCCACTGCTAATTAACGTAAAATGCAGCGCTGAGGTAAAAAAAAGAGAGAAAAGAAACATATATACCGTGTCAAAATGAAGTGTACAAACAATTTATTACAAAATTAATTTTTGTTAATAAGTGAGAAAGAGAAATTCAAGATACAAAAGTTGAAACCTATGATACCATCAACATCTAGCAGAAAGTTGACATTGTCTAAACTGGCTAACTTCATTTCCCATTTTAAAAACTGTTAAAGTTAGTGTACTTTTTTTAGACTAGTTCAGACTCCTTTTCAAGCGCATGGGATCAGCCATTTTGATCATCTTACTACTTTAATTAAAGCATAGGTTACATATTTACCACGTGTAAAGAACTTTCAGTGACAATACATGAAAAATAGCAAAGATGTATGACAATATTCGCACCACTGTGGATGGTGCCTAATAATATCACCTTATCATAGTATCTCTCTCAAAAGTACATTATAACTGTAGGGCGGTACCTCAGAAGACAACATTGGACTGGTTTCCGATAGTGTGTAATATATAATCATCACTAACGGTCCTTATACGAAAATATGTTGATGACGCCAAGCGTACTAATAATACCAAATTATTGTCATATAGAAACAAAGATATAAGTAATTAATAAAGAAAATGACTGCTTTAGTCGGCAATTTCAAAAATGGAATATGTTTCAACAGCAAACATTTCCTAATACTGCTTATAAAAGAAACAAAACCATGTTTATATATTCTATATTTTGTAAAGATTATTTATCGAATTAAATCGAAATCAATATTCCTAATATCAAGGATAGATGATGAAATTATAAAAGCAAATATGCAATCAGACTTTTTAGTTTATTTATGGTATGAACGTTTAATTTCAACTTATGCATGGTTCATGATGAAAATTATTTAACCAAGTATAGATCAACATGATTGTTTTATAGAGGCATATATTAAGGGGAAAGATGCTGAATATCCTCGAAACACCGCCTACTGATATTATGGTTTATATAATATAAAATAGTCATTTTCGTCAGAATATCAAAAATTTTTAAAAATTTCAAATTCTTCTGTTAAATGTACGGCCACCACCACCTTTTTCCTGGCGAACAGTTTCGAAATGTGTAATGTGTGACGTCACACATTACAAAGTCAAATATATTTAACTAAAGGTGTTTCTTAATGTTATATACTTAGTAAGAAAAGATAAAGCATAGCTGGTTATGTTTATCCACTTTAGAATGCCATCATGTATCAGAGTTTGTGATCTTTAATTAGTGTAGATAATGCGCTGCGTTAAGATTCAGTCCACCACGCAAATCCCTACTTGAATAATAACGTGATAATGTGATGATATTTCCAATCTGTCTGGATATTTCTTGAACGCAATGCAGTATACTGTCATTTTCTCTGTTTTGACTTTTTCTTTCTTACGTACAAGAATTGGAGTCAAAGTGTTCTATTTAAGGTACCACATAAATAAAGATACAGTTTTCATTTACAGCCGAATATGAGGTAATCTGCTGACTGCAGCATACTAGCTTGAGACGATAAATAATGCATATATCATGGAAATAAGGAGGCGTGAAATTGCACATTCAAATAACTTTTGCAATATCATAGAACACAAATAATTTTTCCATCAACAATGCATGTGAAAAAGGGAATATTTTAATATAAAATACATTTTGTAAATGTGAAAGACACGAAAACATTTTGATTATCTTTTCTCTTGTAAGTGTTAATTTTGAATTATGTCATTTTCAGGAATGTCATTATTGCCTCAGCACAGCTTTTGAACTCGCACTTCACTTCCGTTTTCAAACGGATATCCATATTTCTGCCCTTTTCGATAGCCGGCATTTTAGTGCTATGTAAATGTCTGACAAGAGTCATTAGAGTGTCTTCCTCCAGCTGCAATTCTTCATTGTCGTCTAACTTGTACAAACAATACCTGAATCGTGTTGAAAGAACCAGATGATCGGACACAAACATATTCATGTAGTCAAATCCCAATTGTCCATATTCAAAGAACTGCACGAGATAAACAGACACATTCTCCCTTCCATAAAAGTTAATTTGGTTCAAATAGTTTAGAAGGACGACTGGCAGGCATCGGCCGCAATGTTTTGTCAGTATCCTTTCATACATTGTATTATCTCCATTTTTAAAATAATGACACAGGTGGTAAAGATCAGGGGATATGATGATAATGAAACGTTTGAATGATCTGCATACTGTTTCAGAGAAGTCAATAATATTTATCAGCTTAGTTGAGTCAAATCGGATGGTTTGGGCCTTGACTTCTAGATCATTAAGCATTTTCTCAAAGATGTCCACAGCTTTGTCATACTCGCTGGAGTCTTTCATGTAGATAATTGCTACGGTTTCATCCTCGACAGGTTCTGCAAGTAAGATACCAGATGTCAAATTTCTGAGCTGTGCGTGTGTGTGTGTGTGTGCGTGCGTGCGTTCGTGCGTGTGTGTGTGTAAACATATGTATCTATGCATACATGAATGTACGTACTTATAATAATAATAATAATAATAGTAATAATAATAATAATAATAATAATAATAAGGACTTTGTATAGCGCCTAATCTTTCGAAGCTCTAAGCGCTTTACACCATTTATAATGATATGAACACACTACAGAAAAACAAATGACAAAAACAATGAAATTGGAAAACATAAAAATATTGCTGAAAACATATAAAATACAAAACATTATTAGGTCTCTAAGTTTGTCCCTGCAGTCGAAACAGGTGAGTTTCAAGACCACTCTTGAAAGGGATCACACCACTGTGTCGTTGTGTCTAATTTCAATGGGCAATTCGTTCCACGTCGCCTGGCCCTGGTATGCAAAAGAACGTTGTCCATATGACTTCGTTTTCACAGTGGTAACAATGAGTATATGATTGTCAGAAGAAGAGCGTAAGTATCTAGCTGGTGTATACACATGGGTGAGGCTGTATAGGTATGTTGGACTGGAGTCTGTTAGTGAAACATAGCATAGAGAAAAATTTTTGTGTTTGATTCTGTATCGAATTGATAGCTAGTGTAAAGTACAGGGCAGTGATGAGGTGTGCTCTGATCGAGGTACTCTAAAGATGATCAATGCAGCTGTGTTTTGAACCTTTTGAAGGTTCTGGAGTAAATATTGTGATGAACCAGACAGAATTGAGTTACAATAGTCCAGTCTTGTAAGTACTAATGAACACACAAGTGTTTTAGTGGCATAAACTGAAAGATATTTACGAATGGAGATGATGCGTCTCAGTTCATGCATGCAGGTACGCATTTATGTGTACGTATTTAGTTGAATTGGTTGGCTGTCTGTGTGTGTAACGAGGGACTTTTGTAAATGTAATTGTAACATATTGTAATTTTAAATTAATATATGCGAATTGGAAGCAGGCTAAATCCACAGCATGTAGTTTAAGACGTTTGTTCGTTGACTGGTTATTGATGTGTTTCCATCTGCTAACTGTGTCAGGCAAAATAGGGTCATTCAAAGATATGCGAAGTGAAATGTTGCGGAAACAGCATTTGCATTTGTTGAACTATTTGTCTTACGTTGAAACTTTACAGTGATCGGTATATTAAGGGAAGCGGGAAAATTTAGAACTTTAGAAATCCTGGAGGCGCGTGTATTAGTAAGGTCATATATATTAACCTGAATTCTGATTGGGTACGTTAATGGTCTGAGGTGTGTTTACCAGGCCAAATCTCATGTTTTATAAATGATTTTCAGCAAAGTAGAGAGACAAACGCTACACTCAAAACGGTAATATCTATCTTTTCAATTGAACATCTTCAATAATGTTCTGTTCAATGGTTAAGTTAATTTGAAACTTGCAGGTACCTTCGCCAAGTGATACGTTCTCTTCACCATTTCCTTGCTCGGGGTTGCAGTGTCGTTTGGAACCTAGAAAAGGGGATACATATATCTATATTTGTGAGAAGAAACAGTTTATTAAAGAATTACATCATACGTCTTTTTAGCATGAAGGACAATAAGTTTCTTTGCTAAGATGATAAGAAAAATAAATATCTGTAACACAGAAGCGAGTGGGTCCCCGTAGAATCTCGATTTATGTTATTCATTTGTATATATTGTTTATTTACTCAAAAGGGACTGGAACAATACTCCTTTCCTAGTGTTCTTTGAATTAAGTCGTTGTTAACTAATTTTCTATTTTAACTACATGTCTATCTGCTATGTTATTCAAGGTTTTGTTTTTGCAAAGAAGTATTCGTCAATAAATTAATTCAAAGCAAATATTGAAGTAGTCAGTACCTTTGGTTTTGAAAAAGTTGGCAATGCACACCGTGATAACGAAAGTGATACCGAATACACCAACTAGAATACCCGTGGTCAGACCTGACAACAGGAGGACATCTGACATGTCGTCATCTCTACTAATTTTCACAGCACTTTGTTTGGCAGCTTCCGGTAATTCTGAAATAAATCACGTTATTTTCTGGATTTAGGTTTTGATTATAGTTGTAAGATGGAGGTATTTCAGGCAATTCCCTTTTCATCAGGGAAAGGAAAACAATGAATGATTTATTTATTCCTTTATTTGGTATAAGTGTTACCTATGTATAACCAATTTAAGTGGCAATATAACTGCAATGCCTTAAACAGCCGATAAGATACCTTTCAACAATAAATAATGAGAAAATATCAAAATCAATGAACTCAACATTTCAAACGTGCAGTTTAAAAAACTGTTATTAGAACATTTTCGCTACTACGAGTTGCGGTTTCCGTTTCCTGATTTATTTAAATCATCAAGGCATACAGTTTTAATTTGCATTATCATCTAAACAGACCGTTATGCTGTGTTACTTTAGCAAATTTAAAATTATTTAATTTTCTTAAATGTGTTGCAAATTAGTCTCCTCAATGTATACCAATATAGGAAGGACAACATAATAATATGCATGTGGCAAAGACAAAGATGCAGAGATGGACATGAATAAACAATCAATAATATACAGACAAAATGTATTTGAATTCACAATAAACAAATACATTGTAATCTTTTACGACATTAAATGTAAAATGGACTATGTTATTGCGGATAATGTAAACCGATGTAAAACTATTCTGAAAGGTTGAGGATATTTTAAGATTATTTTTACAAATAGAAACACTAATAATCTTTACTAAATATTTCAGTATTCATTGATGGAAATGAAATATCTAAGTTAACTGTGAGCAATGCGAGACGCGGGTTCGCTCTATAGATACACAAAAACATAAATACATTTTTAAAGAAAACATGTTTTGCTCAAAAGAACTATTTAAATAAATTTAGAAAAAACATTGTTTCTTTATATATATATATATATATATATATATATATATATATATATATATATATATATATATATATACACACACACACGTACCACTTCAAATTCCACGACACAAAATAGCATAGTAGTATATATATTATATAGAATATATTGAAAAATTTAGAGAAAATTGTATTATTTGTCAGCAACTGATACAGTACATTGACATTTACAACACGCTAAAATAAGAAATTATTCGCAATGAAAATATAAAAATTAAATTACCCTGTTCTATAAAATGGCCAAAGTTGTGTACTCACCATTAACTGTATAAGCAACAGCTACAATATCTGATTCAGTTTTGTCTGGCTTACAGTTTGTCGAATCAATAGTGTAACGCGTTTTTCTGCAGTTCTTTAGTACCTAAATGAAATGTCAAAAGCTTGAACTATGTTTACTTTAGTATGCATGCGTTGTATTATTAGTATTTTTTTTTTTAAAAAAACTTATGCATTATGCCTAATGCATTATAGTCATTAGCGAGGGAATCATTTTGTTTTAAGACGACTACATAAAGTTGTGATGTTACTGCCAGTTGAATCGATCATAGGAAACGCATATAGCTGGATTTTCAAGCAAAAAAGTATTTTCCCAGTGACACATACGAAAACAAGAAAAGAAAATACAAATCTATATCTAGCCATTATTATTATTATTTTTATATTTGGACGACTGAGAATTGTGATCAAAGACAATTGTTTTAACGATTACATGCTAGTCTAATTTCTTCTTCCTCATTTACCTGTGGTACGCTTACTTTTGGTAATATATTATATAACAAAAAAGAATATTATCTCAAATTATTACTTGGTTCCTAGATAAGTATGTATAATCCTTACCGTTGCTTTATATTTTCCAGGAGAAAGAACGCCAGGATTCAAACTTTCATTCTTCTGCGATAAAGAACAAAAGAAAAAAAAACCCACAATGATATGTAAATAAACGCATATTCATTTAGTTTTTGAACGTGTCCATTGTTAGACATGCTCAAAAATACAGTTTTAAAGTTAAGAATTTCTTGTTTCGTATTTATATAGATTCAATCAAAGAACTTTTATTTCATTTTTCCTTAAATATGTCCTGAACATGAGTCAATACAGCAGATTCCACATGTTTAAACACTCTCTATTCAAATCAATGAATTCAGTAATCAACGTCATCCTTACATACATACATCCATCCATCCACGCGCGCACGCACGCGCGCGCACGCACGCACGCACGCACGCACACACACACACACACACACACACATACATACATACATACATACATACATACATACATACATACATACATACATACATACATACATACATACATACATACATATTATACACATACCTCACCGCCGTTTCCATAAACTTTCCAAGTTTTCACGGTATTAACTTCCCCGGTTTTCTCTGTAGTAACATTCATGAGATACACGTTAACATCTGAATAATTTGGCAATGTGTGTAGATTCACTATAACTTGAACACTCTGGTTGATGTTAATTTGTAATCTGACATCCACCAATTCATTACAGCATTGATACTCCCTGTTACGGCTTTGTTGAGCATCTGAAGCGAGATAGATAAAAAGATATATCGATAAGAAAAATTAAGGCCTTACCAATAAAAACAAAGAATCATTTAGTTGCGATATTGACGTCCTGTAAGTCATTCATGATGAGCTCCAACCTCCCAAGATCCTAAGAAAAACACATTCACTGTCAAAGTGAGTCGAAGTCTAATGCAATAGTTTGTGTCTAAAAAAAATAATGAAACTATTTTGAATGTAGAAACGTCAAACTAATAACAAATGAAAGCTGATTATTTGGATCTCCCAAAGAAAAATGGGGAACATATGTTGAAATATGACAAACGAGAGCGTGGACAAAAGAGAACAGTTTCACCGAAAACGTGGGGCATTCAATGCAGCATGAAAACAAGATGCTGCGTTTCCCTGTTTGCTGATTGTGACGCGATTATCACAATGTCAACGAAATGGCGACGAGATTATTGTGGCACATGTAAGCGGCTAAGCAAAGTGTGCTCTTGCTTATAATAGGATCTGTTTGATATACATTCGTTTGATATTTTGCTATGAATAAGAGCAAGAACATTCGTTGGAAAGTATTTAAGATCCTGATTTGTTTCTCCAAAAATTCCCAGCCCTTTCCTCATTTCACATCCAACCGTTGGGAGACCAAAAGTATTAAATTATGTGGCCCAGTGCCGTTTTATTCTGGATCTCATACACATGTAAGGCTTGAGTCTGAGCATTTGTTTAACCATGTACAAAATAGTTTCCTTTGAATGGTGACTCTTGATTGGCTACGGTTTGAGACTCGGTCTCAGACTCAAGCAAAGACTTTTATACGATCTTCAGTCCAGGTAAAGTTAACAACACTTTCCTGTTCCAGAAACAGAAGCAGATATGTTGTAACCGAAAAGATTCCTCCACTTATTTCTGATACTGAAAGGGTACTAGGAAAAACCCGCAACACACACACACACACACACACACACACACACACACACACACACACACACACATTGTCACATCTAAATGCTTTATACCAAAAATATATAGTTTGCATATTACATTAAATAAGACAATATACCTTGATATTATGTCTTAATAGTTATTTTGCCATATGCCTAAGTCACATGTCACATCCAGTCTCTCTCTCTCTCTCACTCTCTCTCTCTCTCTCTCTCTCTCTCTCTCTCTCTCTCTCTCTCTCTCTCTCTCTCTCTCTCAAAACGCAAGGGTCTTTCGACCGAGATAAACAAGCATCCTCTCCTTGAAGTTTGTTTGATGACAACGTTGACTCTATTTCATTCCCAAAGACTTTAAGAAAATAGTCGTTATCAACTTAGGTTTTTTCTAACGGATTAATACCGCAAATAATTTTCTCTAATCAACAACAGAGCACATGCGGCTCAGATTTCTCACTAGCATGGCTTTTCTTGGTTCACGTTTTTAATAGTAGGTTGGATTGGGTGACTAAATTAGAGAGAGTTAGATCCGATATGAGAGTCTACACTAGAGTAATTAAATATATCTTACATGGGCGTTTCTCAGATATGGCATTTTTTAAAATAAAAATGAGTTGAATAAATCGAGCTGTGCGCAGAGAGTGGAACATTGCAGGTATTAATAAACGAGTTTTATACATTTATGTCAGATGAACACGAGTTTAAGAATCTTTTTGTGACATAATGTTAAAGACTTTACATAACTCAAAGACGTATTTGTTTGGGTTAAATGGCCATATTCAAACATCCCGGAACATTGTCCCTTCCAGTGTTCAATGTGCCACGAGTTCTAAAAATAAAGGCTGCCATAATGTTGATAGTAATAATAAATAAAAGGTTCCAAGAGGCGAATGCAATGATTTTGTGAGCTTATTTGCGCGTAATCCGATTCACAGAAAGTGATATGTTAACGTATTGACACACACACACACACACACACACATATATATATATATATATATATATATATATATATATATATATATATATATATATATATATATATATATGATATTGAGACATGAGATGATAGAAACAGTTACCTTCATCGAGTGATAATGATCTTTTAACTGGATTCTCTATTGCATGTTTGCTTAGTTGGAAAAGAGACCCCAATTTGTCTGCCGGTTCCGGTAGCGACCAAACTTTAGCTTCAACGTCTTTAAATTTCTCTGATAAGTGCACACATCGAAAGTTGACAGATTTGTCCTGAATTAATACAAAAGACAATATTCGCTTTCATATTGTGATAGCTTTTATATATAAATATATAGTCGTTAAGAGGGCATTGGATAAAACAGTATCCTAACATTACTAGAAAACCATTATCTTCATGAATAACACTCCACAACACAGATACAACGTCTACAAAAATTTAACTTTTAACACAAAGAATAGCTAGTGAAACGCTTACCTGACTAGGCAAAAGAAACAAGTCGACCCGATGAATGAAGTACAGGTAAACGAAACTGTGAGAAAATAACTATCGAGAAAATATATGTGCCTAATGAAGACATACATACATACATACATACATACATACATACATACATACATACACACACACACACACACACACATACATACATACATACATACATACATACATACATACATACATACATACATACATACATACATACATACGTACGTATACGTACGTACGTACACACACACACACACACACACACACACACACACACACACGTTAACCTACCTTCATATCTATTCCTGTTACATTCAGAAGGAAATATTCATTAGCATGCCTTGTTCCCGAAATCGTAAAACGGACATTCATGTAGAAGAATTTGATTAATTCTGTATGCTCTGGAAAATATTGTAATAATATTGACATCTCCATAGTTTAAACAGTGAATGTTAAAGGATTTGTAGCTTGGTGTTAAATTCATAAACAATGTATTATCAGGTATGTAAATAAGAACACAACGTTTGCGAATTACCCGGGAACTTCGCAGCCATTACCGACATTGACTTATGTACATCTTTTTGTCACTTTTCTTTCCTCTGTATTGAGTCTTGTGAATGGTGGTCGCATACAGTTTTATTGGACGGTCATATTTCTAACTAAATGTAAAAAATATATCTGTACAATTAATGAATGCTTGACTGGGTATGAGAATAAATTTGCTAGTGTTACTGTGATTATTGACATTATGCTTGTTGTTAATTCCAAATGCCATATATATATATATATATATATATATATATATATATATATATATATATATATATATATGTTCCAAGTGTAAAGGATATGACCTGGAGGCTAAGTTTGGAAGATGGGAAAATTCCCCAACAGCGTATTCAGCTTAAACATATGCTTTCCTGGATTGTAAATTGTTCATATATATGAAATTTAACTTTTCATACCCTGTTAATGTATATTTGGTAATATGGTGGTATCTTAATATTTTCGAATATATGACCCTATGAGTTTCAATCAACCGTGGCCCTACCCCCAGGGATAAGATCGAAACTAGAGAAGATATAACAGATTATACACCTACACTAGGGCAGACGTTCAAGTTTTTAACTCTAGAGAGGAAGAAGGAGTTAAATGATGCGCACATGCAAAATTAAAGGTATTTACGACACAAAATAACCCAGATTGTGCTTCAAGCGTCGAGAAAAGTGTATAATACAAAAGGAAATATGTTTTGCTTTTAATTTATTTACATTCAGCATGCTTTCCCCATACTCTTCTCATAACTTCATATCTCTTTGATATTCTATTAAAAATATCCTTACTATTTGGATGCAACCAGGTTAGCAATAAATTATTTGCATCCTTCCTTATCCGGAAGTCCAACAACTCTTTTCTTCTCATCTTTCTCTTCTCATGTTTCATTGTTACTAAAACAGAACAGAAGACAGACTAACGTTAAGCTTCCTACAACTCAGAATTATGGTCGATTTCAATGAAAGCTGTCTACTCTGCTATATTCACGATGTTATGAATTTGTTTCATGGCATCAAAGATAATTAGATTTTCTTTTTCAAGATTTTATTTATACGTTTCTAACTTCATGTTATTCTATAAGTGATCTCAAGACTCGTGTATTGTGCATGTATCAGAGATCAGAAATACAGGCTTATATAGACATTATTTTGGCTGTATCTCAGCAAATACAAAATGTGCATACATACCAGAGATATGAAAATACGTGTATTGTTTATTATCTCAAGACTGGCACAGTGTGCATATATCAGTGATCCAAAAATGAGTACTGACTATGAAAGATTTGCATTGTCGTAAAATAACTGTGTACTAAACATGCGTAATCATATTCACTCTTTAAACCCTTATATCTATCTATCTATCTATCTATCTCTCTCTCTCTCTCTCTCTCTCTCTCTCTCTCTCTCTCTCTCTCTCTCTCTCTATATATATATATATATATATATATATATATATATATATATATATATATATATATATAGTTTCCTTTCCCATTTAGGAAATATATCTGCCATTATGTATTCTATTCAAACCCTATTTATATCCATCCCATCCTCTCTTTCCCTCCAACCGCTCCGGTTGCCTAGTGGTTAAAGCGTCCACCACGGGAGCGGGAGGTCGTGGGATCGATCCCGACCAAGTCATGCCAAAGACTTACAAAAATGGTACTAACAGCTGCCTCGCATTAAGAGGTTAGTGTTAGGACAGGTCGCCCTGGTGTCAGGATAATGTGCTGGGTGGGATATCATGCTATATGTCTTCGACATGATGCCCCAGTGCTAGACATCACTATAAACTGCCTCACTGCAGACGTCGTAGCAATATGACTGAAAAATTGTTAAAGCTACGTTAAAAATCCGAATCATACAAACAAACAAACTCTCTTTCCCTCCACAACAGGATGTTTCAACTGTGGACTCTCTTTTGTACATTTATGCAGTCAATGAATTACCAACAAGAAATGCTGAAAAGCCAATTACACACAGCAAATAATTGACTTTAAGTATGTGCTTTTTTAGAATTAGTATACAGTATTGTATACCTGTAATACTGTACGACAAACGGTATACATAGTTTTCGAAACGAAATTGTGATTAAATATATTAATACGATTTTTGTGTGAGTTTCAGTTTTAATTCGCCTTGTTTTTGAAAACGAAGGTAGATCAGGTGTTGATTAGTGTTAATTGAAAACGACATTAAGTGACGATCGAAACTTAAATGTAGCATCTACTACAGAACTAGACATTAAGAGTGCCAAGGTCATCAAAATTCCAGTTTGAATTAAAGAAATAAAAAATCAAAGGAAGGTTACGATGTTACACTCATGAAATATTCATGTATATGTATCCAGAGGACGTAAATAGTCTCTATATGTGCATACAAATCCATGAGTTAAATACTCCAGATAAGTTTCTTTGCAAGAAAGAATCCAATTTGTTTATGAAATCTTCAATAATCTTTAGAACTCAATCTTAGGCAACCCTTACCTCCTAGAATTTGCATTGAAATTTATATACTCCATTCTGAAGCAGAGAACAGTAATAAACTCAACACTTACATTACAATGTTCTTCACGGCACTGATATAATCAGTTATGAAACTGAGATGAATAACGAAACGTTACTTACCTTTCAAAGATTTCCACGGAATTGGTATGATCTCTCTATTCTGAAAGAAAGAAGAGTAACGAAATTAACAATAATGGCGTACATAGTGGAAAAACTAAGAGTTTGCAGCAATTGAAATAATGAAAGAAAAAAGCACTAGTTTGTTTCGAAGGATAAATGTTTGAAATATTGATAAATCCAGAGCCAGCACTTACTGAATTGGCAGTTTTGAACATTTTACAAAATAATTCTTTATATATATATATATATATATATATATATATATATATATATATATATATATATATATATATATATATATATATATATATATTCAATTTTTCTTTGAACATGTCTACATTATGCGCACAGCCAAAATCAGTTGGAATGCTCAGGGAAGATGAAAACTCTTAGTTAGGCGTTTTGCTGTTGGAAGTTAACAGATAAAAATATTCCAGCGGGAATAAAGTATTATATAGACTTCATCTTTACTTTCAGACACATGTCGACTGAACACTTTGTACCTTTGCCTTCTTAATATTCTATGAGTCGTATAACAACAACCTATATGTCAACAATTTAATAAAATCTGCGACAGTGATAACTTCTTCGAGTTTGTGACTGGAAATACAACATAAGCAAAAAATGAAAGAAAAAGCCCAGCTTATACAATGGCAGGACTGATTCTGCTCCGATCGGGTAGGCATTAGATGATGCCGATGGATTGCAAACGGGATGGAGCGGGATATGAGATTGACTAGAATTACATGGAAATCAAATATGAATATGTTGAGTGATTCTTAGAATAAGACAATCAATTCTAATGAAGACAAAATGGAATTACTTCTTTTCATGTTAGCAAATGACTTCTCAAAGAGGGAATAACAAGATAAAAAATCAGAATATCGGGGCTGTGAAATCCATATTGTATGTGTTCAGATTTAGATGAGAAAAAATATTATAGTATTTTCCCATTGTTTATGTTAATTAGGAAATTAATTTAGATGTGTAAGATTATGAATCCTATAAAATCACTATAATAACTTTCTGACACATAACGTGTGTGTGTGTGTGTGTGTGTGTGTGTGTGTATGATGGAGAGAGTGATTCATAAGCTGACTAGACATTGCTGTTGCTGGTGATGTTATGTTTGTATTGTTAACGAATAGAACTGTTGGTTACATAAACAATTTTGAAAAAGTCAGTAACATAGTTTTAGACCAGGGTTAAGCACTGTAAATCATACACAACTATCATTCTGGGAGCTGTCCAGTACTTTTCAACACACGGACTGATACCTTCCAGTACTTTTCAACCGACGGATTGATACTGTCCAGTACTTTTCAACAGACGGATTGATTATTCTGATAACAGGGAATGAATTTACTGCTGTCTGAATAATAGGACTACTTAGTAATATTTGTCATGACATTCTTGACTTTATCCATAGATGACTCTGTACTTTGCCGATAACTACTTCCAGGGCCAGATTGCTAAATCTATTACAAAATTTGCTCCAGATTTATACATAATAATCGTAGGCAATATGACAGCTTTCTTTTGGAACAATCTGTTTAGCATGTGAAATAATGGAATTGTTCCTGAACTTTTGATATTGTTATCGTTTCTTAACTGACTCATCTCAGCTGTTAAATGATATAAGCAGCTATCTGTGTTTTTTTTTTAAATTTCAAAACGTTTGAACTGGTCTTGTGATTTAACTATTTTGGTTGGATCTGGTTATCGGACGTATATCTGTAATGGCATCAACGTTTAATATTAGTATTGAGATGATAATTTTCAAATTATTTGCATAAGTTTTTAATTTTCTTTCGCATATAGGTCCTGGGTTCGATTCCCGGCTGAGTCAAACAAAAGACATACAAATGGTGCAAATAGCTTCCGCGCTTAGTGTTCAACATTAATAGGTTAGCGTTAGACTGGTCGGCCTGGTCTCAGGATAATGTGATTGGGTGGAACATCATGCTACAGGTCTGCGGCATGATGCCCCATTGCTAGACATCACCATAAGCTGTCACACATCTCATATATCTTAGCAATATGACTGAAAATATTGTTAAAGCTACGTTAAAGATCCTAATCACACACACGCACACACACACACATACACACACACACGCACACACACACACGCACACACACTGCTGCAGGGAAATTCTCCGCTTTCAATTTGTATGTAGCAAACATGTAATAATCTATCTCCTCTTATTTGCTGATCAAATGATACATTTGCATTGATTGTATGCATCTCGTTGGTTATGGGGAACTTACATTGGCGATCTGACTGCAACTTTTGTATTAATGGATGTTTGTCTTGAATGGGATCTGCCGTTTCCTTTAAAGTTAATCTTTCATCCGATGGATAAACATGTGACTCTTTTAAGACATAAGATTATTTTGCTACATATCAGCTCTACCTTGACATGCTGTAACATACTGTTTGTGAATATTTTGTTAAATATATTTGTTACAGACTTTGTAAATATTACCAATGATGATATTTCATATGATTATCATTTGAATCTAAAATGTTAGCTTTTAGGTCTTTTTTGAGGAATTTTAAAACTTTCTGCTGATAGTTTAGATTTCTTTGAATAAGTATGGTTCAATATTTTATACAGATATCGTGTATTCATCGACTTCAGAGCTAAAATCTTTTTAAATATCATCATATCATGCCGTTGAATAAAACTTATTAAAAAACATGCTGTACTAGTATAGTAAACTGGAAAAGAAAACACGGGTGAAATATCTAACATTTAGCAGTAAACACAGGCTCTGCCACCAGGCTTTCGGAGAACAAAGGGCAATGTTGATGGGATATTTCCCTATCCTCGTTGTTGTAGAATGGTCGCGGTTTGTCGATTTCCATAAGATACGCTAGGTTGGATAAGCGTAGACAATGCATAAAATGCTTTTTGTCCTCATCCTTATCCTAGAAATAGAATTCTGCAAAACATTATCATAGCTACTGGACTTTTTGTGGCCTAAATTGTGTATACCTCCCCTAGTACACCATAAAGTCACGCATCAGCGGTGAATTCCTTGTTTCTCCAAAAGCCTAGCAGCCGAGCCAGTTTATCTCATTTCTCGACAATGCATCGCGTAAAATTTCGAAAGCGCATTCGGGACTATGCGAGGATTTCCAAAAACTCGTTTCGCCATAATTTCAGCAACCTCGTGTGTGCAGTCTCAACAACCTCTTGTTCCTATTTCGCGTTGACAGCTTTGGGAAGTTCCGGTGCGTTGTGTAATCCTGTTGAGCAGTTGCGGGGGGCCAACGTTGTTTCTTGGATTGTTTGTATAGCATCGTAAAGGTTCTATCTACATATCATTGTCGTCTCCCGGTAGTATGTCTATTTGGTAGATGGTGCAGCACCGGAGTCCAAACTCCAACATCTCTCATACCACGGTCCGCTCGCACTTGCTTTCGTCTTTGACAGTCGCTTTTGTAAGTTTTATGCGTATCCCAGACATAATGGTTGTTTTTGTCCGTGCGTGCCAGGCTATGTAGATTGTACCGTTGTTGCGGTCTGTAGCACTGTGCAATAGTCCAACACACCAGGTTTGTCCATTGTCGCATCGATGGTTGTACAACAAACAGTTTTTGTTCGGTGAATGAGACTAATCGCAATACTTCCTCCACAACTGTTTCTACACTGTATGCACGCGAACGAAAAGAATTTGATACGAGTACATCAGAGGGCTTGGTCGTCATACAATATAATGATATAATGATTATATGTTATGTGCATGGTGTACCTGACCAGTAATATTATTTTGTATGCAACATAGTACAAAGTTAAATATTTCTCTATCATTATTGATTAAGTTCTCAGATTTTTTTTCTATAATCTTGTTTGCCTAAAATTTACCAATCCTTCTTAACATTTGATGCAGAATTAATCTTATTGTTGTGTTCAGTTTTTTATTTGGGTGGATTTGTTAATTACAATTATTATTCACTGGAATTAAAAGCTGTTAAATAATATGCTTGGAGAAAGATATTAATTGGGAATTATAATGAATTCAAACAAGAATAATTTGGTCTATATTATTTTGATACATTAAAGACTGTTAAAGCATGGCCATACTCCAGACCTTTTGCAAGTTAGCACGTTGGAGACTACAGGCACATCAACACATTCAATATCAGAATACCACTGTAATTTAATTTAACATTTTATATTTGGATTTATGATAGAACTGTTAGGATTATTTGGGATGTAATTCACAATACTGTAAGTTCATTTTAAATGTTTACTTTGTGTCATAGAGAACCAAATTATTTGTTGGATTTTAAAAAACGTTTTGATTTTCTCTCTTTGCTGTTACTTAGTTTAATACATAGAATCATAACAATATAAACAGATGCACGAAATACTGAACAAGTTCAAGCGAAACCAAAAATACACGACAATATATATATATTGGTCTGTTTTTGAAGGTGTTTATGTAATTTGCCAAATCAGATACTATGAGTAATATCATGTGTTAGTGCGCTTTTTCAGATAATATGTTTTCATGTATGGTTTCAGTACAGGTAAAAATAAATATAAATATAAATGCCTGCGTGTTTCCAATCGTTTTACAACTATAAAAACTTCGAACTAATCAATCCTAAGTAATAGAAAGGATAAATACCAACAGGATGTTGGCGTAATTTCTTACCTGATTACTGATAGCATAGCTGCAATTTTCAGTTGTTCCCATACTTAATGCACTAACTGGATACCGTAAAAATAGAAGAAAAACTGAGACGAGGGAAAATAATACTGGTCTCCCAAATGACGTAGCCATCCGTTTGGTTTAAGATTCTCATAATAAATGTGGATTCGAATTTGGAAAGACAGGGGAAAATATTGTGAACCGAAATTTTCCTGTCCGAAATTAACGATTCCACCCCCTCTATTTGTTTAATTTCCTCAATGTCTGCATTGTGATGCCCTAGTGTTAGACATTACTATAAACTGCCTCACTGCAGATAAAGTAGCGATATGACTGAATAGTTGCTAAAGCTGTGTTAAAATCCAAGTCTCTCTCTCTTCTCTCTCTCTCTCTCTCTCTCTCTCTCTCTCTCTCTCTCTCTCACACACACACACTATTATATTGCTGATGAATTTAAGTGATCTAAAAAAAACTGAAATTTAGCGAAATAAGAATATTTGGAAGGTTTGATTTAATCAGGGCAATACTTGTGTATTTAGTCAAGGAAACACTTAAGTATTCCAAGAAACAGATACACTGGTAATATGCAAATATATCGAAATATGATCCGGATTTTAATAATTACAATAAACATTGAATATATTTAAGTATGACCTATGGCATAGTTCCCATTTCTAATGTTGGACCAGAGGCCTAAATATTCGGCAAGAATTTCTCAGAACTTTTTTTTTGAACAATTGTTGTACAAGGTAAACTTTTAAACTGTTTGGGAAATATGATGCATATTTTCCCCTAAAATAATTTATATATTTTGTCGGCTCACAATCACCTGGAAATGAAAATTTTAAAGCAAAGTAAACTTTACGTTTTCAATCAGTTTTAATAATTCACGTGATTCAATCTTTAACATTTAATTTTCTTTCAATTTTTCACTGAGAAACACGTTTAGCTCAAATCATGATTGTTCATTGTGCAAGATGCAATTTTTTTCAGTTTAAAACTAATGAACATTTCAATAGATAAAGTTCAAACCTTTCTACAGGTGTGTGCCAAATATATTGTGAAGAAACGTAGTTAGTATAGTGACCTTCCTCTGTCCATACTGTTTGTGATAGCATGCTATTAGCACTTGCCCAAAATCGCAACTGGAGTTCCGAAACAAGGAAATAAAATAAACTTTACAGGATACGCCGCCTAAGAACTCTAAAACCAACCGACTTTAACGTAGAAAACTCTTAATCGGTACCCTCCTTCTAAGTGATTTAAGCCCTGAAACTCCAAATGGATTTCATCCTACCTGTAGTTATAGAATAGAACAATACTATCGCATGTATCTTGATGAAAAATGTATTCAATTGGAATGGTTATCGTGCATTGGGAGGGATTTTATAATGATAAAGCAAATAGCACATGAGTCATTTGATTCATCAAGTGATATCAACTGACCTACACAGCTCATGGACAATATTGAAAGATGGGGTTAAGTTTTGTTTTAAAACATAATAATAATAATTTATGTCAAACGAAGCAAAAGCGAAACAGCGTCAGACAAAAAACTAAGCCTCCAGATGAAAGTTCCCTCTAAGTTGCGCGCGCGCTTGCGTGGCTGTGCAGCTGGTCATACATTCCCGCGCAACATTAGATTTTGCTCAAGTCACTGTAATGCTTGCACAATGCAGCGCATCTACCATTCGCTTCGAGGGAACGTTGCTCTAAACAGCAGCTGGTAAGTTACGTGCGTATCTGCACAATTTATACGCTCCGTAAATGCTCTCTTCTTTGAGAAAAAAATCCAGAAAAGTGTCCCAGAAGAAAAAAACTTCTACGTTCGGTGCTAAAATATCAACATTTTGACTTAAGATACATGTTGCTTCTAGTTTATATCTGTCCTTGAATCTGACACATTGAAGTTGTGTGAAATAAAGTTGTGTGAATTTTGTTAACACAAACGTCAGGCGTTTTGAAATAATGTCAAGTACATCATCAGCCTTACTGATTTCTTAATTAACTTTTTTACGCTCTGCATGTTAACAGATGTACAGATCAAGCGCTAACCCTACGAATGTTACGAAATGTCCAGACCAAGGGCTAATCCTACGCATGTTACGAAATGTCCAGACCAAGGGCTAATCCTATTCATGTTACGAAATATCCAGATCAAGTGCTAACCCCAAACATGTTACGAAATGTCCCCATCAAGGTCAAAAGATTAAGCATGTTACGAGATTTATACATCAAGGGCTAACTCAAGGTGCATTCAACGCATGTTACTAATGTCCGGATCAGGGGCTAACCCTACGCATGTTACGAAATGTCCCGATCAAGGGCTAGCCCTACGTTTTTCATAATTTGTTAGCTATAAATCTAACTGTAAAGTATTTATTATAAATCTACTTGTGTAGATTAAATAGAGACATAGACGCTCACTGTGATGAGAAAGTTTACTGTCCAAATATCTCCACTCCTCACTCCTCTACTTAAATACCTATTCATCCGTCTGTCGGTTTGTCCGTATGACCATCCATGTATCAGTATATCTCAAATCCTATGTGTTTTGTCTGAATTTATGTGTATATCGCTTAGGAAACGTTAAAGATTTTGAACTTTATTTACATTATCATACTCCTCCTAGTAGGTACATCGAGCTACCAATGTTTCCTATTCAAACCAAAAACGAATGACGCATATATACATTTTCCCAGTAAAAAATACGAAACTCGACAGTGAATACCACTTCCTTAAAGGTAAAGGTGAAGATAATTCTTTTTTTATTTAAAAAGCGTTCTGCACAGATGTGGTTGCATACTATATAATAACACGTGTTGGTTGAAGTATTTAGCACCAGCGAACTCAAGCGGCACACAAAAAGAATGAGAACAACTGGGCCATCATTTTAATTTTTCAGGGAAGGTGGGGGGCAAAACATAATGCGCTCGTTAATTTTCGTATATAGTCTACAACAATTGTACATCACATGCAAATGCACCCCCCTCCGCCCCCTTCTCCTCCCCGGCCCCCTTCTCAATGACGTCTCTGGAGAACAACACTTTACTAACTGTCCGTTATTTCTGCATTAGGTTTATCAATCTGTACAAGGTATACACATGCAAGTGAGAATTACATTGCAGTTCATAAATAACATTTATGTCTGATAGCTATCATGTTGTATGGGTAGCCTCTGTTTTTTTTTTTACAGCAATATTTACATTTGTGTTTCGTTATCTGCGTTAGCGTTTATTCAAGGATTGATAAGAGGTGCAGCATGAATGCAAACGATAGGGATTCTTGTGTTTAATTTGGAAATCAGTATATTCTAACCAAATTAACTTTTATTATAAGAGTCAGCTTGGTACTCGAACAATTCCTCATCTCACCCGGGGATGCATCCTCCATATAATTAAGTGCCAATCCAATCAGTCAAATAATTAATTAATTCGTTTAATAAATAAACACAATGGTTAATCTACTAAAATACGCCAATATTTGGATCTTGAATAATCAAAAAAAGAAATGTATAATAATGAAAATGTAAAATTAAGGAAAAGTGTGAAAGAAAGAAAAGAGGAAAGAAAGAATGAATAAATGTGTGGATGTGTTAACGTTGTGAAGAATGTATAAAACAAAGGAGAAAAAAAAAGAAGAAATAAGACGGCGAAAATATTACCAACATGGGTAACTTCGTACCATTCTGGAAAAGTATTTCTTACAACAGTACTTACTACCCGGAAATTAAGAAAACAGAAACTGTTTCATTTATCTCAAGTTGATAATATATGACAATGAAAACATGTGTAACTATCAATTTTGTAAAACTAGATGACGAGGAGGCAGTGTTATGCGGTGTGATGAGAGGAGATTGAGCGTTGACGCTAGGATGAAGTATATGAAACAACCTAATAAACATCACTTTCTTTTTCATGTGGTCCATTGCGCGTGCAATTTTTTTTTTTAAAAAAAGAACACGATTAAGTGCCTTTCCTAGAGGACGATCTTATATGAATCACAGTAGTAAATTGAAATATTTACTTTCATATTTATTTCTATGTTCATATAAGGAAATAAACTTTCTTCATAAAGAATAAAACGTGTGGAGTGTGCAACTACTGTATTTTTTAATAAAACGGTCGATATTACTAGTGAGGAAATTAAACAAATAGAGGAGGGAAAACCGTTAATTTTTGACAGGAAAATTTCGGTTCACAATATTTTCCTCTATCTTCCCAAATTCGAATCCACATTTGTTATTAGAATCTTGAAGCTAACGGATGGCTACGTCATTTGGGAGCCCAATATTATTTTCCCTCGTCTCGGTTTTTCTTCTATTTTTACGGTATCCAGTTATTGGATTAAGTATGGAAACAACCGAAAATTGCAGCTATGCTATCAGTAATCAGGTAAGAAATTACACCAACATCCTGATGGTATTTATCCTTTCTATTACTTAGGATTGATTTGTTCGAAGTTTTTATAGTTATGAAACGATTGGAAACACGCAGGCATTTATATTTATATTTATTTTTACCTGTACTGAAACCATACATGAAAACATATTATCTGAAAAAGCGCACTAACACATGAGTTTTCTCATAGTATCTGATTTGGCAAATTACATAAACACCTTCAAAAACAGACCAATATATATATATATATATATATATATATATATATATATATATATATATATATATATATATATATATATATATATATATATATATATATATATATATATATATATATATATATATTGTCGTGTATTTTTGGTTTCGCTTGAACTTGTTCAGTATTTCGTGCATCTGTTTATATTGTTATGATTCTATGTATTAAACTAAGTAACAGCAAAGAGAGAAAATCAAAACGTTTTTTTAAAATCCAACAAATAATTTGGTTCTCTATGACACAAAGTAAACATTTAAAATGAACTTACAGTATTGTGAATTACATCCCAAATAATCCTAACAGTTCTATCATAAATCCAAATATAAAATGTTAAATTAAATTACAGTGGTATTCTGATATTGAATGTGTTGATGTGCCTGTAGTCTCCAACGTGCTAACTTGCAAAAGGTCTGGAGTATGGCCATGCTTTAACAGTCTTTAATGTATCAAAATAATATAGACCAAATTATTCTTGTTTGAATTCATTATAATTCCCAATTAATATCTTTCTCCAAGCATATTATTTAACAGCTTTTAATTCCAGTGAATAATAATTGTAATTAACAAATCCACCCAAATAAAAAACTGAACACAACAATAAGATTAATTCTGCATCAAATGTTAAGAAGGATTGGTAATTTTTAGGCAAACAAGATTATAGAAAAAAAATCTGAGAACTTAATCAATAATGATAGAGAAATATTTAACTTTGTACTATGTTGCATACAAAATAATATTACTGGTCAGGTACACCATGCACATAACATATAATCATTATATCATTATATTGTATGACGACCAAGCCCTCTGATGTACTCGTATCAAATTCTTTTCGTTCGCGTGCATACAGTGTAGAAACAGTTGTGGAGGAAGTATTGTGATTAGTCTCATTCACCGAACAAAAACTGTTTGTTGTACAACCATCGATGCGACAATGGACAAACCTGGTGTGTTGGACTGTTGCACAGTGCTACAGACCGCAACAACGGTACAATCTACATAGCCTGGCACGCACGGACAAAAACAACCATTATGTCTGGGATACGCATACAACTTACAAAAGCGACTGTCAAAGACGAAAGCAAGTGCGAGCGGACCGTGGTATGAGAGATGTTGGAGTTTGGACTCCGGTGCTGCACCATCTACCAAATAGACATACTGCCGGGAGACAACAATGATATGTCGATGGAACCTTTACGATGCTATACAAACAAACCAAGAAACAACGTTGGCCGCGCAACAACTGCTCAACAGGATTACACAACGCACCGGAACTTCCCAAAGCTGTCAACGCGAAATAGGAGCAAGAGGATGTTGAGATTGCACACACGAGGTTGCTGAAATTACGGTGAAACGAGTTTTTGGAAATCCTCGCATAGTCCCAAATGCGCTTTCGAGATTTTGCGCGATGCATTGTCGAAAAATAAGACAAATTGGCTCGGCTGCTAGGCTTTTGGAGAAACAAGGAATTCACCGCTGCTGCGTGACTTTATGGTGTACTAGGGAAGGTATACACAATTTAGGCCACAAAAAGTCAGTAGCTATGCTAATGTTTTGCAGAATTCTATTTCTAGGATAAGGATGAGGACAAAAAGCATTTTCTGCATTGTTTACGCTTATCCAACTTAGCCTATCTTATGGAAATCGATAAACCGCGACACTTCTACAACAACGAGGGTAAATGAATCATCGCATCAGCAAATTAGAAGAAAAAGATTATTAAATGTTTGCTACACACAAATTGAAAACGGAGAATTTCCCTCCGGAGGAAGCTGTTTGTACCATTTGTATGTCTTTTGTTTGACTCAGCCGGGAATCGAACCCAGGACCTATATGCGAAAGAAAATTAAAAACTTATGCAAATGATTTGAAATTTATCATCTCAATACTAACATTAAACGTTGATGCCATTACCGATATACGTCCGATAACCAGATCCAACCAAAAAAGTTAAATCACAAGACCAGTTCAAACGTTTTGAAATTAAGAAAAACACAGATAAGCTGCTCATATTATTTAACAGCTGAGAAGAGTAAGTTTAGAAACGATACTAAAACAAATTCAAAAGTTCAGGAACAATTCCATTATTTCACATGCTAAACTGATTGTTCCAAAAGAAATATGTCATATTACCTGCGATTATTATGTATAAATCTGTAGCAAATTTTGTAATAGATTTAGCAATCTGGCCCTGGAAGTAGTTATCGGCAAAGTACAGAGTCATCTATGGATAAAGTCAAGAATGTCATGACAAATATTACTAAGTAGTCCTATTATTCAGATAGCAGTAATCTCATTCCCTGTTATCAGCGGCAGAATAATCAATCCGTCTGTTGAAAAGTACTGGACAGTATCAGTCCATCAGTTGAAAAGTACTGGACAGTATAAATCCGACTGTTGAAAAGTACTGGACAGTATCAATCCGTCAGTTGAAAAGTACTGGACAGTATCAATCCGTCTGTTGAAAAGTACTGGACAGTATCAGTCAGCAGCAGGGGGGGGGGCGAATCGGACATTTGTCTGAGACATCATTTGATCTAAATCTAACAAACATCTCGAGAGAATTAATTCGAATCCTTTTTTTTCAACCAAAAGAAAAAAAGATTACTTGCTCGAAACATAAGTTTTTCGCAAATCATACTCCAAGACCGTTTTCATCGTTTAGTCAAAATACGGTCTCGTCGTGATGTCATCGCCCCCCCCCCTGCTGCTATGGGTTAATAATTTATTTCAACAAAATATTCGATCGAGTCCGATACGATATCGTGTCCGAGGATCATGTAAATTTATTGTTATAAATCCATGTGGGGTTGACTGAGCGTTCCTAAAGAAATTTCTAAATTGATTGAAGTCCATATCGGAACACCATGTCTGCCAAATATTTCGTAACGTATGTGTATCAAAGCCATTAAACACAGCAAGAATATTACAGTTATCTCTGATCACTTTTGGAATCTGAGTGTAGCGTTGAGTGACATATATCACGTCGGTGTTTTTATGCCTGCCTCGGGAAAATATTCTAGCTGGGTTGTTTTGATTGTCTAACATCACATCGTCGTATAAGACTAAATTGTTAATGCCCCCATCAAGGTCATCCACGGATGGCGCCTCGTCAATATCAGTTATAAAATCAATGGCGTTCTCACCCTGATAAATCTTTCAAAGAAAAATTGGCTTCATGGTTGGTAAAATCAGCTATGAAAGGCAAATTGATGATGGGCGCTGATAATTAATAATATGGAATCTATTTATTATTCTCCGAGAGGATACTGGAGGGGTAACGCTGAAATCAATAATCTCGCCAACGCCGCAAAAGTGAAAAAGGCCACTGCGGCTAATTAGTTATCCAAACTGGCTATATGGCAAATTTATCTACCGCGTCCTAAACAAATCAATTTCTCGCATTTTGATGTTACCAGACCCAATGAAGTTCATCAAGCTGATTTATTGTTTTTACCACATGACAACGGTTACAAATACGCGCTAACCGTAGTTGACGTTGCGAGTCGATACAAACAAGCAGAACCGCTAAAAACAAAATCATCACCTGAAGTTGCTTCTGCATTTGAAAAGATTTATCGACGAGGCCAACTACGCTGGCCAAATCTGTTACAAGTTGATCCTGGCAAGGAATTTCAAGGCGCTGTTTTATCAGCGATGAAAGATCACGATGTCACCATCAGACGGGGGCATACTGCACTACATCGCGATCAGGCAATTGTAGAACGATTTAATCGGACTCTTGCTCAGCGGTTATTTGGATATCAATACGCAAAAGAATTCATCCAAGAAAAGCGATCCCGTGAATGGGTCAAAAGGTTACCAGAGGTAGTTGCAGCGCTAAATAACGAGATTACCAGAGCAATCAATATGAAACCTAACAACGCAATAAAAAAAAAAGTATATACCACAACCACAGCGGGATAGCGTTTCTCAGCCAATTCTCAGCAATGTCACCGTGAGATATTTATATGAACCAGGAGAACTCGAAGGTGGTAAAAAAAGGGCTACTGATCCTATTTGGAGTGTCACTACGCATAGCATATCTTCTATAACACGATCAACTGGTAGACCTCCAATCTATAAATTGGATTCAACTGCCCCTCAGCGGGGTTTTACACGCGAACAATTACAAGTGATTCCTGATGATACTCAATTGCCACCGCATGGTCTTAACTAGCGCCGTTGCGTCTGTTGCACTCAAGACAAGTCAACATCACATTGTTTCTGACATGACCGAGATTGTTATTTTTTCTGTCTACGGTAAATTGGCGAGGATCTTTATCCGAATACTGCCAACGCATTATACAATTGCAAATCGCGCAGTGATTATTCTGTTGTTGCTTTAGCGTAATTATTAATTTATTAATTCAGCATCAATATCAAATTCTCGTTTTTTTTTTTGTCTTGTTGTTTTTAACCGGAGAGTTTTTTATTAATGATGCTAACATCAATATCATCCATTGTGGTGTCATCATCGAAAACAATTCTTCGAAGTTGATTTATTCGCCGTACTCTAGACACTGCAAGATAGACTAAATTTGACCACTCAATGCGATTATCGACTATCCAAACAATTGTATCCGCGATGGTTAATCCCTGCGAGGAATGTATTGTTGTTACGTAACCCAGTGTCCATGGCGATTTATTAGCACGCAAAGCGTCTTCGACAATACTGATATCAACCAGCACAACATCATTTAATGCTAGTGTTTGTCTTTCGCGCTGTCCTGGAATTTCAACTTCAATATTCTGTCGCCGTGTGTCAGCGGGTCTATAACACAATGGAACTTTTATCAGGGGATATTTTTCTTAGTGAAGCTCAAACAACTTTTTCTGAAGTGTGTCTCTGACTATTTTTCTGCTAGCAACTACAAAATCGTTTGGTCTCCATGTGTTATAAAATTCCTCCATTGGAGTTTCAGAAATTATTTCCCTGATTATTTCACATTGGATTCTGTCGGGTTTCAGTCTAATTAATTTTTTAACCTCACTTAATTGTTCATCAAGTGCCCTATAATCGCTATCAATTTCTTCGTAATAGTCCACGAATTCTTTCAGCCACTTATGTGGACCTGCGCCGACAAATGGTGGTGGCTGTCCATGATCTCCGCACATTATCACCGCTGTATTCTTTTGCAGCAGCCAATCCAAGAACATCTTTAATATTTCTGTTGATACTGTGCATACTTCATCCCAAATTATAACATCGGGGATGAATTTATCTCCCATTCGTTGAGGTGTCCATTTGTCACCACTGTATCTGAAAAAACTATGATACGTACACGCGGAAACGTCTCGTTGTTTTATCTCTCTGGCTAATCTATGTGTTGGCGTCAGCACGATCATGTTTATGCGTCCTCGATATAACTCGATTGCACGCGTCGTTTTTCCTGACCCGCCACAGCCGTTTAAATAAACTGTTTTATATCTACAAATTGGATTTGATATCGGTGGTGCATTAGAAAGTTCTGATAAATTATCACTGCGTAAGTAATTACTTTTAATTTCAATATCTGCTGATTCAGAGTAATCACGCAGCATTTCTTTTTTAATTCTCCATGATCCCCAACTTTCATCCGAATTAGTGAATTCAGCAACTGCGCAACTGTACTTGCTGTTAATGTAAAATAAATCAACGGCAACTCTAACCGCAGTGTCAGGAAATCTATTTATCATTGAAAATAAATTAATACAAGCATAACCCAGCATCGACGACCTCAAATGTGTATACGGGGATCTGTAACCGTCGCTATAAGTAACAACCGTAGCCAATTTTGTTCCATCGGACAAAAAAGCATCTTTACGATCTACATATATGTTTTTAGATACTGCATCCGCGATTACAAAGTCATATTCGGTGTTATCCATAATCAGCCGTGAACAATATCGTCTATAGTCGCATTTTTTTCCTCCCTGAGTGAATTTTCCGATTATTCTTCTGTCGAGATCTTTTGCTTCGATGTTTCGTTGATTAAATATCCGTTTGGACCACCCAATGATATATTCTTCGCCGGCATCAATATGTTTTCTGAATTCGTCAATTATACTATCAAGACGTTCCGGTGTTGGTAACCAGACATTGATTTGTTTCCGATATGATATAATTGCTTCACTGACTGTCAGCGAAATTAACATTTTTGTATCAATCATGAATCGTAATTGCGCTATTGGCAGCCACTTCTTTTCAGACATGTGTCTACCAATCCTAATATAACAACAGCGATGAAGTCCTGCTGCAAATTCAAATGATACTACACGAGCGAATCCAATTAAATCAAAATCAGGCAGCGGCCCATTAATTGCAGCACGAGTCATTTCATGTACGGGGTGTCCAAATCGTTTAAAATACTCAGTACACTCTCCATAACCAAGAAAACTCGCTGGATAACAAGCAGCCATATCAATTGAAATGATATTATCATGGTCGTATTTGTTATTCCATAAACCGCCATGATTAAATTCTAAACAACTAGCCTCAATGTCTGGCAAGAATTCTACGCTATTTGGTTTCCATGCGTTTTTGATTCTCGCAAAATGAGCTGCAACCGAGGGGATTGTAAAATAGTTTGTCAATAATTGTTCGTCGTTGATGATTTCATCGGTGGCTTCGCCACACGCCGTTAAAAACCCACTAGCTGTTTTTTTCATTTTGTTGTGAAATGCTTCAGTGCAGTATAATTCACCGTTTGGTCTTACAAACTGATCAAACGTATCCGGGTCGTTTTCAGTGCTGCGAAGTAACCACACCGACACGGGGTCGTTTTTACTCAAATACGCAATAGCATCGAATAGTTTCTTTTCAGCGAGAAAACCGTCCCTGGAAAATTCTTCTCGTAAGAATTCGTTGGGTATATACTTTATTTTTCTGTTTCGTGGAAATATTGTGACCGCGGACGTCCATGCGTGTTCGTTATGATCAATAATTTTAATTGGGGCTCCCTTTAATTTATATTTTGATTCGTATAAAACTTCTCCGGTTATCGTTGTAACAGTTATTGTAAATCTCAGCGACGTTTCTAATTTTGCTATATCGCTAATAGTCGCTCCGCGGTCTTTCACCGTTAACTCCCATTGAGCTATTTTGCTACCCCTTAGATCGGTAAGTTTGTTCCCTCGGGATGCATTTGTAAAATGTTCTGTTATTCGTGCTGCTACACAATTGAGTGGCAAAGCCACTGACGACGAAGTCGCCGGCGACGACTGTTTCATTGGTTTAAGTTTTCTTATATCAGGTTTTTCATTTAACGGATATATCCCATACACAACTGCTGTTCAGGATATGCTCGTTCATGGTATGGTTTGTCAATTCCAGTTAACAAACCCGGCTTAGAATCACGGCTAACAACGACTGTTTTCTTGTCTTTGAGAATCGGTTCAAATTTGTCTCGTATAATCAACCGCCTGATTCTACACGGATAATGAATTTCACTCTAAAAAAATACTTTTTGTTGCCAAGTTGTGATAGCATCAACGCTGCGTTGCTGTCGTTCATGGTGACATCAACAACGCCATCAATTCGAAATGTTGACCAGCTATGAGATGAGCCGTCGTGTTTGAATTCATTAATACATTATTTATCAGGGCTCTATCAGTTATTGCCCGTTTTGGCACATCTTTGAGGGTTATATCGAGATTAAATTTAACGTTTTTGAAAGGCTTAATTGCTGATAATCTCTCGAACTCCTCCATGTTATAATTAAAACAAGTATTTAAGTAGAAAAATATAGTATAATGAATCACTGCAAGTGGCTAATGATTGGATCAACAACTCCATGTAACAAATCATGCAGAAGCGAATTCTGTGGGTATCATTTACAAAGCGTTCGCAACGGTTCCTTTGGCCCCCTTCCGTGCCTCCGATGTGGGGTGGGGGTAAAGGAAAAATCGCAGTTGTGTCTCAGTTGTGACTGCAAACATTACAGGGAACTAAAACGCTATTATGACAAACGAATAAAAAATGCAGTCATTGATCCTACTGATGACTCCGTCAGCGACAAAATCATAAAAACCTCTCAAGACTACATTGATAGACTTATAATTAAAGCATATATAAATTAGACAAATAGTATTATTATACAAATGAGCCAAGATTTCAGACCTCACCCAGTGCTTGTTAATTATGAAGCTTCCCGCGATGGTGTTGTCAGGCATCGCTGACTAAAAAAACCAGTTGGATGGGTAAATAATATGGGATACTTGATGTTTACAGCTGGGAGGAAGAAATATCTCTGTCATAGAGCCATCTATGAAGCATTTTACGGATTAATCGAAGACGGATTTGTGATTGATCACGTTGATGGATTTCCTCAAAATAACAAATTGGGTAACTTACGAGTTGTTACTCAAAGTGAGAATGCAAAATTAGGTGGAACCGGCAAACACGCAAAAAGGGCAAAGCATGTCAAGGCATTTGATACAGAAACCAACGAAGAAAAAATATTTCAATCAATAAATGAAACCAGTACATATTTTGATATTTGTAGGTCTTCAATACGATTTGTTGCAGAAAATATAACTAAATTAACTCTGTCGAATAAAAATGGTTATAAAATAAAATTCGTATACATCTGAAACGATTCAAGGGAGATAAATCCTTTATGGATAAATCCGCCGCCACTCATAACACTCTACTCACTAAGTTCCCTTGTATTATGACGTCAAAGGAATTTGTGTCGTCTGCTACACCTGTAGAGAGATAGGTATAATTGACTAGGCGCGCACACGTGACTGTAATGGAGTATAATACATAGTTTCGGTAGAGTTGTATTTATCAACTTTGAACATTTTTTTAAAACTTTGTATTGTCGCTTGGCTAAAACTGCATCATTTAAACAGTTGTATTTATTTAAACTCTTATAGACCATCTACATTCAGCTATTAATACACTTTTAGTACAGACGTTCTTTATAATCCAGCGCGCTACCTATGTTCGCTCAGCCGGAACGAGCATGAAACACTAGTGTTTTCCATTCATTGAAGTAGGTGGGCGTGGTTAAAATTCCTCTGTATACAGCTCTTGGTGATCTAATCGATAATGCATTTTGTCTAGAGGATTAGAACAGGGAGAATACACGCTGTTATCTAACAACTGTATTATTTTGTTTAGTGTTTTATTTAAATATTTTGTCTCATTTAAATGTTGTTAAACAGCATTAATAAGTAATTCAAGGAAATAAAATAACACACCCGTGAATCAACGCCGCTGTATTAGTCACCTTATATATGGTATGACTCGTAATAAGCTTGGGGCTTTCGAAAGCCAAATCCGACCAATCAAAACTAACCAACGCCATTAACACGGGCGTGTGGTTGTCTTTTGTCAATCATGCAACCGGGTTAATTTAGTTTGGTTGCTTTTGATTGGTTGGATTGGCCGTAGAAAATCTGCCCCGTCGTTTCATGTTTGTGCCGTCCCACATCATTACATCACAAATTCCATCATCGTTTCATTGTATATACCATCCTTAATTAAGTATATATGGAATTGTGCCGTCCCACATCAATCGTTTCATTGAATAATACCATCCTTAATTAACATAATTAAGTATATGTAGTGCCGTCCTCCAAGCATATCTTCTGGGCGGTCTAAGATGGCGTTCGCCACGTTAGACCTCCCGCCGGAGATGTATGTTTCGGGTTACTTTGGGCTTACTTGGATGTGAAGGCAACCAAGGAGTTCCAAAGATGTGTTGTCGTATATGTAACCTCTCGGTCTCTCTGACGTCATAGGGCGCCAGCGGGATTGCCAAATGGGGTTTTCATGTATGTGCTGTCCTTAATTAACTTAATTAAGTACATGTAGCGATGTCCCCCAAGCATATCTTCTGGGCGGTCTAAGATGGCGTTTGCCACGTTAGGCCTCCCGCCGGATATGTATGTTTCGGGTTACTTTGGGCTTACTTGGATGTGAAGGCAACCAAGGAGTTCCAAAGATGCGTGTTGTGCTGTCCTTAATTAAGTTAATAAAGTAACCTCTGGGTCTCTCTGATGTCATAGGGCGCCAGCGAGATTGCCAAATGAGTGTTATTTTTTTAATAATTAGAGGTAAAATGTATTATATAAATAATGGATATCAAAGATGTAAATTCTATAATTGCTGAAATTTCAATTTTAAAGAAACGAGGGATAGTATTATCTGAAGATCTCGACTGCGACAGGATTGCCTCGGAATACGAAGACATTGAGTATCAGTCTAGTAAGGGTCGTTATGTTTTACCTAAAATGTACAGGCTCGTGAAAGGAATTCAAAAGTCCATCAATGCTTGTTTGTACGGTAACGACATTAATGTATTTATAACGCTATTTAGCACCGTTGAAGCAATACGTCAAAAGCTCGGCCAAGAGTATCAAAAACGAGCTGAAATTAGTTCTAAGGTTCGTGATCTTAGAAAAATATTAAACGAGGAAAAACCAGTATCCTAACCACGTGAGAGTTACTATAAAAAAAAGGCTTTCAGTAAATTTTCAGTAAAAATTTTTTTTTTTTTTTAGCGCTTTTTGTACACTCACATAGGATTTTCTCCTGAAAGGATACTCATCAGTTTGGGCTTGCTCATGCAGTTATGTGCGTACTGGATGATCTGGTTGTGGTAGCAAGTAATCACCGCGACGCCTCCATTTTCACGTAGTTGTTGTTGTTGCCGCGTCGTTAACAAAAATCGTTCATCGCAATGAAGCAGCTGATATCTATAGACGATTATTTGCCGGCGGTATCATGGACATTGATGTATATCGAGAACTCATTGCTGAATTAGTTGAAAATTACAGAGATGCCCATGGTTATTACAGCGATTGATCACAAATTGAAAAACTACTAGTTTTATAACAAGATGATCATACACTACAACCATGATAAACCCGTAAGCGTCTACGTGGTGAACTCACGATTGCCTGTTTATAGAGCATATTACGGAGATGGTTTCGGCAATACCATTGCGGGGTTATTTACAAGAATGGCTCTCAAGGTGGCGCCGTTAGCTAAACAATTATCAATGAAAGCCATTAATATTATTCGTGATAAGGGAATCAGCGCTGTTGGAAATCTTGCTGGAAAGGCATTTTCTGCCGCGAAAGATAAAATAGCATCATTGGTGCGACGACGAAAAAAGCAACCAGTTGTACTGCCATCTACAACAGTGATGCCTGCAAGTGTCAGCAAAGCAATAAATAGCGCAGTGGAAGAAAAATTAGCGTCGTTGGCTGCTTCGGTGACTCCGTCATCCGTGGATGCGCCGCTGGCGAACAGTAACCAAGATGATATCGCAAACATGATAGCAGGAAGTGGTTTGAAACGAAAGCAAAAACGACGATGATTACAAAGAATTTCACAATTGAAAATACTAGTATGTTAATATAATGTTTAAACGAACAGCTAGCTGATCCCGCGTTAGATATGGAAGCCCCAGTACCCAAGGACAATTCCGTCCGCGATTATCAATTTTATTCCTATCATGCAATACAAGCAGATATTCGATCGCGAATTGAACTTCAAGTCCATGATACCAGCAAATACTTGTTGCCGTGTGAAGCGTTTATCGAAGTAGAAGGAGAACTTGTACAACTTACTGATACTCCTACTGTACCCGCACCGTATCCAGATGGTGCCAAAGTCGGCTTAGTCAATAATGGTATCATGGCGCTATTTGAATCCGCGAGATATCTCATTGACGGAAAAAAGATTGAGTCTATAGAACGTGATGTTGATGTGGCTACAACAATAATTGGGTTAGCAAGATATTCTGACGATTATACAAGATCAGCAGGTCCGTCTATGATGTTTGCAAAAGATAATAAAAACACTGCTGGACACACTCAATTTATTGTACGACGACCAAATGATCGTGCTGGTCCTCCCGCCCCAGCAGCTATCGAGGATATGATTATAAATACTGATCCCCAGTACAATCTAGGAGCTGCAACACGAATAGCAATGTTGGCAGGACAACGTAGATCGTTTTCATGTGCGATTCCGTTGCATCATATATTTGGATTCTGTAGAAATGTACGAAAAGTTATTTATGGAGCGAAGCATACAGTAGTACTCGTGCGAAGGGGTAGTGACGATGATGCAATCTGGAGAATTCCAGCGGATCCTGCAAATCCAGATGCTGACGCTGGTAAAGTCATTTTAACTAAATTGGTCTTGTGGATGCCAGTAATGACCCCATCAATTACCACGGAAGAGCGGCTACTTTCATTTATGGACACAGGTGGCAAATCATTGTAAATTGGCTAACAACAACAACGGATGTTAAGCAATCAAATATCAATGGTACATTTACATGGAACTTGGCATCACAACAAGGCGTTTCAGCTCCACGTCATATATTTATCGCGTTGCAGGATATGACAAGAGTGGAATCACAATGCACAGTCATATGATATTTGATCAATTAGGAGTTACTGAGGTCTCGTTGAGAATAAATGGCCAGCAGGAACCATCCGAAGACATACAACTTAATTTCGGTCAAAACCATATTGCGCGCGTGTACCATCGTATGCTGTCATATATGGGCCGTGATCAAAATGTTGATACTGGTTTGCAAATATCGCAATATGATCTCAAGAACTTGTATCCGATCTACTACTTTTCGCTGGAACATCTTGATTTAAGAAGGCAATCCGTCGTTGATATACACTTCAGAGCCAATGTCCTTCGTGGCGCTATTGCTAATTATAGAGCGGTTGCTGTCATTCTCAGCGACAAATCAATGCTACTTGAAGGTGTTGGTGGACGAATGAGACTTATTGATGCACCAGTGGAAAATATGTAAACGATTCACAATTAGATCAATTGAAAGCATAAATGTGTTTTACAATAAAATGACATATAGTGTTGTTAATGTCAAGCTGACTGATGATCAGGTCAAGAAATTGCGATCAAAATCCACCGCGATAACTAAAACTAAAAAATTATCATCGTGTTCTCAGAAAAAACTCAGTGATTATACAGCTCGGTACCGGGTGGTATTTGACGCGTACTCGAAATTATCCGAGTTGATCTCGCTGTCGATAGATAATTCGTTCATATCCGATGTTGAATTTTCCACGATGACCCAGTTGTATAACTCCACGATTTTGAAATTGGAAATTGAAGACAGCGTTAACAATAATGTCACTCGAACTGCTTCAACGAATCGCGGAGAATACCACTCCGATACGAACAAGCATGATATCAATAACATCAACAAACCCACAATTTAGTGTAAACTTTCCTTCACCGATTCCAGTGCGCGAGATCGCGCTGGCAAAATTACGAGTATATCATAGCTGGCCTAATATCAGATCGGTTGCATTTGGCGGTAAGCAACCCAATAACGCACTGGTGTTCTCGTATAAGAATAAACCCGATGGTACTCCAGCGTGGGAAACTGTTTCATTACCAACTGGGTCGTACCAAATTGAGCAAATCGATGCTGAAATTTAGCGTAGAATAAAATCAATCACTGGAAAAGAATCAAAAATAGCTATTAAAGTTCATGAACCGACGCTCTCGTCGTCGATCGAAATAAGCACAGAGGGATACGCTGTAGATATCTATAACAGCTCGTTAAGAACAGTGTTAGGATGGCCTGAAAAACCACCCGGAGCCACCGCCGACTTAACCACAGACGTACAATCATATCATGAAATCAATCCCATATATCGAGATAATTTATCTGATATAAGAAAAGTAAAAATCGCCGATAGATTTATATTTACCAACAAAAACACGTTGCAATGGGATTTTATCATTAAAAGAACAACCGACTCATCTGTTACTATTTCATTTACGCTAACTGACATCACTGGTTATTTTAATGAAAATAATCAATTACATGAAACACAACTAGAACAACTACAGCAAACAAAATCGCGAAAACACGTTGAAATATTAATTCAGCTTGTATCTGACATGGAATATATCAATGAACGAATAATTCAAACAATAATTAATGACAACAGCGACAGTAAACAACAATTCCTAACCGGTTACAATATCACAGAAGCCGATCTGCGTAATTTCAAGTTTCCCGGATACAACGCGGAGGAACTAAAACAATCTGTTAGGAATGTTATTAAGGTATTACAAGTACAAGATTCAACTATCCTCAAGTATAATAATGACCCAGATGGCGGTGGTAGGCATATTGCACCGCACAATGTAAATATTTCAGCGGTGATTGCGCTCAATTTAACATGTGATGCTATCGAAGGAAGCTATCAAATAAATCTCGAGCAATCAAATCAGGCTCAGCAGGGATATATTCTTTATTCGTTTGCACCAACAGTTCCTCCGGGATTCCTAATTATTGAAAACCCAATTAATCCTGTCTACATGCGATGCCATAATAATTCGCTAACGAGAATTAATTTCCGACTCACCGACCAGTCAAATAATTTGATTGATCTACAAGACGAGGTGTTAGCGATTAGTTTGTTTGTAAAGTCCTAAAGACTCGATCGAATATTTTGTTGAAATAAATTATTAACCCATAGCAGCGGGGGGGGGGGGGGGGGGGGGCGATGACATCACGACGAGACCGTATTTTGACTAAACGATGAAAACGGTCTTGGAGTATGATTTGCGAAAAAGTTGTTTCGAGCAAGTAATCTTTTTTTTTTCTTGCTGAAAAAGAAGGATTCGAATTAATTCTCTCGAGATGTTTGTTAGATTTAGAGCAAATGATGTCTCAGACAAATGTCCGATTCGCCCCCCCCCCCCTGCTGCTCAAACGTTTTGTTGAAAAGTACTGGACAGCATCAATCCGTCTGTTGAAAAGTACTGGACAGTATCAATCCTTCTGTTGAAAAGTACTGGACAGTATGTTTCATTCTGTAGTGAGCTTACCATTTTGCTCATTCAAGCAAGAGTTGTCATAAACTTTCTATTTTTTTGATAAAACATGTAAGATAAAGTTTCATAATTATTTTAAGATCTAAATTATCGCATAATATGCAACTATCTTCATGATTATAAATATTTGCTTTTCTTTCATTGATTATCAATGTATTTAGACATTCTCGTCTACATAGTTCTTACCCACATCTGCTTTTCTTCGCTTGTTTATCTTTTGACAAATCACATTAAAATTGTGTATCAGCTCCCGGAATGATAGTTGTGTATGATTTACAGTGCTTAACCCTGGTCTAAAACTATGTTACTGACTTTTTCAAAATTGTTTATGTAAGCAACAGTTCTATTCGTTAACAATACAAACATAACATCACCAGCAACAGCAATGTCTAGTCAGCTTATGAATCACTCTCTCCATCACACAAACACACACACACACACACACACACACACGTTATGTATCGGAAAGTTATTATAATGATTTTATAGAATTCATAATCTTACACATCTAAATTAATTTCCTAATTAACATAAACAGTGGGAAAATACTGTCATATTTTTTCTCATCTAAATCTGAACACATACAATATGGATTTCACAGCCCCGATATTCTGATTTTTATCTTGTTATTCCCTCTTTGAGAAGTCATTTGCTATCATGAAAAGAAGTTATTCCACTTTGTCTTCATTAGAATTGATCGTCTTATTCTAAGAATCCCTCAACATATTCATATTTGATTTCCATGTAATTCTAGTCAATCTCATAACCCGCTCCATCCCGTTTGCAATCCTTGGGCATCATCTAATTCCTACCCGATCGGAGCAGAATCAGTCCTGCTATTGTATAAGCTGGGCTTTTTCTTTCATTTTTTGCTTATGTTGTATTTCCAGTCACAAACTCGAAGAAAGTTAACACTGTCGCAGATTTTATAAAATTGTTGGTATATAGGTTGTTGTTATACGACTCACTGAATATTAAGAAGGCAAAGGTACAAAGTGTTCAGTCGACATGTGTCTGAAAGTAAAGATGAAGTCTATATAATACATTATTCCCGCTGGAATATTTTTATCTGTTAACTTCCAACAGCAAAACGCCTAACTAAGAATTTTCATCTTTCCTACCCACTCCAACTGATTTTGGCTATGTGTATAAAGTAGTTATGTTCGAAGTAAATTCGAAAGAATCAAGTGCACGTAATGGTCTCGTTGCATATCTGTCTGTCTGTCTGTCTCTCTGTATATATATATATATATATATATATATATATATATATATATATATATGTATATATATATATATATATATATATATATATATATATATATATATATATATATATATATCCCATTCCAACTGATTTTGGATGTGTGCTTAACGTAGTCATGTTCGAAGAAAAATTGAAACAATCAAGTGCTCTCTCTCTCTCTCTCTCTCTCTCTCTCTCTCTCTCTCTCTCTCTCTCTCTCTATATATATATATATATATATATATATATATATATATATAAAGAATTATTTTGTAAAATGTTCAAAACTGCCAATTCAGTAAGTGCTGGCTCTGGATTTATCAATATTTCAAACATTTATCCTTTGAAACATACTAGTGCTTTTTTCTTTCATTATTTCAATTGCTGCAAACTCTTAGTTGTTAATTTCGTTACTCTTCTTTCTTTCAGAATAGAGAGATCATACCAATTCCGTGGAAACCTTTGAAAGGTAAGTAACGTTTCGTTATTCATCTCAGCTTCATAACTAATTATATCAGTACTTTGGAGAACATTGGAATGTAAGTGTTGAGTTTATTACCGTTATCTGCTTCAGAATGGAGCATATAAATTGCAGTGCAAATTCTAGGAGGTAAGGTTTCTCTTATATTGAGTTCTAAAGATTATTGAAGATTTCCTAAACAAATTAGTTACGTTGTTTGCAAAGAAACTTATCTGGAGTATTTAAGTTATGGATTTGTATACACAGATAGAGACAATTTACGTCCTCTGGATAAATATACTTGAATATTTCATGAGTGAAGTAGAAACATTATATTGTCATGAGTGGCAATAGACTTTAGAGCGTAACATCATAACCTTCCTTGCACATATTTTAGTTCTTTGATTTTTATTTCTTAAATTCAAACTGGAATTTTGGTGACCTTGGCACTCTTAAAGTCGAGTTTAGTAGTAGAAGCTACATTTAAGTTTCGATTGTCACTTAATGTCGTTTTCAATTAACACTAATCAATATCCGATCTGCCGATCGTTTTCAAAGACAAGGCGAATTAAAACTGAAAATTACACAAAAATCGTATTGCTATATTTAATCACAATTTCTTTTCGAAAATTATGTATACTGTTTGTCGTACAGTATTACAGTTATACAATACTGTATGGGTAACTCTACCCACAGGAGTTAAGTTTAATCGCTGACAGTTTTCATGATTCATGTAGAAAACTAATTCTAAAATAGCAGATACTTAAATTCAATTATTTGCTGTTTGTATTTGGTTTTTCAGCATTTCTTGTTGGCAGTTCATTGACTGCATAAATGTACATAAGACAGTCCACAGTTGAAACATCCTGTTGTAGAGGGAAAAAGAGTTTGTTTGTTTACTTAATTCGGTATTTTAACCTAGCTTTAACAATTTGTCAGTCATATCGCTACGATGTCTGCAGTGAGGCAGTTTATAGTGATGTCTAGCACTGGGGCATCATGCCGTAGACATATAACATGATATCCCACCCAGTACATTATCCTGACACCAGGGCGACCAATCCTAACAATAACCTCTTAATGCTGAGCGCCAAGCGAGGCAGTTGTTTGTACCATTTTACCATTTTTGTAAATCTTTGGTATGACTTAGTTGGAGATCGAACCCACGACCTCCCGCTCTAACTACTAGTCAACCGGACCGGTTCGAGGGAAAAAGAGGATGGGATGGATATATGCACATATTTTCATATCTTTGGTATATATGCACAGTGTGTATTTTCTGAGATAGAGACAAAATATTATCTAGATAAGCCCGTTTTTCTGATCTCTGATACATGCGCAATACACTAGCCTTGAGATCACATATCAAAATGAAGTTAGACACGTATAAATAAAACCTTTCCATATGAAGAATAAAATTTAATTATCTTTGATGCCATGAAAAATATTCATAACATCTTAAATATAGCAGATTAGACAGCTTTCATGGAAACCGACCATATTTATGAGTTGTAGAAAGTTTAATGTTAGTCTGTCTTCTATTTTGTTTTAGTAACAATGAAACATGAGACGAGAAAGAGTAGAAGCAAAACGTTGTTGGACGCACCTAGAGAGTTCCTGATAATGAAGGATGCAAAGAATTTATTGTTAACCTGGTTGCATCCAAAAAGTAAGGATATTTTAATAGAATATCTAAGAGATGTGAAGTTATGAGAAAAGTATGGAGACAAAATGCGGAATATAAATAAAGTCAAAGAAAAACATATTTCCCATGGTAGTAAATACTTTTCTCGACGCTTCGTAAATGCCTTTAATATGCATGTGCGCATCATTTAACTTCTTCTTCGTCGTTAAAGTTAAAAACTTGAACGTCTATCCATGTGTGGGTCTATAATATGTTATATCTTCAAAAGTTTTGATCTTATCCCTGAAGGCAGGGCCACGGGTGAGTGAAACTCATGGGGTCATATATTTGAAAATATTAAGATACCATCATATTATCAAGTATACATTAGTAGGGTATGAAAAGTTTAATTTCATATATACGAACAATTTACAACCCAGGAAAGCATGTTTAAGCTGCATACGCTGTTGGAGAATTTTCCCATCTTCCAAACTTAGACTCCGGGACATATCCTTTACACTTGAAACATATATATGGCAATTGGAAATAACCAGAAGCATAATGCCAATAATCACAGTAACACTAGTAAGTTTATTCTTATACCCAGTCAAGCATTTATTAACTGTACAGATATATTTAACATTTAGTTAGAAATATGACCGTCTAATAAAACTGTATGCGAACCTATCACAATACTAAATACAGAGAAAAGAAAAGTGACAAAAAGATGTACATAAGTCGATGACGGTAATGGCTGCGAAGTTCCCGGGTAATTCGCAAACGTTGTGTTCTTATTTACATACCTGATAATAAATTGTTTATGAATTTAACACCAAGCTACAAACCCGTTAACATTCACTGTTTAAAATATGGAGATGTCAATATTATTACAATATTTTCCAGAGCATACATGATTGACCAAATTCTTCTACATGGAAGTCCGTATTAGGATTTCGGCAACAACGCATGCTAATGAATATTTCCTTCTAAACGTAACAGGAATATATATGAAGGTAGGTTAACGTGTATGTGTGTGTGTGTGTTTGTGTGCGTGTGTGTGCGTGCGTGCGTGCGTGCGCATGTGTGTGTATGTATGTATGTCTTCATTAGTCACATATTTTCTCGATAGTTATTTTCTCACAGTTTCGTTTACCTGTACTTCATTCATCGTGCGGACTTGATTCTTTTGCCTAGTCAGGTAAGCATTTCACCAGCTTTTTTTTGTGTTAAATGTTAAATTTTTGTAGACGTTGTATCTGTGTTGTGGAACGTTGCTTATGAAGATAATACTTTTCTAGTAATGTAAGGATGCTGTTTTATCCAATGCCCTCTTAACGACTATATATTTATATTTAAAAGCTATCACAATATGAAAACGAATATTGTCTTTTGTATTAATTCAGGACAAATCTTTCAACTTTCGATGTATGATCTTACCAGAGAAATTTAAAATCGTTGAAGCAAAAATTTGGTCACTACCGGAACCGGCAGACGAATCGGAGTCTATCTTCCAACTAAGCGAACATGCAATAAATACTCCAGTTGAGAGCTTATTACTCGATGAAGGTAACTGTCTGTGTCATCTCATGCCTCAATATATATATATATATAAGACATAACTAATAAACTTTTGCATACATGGCGGCTGAATATTTGTTATATGTGAACACTTTTACTTTGGATTGAAAGACATTATTTCGAACAGTTGATCTTTTTTTTAATTTGACAAGCTCGCGTGATTTCTTGATCAGATTGTGGTAATCGACGTCTCGTTCTAATGTATCATCGCTGATCACTTCAAAGTCCGTACCTGGTTCAAAATTGTCCATTTCATCAATATCGTCACTATCCAGGTTTAAATTGTCTATCTCAGTACTCTTATTATACAATGTGTCACATACTCCAAGGTGCAGACCATAGTTCAAGCAGGACTGTCTGATGACATCGATGTGGCTAGTGCATTTTTTATTTACTGCAGCGCCGTCCTGAGTAGATCCCACCAAATCCCTCCCCATTGTTATTCCAAAAACGCTCAAATGCTGTTTCAGTGATTCGACCATATCGAGAGCAGTGCACGAACCAAATATGCGAACAACACCTATCTTGATTGTTGTTTTATCGCCGCTATCATGAATGTTGACTCCGAAGAAATGATTTCCTCTCGCGGTTGTGTATTCATCCACAGTCATGCTAAACGTTACTCCTCTCTCGAGTTTTTCCTTGATGTCGGCAATCGTTTTGTTTCTCTTTTCTTCCTTATATCATGTACCAGCTTCATCACATCGCTTTCGTTAGGTGGAGGTTTGAATCCTTCCAGTGAGATTGATTGCTGTATATACTTGTTTCTAGTGATAGCTCTAAGCGATATTCCATCAGTAGCCAGATCGGTGACAATCTCCTTCAGACTCTTTCGCCCCAGGTAATCGGCGATCATATTTGTTCTCTTATTGTTCATGGGCTCTTCCTTGGATGAACACCCTCCAACAGGTTTATCAAAATCAATTCCTTGTATTTTCAGATGATTCTTCAACGTTGTCATGGAGTTTCCAGACTATTTAATGATTTTATTGCATCGTCCACATTGACCTTCTAGCTCTTTGGTAATTGGATTCTTTCGTTTTGCGGCGTATTCCCAAACTGAAGACACAGCTGAAAAAACATTAATATTTGTTGATGCCACAAGATAATTTTATAATACCTTACCTAATTAAGAACATTTGCTCTTTTTTTTAGTTTTTGGCCAATTTGAAAAAATCATCATAACAAATCACTAACACATTCAAAAGAAATTTTAAAAATTTGTTTTCCGTTACATATTTCATATCCATAATGAACGTTGGAGCATCAGTTGTAGTATCTTTTTGTTTAAAAATTTTCCGTTTGAAACAGAAAAACAGCTAGAAAAAAATAACAGCTGTTTACTGTTTTTTTTTATTTTGGGCGAAAAACAGCTGTTTTACTGTTACTGTTAAACAGTGTCCAGAGACCCTACGTATTACTTTCTGTGAATCGGATTACGACCAAATAAGCTCACAAAATCATTGCCCCCGCTTCTTGGAACCATTTATTTATTATTACTATCAACATTATATCAGATCTTTTTTTTTAAAATATTTGTGGCACTATGAACATTGGAAGAGACAACGTTCTGGTATATTGAATATTGCCATTTAACCCAAAGAAATACGTCTTTGAGTTATATAAAGTCCTTAACATAATGTAACAAATACGTATTTGAGTTATATAAAGTCCTTAACATTATGTAACAAATACGTCTTTGAATTATGTAAAGTCCTTAACATTATGTAACAAATACGTCTTTGAGTTATATAAAGTCCTTAACATTATGTAATAAATACGTCTTTGAGTTATATAAAGTCCTTAACATTATGTAACAAATACGTCTTTGAGTTATATAAAGTCTTTAACATTATGTAACAAATACGTCTTTGAATTATGTAAAGTCCTTAACATTATGTAACAAATACGTCTTTGAGTTATATAAAGTCCTTAACATTATGTAATAAATACGTCTTTGAGTTATATAAAGTCCTTAACATTATGTAACAAATACGTATTTGAGTTATGTAAAGTCCTTAACATTATGTAACAAATACGTCTTTGAATTATGTAAAGTCCTTAACATTATGTAACAAATACGTCTTTGAGTTATATAAAGTCCTTAACATTATGTAATAAATACGTCTTTGAGTTATATAAAGTCCTTAACATTATGTAACAAATACGTCTTTGAGTTATATAAAGTCTTTAACATTATGTAACAAATACGTCTTTGAGTTATATAAAGTCCTTAACATTATGTAATAAATACGTCTTTGAGTTATATAAAGTCTTTAACATTATGTAACAAATACGTCTTTGAGTTATGTAAAATCCTTAACATTATGTAACAAATACGTCTTTGAGTTATGTAAAGTCCTTAACATTATGTAACAAATACGTCTTTGAATTATGTAAAGTCCTTAACATTATGTAACAAATACGTCTTTGAGTTATATAAAGTCCTTAACATAATGTAACAAATACGTATTTGAGTTATATAAAGTCCTTAACATTATGTAACAAATAGATTCTTAAACTCGTGTTCATCTGACACAAATGTATAAAACTCGTTCAGTAATACCTGCAATGTTTTACTCTCTGCGCTACGATCTATTTATTCAAGTCATTTTTTAAATTCCATATCTAAGAAACACCCATGTAAGATATATTGAATTGCTCCAGTGTTTACAGTGTAGACGATCATATCGTATCCAAGTCTCTGTAATTTAGTCACCCAATCCAACCTGCTCTTAAAAACGTGAACCATGAAAAGCCATGATAGTGAGACATCTGAGCTGCATGTGGTCAGTTGTTGATTAAAAAAAAAATTTGCGGTATTAACCCGTTCGAAAAAAATCTTACGTGGACAACGACTATTCTCTTAAAGTCTTGGCGAATGAAATAGAGTCAATGTCCTCAAGCAAACCTCAAGGAGATGATGCTTGTTTACCTCGGTCGAAAGACCCTTGCGTGTTGAGAGAGAGAGAGAGAGAGAGAGAGAGAGAGACAGAGACAGAGAGACTGGATGTGACATGTGACTTAGGCATGTGGCATAATAACTACTAAGGCATTATATCAAGGTATATTGTCTTTTTTAATGTAATATGCAAACTTTATATTTTTGGTATAAAGCATTGAGATGTGACAATGTGTGTGTGTGTGTGTGTGTGTGTGTGTGTGTGTGTGTTTTTCCTAGTACCGTTTCAGGATCTGAAATAAGTGGAGGAATCTTTTCGGTTACAACATATCTGCTTCTGTTTCTGAAAGTGTTGTTAATTTTACCTGGAATGAAGTTCGTATAGAAGTCTTTGCTTGAGTCTGAGACCGAGTCTCAAACCGTAGCCAATCAAGAGTGACCATTCAAAGGAAACTATTTTGTACATGGTTAAACAAATGCACAGACTTAAGCCTTACATGTGTATGAGATCCAGAATTTGTTTTAAAACGGCACTGGGCCACATAATTTAATAATTTTGGTCTTCCAACGGATGGATTTGAAAGGAGGGAAGGGCCGGGAATTTTCGGAATAACAAATCAGGATCTTAAATACTTTCCAACAAATGTTCCTGCTCTTATTCATAGCAAAAAGTCAAACGAATGCATATCAAACATATCCTATTATATTCTTTATATTAGTTGTCCCAAAAAAATGTTTTCAGATAAACGGAAAAAGAAAATGAGTGCAGCTGGAAAGAAACTCCTAGTCCGAATCACCTGCAATCAGTAAAGTGTAGGTTTTGATACTGTTCCTCACTTTCCTTACATTGTAAGCATGCACAAAGTTGAGATGATTCATTTGGGGGTTTTATTTTGTAGATATAAATCGTCTCGTAGCTGTCGCTTGCTGGTAAGCAAGAGCACACTTTGCTTAGCCGCTTACATGTGCCACAATAATCTCGTCGCCATTTCGTTGACATTGTGATAATCGAATCACAATCAGCAGACATTGAAACGCAGCATCTTGTTTTCATGCCGCATTGCATGCCCCACGTTTTCGTTGAAACTGTTCCCTTTTGCCTACGCTCTCGTTTGTCATATTTCAACATATGTTCACCATTTTTCTTTGGGAGATCCAAATAATCAGCTTGACGTTTCTACATTCAAAATAGTTTCACTATTTTTTAGACACAAACTACTGCATTAGACCTCGACTCACTTTGACAGTAAATGTGTTTTTCTTAGGATCTTGGGAAGTTGGAGATCATCATAAATGACTTACAGGACGTCAGCATTGCATCTAAATGATTCTTTGTTTTTATTGTTAAGGCCTTAATTTTTCTTAACGATATACCTTTTTATCTATCTCGCTTCAGATGCTCAAGAAAGCCGTAACAGGGAGTATCAATGCTGTTATGAATTGGTGGATGTCAGACTAAGAATTAACATCAGCTAGAGTGTTCAAGTTATAGTGAAACTACACACATTGCCAAATGATTCAGATGTTAAAGTGTCTCTCATAAATGCTACTACAGAGAAAACTGGGGAACTTAATCCTGTGAAAACTTGGAAAGTTTATGGAAAGGGCGGAGAGGTATGTGTATTATATAGTATATGTATGTATGTATGTATGTATGTATGTATGTATGTATGTATGTATGTATGTATGTATGTATGTATGTATGTATGTATGTATGCATGCATGCATGCATGCATGCATGCATGTATGTATGTATGTATATATGTATGTATGTATGTATGTATGTATGTATGTATGTATGTAAGGATGACTAATTACTAAATTCATGGGTTTGAATAGAGATTGTTTAAACATGTGGAATCTGCTGACTCATGTTCAGGACATATTTTTTTAATATTATATATTATATTATATTATTTATATAAAAAAAGTTCACTGATTGATTCTATATAAATACGAAACAAGAAATTCTTAAACTTTAAACCTGCATCTTTGAGCAATTCTAACAATGGACACATTCAAAAATTAAATGAATATGTGTTTATTTACATAATTATTGTGGTATTTTTTGTTCTTTATCGCAAAGGATTGAAAGTTTGATTTTTGGCGTTCTTTCTCCTGGAAAATATAAAGCAACGGTAAGGATTATACAGATCTAAGGACCAAATCATAATTTGAGTTAATATTCTTTATTTTTTTATAAGATATTACTAAACGTGAGCGTACACCAGATAAATAAAGAAGAAGAAACTAGACTAGCATGTTATCGTTTGATTGCATTTCTCAGTCGAGTACAAATCCTCGTCAACAACAACTATGATGGATATGTAAAAATCTATACTGACGGCTCAAAATCTAAAGAACTACATAGAACGGCTGCAGCGGTAGTGATCCCAGAACATCAGATCACATTTACGACAAGACTACCGGATGACTGTTCCATATATACCGCGGAATTCTGGGCCATCAACCGAGCCCTAAAATGGATAGTAACACAAAATCAAAAACAGTACGTAATCATCAAATACTCACTTAGTGTACTTGAAAGTATTGAGACAGGTAATTCCAAAAGTAGACAAAATCTTCTAGAGGACACTATGCTGACCATCATGGAAGCAGATAAATCACACCAAACCATACACTTCTTGTGGGTGCCATCTCACATCAATTTGCCTGGAAATGAAAAAGCAGACAAAGCAGCAAAAAGCAGCCTGATGAAAGACCAAATTGAACCCGTACAGTACAACACTCAGGAACTATATAGTCAAGTCAGGGACAGAATTAATAATAAATGGCAACAACAATGGGAAAACTCCACAAAGGGTAGACATCTATACCAACTACAAAAAGAGGTCACTAGAACCCAACGTTTACCAAAAAGCCTGGCAGCCATTGATATTAAAATCATCAACAGAATCAGAACAGGCAAAACACTACTAAATGGCAGCTTTATGAAACATATAAGTACAGGACCCACGCCGGATAAATGTCCACACTGTCCAGAAACTGAAACATTGGAACATGTATTCAACATATGTCACAAATACCATCGACAACGTACCGTCTTCCAACTACAACAAAGAAAACTTGACTCAGTTACATCATTCCCCCAAATTCTAGATAAAAGGTATAACAAAAACGTAAATGCTACCTATATAAATATACTTAATTACCTAAAATCAATAGACATAAAACACAAAATATAAATATCAAAACCATCAAATAAGTAAATAAACATAAACATAGCCAAAGAGTTAATATTTATCAATCAAGGGGCCAGAGCAGATAATAACATCGCTAGCTCAAAAAAACAGACCCACGTAACAATGCCTTAAATAAACGGACAAAAAAAAAATATATAACTACCAAATAGATAAATAATTAACGAGGCCATATCGGTTACAGGGGCCAGAGCGGATAGTAATACCGCTAGCTTAAAAAAGCAGAACAACTTAACATTACCCTGAAATAAATATATAAAATAAAATAGAAAAGGGGAAAGGAAGGGAAAGGGGGGATAATATAAACATTGTAATGCGAGGAAAAAAGGAAGAAACGGGAGAAAGGGAAGAAGAAGGGGGAAAAAAGAGAACATTACACTAAGTAGTGGCACAATGTAGGTAGAGTAAAACCAGTCAACCGACAAGTGGCAAGATAAGTGTGATGAGAACACCGGGATCAAATAGTGATACCTCAAGGAAACATAACACCAACAAACCGACAAGAAAAAGTAAAAGGAAAAGAAGGATGGAAGAAGGAAAAGAAAGAAAGATGGAAGAAGGGAGTAGGAAGAAAGTGGGAAAGAGAAAAGGGAAAAGAAAAGAAAAAGAGGAAGGAAGAACTGAAATAACACCAAACTCTAATCTCTTTTTTTTTGTAATTTTTAATTTTCTTTTTTTTTTAATTTTTAATTTTTTTTAAATTTATATATATATATATATATATATATATATATATATATATATATATATATATATATATATATATATATATATATATATATATATGTAAATATTTTTAATTTTTAATTTATTTTAATTTTTTTTAATTTTATTTCATTTTATTTTATTTTTCTCCCCAGGGTTCTAATTTGGTACGAGAACCCTTTTCGAACAATCTCTTTCCACCGCTCAAAATTAACAAGCTAAAATACCTAACAGTGACTACACTTATTTATGTCGCTAAGACATTTTAGCAATTAAATTTGTTAAGGACCTACAACATGTATACTATGTACTAGAAATATTTATTGATAGGAAAGATGAAAAATTCTATGACTATATGGATTTGATATAATTGCACAGGTAGCTTACACAATATTGGTATTTGTTCTGCCTTCCTGCTTTGCCGTGACCCGACATTTTACTCTAAGACGAGACTGCCATTTAACGCGGTTGCCGGGGAGACTGCGACAACACAGCCTAGTGTAGTCAAAGTTACCTTTGGTCCCGACCAATCAAATAGCCCGACCCTCGGGCATTAACTGGTCGCGAAAGCACATAGTTGCGCATGCGACCTTAATTCATATTTAAAAAAATCTATCTATCTATCTATCTATCTATCTATCTATCTATCTATCTATCTATCTATCTATCTATCTATCTATATATAAAGAAGCACTCGTCAGTCTGGCTACCTATCGTTGGCACATCGATCTAAAGAAGATGAGCAGACTGAACAAATTCAGGGAGCTTCAAATGCACCTGGAGAATGCTAGACTTCTCCTGGACGAGCTGTCTATGGAGGCCTTAGAAGAACAGGCCAGAATTGAAGAAGAAGAGAAGGAAATAAAAAAAGAAAGAAGAGGAAGAGAAGATAAGACCAATCTTACCTCACCCCATGATGGCTAAAGGCTGTCGGGTGAAGTCTGAGGTGAGAATGACATCACCACCAGAAGCAGCTCGTCATGATCAACCAAAAGCACAACCCCAACCGCAACAACCACAACCTCAGCCGCAACAACCACAACTTCATCCACGGTTGCGGAATAGAGGAAGACATGAAGAGGCTTTCACTATCCCTCAAACGGAAGATTGGGATAGTGAAGCCACTCAAGCTTCCTCTGCACTCCCAATCACAAGAGTGAATTGGGAGAACGATTGGAGTAGGAGATTTGTGTGCGGGGTTAGACCTTGGAGGTGTCAGCATTAGCCAGGTGCATTTTTCGAGTTTTAAAAAACAGACTTTCTCAGGGCAACCAAATGTCTAGAAAAAAGACTGTTCAAATTGCCAATGGGTATGAGAGAGGAGTAGTGTGATTATAAACACTTAACTCTTTTTTAGATGGTAGATGGTGTGATTTTGGATAGTAAATCATGTGGTTTGGTTTGACTACTTCCCCGTGTGTGTGTGTGTGTGTGTGTGTGTGTGTGTGTGCGTGTGTGTGTGTGTGTGTGTGTGTGTGTGGATAGTAAATGGTGTGATAGTGGATAGTAAATTATGTGGTGTGGTTTGGCTGCTTCCCCGTGTGTGTGTGGATAGTAAATGGTGTGATAGTGGATAGTAAATTATGTGGTTTGGTTTGGCTGCTTCCCTGTGTGTGTGTGGATAGTAAATGGTGTGATATTGGATAGTAAATTATATGGTTTGTTTTGTGTGCATCCCCGCGTGTGTGTGGATAGTAAATGGTGTGATATTGGATAGTAAATTATATGGTTTGGTTTGGCTGCTTCCCCGTGTGTGTGTGGATAGTAAATGGTGTGATATTGGATAGTAAATTATATGGTTTGTTTTGTCTGCTTCCCCGTGTGTGTGTGGATAGTAAATGGTGTGATATTGGATAGTAAATTATATGGTTTGGTTTGGCTGCTTCCCCGTGTGTGTGTGGATAGTAAATGATGTGATATTGGATAGTAAATTATATGGTTTGTTTTGTCTGCTTCCCGTGTGTGCGTGGATGGTAGATAATGTGATTTTGGATAGTAAATTATGTGGTTCCTTCACGTCCGTGCTTAGGATATATATATATATATATATATATATATATATATATATATATATATATATATATATATATATATATATATATATATATACGCAATCGTCCGTCATTTGAGACATTCAATTTTGAACACATCAAGATAAACATCGACTTGTTTATCCAACTCCGAGACTGCTGGTTTTGGATCATTGATGCAGAATATGAAGTGGAAAGACTTGAGGAAGAATTTCAGTGTAACCTGGACTTTGTAAGCAATTTGGAATTAGCGAGAGATCTATTAGAAGGTATGATAGAGGAGGAAGTCAAGAAATTAGGAAGACTTATGAAAACAAAATATATAAGAATAAGGGACTTGAAGGAGGCACTTGATAATGTCATCAAAGACAGGTGCTTTCTAGAAGAAACATTAAATTTGATAGAGTGGAAATATGTGAAGTGGGGACTAGACCGGCTAAAGAAAGCTGAAGCAATGATGAGAAAGGTGATGGAAGAAGAGGTGATCAAGATTAAAGATAACTGGGCTAAGGAGAGAAAGGAACAAAACAACAAAAAGAAGAAAGAGGACTTTGATCAACTAAATCAGAGATGGATCAAAGTTCAGGAAAAGTTTAGAGCTATGGGACATCATAACCGGATTCACGAGGACGAAAAGAAGAAGAAAACGGGAATCATTGGTAAAATCAAAAAGTGGTGGAAGAACGGCAGAAAATAAAAGAAGTACCTAAAGGCCCTTTTAAGGGCCACTCATATGCCTCGAAAAGATATTAGCTTTCTTTACCTCTATTTTCTCCTTGTCGTTTGACAGTCCCAAATACAACTACAAATAATATTTCCCATGTTCAATTTACCTTGTCGCTATGCAGACCCACCATGTTCAATTTCCCTTGGGTCCATATGGTCAAAAATAATATTCCCATGTTCAATTTCCTTGGGTCTACAAGGTCCCACGACTTTTGGGTCTAGAAGGTCCCAAGCTGCTTTTGACTGGATTTCCCATTGGGCCTAGAAATCTTGGGTCGAGAAGGTCCCAAGCTGTTTTTGACTGGTTTTCCCATTGGGCCTAGATCATCCTATATTACTACTTTCGCACTACTGTGGATGGTGCCTAATAACATCACCTTATCATAGTATCTCTCTCAGAAATACATTATAACTGTAGGGCGGTACCTCAGAAGACAACATTGGACTGGTTTCCGATACTGTGTAATATATAATCATCACTAACAGTCGTTATACGAAAATATGTTGATGAAGCCAAGAGTACATGCAGATATTGCCCATAGATACATAAACTAACAATACCAAATTATTGTCATATAGAAAAAGAGACATAAGCAATTAATAAAAAAATATGACTTCTTTAGCAGGCAGTTTGAAAAATGGAATATGTTTCAATAGCAAACATTTCCTAATACTGCTTATAAATGAAACAAAGCCATGCTTAAGATAATAAATAATGTATATATCATGGAAACAAGGAAGTGTGAAATTGCACATTCAAAAGAATTTTGCAATATCATTGAACACAAATACTTTTTTAATCATCAATGCATGTGAAAATGGGAATATTTTAATATAAAAGACATTTTGTAGATGTGAAAGATACGAAAACAGTTTGATTAACTTTTCTCTTGTAGGTTTTAATTTTGAATTATGTTATTTTCAGGAATGTCATTATTGCCTCAGCACAGCTTTTGAACTCGCACTTCACTTCCGTTTTCAAAGGGATATCCATATTTCTGCCATTTGCGATAGCCTGCATGCTAGTGCTATTTAAATGTCTGACAAGAGTCATTAGAGTGTCTTCCTCCAGCTGCAATTCTTCATTGTCGTCTAACTTGTACAAACAATACCTGAATCGTGTTGAAAGAACCAGATGATCGGACACAAACATATTCATGTAGTTACATCCCAATTGTCCATATTCAAAGAACTGCATGAGATAAACAGACACATTCTCCCTTCCATAAAAGCAAATTTGGTTCAAATAGTTTAGAAGGACGACTGGCAGGCATAGGCCGCAATGTTTTGTCAGTATCCTTTCATACATTGTATTATCTCCATTTTTAAAATAATGACACTGTGGTAAAGATCAGGGGATATGATGATAATGAAACGTTTGAATGATCTGCATACTGTTTCAGAGAAGTCAATAATATTTATGAGCTCAGTTGAGTCAACTAAGTTTGAGTTTGGGCCTTGACTGCTAGATCATTAAGCATTTTTTTCAAAGATGTTCACAACTTTGTCATACTCGCTGGATTCTCTCATGTAGATAATTGCTACGGTTTCTTCCTCGACAGGTCCTGCAAGTAAGATACCAGATGTCAAATTTCTGAGCTGTGTGTGTGTGCGTGCGTTCGTGCGTGTGTGTGTAAACATATGTATCTATGCATATATGAATGTACGTACTTATAATAATAATAATAATAATAATAATAATAATAATAATAATAATGAGGACTTTGTATAGCGCCTAATCTTTCGACGCTCTAAACGCTTGACACCATTTATTATGATATGAATACACTACAGAAAAACAAATGACAAAAACAATTAAATCGGAAAACATAAAAATATTGCTGAAAACATATAAGATACAAAACATTATTAGGTCTCTAAGTTTGTCCCTGAAGTCGAAACAGGTGAGATTCAAGGCACTCTTAAAAGGGACCACACTACTGTGTCGTTGTGTTTAATTTCAATGGGCAATTCGTTCCCCGTCGCCTGGCCCTGGTATGCAAAAGAACGTTGTCCATATGACTTCATTTTCACAGTGGGAACAATGAATATGCGATTGTCAAAAGAAGAGCATAAGTATTTATCTGGTGTATACACATGGGTGAGGCTGGATAGGTATGTTGGACTGGAGTCTGTCAGTGAAACATAGCACAGAGAACAAAATTTGTGTTTGATTCTGTATCGAATTGATAACCAGTGTAGGGTACAGAACAGTGGTGAGGTGTGCTCTGATCGAGGTACTCTAAAGATGATCCGTGCAGCTGTAATTTGAACTTTTTGGAGTAAATATTGTGATGAACCAGACAGAATTGAGTTACAATAGCAATAGTCCAGTCTTGAAAGTTCTAATGAACACACAAGTGTTTTATGGGCATCAACAGAAAGATATTTACGAATGGAACTGATGCGTCTCAGTTCATGCATGCAGGTACGCATCTATGTGTACGTATTTAGATTAATTGGTTGGCTGTCTGTGTGTGTAACGAGGGACTTTTGCAGATGTAGTTGTAACAGATAGTAAATTTAAATTGATGTATACGAATAGGAAGCAGGCAAAATCCATAACATGTTAAAGAATTCTCTAGTTTAGGGCGTCTGTTCGTTGACTGGTTATTGATGTGTTTCCATCTGCTAACTGTGTCAGGCAAAATAGGGTCATTCAAAGATATGCAAAGTGAAATGTTGCGGAAACAGCATTTGCATTTGTTGAACTATTTGTCTTACGTTGAAACTTTACAGTGATCGGTATATTAAGGGAAGCGGGAAAATTTAGAACTTTAGAAATCCTGGAGGCGCGTGTATTAGTAAGGTCAGATATATTAACCTGAATTCTGATTAGGTAAGTTGATAGTTTGGGGGGTGTTTACCAGGCTAAATCTCATGTTTTATAAATGATTTTCAGCAAAGTAGAGAGACCAACGCTACACTCAAAACGGTAATATCTATCTTTTCAATTGAACATCTTCAATAATGTTCTGTTCAATGGTTAAGTTATTTCGAAACTTGAAGGTACCTTCGCCAAGTGCCACGTTCTCTTCACCATTTCCTTGCTCGGGGTTGCAGTGTCGTTTGGAACCTAGAAAAGGGGATACATATATCTATATTTGTGAGAAGAAACAATTTATTAAAGAATTACATCATATGTTATTCTTAGCATGAATGACAATAAGTTTCTTTGCTAAGATGATAAGAAAAATAAATATCTGTAACACTGAAGCGAGTGGATCCTGGTGGAATCTCCATTTATGTTATTCTTTTGTATATATAGTTTATTTACTCAAAGAGGGCTGGAACAATAATTCTTTCCTAGTGTTCTTTGAATTAAGTCGTTGGTAACCAATTTTCTATTTTAACTATATGTGTATTTTCTATGTTATTCAAGTTTTTGTTTATGCAAAGAAGTATTCGTCAATAAATTAATTCAAAGCAAATATTGAACTAGTGAATACCTTTGGTTTTGAAAACGTTGGCAATGCACACCGTGATAACGAAAGTGACACCGAATACACCAACTAGAATACCCGTGGTCAGACCTGAGAACAGGAGGACATCTGACATGTCGTCATCTCTGTTAATATTAATAGTACTTTGTTTGGCAGCTTCCGGTAATTCTGAAATAAATCAAGTTATTTTCTAGATTTAGGTTTTGATTATAGTTGTAAGATGGAGGTATTTCAGGCAATTCCCTTTTCATCAGGGAAAGGAAAACAATGAATGATTTATTTATTCCTTTATTTGGTATAAGTGTTACCTATGTATAACCAATTTAAGTGGCAATATAACTGCAATGCCTTAAACAGCCGATAAGATACCTTTCAACAATAAATAATGAGAAAATATCAAAATCAATGAACTCAACATTTCAAACGTGAAGTTTAAAAAACTGTTATTAGAACATTTTCGCTACTACGAGTTGCGGTTTCCGTTTCCTGATTTATTTAAATCATCAAGGCATACAGTTTTAATTTGCATTATCATCTAAACAGACCGTTATGCTGTGTTACTTTAGCAAATTTAAAATTATTTAATTTTCTTAAATGTGTTGCAAATTAGTCTCCTCAATGTATACCAATATAGGAAGGACAACATAATAATATGCATGTGGCAAAGACAAAGATGCAGAGATGGACATGAATAAACAATCAATAATATACAGACAAAATGTATTTGAATTCACAATAAACAAATACATTGTAATCTTTTACGACATTAAATGTAAAATGGACTATGTTATTGCGGATAATGTAAACCGATGTAAAACTATTCTGAAAGGTTGAGGATATTTTAAGATTATTTTTACAAATAGAAACACTAATAATCTTTACTAAATATTTCAGTATTCATTGATGGAAATGAAATATCTAAGTTAACTGTGAGCAATGCGAGACGCGGGTTCGCTCTATAGATACACAAAAACATAAATACATTTTTAAAGAAAACATGTTTTGCTCAAAAGAACTATTTAAATAAATTTAGAAAAAACATTGTTTCTTTTATATATATATATATATATATATATATATATATATATATATATATATATATATATATATATACACACACACACGTACCACTTCAAATTCCACGACACAAAATAGCATAGTAGTATATATATTATATAGAATATATTGAAAAATTTAGAGAAAATTGTATTATTTGTCAGCAACTGATACAGTACATTGACATTTACAACACGCTAAAATAAGAAATTATTCGCAATGAAAATATAAAAATTAAATTACCCTGTTCTATAAAATGGCCAAAGTTGTGTACTCACCATTAACTGTATAAGCAACAGCTACAATATCTGATTCAGTTTTGTCTGGCTTACAGTTTGTCGAATCAATAGTGTAACGCGTTTTTCTGCAGTTCTTTAGTACCTAAATGAAATGTCAAAAGCTTGAACTATGTTTACTTTAGTATGCATGCGTTGTATTATTAGTATTTTTTTTTTTAAAAAAACTTATGCATTATGCCTAATGCATTATAGTCATTAGCGAGGGAATCATTTTGTTTTAAGACGACTACATAAAGTTGTGATGTTACTGCCAGTTGAATCGATCATAGGAAACGCATATAGCTGGATTTTCAAGCAAAAAAGTATTTTCCCAGTGACACATACGAAAACAAGAAAAGAAAATACAAATCTATATCTAGCCATTATTATTATTATTTTTATATTTGGACGACTGAGAATTGTGATCAAAGACAATTGTTTTAACGATTACATGCTAGTCTAATTTCTTCTTCCTCATTTACCTGTGGTACGCTTACTTTTGGTAATATATTATATAACAAAAAAGAATATTATCTCAAATTATTACTTGGTTCCTAGATAAGTATGTATAATCCTTACCGTTGCTTTATATTTTCCAGGAGAAAGAACGCCAGGATTCAAACTTTCATTCTTCTGCGATAAAGAACAAAAGAAAAAAAACCCCACAATGATATGTAAATAAACGCATATTCATTTAGTTTTTGAACGTGTCCATTGTTAGACATGCTCAAAAATACAGTTTTAAAGTTAAGAATTTCTTGTTTCGTATTTATATAGATTCAATCAAAGAACTTTTATTTCATTTTTCCTTAAATATGTCCTGAACATGAGTCAATACAGCAGATTCCACATGTTTAAACACTCTCTATTCAAATCAATGAATTCAGTAATCAACGTCATCCTTACATACATACATCCATCCATCCACGCGCGCACGCACGCGCGCGCACGCACGCACGCACGCACGCACACACACACACACACACACACACACACATACATACATACATACATACATACATACATACATACATACATACATACATACATACATACATACATACATACATACATATTATACACATACCTCACCGCCGTTTCCATAAACTTTCCAAGTTTTCACGGTATTAACTTCCCCGGTTTTCTCTGTAGTAACATTCATGAGATACACGTTAACATCTGAATAATTTGGCAATGTGTGTAGATTCACTATAACTTGAACACTCTGGTTGATGTTAATTTGTAATCTGACATCCACCAATTCATTACAGCATTGATACTCCCTGTTACGGCTTTGTTGAGCATCTGAAGCGAGATAGATAAAAAGATATATCGATAAGAAAAATTAAGGCCTTACCAATAAAAACAAAGAATCATTTAGTTGCGATATTGACGTCCTGTAAGTCATTCATGATGAGCTCCAACCTCCCAAGATCCTAAGAAAAACACATTCACTGTCAAAGTGAGTCGAAGTCTAATGCAATAGTTTGTGTCTAAAAAAAATAATGAAACTATTTTGAATGTAGAAACGTCAAACTAATAACAAATGAAAGCTGATTATTTGGATCTCCCAAAGAAAAATGGGGAACATATGTTGAAATATGACAAACGAGAGCGTGGACAAAAGAGAACAGTTTCACCGAAAACGTGGGGCATTCAATGCAGCATGAAAACAAGATGCTGCGTTTCCCTGTTTGCTGATTGTGACGCGATTATCACAATGTCAACGAAATGGCGACGAGATTATTGTGGCACATGTAAGCGGCTAAGCAAAGTGTGCTCTTGCTTATAATAGGATCTGTTTGATATACATTCGTTTGATATTTTGCTATGAATAAGAGCAAGAACATTCGTTGGAAAGTATTTAAGATCCTGATTTGTTTCTCCAAAAATTCCCAGCCCTTTCCTCATTTCACATCCAACCGTTGGGAGACCAAAAGTATTAAATTATGTGGCCCAGTGCCGTTTTATTCTGGATCTCATACACATGTAAGGCTTGAGTCTGAGCATTTGTTTAACCATGTACAAAATAGTTTCCTTTGAATGGTGACTCTTGATTGGCTACGGTTTGAGACTCGGTCTCAGACTCAAGCAAAGACTTTTATACGATCTTCAGTCCAGGTAAAGTTAACAACACTTTCCTGTTCCAGAAACAGAAGCAGATATGTTGTAACCGAAAAGATTCCTCCACTTATTTCTGATACTGAAAGGGTACTAGGAAAGGGAACAGTTTATCGAAAACGTGGGGCATGCAATGCGGCATGAAAACAAGATGCTGCGTTTCCCTGTTTGCTGATTGTGACTCGATTATCACAATGTCAACGAAATGGCGACGAGAATATTGTGGCACAAGTAAGCGACTAAGCAAAGTGTGCTCTTGCTTACCAGCAAGCGACAGCTACGAAACGATTTGTATCTACAAAATAAAACCCCCAAATGAATCATCTCAACTTTGCGCATGCTTACAATGTAAGGAAAGTGAGGAACAGTATCAAAACCTACACTTTACTGATTGCAGGTGATTCGGACTAGGAGTTTCTTTCCAGCTGCACTCATTTTCTTTTTCCGTTTATCTGAAAACATTTTTTTGGGACAACTAATATAAAGAATATACATGTAATAGGATCTGTTTGATATGCATTCATTTCATTTTTTGCTATGAATAAGAGCAAGAACATTTGACTCAAGCAAAGACTTTTATACTATGTTCAGTCCAGGTAAAGTTAACAACACTTTCCTGTTCCATAAACAGAAGCAGATATGTTGTAACCGAAAAGATTCCTCCACTTATTTCAGATCCTGAAACGGTACTAGGAAAAACCCAGTAACACACACACACACACACACACACACACACACACACACACTGTCACATCTCAATGCTTTATACCAAAAATATAAAGTTTGCATATTAAATTAAATAAGACAATATACTTTAATATAATGCCTTAGTAGTTATTATGCCGCATGCCTAAGTCACATGTCACATCCAGTCTCTCTCTCTCTCTCTCTCTCTCTCTCTCTCTCTCTCTCTCTCTCTCTCTCTCTCTCTCTCTCTCTCAAAACGCAAGGGTCTTTAGACCGAGGTAAACAAGCATCATCTCCTTGAGGTTTGCTTGAGTACGTTGACTCTATTTCATTCGCCAAGACTTTAAGAGAATAGTCGTTGTCAACTTAAAATTTTTCGAACGGGTTAATACCGCAAATTTTTTTTCTAATCAACAACTGACCACATGCAGCTCAGATTTCTCACTATCATGGCTTTTCATGGTTCACATTTTTAAGAGCAGGTTGGATTGGGTGACTAAATAACAGAGAATCGGATACGATATGATAGTCTACACTGTAAACACTGGAGCAATTCAATATATCTTACATGGATATTTCTCAGATATGGCATTTTAAACAAAAAACATGACTTGAATAAATAGAGTGGAGCGCAGAGAGTAGAACATAGCAGGTATTACTGAACGAGTTTTATACATTTATGTCAGATGAACACGAGTTTAAGAATCTATTTGTTACATAATGTTACGGACTTTACATAACTCAAAGACGTATTTCTTTGGGTTAAATGGCCATATTCAAATATACCGGAACCTTGTCTCTTCCAATGTTCATAGTGCCACCATTTTTTTAAAAAAAGATCTGATATAATGTTGATAGTAATACTAAATAAAAGGTTCCAAAAGGCTGGCGCAATGATTCAAACTTCCAGCGAACGAAAGCGATGTGATGAAGCTGGTACAGGATGATTACGAAGAAAAGAGAAACAAAACGATTGCCGACATCAAGGAAAAACTCGAGAGAGGAGTAAAGTTTAGCATGACTGTGGATGAATACACAACCGCGAGAGGACATCATTTCTTCGGAGTCAACATTCATGATAGCGGCGATAAAACAACAATCAAGACGGGTCTTGTTCGCATATTTGGTTCGTGCACTGCTCTCGATATGGTCGAATCACTGAAACAGCATTTGAGCGTTTTTGGAATAACAATGGAGAGGGATTTGGTGGGATCTACTCAGGACGGCGCTGCAGTAAATAAGAAATGCATTAGCCACATCGATGGAATCGGACAGTTCTGCTTGAACCATTGCCTGCACCTTGGAGTATGTGACACATTGTACAAGAAGACTACTGAGATGGGACAATTTAAACCTGGATAGTGACGATATTGATGAAATGGACAATTTTGAAGCAGGTACGGACTTTGAAGTGATCAGCGATGATACATTAGAAGGAGACATCGATTACCACGATCTGCTCAAGAAATCACGCGAGCTTGTCGAATTCATCAAAAAATCAACTGTTCAAAATAATGTCTTTCAATCCAAAGTAAAAGTGTTGACATATAACAAATATTCAGCCGCCATGTATGCAAAGTTTATTAGTTATGTATGTATGTATGTATATATATATATATATATATATATATATATATATATATATATATATATATATATATATATATATTGAAGCATGAGATGATAGAGACAGTTACCTTCATCGAGTAATAAGCTCTCAACTGGAGTATTTATTGCATATTCGCTTAGTTGGAAGATAGACTCCGATTCGTCAGCCGGTTCTGGTAGCGACCAAATTTTGGCTTCAACGACTTTAAATTTCTCTGGTAAGAGCATACATCGAAAGTTGAAAGATTTGTCCTGAATTAATACAAAAGACAATATTTGCTTTCATATTGTGATAGCTTTTAAATATAAATATATAGTCGTTAAGAGGGCATTGGATAAAACAGCATCCTTCCATTACTAGAAAACCATTATCTTCATAAGCAACATTCCACAACACAGATACAACGTCTACAAAAATTTAACATTTAACACAAATAAAAGCTGGTGAAACGCTTACCTGACTAGGCAAAAGAAACAAGTCCGAACGATGAATGAAGTACAGGTAAACGAAACTGTGAGAAAATATATGTGACTAATGAAGACATACATACATACATACATACATACATACATACATACATACATACTTACATACATACATACATACATACATACATACATACATACATACATACATACATACATACATACATACATACATACATATGCGCACGCACGCACGCACGCACACACACGCTTACACGTTAACCTACCTTCATATATATTCCTGTTACGTTTAGAAGGAAATATTTATTAGCATCCGTTGTTGCCGAAATCCCAATACGGACATGAATGTAGAAGAATTTGGTTAATCCTCTATGCTCTGGAAAATATTGTAATAATATTGACATCTCCATGGTTTAAACAGTGAATGTTAAAGGATTTGTAGCTTGGTGTTAAATTCATAAACAATTTATTATCAGGTATGTAAATAAGAACACAACGTTTGACAAATTACCCGGGAACTTCGCAGCCATTACCGTCATGGACGTATGTACATCTTTTTGACACTTTTCTATTCTCTGTATTGATTCTTGTGAATGGTGGTCGCATACAGTTTTATTAGACGGTCATATTTCTAACTAATGTAAAATATATCTGTACAGTTAAAACATGCATGATTGGGGATGAGAATAAACTTGCTAGTGTTACTGTGATTATTGGCATTATGCTTCTGGTAAATTCCAAATGCCATATATATGTTCGAAGTGTAAAGGATATGTCCCGGAGTCTAAGTTTGGAAGATGGGAAAATTCCCCAACAGCGTATGCAGCTTAAACATATGCTTTCCTGGATTGTAATATGCTCATATATATGACATTTAAATTTTCATATCCTACTAATGTATACTTGATAATATGATGGTATCTTAATATTTTCAAATATATGACCCCCACGAGTTTCACTCACCCGTGACCCTGCCCTCAAGGATAAGATCGAAACTTGAGAAGATAAACCCACACTTGGGCAGACGTTCATGTTTTTTAACTTTAACGACGAAGAAGAAGTTAAATGATGCGCACATGCATATTAAAGGCATTTACGAAGCGTTGAGAAAAGTATTTAATACCATGGGAAATATGTTTTTCTTTTACTTTATTTATATTCCGCATTTTGTCTCCATACTTTTCTCATAACTTCATATCTCTTTGATATTCTATTAAAATATCCTTACTTTTTGGATGCAACCAGGTTAATAATAAATTCTTTGCATCCTTCATTATCAGGAACTCTCTAGGTGCGTCCAACAACGTTTTGGTTCTCCTTTTTCTCGTCTCATGTCTCATTGTTACTAAAACAAAATAGAAGACAGACTAACGTTAAACTTTCTACAACTCAGAATTATGGTCGGTTTCAATGAAAGCTGTCTACTCTGCTATATTCAAGCTGTTATGAATCTGTTTCATGGCATCAAAGATAATCAGATCTTATTCTTCATATGGAAAGGTTTTATTTATACGTGTCTAACTTCATTTTGATATGTGATCTCAATACTAGTGTATTGCGCATGTATCAGAGATCAGAAAAACGGGCTTATCTATATATTATTTTGTCTCTATCTCAGAAAATACCCAATGTGCATATATACCAAATATATGAAAATATGTGTATATATCCATCCCATCCTCTTTTTCCCTCGAACCGGTCCGGTTGCCTAGTAGTTAGAGCGTCCGCCGCGGAAGCGGGAGGTCGTGGGTTCGATCTCCGACTAAGTCATACCAAAGATTTACAAAAATGGTGTTACGGCTATTGGATTTAATTTTATTTATTTTTAATTATTAAATCCAAATTTGTCATTTAGGATTCGTTATTATTTAAATGGGAAATTTTTCTAGAAAATTCACTTGACCTGGACTTTTCTGGTAAACAGGCTGACCTTGGCTTGGTTACCTCAATATCTGACCTTGCTTTAGACATTGTCAACAAGTCTTCAATTCTATTGGTTGGTTTCGGGGACAGCATTTTATTAGTGGCTGATTTATTCTTCTAGTTCATTCTTTAAGCATGTGACTAGGTGAAGGTAGTTCTTTCCATGACCTTCCAGACTCACATGATTCCTCTTGTTTACTTCAGAAAAACAATATATATAGCTGTGTTTTAGAAGCTAACTTTAGTAGTAGAAATATTGGGCTGTAAGTTATTGGTTGTGTATTTATGTTTGAGTGTTAATATTATTCTGGACTTGTGTCAATTCGTTGGAAAAGAAGAATTATTCTATTTATCTGGAAAAGGACATATGTTTCATAATTTCATCTGGATGATTTAAAAACAAGAACTGCATCACGTGACATTGTCAGCCATTTTGGATTATTACCTCGTCAAGATTCGAACCTGGAACTATTAGAACATTTATTTATTAGGACTTGCAATTCCATTAGTGGATTATTTTGTGAATTCTAAATTTCTTGGATTTGATTCTCTAAAACTGTAAGTTTATTTATTTTATGAAAATAATTGTACTTAATAAAATCATTGTTAAAGTTATACAAGCTTGTTAGTTTTCACTCTTTCTGTGTTGCTGCTTATTCGAGCCTAAGCACGTAACATAGAATTGGTGGCTATCGTCTCGGGATTGAGATTGAGATTGAGATTGAAATAAATTGGAATTTAAATTCGAATTTCCCCTAGTTTTTGAAAAAATTTTAATCTTTAGTGAGACTAGCACGCTTGTATCAAAATGACATCTAAGGTAGAGATATTTCTTTCCAATCCTACCCAGGAGCAATTAGATCTTTTAAAAAAAGACGAGTTGGTTCAACTTGCCAGAAAATACGATCTTTCTGAAGTGAAGGCTTCTTTAACGAAACAAGATATCAAAAAGATTTTGGTCCAGTATTTGGTTGAACAGGATGTTTTGGAACAAAGTGCTTTGATTCCGGTCAGTAAGTCTGCATCAGACTCTGACATAAAATTAAAGGAATTAGAATTAAAATTCAAGATGGAATTAGAGTTGAAGAAGCTAGAATTTCAGGAAAGGGAGAGAGAAAAGCAATTACAATATGAGAGAGAGGAGAAAGAGAAACAAATTGAATTGCAAAAAGAGCAAATGCGGATTGAGAGAGAGGAGAAAGAGAAACAAATTGAATTACAAAAAGAGCAAATGCGGACTGATAAAGAGAGAGAGAGGAGAAAGAAAGACAATTACAATCTGAATTAGAGTTGAAGAAGCTGGAATTACAGGAAAGAGAGAAAGAAAAGCAATTACAATTTGAAAAAGAGGAGAGAGAGAGACAATTTGAATTACAGAGAGAGCAGATGCCAATTGAGAGAGAGCGAGAGAAGGAAGAAGAGGAATATCAGTGTAAAATGAAAGAATTAGAGTTGGCAAGTGGGAATCATCATCATACTTCAAATCAAAATTTTGATTTAGCAAGGAATATTAGATTAGTGCCCCCTTTCAAAGAAAAAGAAGTAGACAAATATTTTATTCTTTTTGAAAAAGTTGCAGAAAATTTAAAGTGGCCAAGAGAAAATTGGACTCAGTTACTACAATGTGTAATTACTGGTAAGGCTAGTGAGATTTACACTTCACTGTCTGTTCAGCAAAGTGGTGATTATGACGTAGTTAAAGAATGCATTTTAAGAGGTTACGAGTTAGTTCCTGAAGCTTATAGGCAAAAATTTAGAAATTACAGAAAAGAAGCTGGACAAACTCATGTCCAATTTGCTAGACAAAAAGAGCAGTTGTTTGATAGATGGTGTTTAGCCAAGAAAGTTGAGCAAGATTATCAAAATCTCAAGCAAATTATTTTAATTGAAGAGTTCAAAAACTGTGTTCATAGTGTTGTTAAAACTTATCTTGATGAGCATCAGATTGAAACCTTAGAAAATGCTGCTCGAGCTACTGACGAATATTCTTTGACACATAAAGTTCCTTTTGTTAACAAGACTTCTACTCAACAATTTAATGGCAGAAAAGAATTTCCGCCTAATTCAAGCCCTTCTAAAACTCAAACTAACACAACTTTCAAAAATCAGACTTCAGAGAAGTTTGATTCTAGATCCTTGTCTCTTCCGACGTGTCACTTTTGCAAGAAAAAAGGACACGTTATTTCTGATTGCTACAAATTGAAAAATAGGCAACAGAATCAAGATAGACCAGTTCTAAATGCTCTTATTTACAAGAGGTCAAGGTCACAGTCATGTATTGAAAGCAATACATTTGTTGGGTCTAATAAATCCCAGTCTGATTTTGATATGGAGAATTATGAACCATTCATATCGAAGGGTTCTGTATCACTTTTGGGTGATTCAGCCAATCCCACCCCTATTAAAATTTTAAGGGACACAGGAGCCTCTCAGAGTTTTTTATTATCAGGTACTTTGCCTTTATCTGAGAAGTCTTCTTCTAATGAAAGTGTTCTTATTCAGGGGTTGGAGTGCTGTTTTGTTAATGTTCATCTCCATTGTGTAAATTTGTCATCAGACTTAGTGTCAGGACCTGTGACAATCGGAACAGTCTCGGTTTTACCTGTTGAGGGAATAGATTTATTGCTAGGCAACGACTTGGCTGGAGACAAGGTTGTGGTTAATCAACTTGTGACTGACAAGCCTAATTTGGATCAGAAAGTTGATTCAATTGAAAAAGAAATCCCTGATATATTTCAAGCTTGTACAGTTACTAGAGCTATGGCAAAGAAAGCTCTTGAGAATGAAGTTGAAAAGGGCAGTATTCCCTTCGTTGACACATGCATGGGTCAGGCTTATGTTATTGAGGGCAGCATTCCCTTACCTGATACCTGCGTGGGTCAGGCTTGTGTTGAAAAAGTCAGTATTTCTTTAACTGACGCTTGTAAAGGTCAGGTTTTCAATGATGTCACATTTACTTCTTGTTTAGATCAATCAGAAAGTATTGATCATAGTGATCCTCTTTTAATAACTCATTCTCTTAATCAGGGTGATAAACGACAGTCACTTGTCGTTGAATAGGAAAAAGATCGTGAGATCTCCTGTTTGTTTCAAAGGGCCATAAATGAGACTGAAGCCACTGAAGTTCCTGTCTGTTATTTCATTAAAAATGGAATTCTTATGAGAAAATGGAGACCTCCCGAGGTACCTGTTGGTGATAAATGGTCAGTGAACTATCAAATAGTAGTTCCAAAACCTTACAGACAGGAAATACTTAATCTGGCCCATGAAACTCCTTTGGCTGGTCATTTAGGGATTAATAAAATGTATCACAAGATCTTAACTCATTTCTATTGGCCAAAAATCAAAAGTGATGTTGCCAAATACTGTAGGTCTTGTCATACTTGTCAAATGGTAGGAAAACCCAATCAGAAGATACGTAAGGCTCATCTGCAACCTATTCCTACGTTTGATGAAACATTCAGTGGAATTATGGTAGATTGTGTAGATTCCTTACCCAAGACCAAGTCAAGTAAACAATTAAAGTTAAAAATGAAGCTAAGATTTGAAAGAAATACAAGGGAGAGAACTTTTGAGTCTGATAATGGAGTTGTGTTACTCTTATTCATTTTTCTTACTTTACTTCAAATTAGATATTACGGCCCTTACAAAGTTAAGAAGAAAATGAATTAAGTTATAGTATTAGTGCTCCTGGGATCTAAATTAATTATAGGAGTACCAGTGTATTGAAAGAAATAGCCATGTTAAATATGTAATTAATTTAATTGTACCAGTCCTATTTAGTGAAGGAATATCATCAGGATTCGACTGATATTGGAGCTACGAATTGTTGGAATTCAGAAATTATAAAAAAATCTAGACCAGAAACTTTCACATTTGCAAGTGCAAGAAAGAAATGAACTGAAAGTTATTATTATATTAGCACTTATGTCCAGATATTCTTAGCAGGACAAACAAAATTTTCATGACGTTGAAATTGAAAATTCCAAACAGCATCTATGCTGGACGAGTCTACTCAAACAGGAATATTTGAAAAAGGAAATTCAATATTTGCTAGAGAATGATTTTATCAAGCCCAGTAAAAGTGATTGGAATTCACTATGCATATTTGTTCCTAAACCAGATAAAACTTTCCGTATGTGCACTGATTAAAGGAAGATGAACAGAGTGACAAAAACAGATTCATTCCCATTAACAAGAAGTGACTATTCTATTGATAAAATTGGGAATGCCAAGTACGTCACCAAACTCTGACCTTCTGAAAGGATTTTGGCCGGTTCCACTACGGAAAGAGCAAAAGAAAACTCAACATTGCGACTCCAAAAGGACTCTAGCAATATAAAGAAAGTCCATTTCAACGTCTCATAAAAATGTTCATCACTGGTCCAGAGATTTGTGACGTCAACATCTACAACGACACCTGGAGAGAACATCTAGCAACAATTCGATAATTCTTTAACAGACTCACTAATGTATGTTTGACAATTGATTTGTCTAAAAGTGAGTTCTGCTGTGTTATTGTGCCTTTCCTAGGACATTTTGTGGGACATGGACAAGTTAAAAATTTGAGGCTATTTCTTGATAATATAATTGTATACACTCTTTCCCGTGTATAATTTATTATATTGTGTAATTTTTAATCTCAGATGTAAATTGGTTTGTGATAAAAAGAAAGTTTTATCATATAAACCTTTCTTTTTATTTTATGGGGGAAGGTGTTACGGCTATTGGATTTAATTTTATTTATTTTTAATTATTAAATCCAAATTTGTCATTTAGGATTTATTATTATTCAAATGGGAAATTTTTCTAGAAAATTCACTTGACCTGGACTTTTCTGGTAAACAGGCTGACCTTGGCTTGGTTACCTCAATATCTGACCTTGCTTTAGACATTGTCAACAAGTCTTCAATTCTATTGGTTGGTTTCGGGGACAGCATTTTATTAGTGGCTGATTTATTCTTCTAGTTCATTCTTTAAGCATGTGACTTGGTGAAGGTAGTTCTTTCCATGACCTTCCAGACTCACATGATTCCTCTTGTTTACTTCAGAAAAACAATATATATAGCTGTGTTTTAGAAGCTAACTTTAGTAGTAGAAATATTGGGCTGTAAGTTATTGGTTGTGTATTTATGTTTGAGTGTTAATATTATTCTGGACTTGTGTCAATTCGTTGGAAAAGAAGAATTATTCTATTTATCTGGAAAAGGACATATGTTTCATAATTTCATCTGGATGATTTAAAAACAAGAACTGCATCACGTGACATTGTCAGCCATTTTGGATTATTACCTCGTCAAGATTCGAACCTGGAACTATTAGAACATTTATTTATTAGGACTTGCAATTCCATTAGTGGATTATTTTGTGAATTCTAAATTTGTTGGATTTGATTCTCTAAAACTGTAAGTTCAATTGTTTTATTTAAATAATTGTACTTAATAAATTCATTGTTAAAGTTATACAAGCTTGTTGGTTTTCACTCTTTCTGTGTTGCTGCTTATTCGAGCCTAAGCACGTAACAATAGTAAAATGGTACAAACAATTGCCTCGTTTGGCGCTCAGCATTAAGAGGTTAGTGTTAGGACTGGTCGCCCTGGTGTCAGGATAATGTGCTAGGTGGGACATCATGTTATATGTCTACGGCATAATTCCCCAGTGCTAGACATCACTATAAACTGCCTCACTGCAGACATCGTAGCGATATGACTGAAACATTGTTAAAGCTACGTCAAAAATCCGAATCAAGCAAACAAACAAACTCTTTTTCCCTCCACAACAGGATATTTCAACTGTGGAGTCTCTTATGTACATTTATGCAGTCAATGAACTGCCAACAAGAAATGGTGAAAAGCCAACTACAAACAGCAAATAATTGACTTTAAGTATCTGCTATTTTAGAATTATTGTTCTACATGAATCATGAATACTGTCAACGATTAAACTTAACTCCTGTGGGTAGAGTTACGCATACAGTATTGTATACCTGTAATACTATACGACAAACAGTATATATATTTTTCGAAAGGAAATTGTGATTAAATATAGTAATACGATTTTTGTGTAAGTTTCAGTTTTAATACGCCTTGTCTTTGAAAACGATGGGTAGATCGGGTATTGATTAGTGTTAATTGAAAACGACATTAAGTGACAATCGAAACTTAAATATAGCATCTACTACCGAACTAGACTTTAAGAGTGCCAAGGTCACCAAAATTCCAGTTTAAATTTAAGATAAAAAAATCAAAGAACTAAAATATATGCAAGGAAGGTTATGATGTTACGCTCTAAAGTCTATTGCCACTCATGACAATAAAATGTTTCTACTTCACTCATGAAATATTCAAGTATATGTATCCAGAGGACGTAAATAGTCTCTATCTGTGTATACAAATCCATAACTTAAATACTCCAGATAAGTTTCTTTGCAAACAACGTAACCAATTTGTTTAGGAAATCTTCAATAATGTTTAGAACTCAATCTTAGAGAAACCTTACCTCCTAGAATTTGCACTGCAATTTATATGCTCCATTCTGAAGCAGATAACGGTAATAAACTCAACACTTACATTCCAATGTTCTCCACGGTACTGATATAATTAGTTATGAAGCTGAGATGAATAACGAAACGTTACTTACCTTTCAAAGGTTTCCACGGAATTGGTATGATCTCTCTATTCTGAAAGAAAGAAGAGTAACGAAATTAACAATAATGGCGTACTTAGTGGAAAAATTAAGAGTTTGCAGCAATTGAAATAATGAAAGAAAAAAGCACTAGTATGTTTCGAAAGATAAACGTTTGAAATATTGATAAATCCAGAGCCAGCAATTACTGAATTGGCAGTTTTGAACATTTTAAAAATAAATAATTCAATATATATATATATATATATATATATATATATATATATATATATATATATATATATATATATATATATATATATATATATATATAGAGAGAGAGAGAGAGAGAGAGAGAGAGAGAGAGAGAGAGAGAGAGAGAGAGCACTTGATTGTTTCAATTTTTCTTCGAACATGACTACGTTATGCACACAGCCAAAATCAGTTGGAATGGTCAGGAAAGATGAAAATTCTTAGTTAGGCGTTTTGCTGTTGGCAGTTAACAGATAAAAATATTCCAGCGGGAATAAAGTATTATATAGACTTCATCTTTACTTTCAGACACATGTCGACTGAGTTGTATAACAACAACCTATATGTCAACAATTTAATAAAATCTGCGACAGTGTTAACTTTCTTCGAGTTTGTGACTGGAAATACAACATAATCAAAAAATGAAAGAAAAAGCCCAGCTTATACAATGGCAGGACTGATTCTGCTCCGATCGGGTAGGAATTAGATGATGACGAAGGATTGCAAACAGGATGGAACAGGTTATGAAATTGACTAGAATTACATGGAAATTAAATATGAATATGTTGAGTGATTCTTGGAATAAGACGATCAATTCTAATGAAGACAAAATGGAATTACTTCTTTTCAAGATAGCAAATGACTTCTCAAAGAGGGAATAACAAGATAAAATCAGAATATCGGGGCTGTGAAATCCATATTGTAAGTGGTCAGATTTAGATGAGAAAAAATATTACAGTATTTTCCCACTGTTTATTTTAATTAGGAAATTAATTTAGATGTGTAAGATTATGAATTCTATAAAACTATTATAATAACTTTCCGATACATAACGTGTGTGCGTGTGCGTGTGTGTGTGTGATGGAGAGAGTGATTCATAAGCTGACTAGACATTGCTGTTGCTGGTGATGTTATGTTTGTATTGTTAACGAATAGAACTGTTACTTACATAAACAATTTTGAAAAGTCAGTAACATAGTTTTAGACCAGGGTTAAGCACTGTAAATATACCTGATTATACACAACTATCATTCCGGGAGCTGATACACAATTTGTAGTGATTTGTCAAAAGATAGACAACCGAAGAAAAGCAAACCTGGGTAAGAACTATGTAGACGAGAATGTCTAAAGACAATGATAATCAGTGAAAGAAAAGGAAATATTTATAATCATGAAGATAATTCGTAGATCTTAAAATAATTATGAAATTTTATCTTACATGTTTTATCAAATAATAGAAAGTTTATGACAACTCTTGCTTCAATGAGCAAAATGGTAAGCTCACTAAAGAATGAAACATACTGTCCAGTACTTTTCAACAGACGGATTGATACTGTCCAGTACTTCTCAACAGAAGGATTGATACTGTCCAGTACTTTTCAACAGACAGATTGATACTGTCCAGTACTTTTCAACAGACGGATTGATACTGTCCAGTACTTTTCAACAGACGGATTGATACTGTCCAGTACTTTTCAACAGACAGATTGATACTGTCCAGTACTTTTCAACAGACGGATTGATACTGTCCAGTACTTTTCAACAGACGGATTGATACTGTCCAGTACTTTTCAACAGAAGGATTGATACTGTCCAGTACTTTTCAACAGACGGACTGATACTGTCCATTACTTTTCAACAGACGGACTGATACTGTCCAGTACTTTTCAACAGACGGACTGATACTGTCCAGTACTTTTCAACAGAAGGATTGATACTGTCCAGTACTTTTCAACAGACAGATTGATACTGTCCAGTACTTTTCAACAGAAGGATTGATACTGTCCAGTACTTTTCAACAGACGGATTGATACTGTCCAGTACTTTTCAACAGACGGATTGATACTGTCCAGTACTTTTCAACAGACGGATTGATACTGTCCAGTACTTTTCAACAGACGGATTGATTATTCTGATAACAGGGAATGAGATTACTGCTATCTGAATAATAGGACTATTTAGTAATATTTGTCATGACATTCTTGACTTTATCCATAGATGACTCTGTACTTTGCCGATAACTGCTTCCAGGGCCAAATTGCTAAATCTATTACAAAATTTGCTACAGTGTTATACATAATAATCGTAGGCAATATGACAGCTTTCTTTTGGAACAATCTGTTTAGCATGTGAAATAATGGAATTGTTCCTGAACTTTTGAATTTGTTATCGTTTCTTAACTGACTCATCTCAGCTGTTAAATGATATAAGCAGCTATCTGTGTTTTTTTTAAGGACTATATTGAATAAGGGCCATTTTCTGCCCCCTCTCCAAATGTCCTTATATTATGTATACTGTATATAGGTGGCAGTTAACATTTGATTTCTGACATCAGTTTTGTTTACCCATGTCCGTTGCCATGGTTACGGGGTGTCAAAACACTATAATAAAAGACATGAAAAGTATTCATATTTTCCTATTACTTATCATAGATACCGCTTTATCAAGAACTATTCACTTAGTTTTAAATTTTGCAATATGAACTCATTTTAATTTTGGGTTATAAAGCTTTGTAATTAAAATTTTATTTCTAAAACTATATCAAATTGATCTATAAAAGGCAAAAACAAAACTATATAGATATCTAACGTATACGTCAACTGAATACTACACCTAAATTACATTGACAAAAAAGGTACTCAACCATGAAATAATACAAATTGTTCAAACATGAAATATTGATAAACATTATTTGACGATGTTTAATTGTAATGAATTAATTGAATTATTCTTTAATATTACTGAAAGATAATAATATATAAAATGCACTGACAGGGGCCAATATGTTCGCTTTATCACCAAATATATTGGTGTCTTACCTTCACTGGGAATGACAAGTGTTCTTTATGTATTTGTAATCTGATAATTTCATGGTAATATATCACTCACACACACATAAGCACGTGTTTCCACGGAAGCTCATTCGCGCCAGGTATATTTTTTTTTTTGGCGTTTTTATGAGATAGTATTGCTTTATTACGAGATAACATTGCGTTATTACGAGATAGTATTGCGTTATTACGAGATAGTATTGCGTAATTACGAGAAAGTATTGCGTTATTACGAGATAGTTATGCGTAATTACGAGATAGTATTGCGTTATTACGAGATAACATTGCGTTATTACGAAATAGTATTGCGTAATTTCAAGATAGTATTGCGTAATTACGAGATAGTATTGTGTTTTTACGAGATAGTATTGCGTAATTACGAGATAGTATTGCGTTATTACGAGATAACATTGCGTTATTACAAGATAACATTGCGTTATTACGAGATAGTATTGCGTTATTACGAGATATTATTGCGTAATTACGAGATAGCATTGCGTTATTACGAGATAGTATTGCGTTATTACGAGATAACAGCGTAATTACGAGATAACATTGCATAATTACGAGATAATATTACGTTATTACGAGATAACATTGCGTTATTACGAGATAAGACTGCGTTGTTACGAGATAGTATTGCGTTATTACGAGATAACATTGCGTTATTACGAGATAACACTACGTTATTACGAGATAGTATTGCGTTATTACGAGATAGTATTGCGTAATTACGAGATAGTATTGCGTTATTACGAGATAGTATTGCGTAATTACGAGATAGCATTGCGTTATTACGAGATGACATTGCTTTATTACGAGATAACATTGCGTTATTACGAGATAGTTTTGCGTTATTACGAGATAACATTGCGTTATTACGAGATAACATTGCGTTATTACGAGATAGTATTGCGTTATTACTAGATAGTATTGCGTTATTACGAGATAACATTGCGTAATTACGAGATAACATTGCATAATTACGAGATAGCATTGCGTTATTACGAGATAACATTGCGTAATTACGAGATAACATTGCAGAATTACGAGATAGTTATTACGAGATAACATTGCGTAATTACGAGATAACATTGCAGAATTACGAGATAGTATTGCGTTATTACGAGATAACATTGCGTTATTACGAGATAGTATTGCGTTATTACGAGATAACATTGCGTAATTACGACATAGTATTGCGTTATTACGAGATAGTATTGCATTATTACGAGATAGTATTGCGTAATTACGAGATAGTACTGCTTAATTACGAGATAGGATGGAGACTCATTTCTTATACATAAGGTATACATCTAGACTGATTTATAGAACATGGCGGATCATGGCAGCCCGTCTTGTGATTATCAAGTCCAGCTGGTTCCAGTGTTTAGACCGGGGATGCCTCCAAGACACGTAGTGATGTGGCTTTGTCTAAAAGAAATAATTGGTGATGCTGAGGTCGTGGTACTAGAACATCTCTAGGAGGCGCCATCCGTTCTCATTCATCTTCCCAACGCCAAACTTGCCAAGGCAAGAAGGCCAGGAGTCATGGTCGGCACCCACCATAGCGTTGAAGTCGCCCAGTAATAATCAAGTTCTCTTCCTTGGGAATTTTGTTGATCAGCGAGTCTAACTCATCCTAGGTGTCTGTGGTGGCGCTTAGTGTGGGAGTGGAAACGCTGATCAGGTAAGCAGGCCCGGTTGTGGTGTGGAGGCGGAGGGATACAGTCTTCCGTTTCCTTGTTTGCAGGGTTCTATCATCCCCAGCAGAGTGTTCCTGACGGCGAATCCAACACCAAACTCGCTGGATTCGTCGACACTCTTTCCTAGTCAGAAGAACGTGTAGTTCTTTTCTCTGAGGGACCCGGAATCTGGTAGTCGTGTCACCTGTAGCGAGACGATGTCAACCTGGAGTCTTGCAAGTTTGTCGTTAATAACTGAAGTCTTTCGAACATCGCTGGTTATCTGGAGATCGTCTGAAGGCCAAGTCAGCATGGTCCGGACATTACAGGTGCCCAGCTTGAGGATTGGAGGTTTCATTGTTGGTTTTCTTTTGTTATTTCCTTTGTTATTTCTTGGTGCAGTAGTTGCAGTCCGCTTGTCAGGTACTCGCTATCCTCAAGCCTTATGCACACAGCAAGGCAGGTGAACCGTGACGGGACGGCACCTTATTGGCTTGGAGCTGCCCAGTTTGAGGAGGGCGGTAGCTGTCCAGGGAGACCTGTTGGTCTCTCCCACCGTTAGAAGCAACCCCTGGCGCCAATCGAGCAGTGACTTATAATCGGTAAACTGCTGATTCCCGTGTTGTGTCGACGCTGTGAAGCGAAGCTGGAGTGTCCTCTCCAGGGCGCAAGCCTGGGCAGGGTGATATGAAGAATCAGCTGTTGCCCATGCAGCTGATTGGCGGGGGGGGGGGGGGGTCGGGGGAGGGGGTCTTCACGCAGCTGATGGATCCAAAGGAAAGGACAAGCCGATACGTCATGGCACCACCTACGTCGCAGGAGTTGCCGAGATGGCACTGATAGCAATACCAAGTCGCCTTAGGGACTCCGTCTCCGGATTTTCTGTTGGGGTTTACTCCCTTAGCCTTTCCTATGGGAGGGTATAGTCGCAAGGCAGCGAAGATTTGAAATCGGAGTTAACCTTCTCCTAGATGGGCAACCACCCAAGGTTAACGAGCCCCACCTGCCCGACGCATCTGCTTTTGAGGAGCCAGAAACTCGCCTGCCGTTCCTTCTCCGGTCAGTTTAAACAGGTTCCGCCAATAGTGAAGGCCTGGAGCTGGATTTGGTTGTCAGAGGCTCTATCAGACGCAAGCCATTGGGGAATTTCCAAAGGAAGTGGGTGCTGATCTCCCACGTCCGCCACCCGGCGATAACAACCCTTGGAGCCCATGGCTTGGTTATTAGTGTCTTTATCCATGAAGAGTCCGTAATCCAGTTTCTGACTGCTCTCTGAAGGAGCACTGAATAAGCATGCCACTAAACCGGATACACCTCTGCCATGGACAGAAAGACATGAATTTGTTTTTGTTGTGTACATCTATGTGTTTGGGATTCTTTTACTGCACGTGAACACGTTAAGATTAAATCGTACTAGGGCAAACAGAAGCGGAATACATCAAAGTTACGGGCCCGGTCTGACGGGCTTGTATCGAGCCTGCATCCTCTGGATTACAAGTCAGATACTGTACAAGTGAGGTGCCGCTTTAAGAGACCATTTCATTATCCACAATTTATATGAAGAGCTGTAATACGTTTGAAATATATTTTGACAAACTTTGCAAATTACAGTACAAACACCAGAATTCGAGTCCTTTATAGCATCGATTTTTCAATTTTGTTGCTGATTTGTTTGCGTTTTGCGATTTCTAACTGACGTTGTTATTTTAGTCTAGATTGTCCGATAGAGGCGCCAGCTACAAATATGACAACTCTAGATAAGCACTTTAAATTCTATCATCATTCACATGTAATATCTTTAAAATTTATAAAGTATTTATAAACTTTAAAAGGTAGCGTCATAGATAAAAAGAAAATTTTAAAATAATTCTAATAACCTGTACGAGCCTTCATTTGCTTCACCCCAGTGCAATTTATCACTCATGTTGCTTATTTGTTCACATAACCATATGCTTATCTTTAAACTTAAGTTTGAATATATACAACTATCAGAAAATGCATCAAATGTCAATTTAACCTACAATTCTATAATGTATATAATTTAGATTTTTATATTTAAGTATTTACAGTTACAGCGCATTTCTAGGAGCGTGTCAATTAAATTTCTGTTACAAAATCGTTTTAATAACCAATGTATAATTTCACAATGATGTGGTTTACACCAACGTTTTCGAGTTCCAAGGATATTTTTACCCTTTAACATGTCTTTTACTAGTTCTTAAATAAGGAAGCGAAGAATTAAATGAAATATTCTCATTATCTTTGGAGCATTCCTTTAGAGGAAGACTAGTGGCAGTTTTGCAATTATCAAGGAGTCGGCGATGATCTAAAGACTGGAACAAGACATGAGTTTACGGTATGGCCCCCGAGTTGGGGGAAAGGACACCCCCCCCCTAAAAAAAATGCTTTTAACTACAGCTACTCTGGAGGTCATATTTTGGAACAAATTTCGGTCATTTTTGTATATAATTTACTCACTATAGAGCTTTTTATAGAACATAGAGAATAGTGATGTGTCTTTACCAAGAACTTGCAACAAAAGCTTATCTTGGCTAGCCCACTTTGGGTTCGAATTTAAAACCGTTTGCCCACGAGTTTTGCAGTAACCGACCTAGGCTGACCAAAGCCAGATTCAAATTTGAGACTCTTTACTCACGAGTTAGGCACTGTTCCAGTTAACCTGGCCCCATATGTAAGAAGAATATTACGCATGAATACAACATTCATAGGAGGGAAATATGCCATTGGGTCCTGATTCTTATTATGTACATCAAGGAAGTTGTCGTCAGCGATCTTATGACGCCATGAAAAGATCTATTCAACTGCATTTATTTACTGCATATGGAGACACTACTTTTCCTGTTTGTTTACACGTCTGTTAAATTTGTGTTTGATATCACACCTACTCATTCTATCCATGTTGTAATCTGGAGCGTTTTATGAACCTTGAAAATAGTCACATGATATATTCACATGTGACAGGCAAATAACAAATAAACATACGTTAGAACAATATGACAATCATATCCAAAGTAAGGTTTCCAACGTAAGAAAGCTGTAACTTATTGGTCATTCAATATCGATGGAACTACTGATTATCAGCTAACGAAATCAGGTAATTCGAAATGGCAACGGACACTAGGGTTACATGATTCATTGTGGATCTACAATTTGTCTAGGGGCCCCGAGTGGCCGAGTGGTCTAAAGCGCTCTCCGTTACGGATCACTGCCATCTCACCTCTGTCTGCGTGTGTTCGAGTCTAAGATTCGCCTAATGTGGATATGTGAGAAAGCTTGCCAGTAGCTTCTCGTGGGTCGGTGGTTCTTTCCGGGGGTTTTCCCGGGTTCTTCCTCCACCATTAATACTGGCCACCATGCCTATCAATTTACACAAGCCTATCGTGTGCTGAGAAATGACGTTATGCCCTACAACAACAACAACAACAACAACAATTTGTCTAAGATCGAATTTGCTACGGAAATAAGCTTTAAATTTATCTCAAAGACATTTTTAGGACCGTAGCTACATATAAAAATACTTTGTACATCTTTATACAATAAAGTCCATAATAAATGGGATCCAAACGAGGTATATACAAGGCTGAATAAAGTTTGGAGTTCGCAAATGATTTTTTTGATAAGTAATATTGTTCTTATAGAGTGTTTTTAATACATGCTCTAAGTTCCTGGTACAAATTTACGGCTTCATACGGATCTACTGGCTGGTTCCAGTCATTCTCTTCCATCAGAATCAGGCACAACTTGTATAAATTCTCATCACAAGGCAAGTCATTCTTTGCTTGGCATTCTTCCTCACAAACTTCGGTAATTCAGATTGTCTACCTGGCAAATTAAATTATCGAATCCATAGAGATGTGGCAATGTGTACAGCAATACGGGCTTGTCGCAAGGTAGTCCTGTAGTCCGATTACTTCGAATGCGGTGCGTGTTCCACGCTTCAGCGGCGTTGTCTAGTTCAGCCTGTAAAATAGTTGATAGAATCTTGTGAAATCATCTTCTCTTTACCGTCTTTTCAATTTCGAGTGCTGTATTTCAGAAAAATCAATAAATAAATATAATGATGTTAATGAAAAAACAATGACTAAAAATACACGCTACTATTTTATTGGTTGCCTGTAACAAGATTTTATTCCTAATATTCATTCATGAAATTATCGTGCTTTTCTTGCTGTTGTTTTCTTTTCAAAGTACGTGTAAGTTCTTTACCTTATTGTTTATCATGAACAAATTTAAAGGTAGTATTGTACATTTGATAAAATTGCACAATAAATCATTACTCGTATTGAACGTCTCAAATCACATTGAAATTTGTTTGCTGGCATTTTTCATATACAAACAAATAACATAGATCCGCGGAAAGCTATGTCTTGCCATTTTTTGTCTTTGGCTATTACGTTGCCGTTATTTCCATAAGTGCCCATTAAATGTAGAAAGGGTATGTCAATCAATGGTATGGAGTCATGACACAGTAGTCGTTTCCAAGAGGATAAGAATCAATAGGTTGAAAATCATGACCCTGAAACCGTCCCAATAGGGGCTAGCATGTATTGACTTCATACATATATACATTGGTTTTTTGTATGCTGAGAAAATGTATATATATATATATATATATATATATATATATATATATATATATATATATATATATATATATATGTATGTATGTATGTATGTATGTATGTGTGTGTGTGTGTGTGTGTGTGTGTGTGTGTGTGTGTGTGTGTGTGTATTATATGGTGGGCATCTCGATGATTATCTGGTTATGATCACGGAGTTTTGTCCCCAGGGACAGGAAGACACTATGGAACATAACCCAGGGACATGACTCTAGGGCAAGGTTGGTTTAGAAAGAATGTGAACTGGTTATAACCACAATAATCCAAATATGACAGCATAATTCATGCCAATTTGCAATATACTGTAACAAAATATACAGAAATTAGTGGTTGCTTTAACCTCATATGAGAAAAAGACTCGACATTCATGAAAAATATCACTCACCACTCCCTCAATATTAACTACTGAAAGCTTCATAAAGTACCAAAGAGTAGTTTTAGATTATTGGGCAATGACATTGTTTTATTGATGGAATTTCAGTCCTTTAACAGTCTTAAGTTTGGAACACTTATTACTGAAATTAACACCTGACCCTTTGGTGAGGAATTCAAAGTATATGTTCCAAACACATGTATGTCCAGAAAATGCCACGGCTCAAATCCTTTTCTCTACACCGAAGCTGACATCCAGGTTTCATCTATACTGATAAATATAGGTTTGATCATGAGCACTCAGAAATTTAAAGTTATTTAACTTTTAATATCATGGTGTTTGCATAGGTATACTATGGGAACTGAATTAGTATCGTGAGTCCTATTGGAAGAACCAAAGTGCCAAGCTTATGTCCCTTTCCTATTGCCCTTTTCTTAGCTATGTCTTGCATACGATACGGTACGACTTCAATATTGAAAATACTTGTATGTTAACAAATACTCACTTGAATAATTTCCAGGAAGCAAAATCGTAGCAAATGTTTATCTAGATAGTCCCCGCTAAAGTAACCATCTTGCTGCATTTGTCGGAATAGATCAATCCAGAATTGTAGGCATTGTTTCTTGAGGACATTCCACCAAAATTCAACACGCTGATTTGCCCTGCTGTATCCACATATAACACTGTTGCTACCAGCACGGTTGTCTTGATGACTTCTCCTGAGGAAAGCTTGCATTTTGTGTAAGACAGTATTCTCTACTCCCATGTCAGTGCGCACTATTCGAGTACAACCTTTTCGACACTTAACCTCTTCTATGAAATAATAGGCAATACTACGTGCCATTCCTCCGCCACTAGCCTGTAACCAAATTATATTTCCGGAAAATCCATCAACGCATCCATTAATGAATATTCCGTATGGTTTTAGTTTATCATTAGAATCTATATGCCAGGTGTAGTTGGGCCCATGATTAAAAAAAATTACGGCGTCGCAAGCGTCGGCTTTTCCGCAATTCGACTCCTTCAGGATCAATAATTTGCAATAGAACTCTGACACTTTCACGATCGACAACAAGACGGATGTACACGAAATGTTGTATCTCGTAATAACGCAATGCTATCTCGTAATTATGCAATACTATCTCGTAATAACGTAATACCATCTCGTAATTACGCAATACTATCTCGTAATTACGCAATACTTTCTCGTAATTACGCAATACTATCTCGTAATAACGCAATACTATCTTGTAATAACGCAATGTTATCTCGTAATAACGCAATACTATCTCGTAATAACGCAATACTATCTCGTAATAACGCAATGTTATCTCGTAATAACGCAATACTATCTCGTAATAACGCAAGAACAAAGAATACAAGAGAGAAACAGACTATATGTACTTATCGCTATATGCGGCTAATTTTAAACTAGCGTGGGAATACAACATTAAACTCGCGACATACAGTTTTCTGTCATTCGAAGGGATGTGTACATTTATAAATATTTTTTGTCTATAATGACTGAAAATAGTGTTAAAGCTACGTTAAAAATCCTAATCACACACACACACACACACACACACACACTGCAGGAGCGAAATTCTCCGCTTTCAATTTGTATGTAGCAAACATGTAATAATCTTTCTCCTCTTATTTGCTGATCAAATGATACATTTGCATTGATTGTATGCATCTCGTTGGTTATGGGGAACTTACATTGGCGATCTGACTGCAACTTTTGTATTAATGGATGTTTGTCTTGAATGGGATCTGCCGTTTCCGTTAAAGTTAATCTTTGATCCGATGGATAAACATGTGACTCTTTTAAGACATAAGATTATTTTGCTACATATCAGCTCTACCTTGACATGCTGTAACATACTGTTTGTGAATATTTTGTTAAATATATTTGTTACAGACTTTGTAAATATTACCAATGATGATATTTCATCTGACTATCATTTGAATCTAAAATGTTAGCTTTCTTTTATCGGTCTTTGTTGAGCAATTTTAAAAACTTTCTGCTGATGGTTTAGATTTCTTTAAATAAGAATGGTTCAATATTTTATATTGATATCGTGTATTCATCGACTTCAGAGTTTTAAAATCTATTTAAATATCACCATATCACGCCGTTGAATAAAACTTATTCAAAAAATGCTGTACTAGTATAGTAAACTGGAAATGAAAACACGGGTGAAATACCTAACATTTAGCAGTACACACAGGCTCTGCCACCAGGCCTTTGGAGAACAAAGGGCAATGTTGATGGGATACGTATCTTGCTCCAAAATATTTCCCTACCCTCGTTGTTGTAGAAGGGTCGCGGTTTATCGATTTCCATAAGATACGCTAGGTTGGATAAGCGTAGACAATGCAGAAAATGCTTTTTGTCCTCATCCTTATCCTAGAAATAGAATTCTGCAAAACATTAGCATAACTACTGGACTTTTTGTGGCCTAAATTGTATATACCTCCCTTAGTACACCATAAAGTCACGCATCAGCGGTGAATTCCTTGTTTCTCCAAAAGCCTAGCAGCCGAGCCAATTTATCTCATTTTTCGACAATGCATCGCATAAAATCTCGAAAGCGCATTCGGGACTATGCGAGGATTTCCAAAAACTAGTTTAGCCGTAATTTCAGTAACCTCGTGTGTGCAATCTCAACATCCTCTTGTTCCTATTTCGCGTTGACAGCTTTGGGAAGTTACGGTGCGTTGTGTAATCCTGTTGAATAGTTGCGGGCGGCCAACGTTGTTTCTTGGTTGGTTTGTATAGTATCGTAAAGGTTTCATCGACATATCATTGTCTCCCGGTAGTATATCTATTTGGTAGATGGTGCAGCACCTGAGTCCAAACTCCAACATCTCTCATAACACGGTCCGCTCATACTTGCTTTCGTCTTTGACAGTCGCTTTTGTAAGTTGTATGCGTATCCCAGACACAGTAGTTGTTTTTGTCCGTGCGTGCCAGGCTATGTAGATTGTACCGTTGTTGCGGTCTGTAGCACTGTGCAACAGTCCAACACACCAGGTTTGTCCATTGTCGCATCGATGGTTGTACAACAAACAGTTTTTGCTCGGTGAATGAGACTAATCGCAATACTTCCTCCACAACGGTTTCTACACTGTATGCACGCGAACGAAAAGAATTTGATACGAGTACATCAGAGGGCTTGGTCGTCATACAATATAATGATATAATGATTATATGTTATGTGCACCTGACAAGTAATATTATTTTGTATGCAACATAATATAAAGTTAAATATTTCTCTATCATTATTGATTAAATTCTCAGATTTTTTTCTATAATCTTGTTTGCCTAAAAATTACTAATTCTTCTTAACATCTGAAGCAGAATTAATCTTATTGTTGTGTTCAGTTTTTCATTAGGGTGGATTTGTTAATTAAAATTATTATTCACTGGAATTAAAAGCTGTTAAATAATATGCTTGGAGAAAAATATTAATTGGGAATTATAATGAATTCAAACAAGAATAATTTGGTCTATATTATTGTGATACATTAAAGACTGTTAAAGCATGGCCATACTCCAGACCATTTGCAAGTTAGCACGTTCGAGACTACAGGCACATCAACACATTCAATATCAATATACCACTGTAATTTAATTTAAAAGTTTACATTTGGATTTATGATAGAACTGTTAGGATTATTTGGGATGTAATTCACGATAATGTAAGTTCATTTTAAATGTTTACTTTGTGTCATAGAGAACCAAATTATTTGTTGGATTTTAAAAAATGTTTTGATTTTCTCTCTTTGCTGTCACTTAGTTTAATACATAGAATCATAACAATATAAACAGATGCACGAAATACTGAACAAGTTCAAGGGAAACGAAAAATACACAGTATATATATATATATATATATGTACATATATTGGTCTGTTTTTGAAGGTGTTCATGTAATTTGCCAAATCAGATACTATGAGTAAAATCGTGTTAGTGCGCTTTTTCAGATATGTTTTCATGTATGGTTTCAGTACAGGTATAAATAAATATAAGTGCCTGCGTGTTTCCAATCGTTTCACAACTATAAAAACTTCGAACAAATCAATCCTAAGTAATAGAAAGGATAAATACCATCAGGATGTTGGCGTAATTTCTTACCTGATTACTGATAGCATAGCTGCAATTTTCGGTTGTTTCCATACTTAATCCACTAACTGGATACCGTAAAAATAGAAGAAAAACCGAGACGAGGGAAAATAATACTGGGCTCCCAAATGACGTAGCCATTCGTTTGCTTCAAGATTCTCATAACAAATGCGGATTTGAATTTGGAAAGATAAGGGAAAATATAGTGAACCGAAATTAACGGTTTTCCCCCCTCTATTTGTTTAATTTCCTCACTAGAAATATCAACCGTTTTATTATTAGAATATACTGATTGCCAAATTAAACACAGAAATCCCAATCGTTTTCATTCATGCCGCACCTCTTATCAATCCTTGAATAAACGCTAACGCAGATAACGAAACACAAATGTAAATATTGCTGTAAACAAAACAGAGGCTACCCATACAACATGATAGCTAGCAGACAAATGTTATTTATGAACTGCAATGTAATTCTCACTTGCATGTGTATACCTTGTACAGATTGATAAACCTAATGCAGAAATAACGGACAGTTAGTAAAGTGTTGTTCTCAAGAGACGTCATTGAGAAGGGGCAGGGGAGGAGAAGGGGGCGGAGGGGGTGCAGTTGCATGTGATGTACAATTGTTGTAGCCTATATACGAAAATTAACGAGCGCATTATGTTTTGCCCCCCCCCCCTGAAAAATTAAAATGATGGCCCCGTTGTTCTCATTCTTTTTCTTGTGTGCCGCTTTAGTTCGCTGGTGATAAAACTACTTCAACTAACACGTGTTATTATATAGTATGCAACCACATCTGTGAAGAAAACTTTTTTTTTTAAAAAAAGAATTATCTTCACCTTTACCTTTAAGGAAGTGGTATTCACTGTCGAGTTTCGTGTTTGTTACTGGGAAAATGTATATATGTGTCATTCGTTTTTGGTTTGAATAGGAACCATTGGTAGCTCGTTGTACCTACTATGAGGAGTATGATAATGTAAATAAAGTCCAAAATCTTTAACGTTTCCTAAGCGAGATACACATAAATTCAGACAAACACATACGATTTGAGTTATGCTGATACATGGATGGTCATACGGACAAACTGATAGACGGATTAATAGGTATTTAAGTAGACAAGTGAGGAGTGGAGATATTTGGACAGTAAACTTTCACATCACAGTGAACGTCTATGTCCCTATTTAATCTACACAAGTAGACTTTATAATAAATATCATGCATAATGTTTTCCAAACCGTTTAAAAGTTGTACAACAATTGTTTAAAAAGGAAAATTCTGAGAAATTCCCACACATGCCCAAGAGCCACTGATTAATTAAATATTTAGGCCTCTGATCCATCATAAGAAATGGGAACTATGCCATAGGTCATACTTAAATATATTGAATGTTTATTGTAATTATTAAAATCCGGATCATATTTCGATATATTTGCATATTACCAGTATATATGTTTCATGTAATACTTAAGTGTTTCCTTGACTAAATACACAAGTATTGCCCTGATTAAATCAAACCTTCCAAATATTCTTATTTCGCTAAATTTCACAAAGTTATTTTTAGATCACTTATATTCATCAGCAATATAATAAAGTGTGTGTGTGTGTGTGTGTGTGTGTGTGTGTGTGTGTGTGTGTGTGTAACTTGGATTTTAACGTAGGTTTAGCAACTTTTCAGACATATCGCTAACATTATCTGCAGTGAGGCAGTTTATAGTAATGTCTAGCACTGGGGCATCACAATGCAAACATGTAGCATCATGTCCCACCCAGTCACATTATCCTGACACCAGGATAGACTACTCCTAACAGTAACATCTTAATGTTGAGCTCCAAGCGCGCCTGCTGCTAGTACCATTTTGTTTAAAAAAAATATAGTCTTTTCTTTGTTATTACTCAGCCGGGGTTTAAACCCGCGACGTCTCACATCTGACGTAGACGCTCTAACCACATAGGCCATCGGATCGATCTGATAACGTAAGGTGTACAGTAGGATTTCGTAAGGTTAATAAAGTGGGGTGTCTCAACATGCTTATCTTAATTACCGTCTATAGTTCTTCGGGAAAGAATCGAAACCCTATTAGACGCTTGAAGTACATTCCCTCTAAATTAGTTACAATCAGTCTATTTAAGACGTGAAAGCAGACGAAGTCAAAAAATGAGAAATGACGCATTGCAATCAAACAGCCGTCGTCACTAAACAAAGTGCAGAAAGTAGAGAAATACAATAAATAATTTGAAAAATGAAACAAGAAATTCTTCTTTGAAAACGATTGTCTATCTCAAAAAAATATAACAAATCTACTGAAATTTAACGTGAAGAAAGTATTGGATCGTTTGCAATTACTCTATTTAATATTAAAGATTCTGAACCAGTTAATAATTTTTTTAAAATGCAAACTTAATAATTATATTTGCTCAATCTCCTCTATTAAAGTGAGTCGCCTTTTCTTGAGACTAAAACCCAACACACACTGAATCAAATCCCTGTAACTGAATGCTAGGGTATCGTTAGCACACTAAACAATAACAAATCTTCTGGTCCAGATAATATATCTGGCTTTTAACTTGGGTAATAGAACTTTCTAATTTGCAAAACACTTGTGTTACTGTTTAAAATGTCACTAAATTTACCACAAGTTGAAACAGCAACAAAAATTGCGAACTGATATTAACATGATTTCTGTGCCTCGTACATGTTGATATTATTTTTGGGAGAAAATAAAAACTAGGAAAAGACTTATCATCGAAACAAAAGCACCGAGACCAATGCAACAACATAACGTGGGTGGCTTGAATTACCAGTAGTTTCTGTTTCTGAACTATGTAACGCCTAGTACATGTAGTTATTTTTATCTCAAGAAGAACAACCTTGAAAAAAGTATTTTATACAAACAAATGTTCAGGCCTTGATGCTAAAATTAACGTGGGTGGTTGAAATACCGGTATTAGATGTCATATGTGTACTTTCGTTTTCACATGCAGAAGATAATCACGATTGTTTGTTCAGACGAAGTTTAACTTTAGCACTTATAATGCAATGTAGAATAACTTCCTTTTACGAAATTGCTACCTGGACGCTTTTTATCTACCGTATCTTGACATGAAATGGGTTCCTTAAAAGTCATTTTATGTTCATCTCGGACTTTTATAGCTACTATGGGCTACGACAGAGTTGCATGAATATAAATGGCTATATTTGTGTTCTCGAGAAGTTCCTCAAGGATCTGAAACAGTGTGTACGGGTGTGCGTGTGTGTGTATGTGTGTATATATATATATATATATATATATATATATATATATATATATATATATATATATATATATATATATATACATATATATATGTGTGTGTGTGTGTGTGTGTGTGTGTGTTTGTGTGTGTGTGTGTGTGTTCATTTTAAGAACCTATACGGAAGTATTAAACATGCTAAATGACGGTTATTTAGTTTCCATACTTTGACGTTCAATTCCTTCCTCAAATCATTTTTAAAACATTATATATCGATTATCTTTAGAACTATGAAAGTATGAAAATTATATTGAAATGAACAACTAATGTGTTTACACGTTTTAGCTGTAATAGTAAAGTTATCCTTGGGGAAACGCAGATGTAAAGAAAGATAAACTGGGAGACTTAGGCACTTGAGATGCTCCTAAGGTCATAAAATAACGCACGCGCGTGCGTGTGTGTGTGTTCATTTGAAGAATACATACGATACTTTTAAATATGTAAATCTAATATTGTCATTTAATACCATCAAGCATTATTTACGTGTCATTAGGTTTAGGTCGACAAGAAAACTATTTTGTCATTAGGTGTATATGGATAAGAAAACTCTACTGGCGACGAAGAACAATTGTCATAAGGTTTCATCTACCAACCTAAACATCTGCATCACTATATTTATCTGTATGTTTTTCTGCCAACCCATGTGCCTGTCTGTCTGTCTGTCTGTTTGTATGTATGTATATATCGATGGATCTTAGAGGTACTTGTTTTAATTGAGTTGTTTGTCAGTTGTTTTTTTAAAAAAATCTTTTTATTTTTATTTTTCATTACATGTTATTGTAATGTAAATTTATTCACCTGAGATGATGTTTCTATTTTAAAAAATCGGTTGACCTGAAATATTTTTGATAAACAAGTAATGTTGACCTAGATCGTGACCTTGATCCAGGATTAGTTATGACCACGTAAATAGGTTTTATTTGTATTTTAAAACTGGTTGCTGCCAAGGTTAAGATCTGTGTAATGAATTAAAAAGTGAACAACTTTTTATTCTTAAAGTAAAAATGATTGGTTCTCGTCATCATTATGCTAGGGACACGTGATATAAAGGATCACGTTGACTCCCCTTTGTGATTTCGAAATTTGGGGATTGCTTCGAAACTGCGCATTAGAATACGATAATATCTTTGCTTTAGTGAAACAGATTTTTTTGGACTTTTTCTTTTGTTGTTAAGTCATTTTCTTTTGCTGTGACCAATTTTTGAATCCATGTTAACGTTCCTTCAGTTCACTGGGATTTTAAAGGATTTATTCGTTTTTCTGGAAATATTTCATGTGCTCATACATTATCCTTGGAGAAAGACAGTTTATCAAAATTTATTCGGATTTGGAATACTGAAGTGTTAAATAGTGTGTTTCTACAAGGAACTGTAGATACACACAAAATAAACTTAATGAGCATAAGTCATCATCTTCCATCTTGGATTTTCCAACAGGACTCGAACTTGAATCTATTAAAACATTCCAATACTAGAACGTTTGTAATTTAATTCGTGGATTATTCTTTGATTATTTTTGGATTTGACATTAAAATTGCACGTTCTTTTTCCATTTCTATGTCACTGTTTATTAGCACCTAAAGTCTCAATCAGAAGATACATATGACTCGTATGCAATCTATTCCTGCAATCGACAAACCATTTAGTAGAATTATGGCAGATTGTGTTGGTCCCTTACCTAAGACCAAGTCAGGTAATCAATATATGTTTACCTTCAAGGAATATAAAATCTAAAACAATAGTTGAAGCTTTTATCAAATTTGTTTTACTCAATTTGGTCTTTCTAAATCTGTTAAATTTAGTCAAAGGTCAAATGTAAGGTATGGAACTTTCCAGCCTATTAGGCTTGAATTTGGCATTCAGCAGGTGCAAGTCAAAAGTTAAATTATGGTTTGGCAGGACTACAATGGAGATAAACATTCTGATAATGGAGTTCTGTCTCTCTTATTCATTCTTCAAAAATTTTCATAAGATTAGATTTTACGGCCCTTGCAAAGGTAAGAAAAAATAAATGAGTTAAATTATAATATTAGTGCCCCTGTGATCTAAATACATTCTAGGAGTACGGATATATTGACAGATATAGCAAGGTTAAACATGCAGTTAACTTAGTTGTACCTATTTAACTTAGTGTCAATTCAAGTGAGGGTACATATATCATCGTATTCTACTGATATTGGAGTGATAAATCGAAATAAAGAAATTATGAAAGATCTGGACCAGAAGCGTTCACGTTTGCAAGAGCAAAAAATGAAACGAACTGTAACAGTTATTAATTGAATATAAGCACTTATTTCCAGATGTTCTTACAAGGACAAACACAATTTTCCATGCCGTTTAAACTGTAGATTCCAGACATGTGAAACTTTACCAGTACAGAATGAATCCTCTCAAAAATCAGGAATAATTGAAAAACGAAATTCAGTATTTGCTGGAAAATGAGTTCACAGAGCCTAGTAAAAGTGAATGGAGTTCGCCATGCATACTTGTTCCAAAAATCAGATAAAACTTTTCGTATGTGCACTGATTATAGGAGGGTGAATAGTGTAACAAACACAGACCCATTTCCATTACCAAGAATAGATGACTGTATTAATAAGATCCGAAATACCAAGTATGTCACCAAAGTCGAACTTCTGAGAGGATTGTGGCAAATTCCACTAACGAAAAGAGCAAAGGAAATTTCGGCATTCGTGACCAATATAAAGTAATTCCGTTTTTGATGAAAGGGTCGCTAAATAACTTTCAACTTCTTATGAATATGATCACATCTGATCTAGATAAATGTGATACTTACATCAGCCTAATACAAGCCCTTCTAAAACTCAAACTGGCACAACTTTTAAAAGTCGAACTTATTTTTTCCATTTTTACAATATTTCTCAAGGGAAATAAATTATTTGTTAAATTTTACAAAACGTGTTCCCCTCCCCCCCCCCCCCATGTAATATGTTACTGTTTATTAGAGCCTAAACACGTAACAATGTAGATCCTGGAACAAATACTTCCATATTTTCCCCATTTGATAAATTCGTAATAATCCAAGAGTTGACCCTTAAATGTGTTGTTTATTTACTGTTTCATATATGGTTCTAATGTTTCTGATAAGTCATGTTTGAAACATCAACTTTTATTGCGATTCGTACATGCGGATATTTTCTTTCTTGGAGTTCATAAAACCAGGAAAACTAAATATTCATAAAACAAGCGCAACCCTCAGTTGTATAAGTTTAACTTTGGTGCATGAATACCGGTACTTTCTGTTTCGGGTCTGCATTTTCGTGTCACAGAAACTTAACATAATAACTATAGGTTTTTTTCAGACGAAGTTTATTTTAATCTAAAAACGCAATGTACAATAACTTCCCTTTCCCATAAAAACTTACATGGACGCTTGCCTTACAGTTCTTTTTAAAATGTCTTTTATTTATCTTACAATACTTTATACAACAATAATAGCACAACAATTTTATTGGAATGAATCATTGTATGATTCATTGTATGTGTGACATGTTTAAGCTCGAGCGATTTTCATGGAGTAACTCAATGGATCAGGCAGATGAAAAGGAAGATAAACAACAAGACTAGAGTACTTAAAGAGCTATTCAAGGTCATGAATGAGTGTTCTTGTGGTCATTTGATAAACTTATTATTATAAATGTATAGTTTTGCTGATAACCATCAAGCAACAAGTATACGTGAGTGGGTATCAGACAATATTAAAACTGTACCAGGTCATCTAGCTACCCATTAATCTGACTACCTGTATGTATGTATGTATGTATGTATGTATGTATGTATGTATGTATGTATGTATGTATGTATGTATGTATGTATGTATGTATGTATGCATTTATGAATGAGTATGTATGTATGTATGTATGTATGTATGTATGTATGTATGTATGTATGTATGTATGTATGTATGTATGTATTTATGAATGAGTATGTATGTATGTATGTATGTATGTATGTATGTATGTATGTATGTATGTATGTATGTATGTATGAAACAAGTATTTAGATCCACACCTAAAATATATTGTATTGATTTTAGTAATGAGTGTTCTGAAGTCACACTTGTAAAAAGACTAAAATATATAAATTGAATATTCTCTCTATATTTTTCAGTTACAAGTAAGGTAGTCTCTCAAAATATTCATATAAACGAAAGTTACATTTCATTATCAGCCAATTGTGGCCCTACAAACTTATATATCCTCTATTTCACGTTAACCCATCTCTAGACTTGTTCCCATTTGTCCATATACTTCGTGTTGACACTTCTTAGCCCCGTCCCATCACATATAGCTGGTTAGGACTTAGAAGTGACACCCTGTTTATATCTAAATGTGTATAGTGTAGGTGTTACTTGTGCACCCAAAAATATGTCTGTAGTTGTTATTACCGTGAGTTAATCGATGAAATGTCATCTCACACAACTGGTTTTAGCTCTCCTGGTCATACACAGAATAGAGGAGCTTATATGATGTTCTATTGTCCGTTGAAAGTCTGTCCCTTAGCACAAGACTGTCATTTCAGTTCTGGGTTAACAAAAAATAATAAATGATTTTAACCAAATATTTGATCCAGTCCTTAGGACGAAAATCATTTATGATTTCACAAACAGACTAATCGCTAACACCTCTTCCTGTAAATCAATCAGATTATTTGACTGGTCGGTGAGTTTGAAATTAATTCTGGTTAATGAATGATTATGGCATCGCATGTAGACAGGATTAATTGGGTTTTCAATAATTAGGAATCCTGGAGGAGCTGTTGGTGCAAACGAATAAAGAATATATCCCTGCTGAGCTTGATTTGATTGCTCTAGATTAATCTGATAGCTTCCTTCAATTACATCACATGTTAAATTGAGCGCAATCACTGAGGATATATTCACGTTGAACGGAGCGATATGTCTGCCGCCACCGTCTGGATCATTATTGTGTTTGAGGATTTTTATTTCCGGTGATGTTGTTTTTTTCCATGCATCATGAATTATTTTAAAACCAACATCGATGGCATCACTGAGAGATTTTTGTAGTTCTAGGATATTATATCCTGGTAGTTTGAATGTCGGAATATCCTTCACGGAGATTTTATAGTCTGTTGCAAATCTTGTTCTCGATGTGGGGGTTTTATCACCGAGTATAACTCGAATAATTTGTGAATTAAATGTTTCCATGTCATTGATGATTTTGTTACATGTTTCTACAACACTGATAAATTCATCTCGGGTGAGAGAGCCGGATTTAAGAGATATTAACAACAGTGAAAAATCATTATTCATTTCTGTGAAATTTTTAACGACTTTAGGTTCGTTAACAAAAAGATCTCTCTCTATGATATCCTCCTCTCTTCCAGTTGAGTGATATGCGAAATCAAAAAAATCTACATTGGATTGGTAATCTTTATAACTTTTTAATGGATTATCAGGTTTTATTCTGTCTGTGATATAATCAGATTTTTTAGGTTCGGGTGATACAACAACGGTTTCCTGAGGTGGTAATTCAGGCCATCCTAGTACGGTTCTAATAGAACTTTCATAGATATCTACGACGTATTCTTCTGTGTTTATCTCAATTGCGGATGATAGCGTCGGTTCATGAACTGTTATAGCGATTTTTGACTCTACTCCAGTAATCGATTTTATTCTACGCGCGAATTCATTTTTGATTTGTTCGATTTGGTATGACCCTGTTGGTATCGAAACAACTTTCCAGTCTGGGGTTCCGTCGGGTTTATTCTTATTTGCAAACACTAAAGAATTATTGGGTTGTTGACCACCAAATGATTTTGATCTGATATTAGGCCAACTGTGATACACTCGTAGTTTTGCTAGCGCTATCTCCTTCACTGGGACCGGAGAGGGGAAATTCACACTGAATTCTGGATTCGTTGATGTTATTGATATCATACTTGTTTGTACTGGGTTCGTGTTCTCCGCTACTCGTTGAAGTAATTCCATCGGTGTCGTCATTGTTATTATACTCATGATTTATTTCTAATTTTGGTATCGATGAATCATAAATACTGACCATCACTGAGAACTCACAATCTGGTAATGTTGATATTATTGAGATCATTTTGTTTTTTGGGTTCGTGTTTTCTGATTCCATCGGTGTTGTCATTGTTATTATACTCATGTTGTCGCTCTAATTTCGATATCGCGGAATCAAAAATACTGACCATCGCTGAGAATTCACTATCTGATATAATCGTATTATCGAGTGACGACGATATCATCAATGATAATTGCGAGTATGCGGTTGATGCAATATGAAATTGAAGTAAGTAATTCTGCAGTTTACTCTGGCTGCATGATGATATCTTTTTTGCTATCCCGGTTGATATACCCCCGATTGTAGCCACCGCAGAAATGCAAATTGGAACTACGACCGGGGCAATCATTGTAACAGATGCTAGTATTATTCCGGCACCAGTGAGAACGCTTGACACCGAGTATATAATAACATCAATTGCGGTGATTCTTCGTCGGTATTTTTTTATTTTTATTTGATACTCCTCAGTGAGGGTTTTGAGTCTATTCTGAAATTCTTTGACCTGATCATAGCGACATTGAGTTGATGAAATCATTTTTATTTTAAAAACACTAGCGTTTTGAATTGTGAAATCCGAACGATTTAGTTATTTACTTAAATCCGCTACGAATTCCACATATCATGATACCGGAGTTCTAGCCAAATTTTTATCAGTAGATGTTATAGTGAACTTTTCCGTTGTATCCTTGTCGATGATCGTTGAAATCGTATTGTTGACCCCGGATGAACTCGACGATGAAATATTAAATTGAGTCAATGGTGTTACTAGTGTTAATCGATAAATACCCTTAACGGTTGCAGTGATATCTAATTTGTTGTTTGTAGGTGTCCACAAAAATGATCCGTGTTGGATTGTATATACTACGTTATTGGTTTTCTCATGAGGAATTTTTGTTTTTTCAATGATTGTTATCATCCTCGAAAAATCACCTTTGACGGCTTCGATGAAAGTTTTCGTCTCATCGATGGATTTTTTAATATCAGGGAGTTTTATTTCAATTTTATCTAACGGGGTTCCAATAAATTTATCAATGATATTTCTACGAAATGATATAAACTGTTTTCCGTTTTCTTCAATTCTAGATTCAAGTGTTGTTAGTACAAACACAGAATTTTTTAACTCATCGTTGAGAGTTTTTAATCGATCTGTAATCGTCGAAACGAGTACACCCGGTTTTAGTTTACCCTGATCGGAAAATAACGCGATAGTATTTTCGATTGCGTTTTGTTGTTTAACCAAAATATCATCCAGAGAAATATTACTGGTTTTCAATTTACCCTGATCCGAAAATAACGCGATAGTATTCTCGATTGCGTTTCGTTGTTTAACTAAAATATCATCCAACGACACATCACTGGATTTCAATTTACCCTGTTTGTCTTGAAATACAACTATTTCATTAGGATCAACATTTGTTAAGTTCAACGTCTCAGCTATTTCATCTTTGATTAGTTTTTTTTACATCCTTGACAGAATCAGGTGGTGCAGTGTCATCGGGTTTGGGTTTCAAAGATCTCCCCCAAATATCAATCATGTTATTGTAAAACTCTTTCTCTCTCTAAAATCGTTTCGATTTCAAGCGATTACTAGTGTATTCATTAACGACAACATGTGGTGGTTTTCCGCTTGGGTTACTCAAGGAGTTAGAAATAGCGTCAAGGACATTTAATACTTCGCTGCCGCATAATGGTGGGTCAATCATCGTTTGTGTTGGTAGCGTAGAATACCAAGTCTTCATTGGAAGGGTTTTTATATACCGCATAAACTCTTTTGGTGGGGCTAATCCATATGAATCAAAATAGACAATCCCACGTGGATCAATAGCGTATGCAACCCAGTGAGTTCCAGGTCCGGTGCTGTTATCTAAATTAATGATTCCGGTTTCAACGCTGTTTGGTTGATGTGGTAATTGATCTTTCATAAAGACACCTCTGAAGTTTTGAATCGCGAGTTTTTTAGCAGCATCCATTAAATCAATATTGGACATAGGAACCATAGGTTCCTGAATTAATAAATCGTTCCTGGTAGTCTTAGACCCTTTCCGCTGTACCACGAATACGGGGTTCCTGGTAGTCTTAGACCCTTTCCCTTTTTTTCATATCCTTTCCCAGTTGCCTTCTTTAGTACCATTCCTGCTGCAGTACCAACGGCTCCTAACGCTGCCGCTTTAGCCACCGCTGGGGCTGCTGCTGCAATCAATGCTGGAATCGCAGCTAACAACGGAAATATACCGCCTGTTTTAAACATATTTTTGATAGCAGCCGCAGAGAGAGTAATCTGAACACCTTTTTTGGCTGCAAGTGCATCATTGAAATGTTTCACCTGACGAGTTGTCAGCGATAGTTTATTTGCACCACCAGTCATTTGGTTGGGTTTCAACGTGATTGTGGTTCCACATTTTTTAGCTGATTCCGATTGCAATTTTTTTAATTGACCGGGAGTTAACGCAACACTAATAACACTATATGACATGTTATACATAATAGATTGATTCTAATTCAATGAAAAATCGAGAAAATCAATCAAAGATTTTCCATTGGTGCATCTACCACTCTCATTCTTCCACCAACACCTTCGAGTAGAATTGATTTATCACTGAGAATGACAGCAACCGCTCTATAATTCGGGATAAGGATAGGAGGTACCCCACCAACTGGTGGACCAGTCGGACGGGTTACACGGGCTCTAAAGTGTATATCAACGACAGATTGTCTTGTTAAATCAAGATGTTCAAGTGAAAAGTAATAAATCGGATAGAGGCTTTTAAAATCCAATTGCGATATTTGCAAACCAGTATCCACATTTTGATCACGTGCCATAAATGACAACAGGTTATGATAGACACGTGCAATATGATTCTGACCGTAATCAAGTTGTATATCCTCGGATGGTTCCTGCTGTCCGTTTATTCTCAGCGAGACTTCATTAACACCTAACTGATCAAATATCATATGGCTTCGTTCTTGATTACCAACTCGCGCATTATTCTGTAACGCTACGAATATATGACGTGGAGCTGAAACACCTTGTTTTGATGCCAGGTGCCATGTGAATGTACCATCAACACTGTCTTGTTTAATATCCGTAGTCACTGATAACCAACTCAACAATGATTTTCCTCCTTGGTCCATAAATGATAGTAGTCGCTGTTCTTCTGTGATTGATGGAGTTAATACTGGCATCCACAATGATAGTTTTGTTAAAATGACTTTACCGGGAGCAACCCCAGCATTACGCCAGATTGCATCATCATCAGTACCCTTTCGTACAAGCGCTACTGTGTGTTTAGCTCCATAAATAACTTTTCGGACGTTTCTACAGAATCCAAATATATGATGCAGTGGAATCGCACATGAAAATCGTCGACGCTGCCCATGCAACGTTGCTACGCGTGTTGCAAATCCTAAATTGAGATTACCATTAACGCCTCCGAGAATATCAAACGCAGCTCCGGGTCTAGTTCGACGTTCTGGATTAGCTGCTTCCTGTTGATCGGCTTCTGCATTATCTCTTGCTGTTAACACTTTAAGGAATTGAAGGTGATCAGCGTTATCAGAGGTATCCTTTGCAAACATCATAGATGGACCCGCTGATCTTGTATAATCATCAGAATATCTCGCTAACCCTATGATTGTTGTGGCCACATCAACTTCACGGTCAATGGATTCAATTTATTTTCCATCAATGAGATATCTAGCGCTTTCAAATAACGCCATTATGCCGTTATTAACAAAACCAACTCGGACATTTGCGTTATTGTCATATGGGGTATCAGCTGCAACATTTGTTACAAGTTCTCCTTCTACTTCAATAAATGCCTCACACGGTAGAAAATATTTACTGGTATCATGAACTTGAAGTTCAATTCGCGATCGGAGATCTGGTTGTACTGCGTGATAAGAATAAAATTGAAAATCGCGTACAGAATCATTCTTGCCAACTGGGGCATCCATATCAAATGCTGGATCAGGTGACCTTTTGAACATTTTATTCTATTTATCAGAGTCTAAATCGCGATTTTTCATTTCATCGTCGTGTTTTTTTAAAGCCACTTCCTGCTATCATGTTTGCTATCATGTTATTTTGGTCCCCTTGATTTATCAAGGGAGTCACCATCGACGCTAATTTTTCGTCTACTGCGTTATTTATAATTCTACTAACACTTGCAGGCATTTCCGCTGTAGACGGTAACGGTTTCTTTTTTCGTCTCACTAATGATGTTATTTTATTCTTCGCAGCTGAAAACGCTTTTCCCGCAAGATCTCCAACAGCACCAATACCCTTATCACGAATAACATCAATTGCTTTCATTCCTAGTTGTTTAGCCAACGGCATCACTTTTGGAGCCATTCTCGCAAATAACCCTGCAATGGTATTGCCTAAACCATCTCCGTAGTATGCTTTATAAACCGGAAACCGTGAATTAACTACGTAGACGGGGGTTGGTTTATCATGATTGTAGTGTATGATCATTATTTGAAATCAGAAACAATTTTTCAGTTGGAAACGCTAGCGTTTTTATTCAATCCCGGTGATTAATCACTGTGATAATCCTCCACTAACTCGCCAATGAAATCTCGATATGTGCTGATATCTATGATACCACCCTGAAATAATCGTCTACAGATATCAGCTGCTTCATTAATTATTTCCGGTGAGTTATTTCCAGCTCGGAAACCTCCTACAAGAACTTCTAATCGTGATATATCATTGATAACACTACCAGGACATGAAATCCTTGGATTCTCACTGGAATCTTGCAATCCGCTTCCGCTATAACCAGTTGCTTCATCCTGTTTTTCCATTTCGTCTAAATCGGCTTTTTGTAAATAATCAAGAGAATCATCATCATCATCAGGTGGTAGTTGTTGTTTTTTAGGTGAAAAAGATATTTTCTTTGCAGGTTGCTGTCGCTTTTGCGGTTTTTGTTTTTCATATTGTTTATACACTATATCCACCGCATTGATATATTCATTGTATGATGCACTATCTGTCATAATTTGACTTTTTTTAGTTTTGATTTTGTAGAATATATCAGCCCAATGAGTGAAATTCTTAACATATTTATGATGTTCTGGTTTCAACATTTTTTTTCTGTTTTCATAAGTCATAACAACAAGCGCAGGAATTTCTGGTGGATCAGTCTTATCAATTGCTGCTAACCCTTCCTCGTTAAATCTCACGCGTAAATTATCTACTGTTCTTTTTTATTCCATTTTTTGTACAGCCTGTTTTGTTTGTTCATTTTTCGCTGCTATTTTTTCGAGTTCACCGATAACAGATTTCCCCGTCTCGGGAACATCTCCCAGTATAGCACGCTCTATCCCCTTCATTGCTGTTGTTACTGGTTTAAACAATTCTTCAGATCCCGCAGCAAAATCAGTCTGAAGACTGTCGTTGTTGTAGTTTATTCCGTACAGAGTCACGAATTGGTACAAATCTCCTGATTGCATCCAGTCGTTCACGAGCCAATCGGGTTGTTAATGCTTCATTGACCATTATTTGAAATCAGAAACAATTTTTCAATTGCAAAACAATTTTTCAATCCCGACCTAACACCATCGGATGGTCATGGAAGTGTTATTTCATCCTATAACGGCTTCGTTCATCGATGGCGAAAGTATCATAATTGTATATAATATTATATAATACTGATAGTTTCGCCATTCTATTTTTGATCAATCCGAACCAGCCATCAATTTTTTATTCACTGATTTGAACAGTTTTAATCAAAAAATGCTAAAAAAAAATTAAAATCTCTATAAGGGACGGTCACAATCAAATAATGATAAATGGTCAATCAAAATTGTTCATTTTCTTGAATTAACGCCCGTAGGTTTCTAACTTTAGAATTAACCTCCTTTTTCAATTCGTATTCGTACCCCAATTCTTTTCGTATTCGTTCTACGATGGTATACAACGGAGCGAACACACTTACGTCACTGGAAAATGCGAGAGAGTCCTTAATAGAATTCTGAATTCTTTTGATGAGCGCATACTTCTTTGGTAGCATATACTTGTTAGTGCTAACTCCGTATTCTATATCCTGAAAATCAGACATGATTTGATCAGGATTTAACCCATCTGATAGTTCAATATCCCAACTTTTCAATTTTGAAATCTCGGATATGATGCTATTCATGTTTTCAGAATTCATTATTCTATAATAATGATATATTTCTAAATGAAAAATATGACGCATTAGACATAACTAAATTGAATTTTTTGTCCCGTCCTTTTTGAAATAGCCGATCGACAAACCCCCTCTGCAACGAATCGTACTGAGGCTCTACAAATATTGAAATACTTGCCGGCTTCATATATTGATTTAAATATTTTTTCTTCGTTAGTTGTTGTATTCAAAGATTTTACTGGTCTCGCTTTTTTTGAGCAAATGCCAGTCTCTCCTCTTTTCAAATTTTCACTTTGTGTGATAGCTTGCAGATTTGATGAAGAATTGTTCCTTGGATTAGAATCCTTGTGATCGATAACAAAACCGTTTTTGATCAATCCATTGAAACATTCAAATACGAAACGATGATTGTAATATTTCTTCTTTCCAACAGTAAAGAACAAATACCCCATACCATTATCCCACCCAACTGGGTTCTTCAGTCTACAGTGTCTTACAACACCATCACTGGATGCTTCATAATTTGTACTCACTGGGTGTGGTCTGAATTCCTGGTTCATTAGTATACTATACTATTTGTCTAATTCATTGACTGATCTATTGCAGTGATTCATTATACATAAACCTTTCATTTAGACACTTGTTTTTAGTATAGCATGAGGGAGTTCAAGAGATTGCCTTCGAAAAATGCTGATAAGGAGTTTAAGAGATTATTAAAAATCAATCCTAGATTTAATCTCGATAGACCCAAAAAACGTCCAAGAGACGGAAACATGAAAGAGTTTAAGAGATTATTAAAAATCAATCCTAGATTTAATCTCGATAGACCCAAAAAACGTCCAAGAGACGGAAACATGAAAGAGTTTAAGAGATTATTAAAAATTAGTCCTAGATTTAATCTCGATAAACCAAAAAAACGTCCAAGAGACGGAAACATGAAAGAGTTTAAGAGATTATTAAAAATTAGTCCTAGATTTAATCTCGATAAACCAAAAAAACGTAACAAAATCAATCCTAGATTTAATCTCGATAAACCCAAAAAACGTCCAAGAGACGGAAACATGAAAGAGTTTAAGAGATTATTGAAAATCAATCCTAGATTTAATCTCGATAAACCAAAAAAAAACGTCCAAGAGAGATTACCCCTGGAAAGATGTTCAATTCAATCTCGATATAGTTTCTAATACACCAAAGAATACAATTCTTGATAAAGCCATGATTAGTAAAATCAGAGACTGTTTTAATGAATTCAAGCGTGATGGAGCATCTTATTGTTGGTCAACATTTCGAATTGATGGTGTTGTTGATGCTACCATGAATGATGAAAAAGCAGCAGTGATAATTTCACATGTTGGGGAAAAAAGACATTTTTTTCGAATCAAATTCATTATCGAAGTCGATGGCAAATGGATTATTAAGGATAAATTTGAACCAATCCTCAAGAATAAAAAAGCTGTCATTGTGAGTAGAGATTCCAAACCAGGGATTCTAACCGGCATTGACAAACCATACTACGAAAGATCTTATCCCGTAACAGCAATGGTTTATGGGATATATCCGTTAAATGATAAACCCGATATCGCAAAACTAGCTCCTATGAAATATTCGTCAGGGCTTAATTGTGTAGCAGAACGAATAATAGAACACTTCACAAATGCATCCCGAGGAAATAAACTAACTGATCTGCGACGTAGGAAAATAACCGAGTGGGAACTGACAGTGAAACAGCATGGTGCAAAGATTTCTGATATAGCTAAATTAGAAACATCATTAAGATTTCCAATAACAGTTATGACGATAACCGGAGAGGTTTTATACGAACCGAAATATAACAAAAATGGAGCGCCAATACAGATTATTGATCATAACAAACACGCGTGGACACCTGCGGTAACAATATTTCCACGAGAACGAACCGTGAAATATATCCCTAAGGAGTTCGTCGGGGATGTTTTCTATGAAGAGAAATTATTCGATGCTATTCATGCGTTGTGTAAGGATGATCCTGTGTCAGTGTGGTTACTTAGAAGTGATGAAGAATTCGATCAATTTGTAAAACCAAATGGTGAATTATATCGCATTGAAGAATTAGATAACAGAATGAGAAAAATCTCTAGTGATTTTTCACCGGAGAATTCCCATGAAAAACTACTCACGGATAGTTTTACTATTCCATCAGTGGTAGCTCACTTCGCAAGAGAAAAAAACTCATGGCGTCCAACACGAAGTGATTTTCTCGAGGATGTTAAATTGAGTTGCGTCGAATTTGGTCATGGAGGACTGTGGAATACGAAATACTCACGTGATGGTATGATTTCAATTGATATATCCGCGTGTTATCCCGGAAGTTTTCTCGGGTATGGGGAATGCGCTGAGTACTTCAAACGATTTGGACACCCCACGCATGAAATGACTCGTGTTGCGATTAATGGACCATTGCCTGATTTTGATTTAACCGGATTCGCTCGTGTGATATCATTTGAATTAGCTACAGGGTTACATCCGTGTAGTTATGTTTGGCTCGGTAGACACCTATCTGAAAAACACTGGATGCCAATAGTGCTATTGAGATATATGATTGATTGTGGTATGCTAATATCGTTGATTGTTTCCGAGGCTATTATATGCTATCGAGCTCAGAAAGAAGTTTGGCTACCACAACCCGATCTAGATAGAATAATCAACGAACTACGAAAACAATTTCCAGATTTCAGTGAAGAAGAAATCATAAATTGGTCTAAGAAGTTATTTGAAATTAAAAAAGAACAAGCAAAAGATCTCGGAAGAAGAATAATCGGTAAATTTACCCAGGGTGGACGATACGACAACGCAAAATACTCTTCGCGGTTGATCATAGATGTCGCTGAATACGATTTTATTGTAGCGGATTTAATGAAACAGGGAAAACTTGTATCCCGTAAGGATGCTTTTCTATCCAATGGTGAGAAATTAGGTACGGTTGTTACCTACTGTGATGGATATAATTCCCAGTACACACATTTGAGAAGTTCAATGCTAGCCTATGCTTCTATTAATCTATTTTCGATGATAAATAGATTTCCTAATACCGCGGTTAGAGTGGCCACTGATTCGATGTATATACACAATAAGTACAAATCAGCTGTAGCGGCATTCACAGATCCCGAAGAAAATTGGGGGCGTTGGCAATTTAAAAAAGAGATGCTACATGAGTATTGTGAATCCGCAGACGTTGCCATAGATGATAAATATCTTTGTTGTAACCGTATTGAAATTCAATCAGAATTTTCTAATGCACCACCGGTATCTGATCCAGTATGTAGATATAAGACAGTTTATTTAAACGGTTGTGGTGGGTCAGGAAAGACAACTCGTGCAATTGAATTATTTCGTCGTGGAAACGCTAGCGTTTCTAACATGATTGTGCTAACACCGACTCACAGACTCGCCAGAGAGATGATACAACGAGGGGTAAATGCTTGCACTTATCACAGTTTTTCTCGATGGAAAGGTGACAAATGGACTCCTGAGCGTATGGGTGATAAATTCATTCCTGAAATCATAATTTGGGATGAAATATGCACAGTGTCATTAGATGTATTAAAAACATTTCTTGAGTGGTTGTTAAACAAAAACACAAAAGTCGTCATGTGCGGTGATCACGGCCAACCACCACCATTTGTCGGTGCATCTCCACATGAATGGCTAAAGGGTTTTGTAGACTACTATGAAGAAATCACCACTGATTATAGATCACTTGATGAACGATTACGCGAGTTCAAAGCGCTAATTAGATTACAACCGGATAGAATCCAATGCGAAATAGCGCGTGAAGTAATTTCAGAAACCCCAATGAATGATTTCTGGGAAGCGTGGAGACCAAACGATTTGATCATTGCAAGTAGAAAAATAGTCAGGGATACACTTCAGATGAAGTTATTTGAATTGCATAAAGAAAAATTTGCAACGCTTCCAGTACCCCTTTGTTATAGGCCATCGGATACACGAAAACAGAATATTGAAGTTGATATTCCAGGACAGAGTGAAAAACAAATTCTCGTATTAAATGATATTGTGCTGGTTGATATCAATGTCGTTGAAGATGCATTGCGTGCTAATAAATCCCCGTGGACGCTAGGATACGCAGCAACAATACACTCTTCACAGGGATTGACTATATCGAATACAATTGTTTGGATGGTGGATAATCACATCGAATGGTCGAATTTAATCTATCTCGCAGTATCCAGAGTACGAAACATAAATCAACTTCGAAGAGTTGTTTTCGATGATAATGACACAACAATAAGTGATATTGATGTTAGCATCATTAATAAAAACTCTCCGGTTACAAACAACAGGACAAAAAAAAACAACGAGAATTTGATATTGATGCTGAACTAATAATCACTTTGAAGAAACAACAGAATAATCACTGCGCGAGTTGCAATTGTATAATGCGTTGGCAGTATTCGGATAAGGATCCTCGCCAATTCACCGTAGACAGAAAAAATAACAATCTCGGTCATGTCAGAAATAATGTGATGTTGACTTGTCTTGAGTGCAATAGACGCAAAGGCGCTAGTTAAGACCATGCGGTGGCAATTGAGTATCCTCGGGAATCACTTGTAGTTGTTGTCGAGTAAAACCCCGCTGAGGGGCAGTTGAATCCAGTTTATAGACTGGAGGTCTACCAGTTGATCGTGTTATACTAGATATCTTATGCGTAGTGACGCTCCAAATAGGATCAGTAGCCCTTTTTCTACCCCCTTCAAGCTCTCCTGGTTCGTATAAGTACCTCACAATGACACTACTACCAAGAATTGGTTCTTTGAAATCTTTTTGTGGTTGTACGGGTATTGACTTCTTTTTAATCGCGTTGATAGGTTTCATGTTGATTGTTCTAGTAATCTCGTTATTCAGTGCAGTAATCACAGATGGTAATCTTTTAACCCATTCACTGTATCGCTTTTCTTGAATGAATTCTTTTGCGTATTGATATCCAAATAACCGCTCAGCAATCGTCCGATTAAATCGTTCTACAATGGCCTGATCGCGATGTAGCGCAGTATGCCCTCGTCGTATGGTGACATTATGATGTTTCATTGTAGATAACACTGCACCCTGAAATTCCTTGCCAGGATCAACCTGCAATAGATTTGGCCAACGCAGAGGACCTCGTCGATAAATCCTTTCAAATGCAGAAGCGACTTCAGTGGCTGATTTTGTTTTTAACGGTTCTGCTTCTTTGTATCGACTTGCAATATCAACTACGGTTAGCGCGTATTTGTAACCACGATCATGTGGCAGAAATAATATATCAGCCTGATGAACTTCATTAGGAGCGGTCACATCAAAATGCGAGAATTGAATTTGTTTAGGCGGTGGTAGATAAATTTGCCATAGTGCCTGTTTGGATAACCAATTGGCCGCAGTGGTTTTTTTTCACTTTTGCAGCGCTAGCGAGTTTATTGATTGCTGATTTACCCCTCCAGTATCCTCTTGGGGAATAATAAATTGATTCCATATTATTAATTACCAGCACCTAACATCAATTTACTTTTCATAGCCGATTTTATCAAAAATGAAGACAATTTTTCTTTGAAGGATTTATCAGGAATAGCATTTAACGCATGAATTAATTTCACATCTGCTAGATGCCTGTGTTGCAGGTTGCTGCTTTTATAAGCAACATCATGAAGGTGACAGGCCTTATCAATGGCGTTTATTGGTTCTTCACCGGGGTTGGGTTGATTTTGATTATTGAGTCTGATATCAAGTCTGGTTCCCGGTCCACAGTAGCTATATCCTGCGAGGTGCTTTTCTCCGGGGTACTTTGCCCATGGGGTTCCAGGGAGCTTTGCCAATTTGGCTGCGATATCACCTCCTCGTTTTTTTTAAAATCAGATCTCATAGACACAAATCTAAATTTCTTTGTACCACATTGCACGCATTTCCAGAAAGCGCTGATCGGTTATTTTTAGTTGTAACCGTCGTCACATCATCTGTGCCAGTACGCGTTTTACACTTCACACAATATAGATCCATAATTTATGTATAGAAATATGGATATAATTGATTTTTCAGCGACTAAAACAAGAGAACCAATTAAGCATCATGCAGCGCTACCAAACTCTATCCGGATGATTATAATCGGGCCATCTGGATCCGGTAAAACGCAATTGTTACTCAATTTAATAATGAGATGGATGAAGTGGGATAAGTTGTATTTAATTGCCCCTAGCGTAGATGATCAACGATGTTATGAAGTGTTAAAGGATTTTAACGAGAATGCATCAGAAATTAAGGGTGAGAACGCCATTGATTTTATAACCGATATCGATGAAGCACCGAGTATTGATGATATTGATGGAGATATTAACAATTTAGTCGTTTACGACGATATAATGTTGGATAAACAAAAGAATCCTGCTAGAATATTTTCCCGTGGGCGTCACAAAAACACTGACGTGATATATGTCACTCAACGCTACACTCAGGTTCCAAAAGTCATCAGAGATAACTGCAATTTATTGTCTGTATTCAACGGAGTTGATACTCATACTCTTAGAAATATTTGGCAGACATGGTGTTCTGATATGGACTTCAATCAATTTCGAGATTTCTTTAGTCATGCTCAGTCGACTCCGCACGGATTCGCAACAATAAATTTGCATGATCCTCGGACACGATATCGTATCGGACTTGATCAAATATTCGGTTAAAATCATTTATTATTTTTTGTTAACCCAGTGATGAAATCACTAAGCAGCAGAGAGGGTGGATGACAACAAGTTGCGACCAAAATTGATTAAAAAATCGTAAAAATCTCCGTTTTCATTTTTTTAGTTAAAATGAGATTTCGTAGGGAAAGCTCATTAAGATTTCAATAAATTTTTTGTCTGAAAACGTTGTAGGGTTTGCCCCTGAGACATTTTTTTTGGTTAAAATGAGATCGTAGGAAGGCTCGTTTTAATGATTCAATCAAAATTTTGTCTGAAAACGTTGTAGGGTTCACCCTCTCTGCTGCTTGACCCATATTGAAAATATTATGGCTACCTCTCCTAAATGGCTGTTGATATCGACATCTTGCTTCACCAAAAGACTTGTTATGATGCCATGTTAGTCCCAAATAGAATAGTGCAAATCTGTTATACATATGGTTATGATGCATTCATTTTGTAAATGTTGTTATTGTTACATTAATTAAACGGAAAGTCGTATCAACATGAGTTTCCACCACCAAATGACTTCATTTTGTCTAGTTTATCATAAAATAAATCCAAAGCAGCACATTTGAAATCTTGTTATTGCAGAAAAGTATAAACATGATTTCAACACTTAATATCTTGGATTTCTGGAAATTATATTCGGCTATTTAGTATCAACCCCTTCGAGTTTGCTTTACTATTTTGTCACCAGCGTTCAGAATTGAATATTTACTCTTTGGAGAAACGTTAAAATATGTTTTATTATGAAAGATACACATTAAAAAACCACTTTAATTTCGTCTGCCATACTTTAGGTCGGCTTCTAGGTCTACTTCGGTGGATCCAGGATTTCCTGTGTGCACCAAAACTTTATTTACTTTCACCCAATTCGATCAAAATACGTAATCAGTCGTGGTCTGCATATAATTCTTGCATTAGGAGAATCCGTTCGGGAGAGAGTGTAGCTAGTCCAAAGAAGTACAAAGAGAAAATCCATGGAAAGAATCCATCGTAAAGAAGAAGTCAGAACAAAGCAAGACATTCTATGGTTCGTTCAGCACAGCATATCGAATAAAACTCTGGTCTGTAGTAGGCCGATAATTCAGTCCATCACTAGTGTTGACATTAATTGGCGCTGTAGGGGCTGACATCGCATAATCATTATAACATGCACACATCTTCAGCCACTTTTGGCTGCACATATCGGTATACAATTTATACACTTACCGGTATTTCTCTTGGCTGTGGAATTACCGTCGGCGAAATGGTTATTTTAAAGCATTACATTATATTTCCGGAATATATCCTATGTTTTGTGACTTGTAAATCAGCGTGTAAATAGCACATCTATCTGTACTGTTGTAATTTTGAATTTCGCGCAAGATATGGCTTTTACCAGTTTCCGTTATGTGTCTAAATTTCACACTGGTTTGCTCCGAAAAGATTTGCATGCAACAAAATTGTACATTAATGATCAGGTGAGATCAGACAGACATTTCGTCCATCAGTATCAACACAGACTTGGTGTGTGTGTGTGTGTGTGTGTGTGTGTGTGTGTGTGTGATTTAACGTCTGTAGGACTGTGAATATATAGGTTAGAAACATTAAATGTAATTAAAAGTAACTAATTCGTTACATGCACGAAGTATACTAACGACGTTCGAATCACAATAGAGCGTAAAACATCTCATTTTATAGATGCTAAAACAAGGCTGTATGCTTGTCATCAAATATTTCGATGCCGCCATGACTGGGACAGTTGGTGTGCCTGTTAAAGAGTGATCCGATTTTCTATTTAGGCTATATTTGGTCACAATGTATTTGCCTTCCGTTAATTTCCTTGCAGTATCAAAAATGGACTAGCCCATAATTTGGACGAACATAGAGGATTTCGTGTAGAGTACACATACCAGTCCTTATCATCATCTATCAACTGAATGGTGTTGCGCTTTATGCCAATATAAATTATATTTAAATCATTCATTCACAAAACTAATTCCGTCATTTTAGCTACAGTTTGAGCCGCTGAAGTGAAAATTCAACGAGAAAATGTCGCGGATATTATTCGCGATCCTGTGCGGAACGAGCTATAATGAGCTAAACGAATGAGTCAATACGGACACGTCTGTTATCACACATATATTGCAATGAGCACTCCCAATCATCTAAAAAGATTAAGAAAGCTTGTATTTAAAAGAGTATATACCCCATGGTTTAAATATTTTTATTGTCCAAAATTATTAAACTAAACAAGGAGAGATAACTGGAAACAAGGTTATCGAGTTCTTCTCCATTCCAAACTAAATTACTTAATGCTTTGGAAATAAACTTAGATATCACACACAAACACACACACACACACTCACATACCTACCTACCTACACACACAGACAAGGTTGGAAAGATGGAAGGATGTTTGGTTTCGTTAGTATAGATGAACATGTGTATCGTGGATTGTGGTAGGTAGTTCCATGAATTGGCAAGTGTTGGTGTGTACAAGTGTTATGGACACACTAGTTCTGCATCTATATGGAATGCTATTTCTTTAGTTTCGCAAAACATTGTGTTTTATAAACAAACTGTGAGTAAATCAGTCATATAAATTTGTAGACTTTATTAATTTTTAAGCAGATTTCTCTAATGTTAGCATTTACCTGATTGTTTGATTTTAAAAATGATTACAAGCTAATGTTGTTAGACTAGAGATTAAACTGTTTACAGTCACAAGTTTTCAAGGATTTTTTGGAATGTACCTTCAATCAAAATGACTAAGCACAGATGCAGTCTTATGAATTCTCCATAATAGGGCAAATGTAGGTTGCACCTTTGAGAATGCCGGTTATATTTTGATAATACTTAGTGAAGCTTCTTCTGTAGTCTAATACACATATAAGCAGCATGAATTGACAGAACCTATATTGTATCTCTAAGAACCATTGCTAAATAGTTAATTCCCAGATGACGATGTTACGTAACAAACAAATCTTTTCAATTTAAATTGAAGACCAGGTGTTTATTTCAGTTTCCTTTTTGATAAAAATGATATATATGGACATCAAAAGATATTACGTAGTCTCAGATATATTACGTGGAGTCTCCAGGTGTAAAACCTTAAAAATAAGTTTTCGGAAAATATTTGTTGCTACTCAAACCCGATACGTTTATGTAGCTTTCTTTAATATTCGTATCATATTCGTCATTTTGCTTTGTTTTTGAATTTTCGTGAATTTAAAGATGTTTTAATAAGCAGTGATATGACTTGTAATTTAAAAATATGTTTTCTTAAGTAAGAGTCTGTTGGCATCATCTGGACCAGAATCTTGGTTATTTGTTACCTAATTATGCATATAATCTAGCTTTTCAGTGAACTAAAGTTGAGATTAATTTCTAGGAAATGCGAATCTATTTTTGGATCGTCAATAGAGGAGATCGATCAAAATTAATTATTAAGATAGTTTAAGTAAGTTGATTTGGTTGAAAATTTTGAATAAAATATTTCTAAACCATTAATATGGAGAAAATTAATTTTTGACTGTCCAATATATCAGTCAGTAATACAGTTCATTTACGCTCCAACACTAAGCGCCACCGCAGATACCAAAGGATGAGTTCTACGACGAATTAAACTCTTCCATTGATAAAATTTCCAAGGAAGAGAACATGATATTAGTGGGCGACGTCAACGCTAAGGTGGGTGCTGTTCATGACTCTTGGCCTTCATGTCTTGGCAAGTTTAGCATTGGGAATATGAACGAGAACAGGCAGCGACTCATAGAGATGTGCTCGTACCACGACCATAGCATCACCAATTCATTCTTGCAGACAAAAGCCACATCATAAAGTGTATTGGAGGCTTCCCCGGTCCAAATACTGGCACCAACTGGACTCGACCATTGCGAGACATTCTGCCATGAAGGGTGTTCTTTTTATCCGTATCGTCCACAGCGCTGACTGCGACACTGACCACTCGCTGGTTGCTGAAAACTTAAGCTTCAGACAAAGAAGATACACCGCTCTTGGCAAAAGGTCAAACCACGTATTGACGTGAGCAAGACGTCATATGCAGAATTTCTCAACGGCAGTGCCAAGAAGAGATGGGATCACATCAGAGAGACTTTCTATAGTACAGTCACACGGATCTTTGATAAGAAGCAGTCAAAGAACAGCGACTGGTTTGATGCTAACTCCACCACATTCGCGTTATTCGTTGAAGAGCGTCGCAGTACTCACCTGGAATACAAACGATCACCTTGCCAGAGGACTCTACTTGCACACGGGTTTACCAGAAGCAAAGTGCAGAGGTTAGCACGGCAGTGCGCGAAATGAATACTGGCTTCAGCTCTGTCTGAGCATCCGTTCATATGCAGATATCGGAAACATCAGAGGCATGTACGATGGCATAAAGAAAGCAACGGGTCCCTCGAAGAAAGTGATAGCATCGCTGAAGTCTGCTATAGGCGATACCATCCACGACAATGGCAAGCAGATCAAGCATTGGGTGGAATACTACTCGTAACTGTTATCCAGAAAGAACCATGTGACCAACGATGCCCTCAGCGCCATTGAAAACGTCCCGGTTAAGGGGAACTGGACGAAAACCCTACTGTGAAAGAACTGAAGAAGGGCTTAGAAAAACTGTCTTTAGGTAAAGCTCCAGGGAGGATGGCATCTCAGCAAAAGTCATCAAGTGTGGTTGCTGAGAACTGCTCACACCTACCTCTGCCAGTGCTGGGATGAGTGACTCAGGACATGAGAGACTCCAACATCGTAAGCCTGTACATGAACAAAGGCGGCAGACGTGACTGCAACAACTATTGGGGAATATCTCTTCTCAGTATCATGGGTAAAGTCTTCTCACGCGTGATTCTGAACAGAATGCAGATGCGTTCTGAGAGAGTGCTTCCAGAGTCACAGTGCGGGTATGCGCGGAGAGATCGACAATCGACATGATCTTCTTCGTCAGTCAATTATCAGGAGAAATGCAGAGAACTCAAACACCTCTTCATGCCCTATATAGACCTCACTGAATGAAACAGACTTGCGTCCTAGCCCCCACGCTCTTCGGCATCTTCTTCGCTGTCCTGCTCAAGGATGCCTGTGTGATGTCCACAGAATGGATCTACCTGCTCACGCGATCAGGCGGCAAACTGTTCAACCTGGCACGACTAAAGGCAAAGAGGAAAGTGCGTGATTCAAGCCATCAGGGACATGTTCATCGCAGACGATGCTGTCCTAGCCTCTCAAACAGAAGGTGAGTTACAGCACCTGATGGACCGCTTTGTAATACATTTGGTGAGTTTGGGCTGCCCATCAGCATAAAGAAACCAAACGAGATGGCACAGAACGCGGAGTCCCCATGCACCATCATGAACACCTTCGAACTTAAAGTAGTCATTCAATTCACGTACCTCAGCTCTACTATCACCAAAAGCCTATCGCTCGATGCTGTCTCAACAAACGGATTAAAAATGCATAAAATACTCTCTCCAAGTTGTTGCGAAGAGTGTAGAACAACAGCAGGCTGACCCTGAACACTAAAATCTCCGTGTTCCGTGCCTGCGTGCTAAGCACTATCCTGTATGCCAATGAAGCCTTGCCTTTGTAAACGTCATAAGAGGAAAAACCGAGCGCCTTTCATGTGTGGTGTTTCCGATGCATACTCGCGACGAATCGAGCAACAAACAATGAGGTGCTTGAAAGCGCCAAGATTCCCAGCATGATCACGCTTCTCCACCAACGTCTCATCAGAAAGCTAGGCCAAACGTCGGATAGATGTCGGACAGATCTCCAAATACCTTCTTTATTCGGAACTTGCCTACGGCAAAAGATCGGATGGCAACATCTCCGTTTTAAAGTTGTTTGCAAGCGCAAGCCATTGACATCGATGTCAACACATGGGAAGAGCTTGCTCCAAACAGATCCAGATCTGATCACTGGTTTGAAATCCGGCCAGGACAAGTTTCGCTTGCTAGCTGATGAAACGCGATCTCGGATAAAGAAGAAGCAGTTATAACACACACCACACTCAACTTTCAAGTGCATCAAGGCTCGCAACTCCGGTGTTGGGCTACATAGCTACTTCCGACGTTGAACAACCACCAACCGGGACATCTCTCATGGGCACACTTCCATTGTCTCTCAAGACTAATATATACCAACAACAACAATACAGTTCATTAGATTCTATTCAAATAAGTTAGATTAGATTTAATGTTTTAGCACATATGATCTATGTTTTCGAAGACAATCGTCTTGCCTGTTTATTCAAATTATTTACTGGTTCCTAGCTTTATATATTTTGATTTATGATAATGACTGATTAGAGTGCTTTTATCCTCAGCCTTTCATTTATTTCGATTTTTGTATTAAAACTAAACTGATCCATATTGATCATACTGTCGAATATATATTCCGTGGGAATTCACTCTTGAGAAAACACAATTTAATTTTAAAAAAATTATGCCCATTTCTTCTTATTCTTACATAAAATGAAGGATTCGTTCCATAGATAATTAACAATTAATCTATTGATCAGTTTTTAATTACCTTTTTATAAATTCAGACTTTTCATTTGCATTAAATAATTTTGAGATAATCTAGTTTTATGATGACAAATGTGGCTTTGTCAACACTAATATGTGACTCAACAGGTTGTGTGGTAGATTCTATTGCTAGATTGCCAGCTGACAGATAACGGGATCAAACAGGGTTGCCCTGTGTCTTGAAATGTGTAATGTCATTCTTGATCCAAGTGATGCAAACATCTTTTGGTATTAACTCGTATATTGTTTTCATGACCTAGAATTTAATCTAGACCATCGGTGAATTAGGATAAGGCTATATACGTAATGGGTTGGACTATTGGAACTGTAATATTGAGATCTTGAAAATTTGTTTCGTAATATCAAAACAGGAGCATAAACTGTATTCAGATTCAAATATCAGATATGAAGCTAATTAATAGTGGGCCCCTGGGTCTGTTCTTACTTCTATAGAACTTTACCCACGGGGACATGTTTGCTTGGGGTTCTTGTTTGACAGGATAAGAGCGTGTGGATATGAAGTGGCTTGCAATTTGCAAATTTCTATTTTTTCTCTTGCAATACTATTCTTATTCTTATTCCGATTAGGAAATATTTAGCTTTAAAAAGAGAGTTTAAGGTAGATAATTAAAAGACCTCTAACGTGTCCATGTAAGTACTATTAATAAGACGACGTGCGATGTTGAATGATTGTTACCATGTAGGATTTCGTGTACTGTGAGGAAACATCAGTTCATTTTTTTCCACATCACTTGTCAGCAAAACAATGCATGCAGGTCCTGTATTATATTTAGATGGCTTTATGCCACTATGTTCTTAGATCTTCTAAAATGTTGCCTTTTATCAGCATAAGGTTTATATGTTTAGGATAAACTGATCAGCTTTGGTGTTTGGCACGTGGTGATTTACTTATTTTCTGCGATATTTGAAGGGCTTGATGCAACACATGTCTCATTTATTGATTAATGCAGAGTTCAAGAGCTCTTGTCATTACGTGTGCTCTTAGCGTATCTGAATTGTTTCCATGTATCGATACATTTTCAAGGTTATTTATTTTCTAAGCAAACAACAGTTTAAGTTCTTTAAATTAGATAATTCAGTTCATTTACGCTCGATTATGATTAATACATATTTCTCTTTTAGCTATTACCAAAAGAAAAGTGTTTATCAAAATTTCACGGTAAACACACTATCAAGGTTTCGAAAAACATGATACCGAGTTTCCAATGAAAGGTGGATACTTATGTAGTGTCTATACAAAGCATCCTTTAATTAGTCAAAAGAAAGTAAAAAAAACGGCGTTATATACTTTCTGAAAATGAAATAAAAGATCGAGAAAAAATACTGTTTGCTGCACAGGGATTGAGTTGAGAATATAATCCTTTCAACTATCGAAAACTTTTGAACACGACTGTGCTGAAGAGTATATATGACCCGTAGTAGTCAACGTATATTCTAGGAATGCGTGCATTGTAACATATACATGATCTGGCTTGATGAGAAATTTTGTCTTTTGCAACTCGTTTTCGCTGAGAGATTTCACTGAGATCAAATTCATTTATAAATATTAACTGTAGCACCTTTGGGATCAACCAAAAATTATGGCTATGAATAGCAGCACAAGATCACATATGAGGGGCATTATTTTGGTTGAAGCGAGTTACTCATCGGGGTAGTTTGCTTTATATTTTATAATCTGTCCTGTAAGAAAATCAAACATACCTGAAAATAACGTAACTTGTTACATATTATAATTTCAATTCAAATAATAATATCTAAATGAAAATGCTGCATTTAAACACGGCAAAAATGTTACGAGATCAAAAGTGCTAACTATTCAAATCGTAAAATAACTCGCATTACAATTGCTTCGAGTTTTCGATTGATTACGAAGTATAAGAGATTCTTCGCAAAGAATATTTGTCTGTGCTTAAAATTTTTTTAAATAAAAATCTTTGAAATCTTTAACGACAATATAAAAAGTCAAACATGTACCAAGCATAATGTAAATATAATAGATTAAGAATATTCATTAGTAATGGACGAGTGTTGGCTCTTTTCATATATAAACAATCCCTTCCCTTAATTAGTTTAATGTGCTTACATAGAGTTGTAGAGAGTTTTGACTTATTTCTTTTATTTCTTTTCTTTGGTGTGGTGGGGGTGGACGAGGTCGTTTGTTTCTTCTTCAAATATATGATATCTGTTTAACTGTGAACCTCAGAAAGCTTACAAGATCAGTTGATGAGGTTTATACTCGACATGTCGTAACTCAAACACTGGTAGAAAAATATTCCAGCAACTTAATCTGCTCGGTTAATTATTAATTAAGTATAAACTCATTTCAATCACAGAGGATAATCTTATTTTTAATCCTTATCAGCGTGCTTTTCTTCTGGCTTATTTTTCCAAAACATCTGTCAGCATTGTTTCAAAGAAACAAATGGACAAAAGTTTGATTGAGATACCATCATTTTATTGTCCGTTGGATGCTTCTTATAGACTATTTTTTTAATGAACAAAGTATCATGTGTTTGTTGAATATATTATTTACGTAAATCAAATGATTAGTTATCTTGCCCCGTTATGTTATTGCTGGTAAGGGTGAGAATGTGCATGATATAATTTTCGACCGAATGTAGTGCCCGTTACAAAACAATGGCCACATATTACCTTTATCTTCCTTGTGAGATGAATATTACTGTTAATGAGTATACATTTTATGATAAGATTCTTTATGCCCCAATAGGCTTAACAGAGAGAAATATATATGACAACGAACTTTAAATACACACCAATCTCAAACAGCCATGGACTAAACTGAGATAAACTAACATTCGTTTTATCATCACGTTTTTGTTTAGCATAGAAGACGTTTGTAACTGTCATTGGTCATTGGAGCTAAAATATAATCTTTGAATTTCAAGTCTGTAATAATATACACTTAATGGTCATATAAAATACTGCCTTCTTTCATTAACTTTGCACAATCCACTAGTTCTGTCGTACCGAACTACCAAACACTTCTCACGCAGCATGATGACATTGACAGAGGTATGTGTTGGAACCTGTCAGTGTAACAAATCCACCTGTACCATCTGGAAGTACGTTCATGTATCTCAAGCTAATATTTTACCTTACCCACATCTAAGTAATTGGAATGTAATCCAGGCTGTACACAAATAATACAACCATATTGTTTAATCGCAACAAATAAAAGAACGGATTTGCAACGAAATCACCCTGAAATGATCTCGCTTCTTTTTCTTAGCTGTTTATTGCATTATCAAACACTGATATTGCTTTATTTTAACAATTTAAAGCTTAGGTTTATATTTGATATATGCGAGTATTATATATTTGTCTATCGTTTGGTGAAATCATATCTTATAAAATATGTGTAGTGTATAATCGAGCATTAATTGCTAGAGACCAAATTATCCCATCACATGAACCTATCTTCATGACTGTTTCAAGAATAATCTTGCATTCATGTTGATAAATGGAAAAATTTCACGTACACTAAGAACACAGGTAATGCAAAGAGCTTTTTTAAAACATTGTCCTTACAAGTGAATGACATAGCACTCCAAAAATCGCACTACGGAGATCATAAGGTGCCTGATGTCAATGAAACCAGGTAACAGTAATATTATAGACCAGTCATATCGGATGACAAGGTCAAAGTTTATCAATCTGTGCAAAAATAACAACCATGTGTTAATGAAGTATTTTGCCGACATGTGAATGAAATATCAGTGAATTAATATCATTCATAGTGTTTTAATCTATTACGTTATAGTAGATTATTTTTTTATTTTTGACAGCAGTTATGCACATATCTCACCAAGAATAAAGTTATTTGAATTTATTAACATATAAAGCAAAGCCTGTATTTGAATATGGTTTAATTCGAATATTCATTGGCCTTATTTATGTGTACCTTGTCTTCTAGACATCCATATAACAGAAGTCTAATACGTAGTATAATAGAAATCAATCATGTGACCCGAGTCGATGACTTTGTATGTGTACGTGCGTCTCCATGATTGTGTTTAAACAGATAGATGGATTCCATAATATACGGACCAATAAATAAATACAAATATAAAGTGTATCATTTCCATTACATCGTTCTGTTCTGTCAAATGTTTCATAATGCAGATACATTGGTGGATCGATATACAAAAATGGAAAGAGAGATCGATCTATTAACACTAAACAAAACGAGTACTTCCAAAATATTTAGCACAATAAACCAATCTGTCTAACACACCACGATTTAAAGCCGTTCACCAACGAAAAATAACTAAGTGAGATGAAAAGGTATCATGCGACCACTGCTTATCACTCGAAGAATGCACTACAACGTATGCATAGCAATTAAAGTACAGCACATGACGGTATTACATGCAAGTTCTACAAAATGTTTATGCAATACTTGGGAAATTATTAATAGGTCTATCAAATCTGTTTCGAAAAAGGACGATTTCACAATGTATTTAATCATGGTACATCAACTTTAACCCCAAAAGGAGAAAATGATTTGATTAACTTATCCGTTTGGAGACCATTCCGTTTATTGGATATAAACAAAGCCATTTCAAACAAATAAAGAACATTTTACCAAAGATTATCCATGAACATCAGACAGATTTGACTAAACATAGATACCTATGTCAAAATAATAGGTGGTCTTTATATGTTATTGAAAATGAAAAAGGAGAGTTTCCCGAGCTAGTCTCTTTCTGTCAGATTTCTTGAAAGTCTTGATAAACACAATGCTTAAATTGCCCAATCTAGACACTAATTTATTCAACTGGATTCGTTATTTTATAGTAATGCTAAAATGTTGTTAATTATTAATAAGTTGTTTTCTCAGAGTTGTTTCATTTGAAACGTGGCATTATACAAAGTTGACCACAGTGCTCTTTATTGTTTATTTTATCAAGTGAACATAATGCGGTCAGAACTCAGGCAAGAGATTAAATATTGCAATCAACAAAGCGAGGTCAAACAAATGCAGACGATCATACGATGCTTTTGGATGGATCAGAACTAAATATTAATATATTAAGAAATATTTTTAAGGAGTTCATAAACATTTCGGCACTTGGATTCAACTACAACAAAATGTATCCTATTAAGAATAGGCACAGTTAGTTTATTATTATAATAAACCGTTTAATTGGACTTTGCAGAGCGTCGAATCATTAGGAATAAATTTCCACACAAACATAGATTTATTAGATGAATTTGTTTAAACATATTTGATTGTCGCAATATGATACAATGAGACCGGGAACAAGTTGTAAGAACGTTAATTAGCCACCTTTTTACATAGACGTATTACAACATTTTCAACGTGACAATAGTGACTAGTAATGCAATATGAATTCGGAGAGAGAGAGAGAGAGAGAGAGAGAGAGAGAGAGAGAGAGAGAGAGAGAGAGAGAGAGAGAGAGGGGGGGGGGGGAGTGAGGAGAGAGGGAGAGAGAGAGATGGCACAATGACAGTAATCACTATATAAGTTATTTAAACTTTAAAAGACCCATGAGTCTCAAAACGTTTCATATTTTACTGTTGATGTTCACATATGATAGACGTTCTCCATAAACATACACTGAATTATAGCAACTACTATTTTAAACACTTCGGTGGCATCTATCTTCAAAAGCAGCGATCAAGGTGAAAGATGTGGCCTAAAAGTGTGACATATTTCTTTTTTGGAGAAAATTTGTATTAAAAATACAAACATAGTTATTGGTTTTTATAAATATAACCATAATTTGAACGTACATTTTGTATGAGTATGGTAAGTGAAGCCGTTTTCTGGACAATCATTTATAATTTAATGTTGCTGCACTCAATAGAAATAAATCTAAATGTTTATCGAGTTCAGCTTATTGACATTTTCTTTGGATAACAAGGCTAACTGACGTGATTCGACCGATTTCATGTGATCTAAAAGAAAATACAGTATGCCCTATGTTAAATATGTGATATGCTTTGTCAAATTTCAGTGCCAAATATACTTAAAATACTTCGTCCCATCTAAACATGTATCTAACACCATGAAGTTCATCAATGATACAAAACTAATAAAGGAAATATATTAGACCAAACCATCCATCGGAGAACGCTGCAATCTGCAACAAAACCATTGAACACTTCGTTACTACATAATTCGTCAACATTGTACTACACATAATTCTGTAACACTACAATCCACAGAGATACATACATTTTTGAAGTTTAAAAACCAATGTATAAGTCAGCACTATTGTGTACTACAATCTGGGAACCAAAATTGGTTTGTAAATGTTTTTATAGGGATACGATACTTAAAATTAGGAAAACAATGACTGACTCCGCTTTAATATTTTTCATTAGTTCATCATGTCAACGTGTTAGACAGCAACCAATAAACGTCACAGTCATGCCGGCATTTTAAACATATGAGTGGTCCATAAATTTCATTCCATACGAGATATAAAATAGCAGAATTATTCCTGGTTCAGAACTTTAAATTTATATGTTTGTTAATCATGTTAGAGAACTCTAATTCTTTTCAAGGAGTGATCGACCCCGTGCCGTTATTAACGTCAATTAATGCACCAGCGAACTCACCCACCCAGTCATTACCTTTTCTTGCCCCACATTGAAAAATTAAATTATGGAGCATGGTCGAAGGAATGGTCTGGAATTGAACGGCAATACACCCACAAAGCTATCGGTATTTTCACTCAGCTTCATGCATGCATTCACAACTATATGCATATTCGTGTATTCACTGAATGATACACGAAATAATAACTTTACATTGATTCGGTAATATAGAACAGAGCTGAAAGCGCTCAATGCTCGGTCCCACGCTGTTTTAGAAGCATAATTATAGGAACTAAATTTGTATGAAAAGACACCGATAAGCAGCAGAGAGAGAGAGAGAGAGAGAGAGAGAGAGAGAGAGAGAGAGAGAGAGAGAGAGAGAGAGAGAGAGAGAGAGCGAACAGACTTGTCTCAATCGTCATTTGCCTACAATATAACCTTCCTACGAAAATATAAAAAAATCTTAGACAAAAAACCTGAATTGACCGAGATTTTTACCTAAATTTTATGCAACCGGTTTATCCCGCAGACGACCAAACTAACGTCACGCCCTCTCTGCTGCTACAAATCAGCCAAATATTTGATCGATACCTACACGATATCTTGTCCTGAGATCATGCAGATTTATTGTAATAAAACCATACGGTGTTGCTTGCGCACGTCAACAAAAACTTCTAAATTTATTTATATCCATATCCCCACTACACCAGGTCTGATGAATATTTCTTAGCGTGTATGTATCAATTCCATTAAAATACTACAATTATCTCTGATTACTTTCGGAATTTGTGTGTACCGCTGAATTACATAAATAACACCAGTATTTTTATGTCTTCCTCGAAAAAATATTCTTGCCGGATTTGATTGTTTATCTAACATTACGTCATCATGTACAACTAAATTATTCACGAATCCATCAAGATCATCGACAGATGGTGCTTTATCAATGTCGATTATAAAATCAATAATATCATCGCCGCTCAGCAATCGTGCGTTTTTATTAAATTCCTTAAGTACTTCGTAGAATCTCTGATCATATACAGATGGTGCTACTAAGTACAATTTATTCCATTTCAACCATCTCATTATGAAATTAAGCAATAATTGTGTTTTACCAGATCCAGACGGACTTATTAGTATTATTCTGATCGAATTTAGTACCGCTGGATGATTTTTTACTTATTCTCGTTTTCGTGTCGCTGAAAAATCAATTACATCCATGGCATAATTATATCATGAATTTATATTGTTTACGTTGCTAAGTTAAAACTCCAACTATTGACTTATCTACGGTTACAACAAAAAATAAAAAATATAGCATACGGTGGAAAATGTTCTGTATGTGGCAGAAAGAAATTTTCCTTTTTAGCAAAAGTTCCAAAAAACCGGTGTTGACATTGCAACATTAATGTCAAAATTTCCAGGAACTTCGTGGGCTAAATATCCCGGAGAAAAACATCTTCCATGATATATTACTCGCACTCGCCTTGATATCAGACTTCATGAACAAGATCAACTTAAATCCGGTGAATATCCGTTAAATGCAATCGATAAAGCGTGTCACGTGCATGATGTAGCTTATAAAAGTAAAGATCTAGAACAACGACATATCGCAGATGTGAAATTGATTCATGCATTGAATTCCATAAAAAAATAAAAATCTCAAGGAAAGATTAGCCCATTGGTTAGTAAAATCTGCGATGAAATCCAAATTAGCAATAGGTGCTGCCAACCAATTATAATGGAATCAATTTATTATAGCCCAAGAGGATACTGGAAAGGTAGAGCAGCAATCGATAAACTCGCTTATGCAGTAAATGTCACACGTTCTACCGTCGCAGCATGGTTAGCACAACAAGCAACATTGCAAATGTATCTACCACCGCCTAAACGAATCGAGTACGCACATTTTGATGTTAACTTTCCTAATGACGTTCATCAGGCTGATATTCTGTTTTTACCTCATGATTGTATACGTAGAGTAACATTTAAATACGCATTAACCGTTGTTGATGTTGCAAGCATATATAAAGAAGCAGAACTGTTATCAACTAAAACAGCTACCGAAGTTGCATCTGCCTTCGAACACATTTATCAACGAAGACCCTTGAAGCGACATAATGTTAAAATACGACGAGGACATACTGAAATTCATCGTGATCAAGCGATCGTAGAACGATTTAATAGAAGACTTGCTGAACGATTATTTGGATACCAATACGGGAATTCATACAGGATACAAGATCTCGTGAATGGGTTGCGCGATTATCAAGTGTGATAGCTGCATTAAACAATGAGGTTATTCGAACAACTGCCATGAAACCTATTAATGCGATTACAAGGAAATATATACCAATACACAGCATAATGTTTCACCGTAGCCAATAATAGGTAATGTGATCGTCAGATATCTATACGAACGAGGTGAACTTGAAGCAGGTAAGATAGAGCGATAGATTCTATTTGGAGTATTACAACACACAATATATCCAGTGTGGTACGATCTACAGCTAGACCTGCAATCTACAGATTAGATTCAACTGCTCCTCAACGTGGATTTACAAGTGAACAATTACAGGTAATTCCGGAAGATACACAATTACCACCACATTCACTTAACTAGAACCTCTACACCGATTACATTCAAGACAAGTTAACACCACATCATCACGTGTATGACCAAGACTGTTATCTTATCTATATACAGTAAATTGTTTTGGGTGTTTACTAGAGTATTGCAACAGCATTATACAATTACAGCTTGCACATTGATTATCCTATTGTTGTTTCAATGTTCTGATAAACTGAACGTCAAGATCGAAGTCGCGTTTATTTTTTTTTTTTACCACATTGTTTATAGCTATCTAAATTTTTCTTACTATATCATTGTCAACATTGCCATTGGTTTCTGACTCATCCACGACAATCCTACGTATATGAGATATTTTCCAAACGCGAGACACCGCAAGATAAATAATATTCGACCACTCGATATGATTATCCACAATCCAGACAACTGTATCAGAAATAGTTAATCCTTGAGATGAATGTATTGTCATTGCGTATCCTAGAGTCCAATCCGATAACGCGCTATCAACAACATTGACATCAACTAAAACAATATCATTCAACACGAGATTATTTTTCTCCGTCTGTCCTGGTATGTCAACGAGAATATTCTGTCGTCGCGTATCTGCTGGGCGATAACATAATGGTACCGGCAACTCTGCGAATTTTTCTTTATTTAGCAGAAATAATTTTTGTTAAAGTGTGTCACGAACTATCTTTCTACTTGCAACTATCAGATCATTTGGTCTCCACGTATCCCAAAATTCGTTCAAAGAGGTTTCTGAAATTATATTACGCATTACTTTACATTGAATTTTATTCGTTTGTAATCTGATTAATTTTTTAAACTCCCTCTATGTTAAATCAAGTGCTCTATGATCGTCAGTTATTTCTTCGTAATAGTCAACGGATCTCTTAAGCCATTCGTGTGGAGACGGTCCAACAAAGGGTGGTGTTGACCATGATCGCCACACATTATTACAGCAGTGTTTTTCGTCAATAACCAATCAACAAATATTTTCAGATTATCTTATGATACTCTACATATTTCATCCCAAATGATGATATTCGGAATATATTTATCTCCCATTCAATCAGGAGTCCATGCGTTTCCGCTCCATCGGAAAAAACTGTGATAAGTACATGACTGCGTTCCTCGTTGGGTCATTTCACGGGCACGTCTGCGTGTAGGGGTTAAAACGATCATATCAGAAATCTGAAATAGTTCATTCGCTCGTGTCGTCTTTCCTGATCCTCCAGGTCTATTGAGATAAATAGTTTTGTGTCTAGCCACGGGATCATATATTGATGATGCAGACGATGCTTTTAATATCTCATTATTTCTACGGTAAATATCTTTGATTGGTGCATCGGCTGATTCAGAATAACCGAGTATATTTTCTTTTTTTATTCTCCACGAACACCATGGTGCATGATTGATGATATTTAGTTGGTCTAGCAATCTTTAATATTTTTTACTGATATAAAAAGAATCGGTAGCTACTCTGACAGCAAACTCTAGAATTGTATTTATCATCAATAATAGATTTATCGAAACGTACGCCAGCATCGAAGATCTTAAATGAGTATACTGTGTTGATTCACCATCAAAATAACTCAAAATTGTACCTTAGTTCCATTTGACAAGAAAGCTGTATCCCAACTTCTAAATGTATTTCTTTTCGTTGTATCAGCGCTTATAAACTTTAATTCAGCATCGTCCATGATCAATCTTGTACAATGTCGTTTATGATCGTATGATCCTCCTTGGGTAAATTTACTTATTATTTACCTGCCAAGATCTTTTGCAATTTTCTTTTCAAAGTCGGTTTTATCAGGATTTTCTTCATCAGAATATTTCTTTTGCTGTGGTAACCAAACTTCGGTCTGCATTCGGTATGATATAATCGCTTCACTGACAATCAACGTCAACATTAAACAATCAAGCATATATTGTGTAACGGCCAAGCCAGGTCCTAAGTAATATTACATTGGAGTATGGCACCAGGGATGGGTTAGCTTCTTATCAGCTGACTAAAGAGGGGGAGAATGGAGTAAACTCGAACTCTTGATTTCTTTTCAACCATAACACAAGATGATTCATTTATTAAGAAACAGTGAATAAAGGCAGTTCATGCCCATGACAGTCGTGTTGTTTTTGTCCTAAGCTAAACATTATCATTGTGTGAAGGTATAGTATGATAATTTCATGCAAGGTCAGGATAAACATTAGCACTATACTATTAATTTATTACATTATTTCTTCTGATGAGTGAAAATTATATCAGAGTTACCTTATTTGGATATAGTTGCAATAAAGTTTACTACAGAAGAGAAACTTTGACTTGATTGTAATTGTGAAATGTAAAAATCTGCAAGGAAAAACACTTGCTTGACTTTACACTTCAACTTTGCATAATACTTATTTGAAGTGAATTGGTTTAAATGGAAGTAAATTGGCTGTCAAGTCGGTGAGGAAAACACTCACAGTGACTTAGACAACTAACAAATTATAAAATAAATACATAACTTTTATTTTATAAATTGCTAGAATAATCAAGTATTGTTGAATTGAATTTAGCATGTCAAGTCGGTGAGGAAAACACTCACAATGACTTAGACATTTTATTTCCCTAAAAACTTTGTTGGACCTATGATTTAAGAAAAAGGAATTATACATTTGTAGTGTAGCAAAACTTTTCTGTATGTATTTAGCTTTATAAAACTAATTAAATAAGAAAATAAATAAAGAAATCAATAAAAGTATGGGTCTGTGAGGACAACACTCACTTGACCATATAACTGAGTTTTAAATAACAAATGATTAAACAATATATATTTTGCTTGTAAAATATATTAGAAATGACTAGAATGTGTAAAATTTGGAAGAGAGAAAGGAATTAAAAATAATTAAAAATATAACTTAAATGAAAAATTGATTTGTACTTCTATAAACTTTATAAAATATTTACTGTCCAAAATAGTGCCTAAAGTTACATAATTCTCTAATAAACTAAACAAAAACAAAAAAAATAAAAATAAAAACTCACAATAACTGTGATGTGCCTAGTTTGATGGCTGCAAACTGACTGAACCCCCTCAAGCAGCCCACAAAGCCTTATATACTCCTAAAAAAACCCACAATACCCACAAAACCCACAAAACCCACAATACCCACAAAACTCACAATTCTTGTTGGAATATTCAAACCAGCATGCGCTAGTATTGCATGTGTATATTTAGTTAATTTTCACAGTGATTATTTATGGAAATTACCAACTGGATATTTTACACATTGTTACATTGTGAATGATTTGCCATAAGTAAAAATAGAAAAAGAAAAAAAATCAGTTTTGTATTTCGCGGCACATACCGTGTTAGTCTGTCGTTATAGCAATGGTTCGGAAACCGTGTTATGCACTCTTACAATATTACCGAGGTAGACCGCATGAAAGGGTAGTCAACAGTTGTAATTACAAAAGAAACAAAGAAGAGGAAAAACAAACTTAAATGCAATGACGTATACAAATGAAACCCCAGGGACTATAAAAACATTGAGTATGTAGTGTACAGTCTTAAGCTGTTAATTAGAAATAAGCATTAATCGAATTATCAAGGATGCCAGCCGCCGGCATGATACTCCCTATTTTCGCTATCACAAACACGTAGACTATACCAGCTAACTATTAATCGACAAGTAAACAAACACAGGATCCTAGAAAATAGTAATGTCAACTCATTTAAGAAATTCACTGCTAATGCACAGATTTATAATTTTAAAAAAAAATCTATACCGAATTGGACGGCTTGGATGAATAGCGTTTACCGTTTACACGCATGCATACCTCACTCCCTAAATGCAGGTTATTACAATTGTAACAGTACTATTGGAGCCCACTTCTTTTCTGAAAAAATGTCTACCGAACCAAACAACAAGTCGGATGAAAATTTTCTGTAAATCGAATGATTCGATACATGCAAATCCAGTAATATCAAAATCAGGTAATGGTCCATTTATTGATACTCGCGTCATCTCGTGTGTCGGGTGACCGAATCTTTTAAAATACCCAGAACACTCTCAGTATCCTAGAAAACTTCCAGGATAACATGCAAACATATCAACTGAAATAACATCTTTAAGCGAGTATTCACGGTTCCACAGTTCACCGTGACCATTATCAACACAACTTAATATTATATCATGAAGAAAATCAAACCAAATTGGTCTCCAGGAATTTCTCTCTCTATCAAAATGAGCTGCAACTGATTGAACAGTAAAACATTCACCGAGTAGTTTTTCGTCAGGGGTATATTTTCTCATTTTCTCGTGGAGGGATTCTGATTGATAAATATCACCATTTGGTCTTACAAACCGATCGGATTCATTTTCAGAACTAAACAACCACACGGATACAGGATCGTGTTTTGTACTTATTTCGTTAATCAAGTCAAACATGTCACCATTATAGAATTTAACCTTCCTCGTGCGTGGAAATACTGTTACTGCATTAGTCCACGTATGCGCATTATGATCAACATTTTCGATTGAAGCTCCATTTGATTGATATTTCGATCCGTATAAGATCTCTCCTGTTATCGTTTTAACTGTTATAGGAAATTTAAATTTCTCTCCTAGTTCAGCAACATCTTTGATAGATGCTCCGGTATCTTTGACTATTTCTGCCCATGAATTTATTATATTACGTCGGTTAGCCGTTAACCCTTCCCACGAGTCGAGACGGTGAACTGTTCTGTTATTCGTTCGGCCACACAATTTATCTTCGAGAATTTCATCGGCTTTAGACTATCAATGTTGGGTTTCTCAAGCGGATATATCCCATAAATAACTGCTGTTACAGGATAAGATCTTTCGTAATATAGTTTATCAATACCGGTCAACATGTCTGGTTTGGAACCTTTACTCAGTATTGCAGTTTTTTCGTTATGAAGGACAGGATCACGTTTATCACGAATAATCCAATTGTCTGTATCTGATAGTACGATAAATTTGATTTTTTTAAAATATATTTTCTGTCGTCAAGGTAGTTAATGATCATCGCTGTTCGTTTGTCGTTCATCGTAGCATCTATATTTTTAGTGTCACTTATAATCTTAAACGTCATCCACACATGAGATGTTTCATTTTTCTGAAATTCTTTGTTGGCGTCATGTATTTTATTGATCAAGGTTTTATCTGTCGGATCAACCAGATCTCGCATGGGCACGGGGAATATTTTTCAAGATTAATTTTTTTAATTTTAGAAAGCTCGATCTTGGATAATCTCTCGAATTCTCCCATCATTATAATTAAAACAAGTATTTCAATTACTAATATTACATATATATAATGATTAAAACAAGTAATCTCTGCAAGTGGTTGATGATCGGCTCTGTTACTCCTTACTCAATACCTCAATCGAATTTCGCAAAGGACAATTGTCTGGCGGTACCGATTTAAATGGTTTTTCTAATATCATGGGTGGGTGGTTGGGGTTTCAAGACCTCAATCGAAATTCAACAGAATTATGTACACACATCTCACCATGTTCAAATCATGGTGGGTGATCATTTTACTCACTCGGGTTTGATATCCGGGTGTGTGCATGTAAATACATCTGTTGAACGTAGAGATGTCCCGTGTTTTATCGTAATACGTAATTCACCAACCACGTCTCCCTGAGGCTCTAGACTTTAGAGACTCACAACGGGGGATCTGTGTTTCGTGTCTTCGTATTATATTAATGTTGTGTTTCATGTATCTTGAACCTGCTAGAACACTCGAACCTAGAGGTTTAAGGTTGTGCTGTCCTTAGTTTTCTTGAACCTGCTAGAACACTCGAACCTAGAGGTTAAATGGTGTACTGTCCTTAATTAAGGTTATATGTTTCATGTACTTTGAACCTGCTAGAACACTCGAACGTAGAGGTTAAAGGTTGTGCTGTCCTTTATGTGCCTTGAACCTGCTAGAACACTCGAACCTAGAGGTCAAAGGTTGTGCTGTCCCAAATTTTTTAAAAATATTTAAATATATATGTTATATATATGAACTTCGAAAATATTAATGCTATAATATCTGTAGTAAAAAAAATGAAAATATAAATACAGAACTCGATCCAGAAAAAAATATTTTGTGATTTCGAGTCAATCCAACAACGAAAACTTGAAGGTGGTTATACACTTTCAATGGAGTATAAGCTGACAAAGAGCATACAGTCTATAATGTTCCTGTCCTTATCAATGGTAAAAGATACCGACGTAGATAAGTTCGTACCACTTTCTATCGTAGTAGAAAATATTGTATCAAAACTGTCTCACGAATATAAAACGAATAAAATTATTTACACACGCCTGAGACAATTAAAAAAGATTATAAATGAAAACACTGTTACCGATGATGGCAGCTTGGATTAATTCCTCTACGGATCTGTTGTTTTATTCTGTTATAATATTTTTCTTATTCAAATTTGTAAATTTTGATGAAATTTCATCCTTGTTATTAACCTATTTTAGTCAAAATCATAGAAAAATCTATCAAAATTGTAATATTTTTAGGGTGCATTGAGCGATTATCTAAACGATTTATCGATAAATCGTTAAATTTGCCATGTTTTGCTCATAATGAACTAAAATCGAATATATTTCTACGAAAAATCTAATATAAGCAGACAAAAAATAAAATAAACGATTTATCGATAAATCAGTTAGATAATCACTCGGGTTTCACCTACAATAAACAGAAATCTGTCCGATTTTCTACGATAAAATTGACTAAAATAGATTTAAAAACAGGATGAAATTTCATCAAATCTGTAAAGAAATATTCTGTTTTACTGAAATCAGATTTTTATTCAGAACTATATAATATTTTTTTTTAATTCATCAAGTTTAATGCAGGAAAATCTCTGGTGAAATATGCCTGCCTTCAGCATCTGGATCATTGTTAAATCTGAGAATATCATCAGGATCAGGTGGAGTTTCAGGCCATCCTAGAACAGTTTTTATCGATGATCGATAAATATCAACGATGTAATCGGGAGATTTTAATTTTACTTCAATCACAGATGATAATGTTGGTTCGTGAACAGTAATAGTTATTTTTGATTCTTTGTTTTGTTGTTCATTTTATTCTGCGCTGGAATTCATCGTTGATTTGTTCAATCTGATAACTACCTGTGGGGATATAAACAACAAAGAAATCTGGTGTTCCATCTGGTTTATTTTTGTTTGCAAGTCCAAGCGAATTATTTGGAGGTAATCCACCAAATGGTTCAGATCTGATATTTGGCCAAGTATGATATACTCGTAGTTGACCAAGTGCAATCTCCCTTGCTGAAATTGCAGTTTTAAAATTAATACTGAATTCAGGATTAGTTGTACTCACTGATATCATAGTTGTTTTCACCGGTGTTGCGTTCGTGGCAATCTGTTGCAATAGTTTTTGTGCTGACATTTATATATTTATCTGTAACTTTAATGGGTTTAGATTCTATCACAGTCATTGCTTCGGAGAATATTTGGTCATTAATGCGAACTCAGAATCTGATATTGAAGCATCGATGAGGTTTTCAGATATTAACTGAGATAGTTTAGAATACGCCGCCGTTGCCACGTGTAACTTCACAGCATAATCGGATAATTTTTCATTCGTGCACGTCGATATTTGTTTTGTGATTATATTAAAAACTCCAGCGATCGCTGTTGACGCTGAAAAACAAATCGTTATGACCGCAGGTGATGTCATTGTTATCGAGGATAATAAAAGACCGGCTCCAGAAACAACCGCGGAGTCTGAGTATACAATTATGTCAATGACAATTACATGTCTGTGATATTTTTTTTACCTTTATCGTGTAATTATCAACGATAGATTTTAATTTATATTGCCACTCACGCGCTTGATTGTATCTGTAGTCCATATTATTACGCTGTAATCAATTGAGATGTTTCAGCGACAAATTCCAGACACCACCAGATCGTTGCTGCAGTTAAAAATTTTTGTCGGATGCAACCAGGATAAATGTTTTTTCGTCTCCAAGGTTTAATATACCAAATACGGTTCCAGAAAACTTGTCTGTTGAGTGACGCCATGGATACGTGGTAAATATCTCGAAGTTTGCACTGCTAAACACAGACAATCTGTACACGCCAGTAACTTCCGCGGTATGTTTGATATTATTATTTTGTTGAGACCATGTTGTTGATCCTGATGACATTGTGTATACGACGTTGTTAATCCGCCTGTGGAGAATCTTACCCTGATATTTTTCAAGAGATCAATTTTATTAATAATATTATGAACATCACTCACAATATCTCCCTGTGTTTTCTTAATCGTATCGATTGATGTTCTAATATCAGAAAGTTTCGTATCAACGATTAATAGTTTTCCGAAGAATCCATCTGTAATTTCATCGATCTTTCTGAAATTTCTACGGAGATTTATAAAAGCACCTACGTGAACGTCATACTCTGCTCTCAACGTAGATAATTTTCCGTCTACGGTATTGTGATCGTTTATGTGAGTTTTGTATTCGGTTTTTAACGTGGATAATTTACCACTAACGGCATCATGTTCGGTTTTTAACGTAGATAATTCACCATCTACAGTGTCAACGTATCTCTTTGTTGCCGCATCTTAATCTGATGTTGGATCTCTCAAGACAGCTATTTTATTTCCGTTCATGGAAAGTTCTCCTGTTAATACACCACCTGACGTTGATAACGTTTTTGAACATTTTTTAAAATTTCACTTCTGATATATTCTATCGATATTCCTGAATCTCGTATTTTTCCGCTGTCGGTAAAATCCGGAATATTATCTATAGCAGTGCCAAGAACCCTACGAACTATATCATTCCACTTAATATTACTTGTTTTGAAAACACCGTATTTGTCCTGAAAAATAACTTCATCTCGGTAAACCCCAGCTAGGTTCATAATATCAGTAAGGTCATCTTTAGTTGCATATTTTGATGCGTCGAAAAAAATCTTTATCGGTTCCTTTGTCGGTTCACTCAAGGATCTTCCGTAAATATCAACCATTAGATATATTTACAATTTTAAATACCTGATTACTTGTGTATTCGTGTACAACTTTATGAAGTGCTTTAGTTGAATTTGATATCGCATCAAGTACAGCGATGGATTCACGACCACATATCGGTGGAACTTTCATTGTCTGTGTTGGTAACGTTGAATCCCAAATCTTGGCAGGTAATTGATTAATATAATTTAAAAACTCAACTGGTGGTGATAATCCGTACGAATCATAATAAACAATTCCGCGTGGATCAATCGCATATGCAACCCAACGAATTCCTGGACCCGAATTCGAAACGAGATTGATGATACCGGTTTCAACGTGATGTGGTTGTTCCGGTAATTGATCGCGCATGAAAACTCCTCTAAAATGTATTTTTTTTAAATTTAGCAGCATTTTTTCCCATCAAAATTTGACATCGGTTTTATTATATTCCTGGGAGTCTCAGTCCTTTTCCTAGATAAGTTCTTGGAAGACTGATACCGCGCCCATTTTTTATACCCTTTTTCTGTTGCTTTCTTTAATGCCATTCCAGCGGCGGGGCGGTTCCAACAGCACCTAACGCAGCTGCTTTTGCAAGAAGTGGAAAGAAATATACCTCCTGATTTAATCATATCTTTGATGGCACTTGGAGAAAATTCAAGTTGAACTCCAGTTTTTGATACCAGAGCTTTATTGAAACGTTTAAGCTGATTACCGGTTAACGATAATCTGTTTGGACCACTACTCATTTGTTTTTTCTTCAACGTGATTTATGCCCCACATTGATTTGTGTTTTTTAATTGTATTTTTTTAATCTGATCTTGAGTCAGAGTTGCGTTAACATGACTATACGACATTTTTATATTTACTTGATTGATTTTAATTACATGTTCTCTACGGGTGCATCAACGACTCGCATTCGTCCACCAACACTCTCGAGTAATACTGCTCTGTCGCTAAGTATAACAGCGATCGTTCTGAAACCAGCAGGTGGACCTACAGCTCCAGGAGGAAAATAACTTATTTGAGCTCGAAAATATATATCAACAACAGATTGTCGGAATAAATCTAAATGTTCCAGTGAAAAGTAATAAATCGGATATAATGTTGTGAAATCTTTTTGTGATATTTGCAAACCATTATCTTCACGCCCCATAAATGACATTAAACGATGATATGCACGTGCAACTTTATTATGTTCAAAATTAAAAATTCAAAGTAACTTCCTCGGCAGGTTCTTGATGTCCATTTATTCTCAAACTAACCTCGGTAACATTAAGTGTGTCAAATACCATCGGATTTCTTTTCTGGTTATTTACTCGTACATTTGCTTGAAATGCAATAAAAAATATCTCGTGGTGCTGAAACCCTTTGTTGTGCTGCTATATGCCATGTAAATAAACCAGCAGCATTACCTTGATTACTATCTGTAGTCATTGTGTTCCATGATAGCAGTGATTTACCACCTTGATTCATGAAAGAAAACAATTTATTTTCTTCTTCGACAGATGGAACCATTACTGGCATCCACAATGATAATTTTGTTATTACTACTTTACCAGCATCACCTCCGGCTCGCCAGATTGCATCATTGTCGGATTCTTTTCTGTTAAGTACCACAGTGTGTTTAGCACTGAATATAACCTTCCTAACATCTCTGCAAAATCCAAAACTATGAGATAATGGAATCGCACATGAAAACATCTTGTTTGCGTTTAACATTGATTTACGTGCTGCGAATCCGAGATTGAAATTTTCATTCATTGACGCAACTTCAGTTCCAGCTACATTCATCGTTACATTTCTGTATCAATATATTTTTGATTGCTTCCTGCCGTTCTCGATCTAATCTAGTAGTATATTCTTCTCCGATATTTGACATATTTTTATTGATATATATTAATGATTTAATTACATGTATCGATAAATTATTTGGCCAATTTGTAGCAGCAGAAAGAGCGTAACTTCAGTTTGGTCGTCAGAGGGATAAACCGGTTGCATAAAATTTAGGTAAAATCTCGGTAAATTAGGGGGTTTTGTTTAAGATTTTTTTTATATTTCGTAGGAAGGTTATGTTTTAGGCAAATGACGATTGAGACAAGTCTGTTCGCCCTCTCTGCTGCTCGATATAATAAACAGCTTGCACAATTATTGTATGAGTGTACATTTATATTTGTAATTTCATGAAAATATAGACCATTTCTAAAACATGGGTTGTCGCATATAGTTACGTGATAAATGCATCATGTCTGATGAGTGAGCTTCCATATACCTGATGATATAGATGTTATTGCATGTAAGATTCCTTGTTCATATAACATGCATCCATTCTAACAATTAAGGGATCTAGGAATCAGCAAGTTCCACTATGTCACTGTTAATTAACGCAAAATGTAGCGCTGAGGTAAAAAAAAAAGAAGAGAAGAAACAAATATTCCGTGTAAAAATGAAGTGTACAAACAATTTATTACAAAATTAATTTTTGTTAATAAGTGAGAAAGAAAAATTCAAGATACAAAAGTTGGAACCTATGATACAATCAACATCTACCAGAAAGTTGACATTGTCTAATCTAGCAAACTTCATTTTCCCATTTTAAAAACTGCTAAAGTTAGTGTACTTTAGATTAGTTCAGACTCATTTTCAAGCGCATGGGATCAGCTATTTTTATCAGTTTACTACTTTAATTTAAGCATAGGTTCCACACTCACCACATGTACAGAACTTTCAGTGACAATACATAAAAAAATAGCAAAGATGACAATATTCGCACCACTGTGGATGGTGCCTAATAACATCACCTTATCATAGTATCTCTCTCAGAAATACATTATAACTGTAGGGCGGTACATTGGAAGACAAAATTGGACTGTTTTCTGATAGTGTGTTATAAAAAAATCATCACTAACGGTCTTTATCCGAAAATATGTTGATGACGCCAAGCGTACATGCGGATATTGCCCATAGATACATAAACTAATAATACCAAATTATTGTCATATAGAAAAATAGAAATAAGCAAATAATAAAGAAAACGGACTGCTTTAGCAGGCAGTTTGAAAAATGGAATATGTTTCAATAGCAAATATTTCCTAATACTGCTTATAAATGAAACAAAACAATGCTTATATATTCTATATTTTGTAAACATTATTTATCGAATTAAATCGAAATCAAGATTCCTAAAATCAAGGATAGATGATGAAATTGCAATAACAAATATGCAATCAGAATTTTTAGTTTATATATGGTATGAACGTTTAATTTCAACTTATGCATGGTGTAGATGCAGTGTAGATAGTACTCTGCTTTTGCATTCAGTCCACCTCGAAAATCCCTACTTGAATACTAGCGTGAAAAAAATGTGATGATATTTCCAATCTGTTTGGATATTTCTTGAACGCAATGCAGTATACTGTCATTTTCTCTGTTTTGACTTTTACAAGAATTTGGAGTCAAAGTGTTCTATATAAGGTACCACATAAATGAAGATACAGTTTTCATTTACAGCCGAATATGAGGTAATCTGCTGACTGCAGCATACAAGCTTGAGACGATAAATAATGCATATATCATGGAAATAAGGAGGCGTGAAATTGCACATTCAAATAACTTTTGCAATATAATAGAACACAAATAATTTTTCCATCATCAATGCATGTGAAAAAGGGAATATTTTAATATAAATGACATTTTTTTAAATGTGAAAGACACGAAAACGTTTTGATTATCTTTTCTCTTGTAGGTGTTAATTTTGAATTATGTCATTTTCAGCAATGACATTATTGCCTCAGCACAGCTTTTGAACTCGCACTTCACTTCCGTTTTCAAACGGATATCTCTATTTCTGCTATTTGCGATAGCCGGCATTCTAGTGCTATGTAAATGTCTCACAAGAGTCATTAGAGTGTCTTCCTCCAGCTTCAATTCTTCATTGTCGTCTAACTTGTACAAGCAATACCTGAATCGTGTTGAAAGAACCAGATGATCGGACACAAACATATTCATGTAGTCAAATCCCAATTGTCCATATTCAAAGAACTGCACGAGATAAACAGACACATTCTCCCTTCCATAAAAGCAAATTTGGTTCAAATAGTTTAGAAGGACAACTGGCAGGCATCGGCCGCAATGTTTTGTCAATATCCTTTCATACATTGTATTATCTCCATTTTTAAAATAATGACACAGGTGGTAAAGATCAGGGGATATGATGATAATGAAACGTTTGAATGATCTGCATACTGTTTCAGAGAAGTCAATAATATTTATCAGCTTAGTTGAGTCAAATCGGATGGTTTGGGCCTTGACTTCTAGATCATTAAGCATTTTCTCAAAGAGGTCCACAGCCTTGTCATACTCGCTGGAGTCGCTCATGTAGATAATTGCTACGGTTTCTTCCTCGACAGCTTCTGCAAGTAAGATACCAAATGTAATATTTGTGAGCTTGTGTATGTAGGTAGGTAAGTAGGTAGGTAGGTATGCACTTAGGTATGTACGGACGTATTCAGGTACGTACGTATGCATGCACTCGGGTATGTACGGACGTTTGCGTGTACGTCCGTACGTATGCATCCACTCGGGTATGTACGCACCTGTACACGTACGTACGTATGCATGCACTTGGGTATGTACGCACCTGTGCATGTACGTACGTACGTATGCATGCACTTGGGTATGTACGCACCTGTGCACGTACGTACGTACGCATGCATGCACTTGGGTATGTACGCACCTGTGCATGTACGTACGTACGTATGCATGCACTCGGGTATGTACGCACCTGTGCATGTACGTACGTACGTATCAATGCACTCGGGTATGTACGCACGTGTGCACGTACGTATGCATGCACCCGGGAATGTACGAACGTGTGCATGTACGCAAGTATGCATGCACCCGGTTATGTACGCACGAGTGCATGTACGTACGAATGCATGCACCTGGGTATGTACGCACCTGTGCATGTACGTACGAACGGATGCATGAACCCGGGTATGTACGCACGTGTGCATGTACGTACGAACGGATGCATGCACCCGGGTACGTACGCACGTGTGCATGTACGTACGAACGGATGCATGCACCCGGGTACGTACGCAGGTGTGCATGTACGTACGAACGGATGCATGCACCCGGGCACGTACACACACGTGTGCATGTACGTACGAACGAATGCATGCACCCGGGTATGTACGCACCTGTGCATGTACGTACGAACGGATGCATGCAACCGGGTATGTACGCAGGTGTGCATGTACGTACGAACGCATGCATGCACCCTGGTATGTACGCACGTGTGCATGTACGTACGAACGGATGCATGCACCCTGGTATGTACGCACGTGTGCATGTACGTACGAACGGATTCATGCACCCGGGAATGTACGCACGTGTGCATGTATGTACGAACGGATGCATGCACCCGGGTATGTACGCACGTGTGCATGTGCGTACGAACGGATGCATGCACCCAGGAATGTACGCACGTGTGCATGTACGTACGAACGGATGCATGCACCCGGGTATGTACGCACGTGTGCATGTACGTACGAACGGATTCATGCACCCTGGAATGTACGCACGTGTGCATGTACGTACGAACGGATGCATGCACCCGGGTATGTACGCACGTGTGCATGTACGTACGAATGGATGCATGCAACCGGGTATGTACGCACGTGTGCATGTACGTACGAACGTATGCATGCACCTGCGTATGTACGCACGTGTGCATGTACGTACGAACGTATGCATGCACCTGGGTATGTACGCACGTGTGCATGTACGTACGAACGTATGCATGCACCTGGGTATGTACGCACGTGTGCATGTACGTACGTACGCATGCACCCGGGTATGTACGCACGTATGCATGTAGGTAGGCATGCACCCGGGTATGTACGCACGTATGCATGTACGTACGTAGGCATGCACCCGGGTATGTACGCATGTATGCATGTACGTACGTAGGCTTGTACCCGGGTATATACGCACGTATGCATGTACGTACGTACGCACTCAGGTATGTACGCACGTATGCATGTACTCATGTATGCATGTACTCAGGTATGTACGCACGTATGTATGTACGTACGTATGCATGTACTCAGGTATGTACGCACGTATGCATGTACTCAGGTATGTACGCACGTATGTATGTACTCATGTATGCATGTACTCAGGTATGTACGTACCTATGTATGTACTCATGTATGCATGTACTCAGGTATGTACGCACGTATGTATGTACGTACGTATGCATGTACTCAGGTATGTACGCACGTATGCATGTACTCAGGTATGTACGCACGTATGTATGTACTCATGTATGCATGTTCTCAGGTATGTACGCACGTATCTATGTACTGATGTATGCATGTACTCAGGTATGTACGCACGTATGTATGTACGTAGGCATGTACTCAGGTATGTATGCACATATGTATGTACTTATGGATGTACTCAGGTATGTACGCACGTATGTATTTACTCATGTATGCATGTACTCAGGTATGTATGCACGTATGTATGTACTTATGTATGCACTCAGGTATGCACGCACCTATGTATGTACGTACGTATGCATGTACTCAGGTATGTGCGCACGTATGTATGTACTCATGTATGCATGTACTCAGGTATGTACGCACGTATGTATGTACGTACGTATGCATGTACTCAGGTATGTACGCACGTATGTATGTACTCATGTATGGATGTACTCAGGTATGTATGTATGTATGTATGCACTCAGGTATGTATGCACGTATGTATGTTCTCATGTATGCATGTACTCAGGTATGTATGCACTTATGTATGTACTTATGTATGCACTCAGGTATGCACGCACCTATGTATGTACGTACGTATGCATGTACTCAGGTATGTGCGCACGTATGTATGTACTCATGTATGCATGTACTCAGGTATGTACGCATGTATGTATGTACGTACGTATGCATGTACTCGGGTATGTACGCACGTATGTATGTACTCATGTATGCATGTACTCAGGTATGTATGTATGTATGTATGTATGTATGTATGTATGTATGTATGTATGTATGTATGTATGTATGTATGTATGCACTCAGGTATGTTTGCACGTATGTATGTACTCATGTATGGATGTACTCAGGTATGTATGCACGTACGTATGTACGTATGTATGCACTCAGGTATGTATGCACGTATGTATGTACTCATGTATGCATGTACTCAGGTATGTATGCACGTACGTATGTACGTATGTATGCACTCAGGTATGTACGCACGTATCTATGTACTCATGTATGCATGTACTCAGGTATGTATGCATGTATGTATGCACTCAGGTATGTTTGCACGTATGTATGTACTCATGTATGGATGTACTCAGGTATGTATGCACGTATGTATGTACGTATGTGTGCACTCAGGTATGTATGCACGTATGTATGTACTGATGTATGCATGTACTCAGGTATGTATGCACGTATGTATGTACTTATGTATGTACTCAGGTATGTACGCACGTATGTATTTACTCATGTATGCATGTACTCAGGTATGTATGCACGAATGTATGTACTTATGTATGCACTCAGGTATGTACGCACCTATGTATGTACGTACGTATGCATGTACTCAGGTATGTGTGCACGTATGTATGTACTCATGTATGCATGTACTCAGCTATGTACGCATGTATGTATGTACGTACGTATGCATGTACTCAGGTATGTACGCACGTATGTACGTACTCATGTATGCATGTACTCAGGTATGTATGTATGTATGCACTCAGGTATGTTTGCACGTATGTATGTACTCATGTATGGATGTACTCAGGTATGTATGCACGTACGTATGTACGTATGTATGCACTTAGGTATGTATGCACGTATTTATGTACTCATGTATGCATGTACTCAGGTATGTATGCACGTACGTATGTACGTATGTATGCACTCAGGTATGTATGCACGTATGTATGCACTCAGGTATGTATGCACGTATGTATGTACTTACGTATGCATGTACTAAGTTATGTACGCACGTATGCATGTACTCGTATATGCATGTACTCAGTTATGTATGCACGTACGTATGTACGTATGTATGCACTCAGGTATGTACGCACGTATCTATGTACTCATGTATGCATGTACTCAGGTATGTATGTATGTATGTATGCACTCAGGTATGTTTGCACGTATGTATGTACTCATGTATGGATGTACTCAGGTATGTATGCACGTATGTATGTACGTATGTATGCACTCAGGTATGTATGCACGTATGTATGTACTCACGTATGCATGTACTCAGGTATGTACGCACGTATGTATGTACTCATGTATGCATGTACTCAGGTATGTACGCACGTATGTATGTACTCATGTATACTTGTTCTCAGGTATGTACGCACGTATCTATGTACTGATGTATGCATGTACTCAGGTATGTACGCACGTATGTATGTACGTAGGTATGCACTCAGGTATGTATGGACGTATGTATGCACTCAGGTATGTATGCACGTATGTATGTACTTACGTATGCATGTACTCAGTTATGTACGCACGTATGCATGTACTCATATATGCATGTACTCAGTTATGTATGCACGTACGTATGTACGTACTCATGCATGCATGTACGCATTTACGTGTACGTATTTAGGTTAATTGGTTGGCTGCCGTTTTGTGTAACGAGTGAATTTTGCAGATGTAGTTGTAACAGATAGTAAATTTAAATTGATGTATACGAATAGGAAGCAGTCTAAATCCATAACATGTTAAAGAATACTCTAGTTTAGGGCGTCTGTTCGTTGACTGATTACAGATGTGTTTCCATCTGATAATTGTGTCAAGCAAAAGTGGCCTCATTCAAAGAAATGCAAAGGGAAATGTTGCGGAAACAGCATTTGTATTTGTTTAAATATTTGTCTTACGTTGAAACTCTACAGTGATCGGTATTTGAGGAGAAACTGGAAAATGTAGAACTTTACAAATCCTGGAGGCACGTGTTTTAGTAATGTCAGATAAATTAAGCTGAGTTCTCATTGGGTAAGTTAATGGTTTATGGGGTATTTACCAGGCTAAATCTCATGTTTTATAAATGATTTTCAGCAAAGTAGAGAGACAAACGCTACACTCAAAACGGTAATATCTATGTTTTCAATTGAACATCTTCAATAATATTCTGTTCAAAGATTAATAGTAAGTTAATTTGAAACTTAAAGGTACCTTCGCCAAGTGCCACATTCGCTTCACCATTTCCTTGCTCGGGGTTGCAGTGTCGTTTGGAACCTGGAAAAGGGAATACATATAACTATATTTGTAAGAAGAAACAATTTATTAAAGAATTGCGTCATACGTTATTCTTAGCATGAACGACAATAATTTATTTGCTAAGCTGATAAGAAAAATAAATATCTGTAACACAGAAGCGAGTGGATCCCCGTGGAATCTCGAAGTATGTTATTCATTTGTATATATTGTTTATTTACTCATAAAGGACTGGAACAATACTCCTTTCCTAGTGTTCTTTGAATTAAGTCGTTGTTAACCAATTTTCTATTTTAACTATATGTGTATCTATTATGTTATTCAAGTTTTTGTTTTTGCAAAGAAGTATTCGTCAATAAATAAATTCAAAGCAAATATTGAAGTAGTCAGTACCTTTGGTTTTGAAAAAGTTGGCAATGCACACCGTGATAACGAAAGTGACACCGAATACACCAACTAGAACACCCGTGATCAGACCTGACAACAGGAGGACATCTGACATGTCATCTCTACTAATTTTCACAGGACTTTGTTTGGCAGCTTCCGGTAATTCTGAAATAAATCCCGTTTCTTTCTGATATTAGGTTTTGCTTCTAGTTGTAAGATGGAGGCATTTGATGTAATTCCCATTTCATCAGGGAAAGGAAAACAATGTATGTTTTATTAATTCCTTTATTTGGTATAAATGTTACTTATATATATAACCGGTTTAAGTGGTAATGTAACTACAATGCCTTCAACAGCCTATAATATAACTTTTAACAATAAATAATTAGAAAAATATCAAAATCATTAAACACAACATTTCAAACGTGCAGTGGAATAAACACTGTTCTTATAACATTTACGCTACTACGAGTTTCGGTTACCGTTTCCTGATTTATTTCAATCATCAAGGCATACAGTTTTAATTTACATTTTCATCTAAACATTCCGTTAAGCTGTGTTGTTATACTTAACAGTTTTAAAATTATTTAATTTTGCAAATTAGTCTCCTCAGCGTATGCCAATATAGGAAGGACAACATAATAATATACCTGTTACAAAGACAAACATGCAGGGATGCACATGAACAAATAATCAATATATATAACAATAACAATACACCAACTAGAATACCCGTGGTCAGACCTGGCAAGATATATATATATATATATATATATATATATATATATATATATATATATATATATATATATATATATAGATATAGATATATAGATATATATATATATATATATATATATATATATATATATATATATATATATATATATATATATATATATATATATATATATATTGTATATATATATCCAGAGAAAAAGTATTTGAATTCACAATAAACAAATACATCGTAATCTTTTACGACATTAGATAAAGTAAGATGATATAAAACTATGCTGAAAGTTTGAGGATATTTTAAGATTATTTTTTACAAACAGAAACATTAATAATCTTGACTAAATATTTCAGTTTTCATTGATGAAAATGAAATGTCTACGATAACTGTGAGCAATGCGAGACATGGGTTCGCACTATATATATATATATATATATATATATATATATATATATATATATATATATATATATATATATATATATATACATAAATACATTTAAAAAAAACATTTTGTTCAAAAGAACTATTTAAATAAATTTAGAAACAAATTGCTTCTGTTATATTTAAATATATAAATAAACGTACCACTTCCATGACACAAAATAGTATATATATATATTTGTCAATATAGAATATATTGACAAATTTAGAGAAAATTGTATTATCAGCAACTGATATAGTACTTACAACACGCTAAAACAAGAAATTATTCGCAATGAAAATATAAAAATTAAATTACCCTGTTCTATAAAATTGACAAAGTTGTGTACTCACCATCAAATGTGTGATCAACAGCTACAGTATCTGATTCGGTTTTATCTGGCTGACAGTTTGTCGAATCAATAGTGTAACGCGTTTTTCTGCAGTTCTTTAGTACCTAAATGAAATGTCAAAAGCTTGAACTATGTTTACTTTAGTACGCATGCGTTGTATTATTAGTATTTATTTTTTAAAATCTCATACATAATCGTTTATACTTAATGCATTGTAGTCATTAGTGAGGGATTCATTTTGTTTAAGACGACTTCTTAAAGTTGTGATGTCACTGCCAGTTTAATCGATCATAGAAAACGCATATAACAGGATTATCAAGCAAAAAAGTATTTTCCCAGTGACCCATACGAAAAACAAGAGAAGAAAATACATATCTATACCTAGCACATAACCACAATAAATTATCAAACTTGTAAATAAAAGTCGTTCTCTGGGGCCATAAACCTTGGGCACTAAAACAAGTGTTTGGACTAGAGAAAGCAGCCAGGTGCACACACACAAAAACTTTTCTACATATCATATCTAACTGAACAAGGTTGCGTTATATTTAAAGCAAAATCTTTTACGTTGATAATAAAGATATTACACTGAATAATATAAAAATTTGTTTAAAGCTGCTTCAATAATAATAATAATAATATTAATAATAATAATAATTATTATTATTATTATTATTATTATTTTTATTATTATAATTATTATTATTATTATTATTATTATTATTCGACTACTGAGAATTGCAATCAACGACAATTAATTGTTTTAATGATTACATGCTAGTCTAGTCTAGTTTCTTCTTCCTCATTTATCTGGTGCACTCTCACGTTTAGTAATATCTTACAAAAAATAAAGAATATTAACTCAAACTATTATTTGGTCCTTAGATGTGTATAATCCTTACCGTTGCTTTATACTTTCCAATAGAAAGAACGCCAGAATTCAAAATTTCATTCTTCTGCGATAAAGAACAAAAAACACCACAATAATATGTAAATAAACACATATTCATTTTATTTTTGAATGTACCCATTGTTAGAATTGCTCAAAGATGCAGTTAAGAATTTCTTGTTTCGTATTTATATAGAATCAATCAGTGAACTTTTAGTTCTTTTATATAAATAATATATATATATATATATATATATATATATATATATATATATATATATATATATATATATATGATATAATATAATAAATAACATTTAAAAAAATATATCCTGAACATGAGTCAATACAGCAGATTTCACATGTTGAAATAATCTCTATTCAAATCCATGAATTTAGTAATCACTCATCCTTACATACATACATACATACATACATACATACATACATACATACATACATACATACATACATACATACATACATACATACATACTACTATATAATACACATACCTCTCCGCCGTTTCCATAAACGTTCCACGTTTTCACGGGATTAAGTTCCCCGGTTTTCTCTGTAGTAGCATTTATGAGAGACACTTTAACATCTGAATCATTTGGCAATGTGTGTAGTTTCACTATAACTTGAACACTCTGGTTGATGTTAATTCTTAATCTGACATCCACCAATTCATAACAGCATTGATACTCCCTGTTACGGCTTTCTTGAGCATCTGAAGCGAGATAGATAAAAAGATATATCGATAAGAAAAATTAAGGCCTTAACAATAAAAACAAAGAATCATTTAGTTGCAATGCTAACGTCCTGTAAGTCATTTATGATGAGCTCCAACCTCCCAAGATCCTAAGAAAAACACATTTACTGTCAAAGTGAGTCGAGATCTAATGCAGTAGTTTGTGTCTAAAAAATAGTGAAACTATTTTGAATGTAGATACGTCAAACTAATAATAAATGAAAGCTGATTACTTGGATCTCACAAAGGAAAATGGTGAACATATGTTGAAATATGCCAAACGAGAGCGTATAGAAAAGGGAACAGTTTCAACGAAAACGTGGGGCATACAATGCGGTTTGAAAACAAGATGCTGCGTTTCCCTGTTTGCTGATTGTGACGCGATTATCACAATGTCAACAAAATGGCGACGAGATTATTGTGGCACATGTAAGCGACTAAGCAAAGTGTGTTCTTGGTTACCAGCAAGCGACAGCTACGAGACGATTTGTATCTACAAAATAAAAACCCCAAATGAATCATCTCAACTTTGCGCATGCTTACAATGTAAGGAAAGTGAGGAACAGTATCAAAACCTACACTTTACTGATTGCAGGTGATTCGGACTAGGAGTTTCTTTCCAGCTGCATTCCTTTTTTTTCTTCGTTTATCTGAAAACATTTTTTTTGGACAACTAATATAAAGAATATAATAGGATCTGTTTGATATACATTCGTTTGATTTTTTGCTATGAATAAGAGCAAGAACATTCGTTGGAAAGTATTTAAGATCCTGATTTATTACTCCAAAAATTCCCAGCCCTTTAACCCTTTCACATCCAACCGTTCGGAGAAAAAAATTAATAAATTATGTTGTCCAGTGCCGTTTTAGAACAAATTCTGGATCTCACACAAATGTAAGGCTTAAGTCTGAGCATTTGTTTAACCATGTACAAAATAGTTTTCCTTTGAATGGTCACTCTTGGTTGGCTACGGTTTGAGACTCGGTCTCACACTCAAGCAAAGACTTTTATACGATGTTCAGTCCAGATAAAGTTAACAACACTTTCCTGTTCCAGAAACAGACGCAGATATGTTGTAACCGAAAAGATTCCTGCACTTATTTCTGATCCTGAAACGGTACTAGGAAAGACCCCGCAACCCACACCCACCCACCCACACATTGTCACATCTGAATGCTTTATACCAAAAAATATATAGTTTGCATATTAAATTAAATAAGACAATATACCTTGATACAATGCCTTAGTAGTTATTATACCGCATGCCGAAGTAACATCTCACATCCACTCTCTCTCTCTCTCTCTCTCTCTCTCTCTCTCTCTCTCTCTCTCTCTCTCTCTCTCTCTCAACACGCAAGGGTCTTTCGACCTAGGTAAACAAGCATCATCTCCTTGAGGTTTGAGGACGTTGACTCTATTTCATTCGCCAAGACTTTAAGAGATTTTTCGAACGGGTTAATACCGCAAAATTTTTTCTCTAATCAACAACTGACCACATGCAGCTCAGATTTCTCACTATCATGGCTTTTCATGGTTCACGTTTTTAAGAGTAGGATGGATTGGGTGACTAAATTACAGAGAATTGGATACGATATGATGGTCTACGCTGTAAACACTGGAGCAATTCAATATATCTTACATGGGTGTTTCTCAGATATGGCATTTAAAAAAATGACTTCAATAAATAGAGCGGAGCGCAGAGAGTAGAACATAGCAGGTATTACTGAACGAGTTTTATACATTTATGTCAGATGAACACGAGTTTAAGAATCTATTTGTTACATAATGTTAAGGATTTTACATAAATCAAAGACGTATTTGTTACATAATGTTAAGGACTTTATATAACTCAAATACGTATTTGTTACATAATGTTAAGGACTTTACATAATTCAAAGACGTATTTGTTACATAATGTTAAGGACTTTATATAACTCAAATACGTATTTGTTACATAATGTTAAGGATTTTACATAAATCAAAGACGTATTTGTTACATAATGTTAAGGACTTTATATAACTCAAAGACGTATTTATTACATAATGTTAAGGACTTTATATAACTCAAAGACGTATTTCTTTGGGTTAAATGGCAATATTCAATATACCGAAACGTTGTCTCTTCCAATGTTCATAGTGTCACGATTTCTAAAACAACGGCCGCCATAATGTTGATAGTAATAATAAATAAATGGTTCCAAGAAGCGGGGTCAATGATTTTGTGAGCTTATTTGGTCGTAATCCGATTCACAGAAAGTGATATGTAGGGTTTCTGGACACTGTTTAACAGTAACAGTAAAACAGCTGTTTCTCGCCCAAAATAAAAAAACAGTAAACAGCTGTTAAATTTTTCTAGCTGTTTTTCTGTTTGTAATGGAAATTTTTAAACAGAAAGATACTTCAACTGATGCTCCAACGTTCATTATGCATGTGAAATATGTAACGGAAAAAAAAAATTTAAAATTTCTTTTGAATGTGTTAGTGATTTGTTATGATTTTTATTATCAAATTGGCCAAAAACTAAAATAAAAGAGCAAATTTTCTTAAATAGGTAAGATATTATAAAATTGATCTTGTGGCATCAACAAATATTGATGTTCTTTTCAGCTATGTTTTCAGTTTGGGAATACGCCGCAAAACGAAAAAATCCAATTACAAGAGAGCTAAAAGGCCAATGTGCACGATGCAATAAAATCATCAACTATTTTGGAAACTCCACGACAACGTTGAGGAATCATCTGAAAATACATGGAATTGATTTTGATAAATCTGCTGGAGGGTGTACATCCAAAGAAGAGCTCGTGAACAATAAGAGAACAAAAACGATTGCCTATTTCTTGGAACGAAAGAGTCTGAAGGAGATTGTCACCGATCTGGCTACTGATGGATTATCGCTTAGAGCTATCACTAGAATATACAGCAATCAATCTCACTGGACGGATTCAAACTTCCAGCGAACGAAAGCGATGTGATGAAGCTGGTGCATGATAATTACGAAGGAAAGAGAAACAAAACGATTGCCGACATCAAGGAAAAACTCGAGAGAGGAGTAAAGTTTAGCATGACTGGATGAATACACAACCGAGAGATTTTTCGGAGTCAACATTCATGATAGCGGCGATAAAACATCAATCAAGACGGGTCTTGTTCACATATTTGGTTCGTGCACTGCTCTCGATATGGTCGAATAACTGAAACAGCATTTGAGCGTTTTTGGAATAACAATGGAGAGGGGTTAAGTGGGATCTACTCAACTGTTCGAAATAATGTATTTCAATCCAAGTAAAAGTGTTGACATATAACAAAGATTCAGCCGCTATGTATGCAAAGTTTATTAGTTATGTCTAATATATATATATATATATATATATATATATATATATATATATATATATATATATATATATATATATATAAAATTTATGAATAAATAGAGATAAACAGTTTTATTTTTATATATATATTACATTAATGAAGGTCGTAAAGTGCTTTGGAATTTAGACCTTTTGGATATACTGTATTAAGACGGTGAATCCAGTATGTTTCTTTTAGCAAACGTTCCATTTCTGATTCAGCTATAACAATAGGTTGAAAGGAAAAATCTTGCACAGTATGAGAACTATTGTTAAAGTGTACGGCAACATGAGATGAAAAAGATTTATGGATATAATTTTTTATGTCAGATCTATGTTTGTTCATACGTTTAGATATTTGTTGACTAGTTTGTCCAATATATTGGACGTCACATTTTTTGCATGTGATCAAATAAATAACGTTTGATGTTGCACAATTAGTATCACAATGCATATTAAACGTTTCTTTTGTATTACTACTACTGAAAGAAGTACTTTCATTAATAAGAGAACAGTGCGAACATCTAGGTCTATTACATTTAGTTGCTGATCCTTTTTTGTACGATGTTTTTTCTAATTTAGAATTAATTAGGTAATCTTTAAGATTTTTTGTCCTTTTATAAGCAAGCATGGGCTTGCTTTCGTGTAGCAATTTAACATTTTCTTTACCTGATAATTTTAATAAATCCCAATATTTATTGATAATCTTACCTATATTAGGTAAACTTGGGTTATATTCAATAATAAAGGGAATGATATCCTTATTTGTATTTTTGATTTTACATTGTAATGATTCAAGTTGTGTAAGAGAAGATACTTTTTGGAAAGCAGCATTAATGATATCAATAGGGTAATTTCTATTTAGAAAATGCTGACCTAACTCTATCAAAGATGATTTAAAAACAGTGTCATCCGAAATAATTCTTCTATATCTTTTCGCTTGACTATATGGTATCCCGCTTTTACATGATTTAGGATGGCATGATGAATATTCAATATATTGATGCATATTTGTGTTTTTAACATGAACCGTGGTAGTGATGTCATTATTTTCATTTTTTATGACGTCTACGTCCAAAAATGATATTTTAGTTTTAGACACATTGAATGTAAACTTTATTGTTGGATGTAATTTGTTTAAACTGTCTATAAAATAATAAAGGTCTTCCAATGGATAACTCCAAATCATAAAGATATCGTCTAAAAACCTTAACCAAATATCTGGTTTTAAGAAACATTTATTTAGAAAATCATTTTCCAATTTTCCCATAAATAAAGATGCATAAGAAGGTGCCATAGGACTACCCATTGCTGTTCCCATTTTTTGGAGATAGTTTGTATTACCAAATTGAAAAAAGTTATTTTCGAGCACAATATATATATATATATATATATATATATATATATATATATATATAGAGAGAGAGAGAGAGAGAGAGAGAGAGAGAGAGAGAGAGAGAGAGAGAGAGAGTGAGAGAGAGAGAGTTACCTTCATCGGGTAATAAGCTCTCAACTGGATTATTTATTGCATGTTTGCTTAGTTCGAAGATAGACTCCGATTCGTCTGCTGGTTCCGGTAGCGACCAAATTTTGGCTTCAACGTCTTTAAACTTCTCTGGTAAGAGCATACATCGAAAGTTGAAGGATTTGTTCTGAATTAATACAAAAGACAATATTGGTTTTCATATTGTGATAGCTTTTAAATATAAATATATAGTCGTTAAGAGGGCATTGGATTAAACAGTATCCTTACATTACTAGAAAAGCATTATCTTCATAAGCAACACTCCATAACACAAATACAACGTCTACAAAAATTAAACATTTAACACAAATAAAAGCTGGTGAAATGCTTACCTGGCTAGGCAAAAGAAACAAGTCCGCACGATGAATGAAGTACAGGTAAACGAAACTGTGAGAAAATAACTATCGAGAAAATATATGTGACTAATGAAGACATATATGCATACATACACACACATGCGCACGTACGTATGCACACACACACACACACACACACACATACACACAAGTTAACCTACCTTCAAATATATTCCTGTTACGTTCAGAAGGAAATATTTATTAGAATGCGTTGTTGCCGAAATAGTAATACGGACTTCCATGTAGAAGAATTTGGTCAATCCTGTATCCTCTGGAAAATATTGTAATAATATTGACATCTCCATATTTTAATCAGTGAATGTTAAAGGGTTTGAGCTTGGTGTTAAATTCATAAACAATGTATTATCAGGTATGTAAATAAGCACACAACGTTTGACGAATTACCCGGGAACTTCGCAGCCATTACCGACATTGACTTATGTACATCTTTTTGTCACTTTTCTTTCCTCTGTATTGATTCTTGTGAATGGTGGTCGCATACAGTTTTATTAGGCGGTCATATTTCTAACTAATGTAAAATATATCTGTACAGTTAATAAATGCTTGACTGGGTATGAGAATAAACTTACTAGTGTTACTGTGATTATTGGCATTATGCTTCTGGTTAATTCCAAATGCCATATATATGTTCCAAGTGTAAAGGATATGTCCCGGAGTCTAAGTTTGGAAGATGGGAAAATTCCCTCACAGCGTATGCAGCTTAAACATATGCTTTCCTAGGTTGTACATTGTTCATATATATGAAATTTAACTTTTCATACCCTACTAATGTATACTTGATAATATGATGGTATCTTAATATTTTCAAATATATGACCCCATGAGTTTCACTCACCCGTGGCCCTGCCCTCAGGGATAAGATCGAAACTTGAGAAGATATAACATATTATAAACCCACACTTAATCAGACGTTCAAGTTTTTAACTTTAACGACGAAGAAGAAGTTAAATGATGCGCACATGCATATTAAAGTTATTTACGAAGCGTCGAGAAAAGTGTTTAATACCATGGGAAATATGTTTTTCTTTGACTTTATTTATATTCCGCATTTTGTCTCCATACTTTTCTCATAACTTCATATCTCTTAGATATTCTATTAAAATATCCTTACTTTTTGGATGCAACCAGGTTAACAATAAATTCTTTGCATCCTTCATTATCAGGAACTCTCTAGGTGCGTCCAACAACGTTTTGCTTCTCCTCTTTTTCGTCTTATGTCTCATTGTTACTAAAACAAAATAGAAGACAAACTAACGTTAAACTTTCTTCATCTCAGATATATGATCGGTTTCAATGAAAGCTGTCTAATCTGCTATATTTAAGATGTTATGAATATTTTTCATGGCATCAAATATTATTAGATTTTATTCTTCATATGGAAAGGCTTTATTTATGCGTGTCTATCTTCATTTTGATATGTGATCTCATGGCTAGTGTATTGCGCATGTATCAGAGATCAGAAAAACGGACTTATCTAGACAGTGCTAGACATCACTATAAACTGCCTCACTGCAGACATGGTAGCTATATGACTGGTAAATTGTTAAAGCTACGTTAAAAATCCGAATCAAGCAAACAAACAAACTCTTTTTCCCTCCACAACAGGATGTTGCAACTGTGGACTCTCTTTCGTACATTTATGCAGTCAATGAACTGCCAACAAGAAATGCTGAAAAGCCAGCTACAAACAGCAAATAATTGACTTTAAGTATCTGCTATTTTAGAAATAGTTTTCTACATGAATCATGAAAACTGTCAGCGATTAAACTTAACTCCTGTGCGTAGAGTTACGCAAACAGTATTGTATACCTGTAATAATGAACGACAAACAGTATACATATTTTTCGAAAAGAAATTGTGATTAAATATAGTAATACGATTTTTGTGTAAGTTTCAGTTTTAATTCGCCTTGTCTTTGAAAACGATGGGTAGATCGGGTATTGATTAGTGTTAATTGAAAACGACATTAAGTGACGATCGAAACTTAAATGTAGCATCTATTACCGAACTAGACTTTAAGAGTACCAAGCAAAAATTCCAGTTTGAATTTAAGAAATAAAAATCAAAGATCTAAAATATGTGCAAGGAAGGTTACGATGTTACATTCTAAAGTCTATTGCCACTAATGACAATATAATGTTTCTACTTCACTCATGAAATATTCATGTATATGTATCCAGAGGACGTAAATAGTCTCTATCTGTGTATACAAATCCATAACTTAAATACTTCAGATAAGTTTCTTTGCAAACAACGTAACCAATTTGTTTAGGAAATCTTCAATAATCTTTAGAACCCAATCTTAGAGAAACCTTACCTCCTAGAATTTGCACTGCAATTTATATACTCCATTCTGAAGAAGATAACAGTAATAAACTCAACTCCTATACTGCAATGTTCTTCACGGTACTGATATAATTTGTCATGAAACTGAGATGAATAACGAAACGTTGCTTACCTTCCAAAGGTTTCCACGGAATTGGTATGATCTCTCTATTCTGAAAGAAAGTAGAGTAACCAAATTAACAATAATGGCGTACATAGTGGAAAAACTAAGAGCTTGCAGCAATTAAAATAATGAAAAAAAAAGCACTAGTATGTTTCGAAGGATAAATGTTTGAAATATTGCTAAATCCAGAGCCAGCACTTACTGAATTGGCAGTTTTTAACATTTTACATAATAATTCTATTTCTTCGAACATGACTACGTTATGCACACAGCCAAAATCAGTTGGAATGGGCAGGAAAGATGAAAATTCTTAGTTAGGCGTTTTGCTGTTGCCAATTTACAGATAAAAATATACTAGCGGGAATAAAGTATTATATAGACTTCATCTTTACTTTCAGACACATGTCGACTGAACACTTTGTACCTTTGCCTTCTTAATATTCAATGAGTCGTATAACAACAACCTATATGTCAACAATTTAATAAAATCTGCGACAGTGTTAACTTTCTTCGAGTTTGTGACTGGAAATACAACATAAGCAAAAAATGAAAGAAAAAGCCCAGCTTATACAATGGCAGGACTGATTCTGCTCCGATCGGGTAGGAATTAGATGATGCCGAAGGATTGCAAACGGGATGGAGCGTTTTATGAGATTGACTAGAATTACATGGAAATTAAATTTGAATATGTTGAGTGATTCTTAGAATAAGACGATCAATTCTAATAAAGACAAAATGGAATTACTTCTTTTCATGATAGCAAATGACTTCTCAAGGAAGAAATAACAAGATAAAAAATCAGAATATCGGGGCTGTGAAATCCATATTGTATGTGTTCAGATTTAGATGAGAAAAAATATTACTGTATTTTTCCACTGTTTATGTTAATTAGGAAATTAATTTAGATGTGTAAGATTATGAATCCTATAAAATCATTATAATAACTTTCCGATCAATAACGTGTGTGTGTGTGTGTGTGTGCGTGTGCGTGTGTGATGGAGAGAGTGAGTCATAAGCTGACTAAACATTGCTGTTGCTGGTGATGTTATGTTTGTGTTGTTAACGAATAGAACTGTTGCTTACATAAACAATTTTGAAAAAGTCAGTAACATAGTTTTAGACCAGGGTTAAGCACTGTGAATAGACTGATCATACACAACTATCATTCCGGGAGCTGATACACAATCTGTAGTAATTTGTCAAAAGATAAACAACCGAAAAAAAAGCAAACCTGGGTAAGAACTATGTAGACGAGAATGTCTAAAGAAAATGATAATCAATGAAAGAAAAAGAAATATTTATAATCATGAAGATAGTTGCATATTATGCCATAATTTAGATCTTAAAATAATTATGAAATTTTATCTTACATGTTTTATCAAATAATAGAAAGTTTATGACAACTCTTGCTTGAATGAGCAAAATGGTAAGCTCACTAAAGAATGAAACATACTGTCCAGTACTTTTCAACAGACGGATTGATACTGTCCAGTACTTTTCAACAGACGGATTGATACTGTCCAGTACTTTTCAACAGACGGACTGATACTGTCCAGTACTTTTCAACAGACGGATTGATACTGTCCAGTACTTTTCAACATAAGGATTGATACTGTCCAGTACTTTTCAACAGAAGGATTGATACTGTCCAGTACTTTTCAACAGACGGATTGATACTGTCCAGTACTTTTTAACAGACAGATTGATACTGTCCAGTACTTTTCAACAGAAGGATTGATACTGTCCAGTACTTTTCAACAGAAGGATTGATACTGTCCAGTACTTTTCAACAGAAGGATTGATACTGTCCAGTACTTTTCAACAGAAGGATTGATACTGTCCAGTACTTTTCAACAGAAGGATTGATACTGTCCAGTACTTTTCAACAGAAGGATTGATACTGTCCAGTACTTTTCAACAGAAGGATTGATACTGTCCAGTACTTTTCAACAGACGGATTGATACTGTCCAGTACTTTTCAACAGAAGGATTGATACTGTCCAGTACTTTTCAACAGACAGATTGATACTGTCCAGTACTTTTCAACAGACGGATTGATACTGTCCAGTACTTTTCAACAGACGGATTGATACTGTCCAGTACTTTTCAACAGACGGATTGATACTGTCCAGTACTTTTCAACAGAAGGATTGATACTGTCCAGTACTTTTCAACAGAAGGATTGATACTGTCCAGTACTTTTCAACAGACGGATTGATACTGTCCAGTACTTTTCAACAGACAGATTGATACTGTCCAGTACTTTTCAACAGACGGATTGATTATTCTGCCGTTGATAACAGGGAATGAGATTACTGCTATCTGAATAATGGGACTACTTAGTAATATTTATCATGACATTCTTGACTTTATCCATAGATGACTCTGTACTTTGCCGATAACTGCTTCCAGGGCCAGATTGCTAAATCTATTACAAAATTTGCTACAGATTTATACATGATAATCGTAGGAAATATGACAGCTTTCATTGGAACAATCAGTTTAGCATGTGAAATAATGGAATTGTTCCTGAACTTTTGAATTTGTTGTTGTTTCTAAACTTACTCTTCTCAGCTGTAAATGATATAAGCAGCTATCTGTGTTTTTTTAAATTTCAAAACGTTTGAACTCGTCTTGTGATTTAACTAGTTTGGTTGGATCTGGTTATCGGACGTATATCTGTAATGGCATCAACGTTTAATATTAGTATTGAGATGATAAATTTCAAATCATTTGCATAAGTTTTTAATTTTCTTTCGCATAGAGGTCCTGGGTTCCATTCGTTAAATATATTTGTCACATACTTTGTAAATATTACCAATGATGATATTTCATCTGATTATCATTTGAATCTAAAATGTTAGCTTTCAGGGTCTTTGTTGAGGAAGTTTAAACTTTCTGCTGATAGTTTAGATATCTTTGAATAAGTATGGTTCAATAGTTTATACTGATATTGTGTATTCATCGACTTCAGAGCTATAAAATCTATTTAAATATCACCATATCATGCCGTTGAATAAAACTTATTTTAAAAAAATGCTGGACTAGTATAGTAAACTGGAAAAGAAAACACGGGTGAAATATCTAACATTTAGCAGTACACACACAGGCTCTGCCACCACTTCTTTTGGAGAACAAAGGGCAATGTTGATGGGATACGTATCTTGTTCCAAAATATTTCCCTACCCTCGTTGTTGTAGAAGGGTCGCGGTTTATCGATTTCCATAAGATACGCTAGGTTGGATAAGCGTAGACAATGCAGAAAATGCTTTTTGTCCTCATCCTTATCCTAGAAATAGAATTCTGCAAAACATTATCATAGCTACTGGACTTTTTGTGGCCTAAATTGTGTATACCTCCCCTAGTACACCATAAAGTCACGCAGCAGCGGTGAATTCCTTGTTTCTCCAAAAGCCTAGCAGCCGAGCCAGTTTATCTCATGTTTCGACAATGCATCGTGTAAAATCTCGAAAGCGCATTCGGGACTATGCGAGGATTTCCAAAAACTCGTTTCGCCGTAATTTCAGCAACCTCGTGTGTGCAATCTCAACAACCTCTTGCTCCTATTTCGCGTTGACAGCTTTGGGAAGTTCCGGTGCGTTGTGTAATCCTGTTGAGCAGTTGCGGGCGGCCAACGTTGTTTCTTGGTTGGTTTGTATAGCATCGTAAAGGTTCCATCGACATATCATTGTCGTCTCACGGCAGTATGTCTGTTCGGTAGATGGTGCAGCACCGGAGTCCAAACTCCAACATCTTTCATACCACGGTCCGCTCGCATTTGCGTTCGTCTTTGACAGTCGCTTTTGTAAGTTGTATGCGTATCCCAGACACAATAGTTGTTTTTGTCCTTGCGTGCCAGGTTATGTAGATTGTACCCTTGTTGCGGTCGGCTAGCACTATGCAACAGTCCAACACACCAGGTTTGTCCATTGTCGCATCGATGGTTGTACAACAAACAGTTTTTGCTCGGTGAATGAGACTAATCGCAATACTTCCTCCACAACGGTTTCTACACTGTATGCACGCGAACGAAAAGAATTTGATACGTGGGAGGGCTTGGTCGTCATACAATATAATGATATAATGATTATATGTTATGTGCATGGTGTACCTGACCAGTAATATTATTTTGTATGCAACATAGTACAAAGTTAAATATTTCTCTATCATTATTGATTACATTCTCAGATTTTTTTCTATAATCTTGTTTGCCTAAAAATTACCAATCCTTCTTAACATCTGAAGCAGAATTAATCTTATTGTTGTGTTCAGTTTTTCATTTGGGTGGATATGTTAATTAAAATTATTATTCACTGGAATTAAAAGCTGTTAAATAATATGCTTGGAGAAAAATATTAATTGGGAATTATAATGAATTCAAACAAGAATAATTTGGAATATTTATTTGGAATTATAATGAATTCAAACAAGAATAATTTGGAACATTTATTTGGAATTATAATTAATTCAAACAAGAATAATTTGGTCTATATTATTGTGATACATTAAAGACTGTTAATTTGTTTGTTTGTTTAGGATTTTTAACGTAGCTTTAAGTATTTTTCAGTCATATCGCTACGATGTCTAGCACTGAGACATCATGCCACAGACATGTAGCATGATGTCTCACTCAGTCACATTATCCTGACACCAGGACGACTAGTCCTAACACTAACCTCTTTATGCTGAGCGTCAAGCGAGGCAGCTGTTAGTACCATTTTTGTAAGTCTTTGGTATGACTCGGCCGGGGATCGAACCGACGACCTCCCGCTTCCGGCGCGGACGCTCTAACCACTACGCCACCGGAGCGGTTAAAGACTGTTAAAGCATGGCCATACTCCAGACCATTTGCAAGTTAGCACGTTCGAGACCACAGGCACATCAACACATTCAATATCAGAATACCACTGTAATTTAATTTAACATTTTACATTTGGATTTATGATAGAACTGTTAGGATTTTTTGAGATGTAATTCACAATACTGTAATTTCATTTTAAATGTTTACTTTGTGTCATAGAGAACCAAATTATTTGTTGGATTTTAAAAAAACGTTTTGATTTTCTCTCTTTGCTGTTACTTATTTTAATACATAGAATCATAACAATATAAACAGATGCACGAAATATTGAACAAGTTCAAGGGAAACGAAAAATACACGACAATATATATATATATATATATATATATATATATATATATATATATATATATATATATATATATATATATATATATATATATATATATATATATATATATATCTATCTATTGGTCTGTTTTTGAAGATGTTTATGTAATTTGCCAAATCAGATACTATGAGTAAAATCGTGTTTGTGCGCTTTTTCAGATGATATGTTTTCATGTATGGTTTCAGTACAGGTATAAATAAATATAAGTGCCTGCGTGTTTCCAATCGTTTCACAACTTTAAAAACTTCGAAAAAATCAATCCTAAGTAATAGAAAGGATAAATACCATCAGGATGTTGGCGTAATTTCTTACCTGATTACTGATAGCATAGCTGCAATCTTCGGTTGTTTCCATACTTAATCCACTAACTGGATACCGTAAAAATAGAAGAAAAACCGAGACGAGGGAAAATAATACTGGGCTCCAAAATGACGTAGCCATCCGTTTGCTTCAAGATTCTCATAGCAAATGTGGATTCGAATTTGGAAAGATAGAGGAAAATATTGTGAAACCGAAATTTTCATGTCCAAAATGAACGGTTTTCCCTCCTCTATTTATTTAATTTCCTCACTAGTAATATCGACCGTTTTATTAAAAAAAAAGGAATTTTCTTTACCTTTACCTTTAAGCAATTAGTATTCACTGTCGAGTTTCGTGTTTGTTACTGGGAAAATGTATATATGCGTCATTCGTTTTTGGTTTGAATAGGAACCATTGGTAGCTCGTTGTACCTACTATGAGGAGTATGATAATGTAAATAAAGTCCAAACTCTTTAACGTTTCCTAAGCGAGATACACATAATTCAGACAAAACACATAGGATTTGAGATATACTGATACATGGATGGTCATACGGACAAACTGATAGACGGATTAATAGGTATTTAAGTAGACAAGTGAGGAGTGGAGATATTTGGACAGTAAACTTTCACATCACAGTGAACGTCTATGTCTCTATTTAATGTACACAAGTAGACTTTATAATAAATACTTTACGGGTAGATTTATAGCTAGCAAATTATGAAAAACTTAGGGACATTTCGTAACATGTGTAGGGTTAGCCCTTGATCTGGACATTAGTAACATGCGTTGAATGCGCCTTGAGTTAGCCCTTGATGTATAAATTTCGTAACATGCTTAATGTTTTGACCTTGATGGAGACATTTCGTAACATGTTTGGGGTTAGCCCTTGATCTGGATATTTCGTAACATGAATAGGATTGGCCTTTTGATCTGGACATTTCGTAACAAGCGTAGGATTAGCCCTTGATTGGGACATTTCGCAACATGCGTAGTATTAACTATTGGTCTGGACATTTCGCAACATGCGTAGGGTTAGCGCTTGATGTGTGCATCTCGTAACATGCATGGAATGCGCAGAACCTAAATAAAGTTAATTAAGAAATCAGGTAGCCTGATGATGTACTTGACATTATTTTAAAACGCCTATAGTTTGTGTGAACAAATTTCTGACAACTGCCATGTGTTAGATACAAGGACAGATCTAAACCAGAAGCAACATGTATCTTAAGTCAAAATGTTGATATTGTAGCACCGAACGTAAAATTTTTTTCTTCTGGGACACCTTTCTGGATTTTTTCTCAAAGGAGAGATGGAAATTATCGGCATGTACGGAGCGTTTAAATTGTGCAGATACACACTTAACTTACCAGCTGCTGTTTAGAGCAACGTTCCCTCGAAGCGAATGGTAGATGCGCTGTATTGTGCAAGCATTACAGTGACTTGAGGAAAATCTAATGTTGCGCGGGAATGTATGAGCAGCTGCACAGCCGTGCGCTCGCGCAGCCTAGAGGGAACTTTAATCTGGCGACTTAGTTATTTGTCTCAAGCTGTTTCGGTTTTGCTTCGTTTGACATAAATTATAATTATTATGTTTTTAAAAAAAAAAACTGAACCCCATCTTTCAATATTGTCCATGAGCTGTGTAGGTCAGTTGATATCACTTGATGAACCAAATGACTCATCTATTTGCTTTATCATTATAAAAATCCCTACCAATACACGATAACCATTCCAATTGAATACATTTTTCATCAAAATACAAGCGATAGTATTGGTCTATTATATAACTACAGGTAGGATGAAATCCATTTGGAGTTTCAGGGCTTAAATCACTTGCAAGGAGGGTACCGATTAGGACTTCAATACGTTTAAGTCGGTTGGTTTTAGAGTTCTTATGCTGCGTATCCTGTATAGTTCATTTTATTTCCTTGTTTCAAAAATCCAGTTGCGACTGTGGGCAAGTGCTAATAGCATACGATCACAAACAGTATGGACAGAGGAAAGTCATTATACTAACTTCACAATATATTTGTCACACACCTGTAGAAAGGTTTGAACTTTATCTAATGAAATGTTCATTAGTTTTAAACTTAAACAAAAATTGTAACTTGCACAATGAACAATCATGATTTGCGCTAAAAACAATTTAATGCGTTTCTCAGTGAAAAATTGAAAGAAAATTAAATGTTAAAGATTGAATCACGTGAAGTATTAAAACTGATTTAAAACGTTAAATTTACTTTGCTTTAAAACTTTTCATTTCCAGGTGATTATGAGCCAACAAAATATATAAATTATTTTAGGGGAAAATATCATGCATAATGTTTCCCAAACCATTTAAAAGTTTACCTTGCACAACAATAGTTCAAAAAGAAAGTTCTGAGAAATTCCCACACATGCCCAAGAGCCACTGATTAATTAAATATTTAGGCCTCTGGTCCATCATAAGAAATGGGAACTATGCCATAGAGCATACATAAATATATTGAATGTGTATTCTAATTATTAAAATCCGGATCATATTTCGATATATTAGCATATTACTAGTGTATCTGTTTCTTGGAATACTTAAGTGTTTCCTAGATTAAATACACAAGTGTTGCCCTGATTAAATCAAATCTTCCAAATATTCTTATTTCGCTATTATTATTACATTTACTTTTAGATCACTTATATTCATCAGCAATATAATAAAGTGTGTGTGTGTGTGTGTGTGTGTGTGTGTGTGTGTGTTGAATTTTAACATAGCTTTTGCAACTTTTCAGTCATATCGCTACATTATCTGCAGTGAGTCAGTTTATAGTAATGCCTAGATCTGGGGCATTACAATGCAGACATGTAGCATCATGTCCCACCCAGTCACATTATAATGACACCAGGACAGACTACTCCTAACACTAACATCTTAATGTTGAGCTCCAAGCGCGCCTGCTCCAAGTACCATTTAAAAAAAATTATAGTCTTTTTTACTACTCAGCCGGGGTTTAAACCCGCGACGTCTCGCATCTGACGTAGACGCTCTAACCACATAGACCACACTGAATCAAATCCCTGTAACTGAATGCTAGGGTATCGTTAGCACACTAAACAATTACAAATCTTCTGGTCCAGATAATATATCTAAATTTTAACTTGGGTAATAGAACTTTCTAATTTGCAAAACACTTGTGTTACTGTTTAAAATATCACTAAATTTACCACAAGTTGGAAAATCAACAAAAATGTCGAACTGATGTTAACATGATTTTTGTGTCTCGTACATGTTGATATTATTTCTTGGAGAAAATAAAAACTGGGAAAAGATTTATCATCGAAACAAAAGCACCGAGACCAATGCAACAACATAACGTGGGTGGCTTAAATTACCAATAGTTTCTGTTTCTGAACTACATAGCGCCTAGTACATGCAATTAATTTTATCTCAAGAGGAACAACCTTGATAAAAGTATTTTATACAAACAAAAGTTCAGGCCTTGATGCTAAAATTAACGCGGGTGGTTGAAATACCTGTATTAGATGTCAGATGTGCACTTTCGTTTTCACATGCAGAAGATAATCACGATTGTTTGTTCAGACGAAGTTTGACTTTAGCATCATAATGCAATGTACAATAACTTCCTTTTATGAAATTGCTACCTGGACGTTTTTATCTACCGTATGTTGACATGAAATGGCTTCCTTAAAATTCATTTTATGTTTATCTCGGACTTTTTCTAGCTGCTATGGGCTAAGACAGAGCTGCATGAATATAAATGGCTAGATTTGTGTTCTCGAGAAGTTCCTCAAGGATCTGAAACAGTGTGCACGGTTGTATGTGTATATATGTGTATGTCTGACTCATCTACTCTAAAAACATACCGTAATGTTTCTATCAAAGAATATATAGAAATTCTGACTCGTCTACTCTAAAAAATACCGTAATTTTTTCTATCAAAGAATATATAGAAATTCTGACTCGTCTACTCTAAAAAATACCGTAATTTTTTTTATCAAAGAATATATAGAAATTCTGACTCATCTACTCTAAAAAATACCGTAATGTTTTTATCAAAGAATGTATAGAAAACCTGACTCGTCTACTCTAAAAAATACCGTAATGTTTTTATCAAAGAATATATAGAAATTCTGACTCATCTACTCTAAAAAATACCGTAATGTTTTTATCAAAGAATGTATAGAAAACCTGACTCGTCTACTCTAAAAAAATACCGTAATGTTTTTACCAAAGCATGACGTAAGTCACTGCCGATCCTAATAAAGAACAATGAGAATTATTCTGACCTAAAATGCAGGCAACATAAAAATAGACAAGGGGAGGCTCTGTACCTGTCCGTCAGGTGAGATATCTTCAAACTACATTAACTCACGTAACAGAAACCTGCTAAAAGTTAAACTAAATGTCTATTACGTCTTCTCACATTACCAGTATTATTATCTGCCGCTTTCCGCTCTATTTACATACCTGTTTTACCTCAGAAATATATTAGATTTATCAGAAAACTGAAACAATCTTTCGAATAAAGCGCATGTTTTAAGACTTGTCTCTTTTTCGATAATATTACCCAGTAGAGTGGATTCTTATTGTAAGTACACAGTAGATGATCTCACACAAAAAAAACATATATACCTAGATATATACACACAAAATACACACACGCACACAGCCGAGTGCTCAAAAGAGCTCTCCGTTACGGATCACTGCCTCTCACCTCTGTCTGCGTGGATTCGAGTCTCAGATTCGGCTTATGTGGGTATGTGAGAAAGCTTGCCACTAGCTTCTCGCGGGTCGGTAGTTTTTTCCTGGGGTTTTCTCGGGTTCTTCCACCACCATTAATACTAGCCGCATATATAGCCTATCATGTGCTGAAAAATGACGTTAAACATTACAACAACAACTAACATGCATGCATGCATGCACACATACATACATACATACATACATACATACATACATACATACATACATACATACATACATACATACATACATACATACATACATACATTGAGAGACCCCGAGTGGCCCAGTGATCTAAAGCGCAATCCGTTACGGATCACTGCCATCTCACCTCTGCGAGGGTTCGAGTCTCAGATTCGACCAATGTGGGTTTGTGAGAAAGCTTGCCAGTAGCTTCTCGTGGGTCGGTGGTTCTTTCCGGCTTCTTTCTCCACCATTAATACTAGCCGCCATGTATAGCCTATATTGTGCTGAAAAACGACATTAAACGCTACAACAACATACATACATACATACATACATACATACATACATACATACATACATACATACATACATACATACATACATACATACGCATATGATGTGATGAATATAATATTTTGGGCTCAGTTATCACAACATCTAAAATACCGAGTACTGATGCCACATCGCTTTTCAGAAAGAAAAGATAAAGCAAAGACAAGCAGAACACCCCAATAACATCTTCAATTAACAATCATCTATCAGTGAGGCGGCAGTCGATCGAATGCCTCATATTGAATTCAACATACCACTTGCAGGTCTTCCAAAACTGACTGAAATGGAGAAAGCAATTCACCTGTTTTCAGATGGTTAAGCGCATGAAACTAATGCTATAAGACGAATACTTAAAGCTGACTGAACTGCTTCAGTCAATGTGGACTAAAGACACTACATTAGGGGTACAAGGCTGCACCTATCGTCCACCTATACATGCTCCTAACAATATTGCGACAACTATCAAAACTTTTATTAGCTATCAATAGAAGAAAACGTCATTGCCAAAATTCATCTTAATCACTTTGTACATCACATTGTTGAAGGACTTCAGTCTGTAAGTCAATGTGGCATCAGGAAGGGACTAGAGACCATTTACATGGTGTTTGTTGCTCCATGAAAAATTCTCGGAACAAAACTCCAACGTTTACATGATTTTCATCGACCTGACAAATGCCTTCAACACAGTCAGTCGGAATGTCTCTAGATTAAATTTGGTTGCCTAGGGAAATTGATCGTAATGATAAGGAAATCTCTGATGGCATGTTCAGTCGTTTCGTGGACGAATGTGAGTCAAATGAACAACTCCAAGTCGCCAGGTTAGATAATTGATACTGCGCGATGGCACCAGCCTTCCGCTTTATATTCTCAACTATAATTAGTGACGACTTCCATGACTGCGACACATCCATCGACATGAGATAGCGGACTGATCGCAAGATCTTCTATCTGAGGAACATACGGGTAAAGACCAAGTTACAGAAAGAGACTGTTCATAATTTTCTATTTGTTTAGAAATGCTCACTGAACGCCAAATTCGAGTGTTACACGCAGCAGTTTGGACCATTTATCTTCAGCATGATGACAATATTGGTCTTACTTCCAGTATGAAAATGACGGACGTGATGCAACATCCGGCGCCAGGCAGTTTACTGACCTCTACAGTGCACTGTCATGTGCAGTAAACATCGGTAACAAAACAAATTACAGAATAGCAAAAGCAAATAATAGTTTTAGCCAGACTACATGCAAATGAGTAGAAGCGTGGTGCATCACTCTGTAAAGAAAACCGAAATTCGATCAAGATACAGTTTTAAAGATCCTGTTGGACGCACTAGAAACATGGACGGTGTATATACGCTATACTAAAATGATGAACACTATACAGACAGGTATACCTAGACATCTGATAGGGATAATATGGTTGGAAAGAGTCACATACACTGATGGCTTCATTTGATTAGACATTCTGCTGATGAAATCGCATCTGAGTTGTGCAGACCACTTCATTAAGATGTCAGTGGAGCTACTACCACAGACAATCTTGTTTGGCGAGCTGAAACAAGATAAGAGATTTTAGGATGATCAGAAGCAACATTAAAAAAACCTCCCTCAAATCATCCTTGAAACACTTAAATATCGTTATTAAGTCTTAGGAAGATTGGGCAAAGGATGTTCTATCTGGGACAATAACATTCAAAATGGAGCTAAAGTCTATGTAACTGATAAACTTGCAGACGCAGGACAGCAGCGCAAATCTCAAGATTGCAACACGTCGGCTGTTGATCGGGTATCCCCAAGCATCATCTCATGTGCAGTGTGCTACAGACAGTTAATAACCTAAAGTGTCCTGATCAGCCACTAGTTAGAGAAACCAAATGTGGAAGAGATGTTTCGTGAATTTATTAAGAGAATGAAAGTCATGGGATCTTTTAAACTGTAGAATAGAAAACCCTTTGTTTCATTCTGCCGAATATAGCTCGATACAGAACCGCAATTTATGATAAACGCGAGAAAGATAGTGGTGCATTTCCATTCTGACAGGAAATCGAAAGCTGATGAATTCTGACGATAAAAATTATTCATAGCTCAGTTTCACTTATTCGCCTAAAGATTTTTTTTTTTTTTTTTTTCTTAGAATCGATAAACACATTTAATGTCTCTCTTTTATCATGAATCGTTTCATGAATTATGAGACAGTTTTTGTATCCTCAGATGCCAACTAACATGTACCAATTGAGTGATGTTTTTTTTTAAAATATATATAAGTATAGTATACAGTTTTCAAAGGAACACACACGCACACACACACACACACACACACACACACACACACACACATTATTTTATGTCGTAGAGGAGCTACTCAAATACCTCAATCTGGCCATTTATCTCTTTCTCCAATTCTACGTTACAACTAGAAGAAGTCCTGTAGAAACTATTGATAAGACGTACGTTTTGCATACATGCGTGATTCATTTCAATATAATTGTTATACTCTCAAAGGTGTGAAAAGGACTGATATATATATATATATATATATATATATATATATATATATATATATATATATATATATATATATATATATATATATATATATATATATATATATATATATATATATATATATAAGGAAGCATGTTTACCTGAAACAGAATTATATTATAGCATTGAGGATCGATCTTTGTTGGTAATTTATTTATTTATTTAATTATTTAATTTTCTCACTTTCTTCTTTCTTTTTTGCCTTTTTTCTTTCCTTATCAATCTACTGTGAACATTAATTTATTTTTGATTAGTTGAAGAAATTGTCCATATATTTATTTGTTAACCAATTGATTGGTAGTTATAGTAGTCGATTATTTATTACATGGATGAGTATATGACAAGGTGCACAGATTGGTTTGAAGATAGTATTATTCATGAAGAAATTATGAAGAAAGAAATGTAACTGAGTCAACACACTACACTGACATGGGCAGAGTCAACACGCCATGAAAATACCAAACAAAGCGGATATCGTTGTTAGATTTTTGTTTCTGTTTCATTTCTTTTGTAAACAGTTATTTCCTGTTCGATAGATCACGAAGTCTACAATAAAATCACGCACGCACGCACGCACGCACACGCACACACACACACACACACACACACACACACATACATACATACATACATACATACATACATACATACACACACACACACACACATACATACATACATACATACATACATACATACATACATACATACATACATACATACATACATACATACATACATACATACATACATAGGAGCCCCGAGTAGCCGAGTGGTCAAAAGTGTCCTCCGTTACAGATCACTGCCATCTCACCTCTATCTGAGTGGGTTCGATTCGGCTTATGTGGGTATGTGAGAAAGCTTGCCACTAGCTTCTCGTGGGTCGGTGATTCTTTCTGGGGGCTTTCGCAGGTTTTTCCTCCACCATTAATACTAGCCGACATGTATAGCCTATCATGTGCTGAAAAATGGTGTTAATCATTACAATAACAACGAACATGCATGCATACATAAATACATACATACATGCATGCATACATACATACATACATACATACATACATACATACATACATACATACATACATACATACACTGAGAAACCCCGAGTGGCCCAGTGATCTAAAGCGCAATCCGTTACGGATCACTGCCTTCTCACCTCTGTTTGCGCGGGTTCGAGTCTCAGATTAGGCCAATGTGGGTTTGTGAGAAAGCTTGTCAGTAGCTTTTCGTGGGTCGGTGGTTCTTTCCGGATTCTTCCTCCACCATTAATACAAGCCGCCATGTATAGCCTATATTGTGCTGAAAAATGGCGTTAAACCCTACAACAGCAACAATAATAACAACATGCATACATAGGTACATAGATTTATGTATCAATAATTGTCATAACAAAATTTATATTAGGAGTTTCTATGATTTAGATTTTTGTTTTTGTTTCATTCCTTTTGTAAACAGTTATATCCTGTTGGATAGATCACGAGTTCTACAATAAAATCAGACAGAGTAATTCTATATTTGTTTTAGTAACCACACACACACACACACACACACACACACACACACACACACACACATATATATATATATATATATATATATATATATATATATATATATATATATATATATATATATATATATATATATATATATATATATATATATATATAACGCATATTACTATACATAATCACACACACACACACACACACACACACACATACATACAAACGTACATTACTGTACAAAACCATGACGCATACATCCTTCTATAAAATAAGAAGATTTCAAGAAGAAGAAAAAAAATCAATTAAAAACCAAGAATTCAGATGCATTTGTTTTGTAATATAAAAACACATCTTTCGGGTAATAATAATAATAATAATAATAATAATAATAATAATAATAATAATAATAATAATAATAAATTTTGACCCTATGTCTTTATAAATATTTCATCTCTTTGTATATATCCTTAAGTAAATACATTCATATTTGTTAACATTTGATTTATTCGTAATGAACCAAAGACTGACCCTTAATATTTTATTTATTGACATTTGTTAGCATTTGATTTATTCGTAATGAACCAAAGACTGACCCTTAATATTTTATTTATTTACATTTGTTAACATTTGATGACTGTTTCTGATAAGTCATGTATTTAACCTACAACTTGTATTTCGGCTGATACATGCCGATATTTTTTTTTCTTTCTTGCAGTTATTAAAATTTAGGAAAGCTATATATCCAAACAACAAAACTCGACCCTCAGTGTCACAAGTTAACGTGGGTATATGAATACCGGTAATTTCTGTTTCAGATTTGCATTGTTAAGTAATAGAAACTGAACATAATGACTATTGTTTGTTCAGACGAAGTTTATTTTAATCTAAAAACGCATTGTACAATACCTTGCTGTTCCATACAATCCTATATGGACTCTTATCACGCAATGTTTGACGTAAAATTCTTCCCTAAATTAATTAAGTTACAATCTTTTTTACAACTATAATTGCATAGCAATTAACCTGGAATGACTCACTAATAAGTGCGTCAGGTTTTGCCTCAAATTCGTAGAATAACTAGCAGCAGAGAGGGTGAACAGACCACGTTTTCAAGCAAAAATAATGCTTCCTACGAAACCTTATTTTAACCCAAAAAAATAAGTCTCCATTTAGCAAACGGAGACTTTACGATTTTTTAATCAATTTTGGTCGCAACGATGTGGTCATCCACCCTCTCTGCTGCTGGAACTTTCAGTTCTGGTTAACAAAAATAATAAATGATTTCAACCAAATATTTGATCGAGTCCGATACGATATCGTGTCCGAGGATCATGTAAATTTATTGTTACAAATCCATGCGGGGTTGACTGAGCATGACTAGAGAAATTTTTAAATTGATTGAAGTCCATATCGGAACACCATGTCTGCCAAATATTTCGTAGCGTATGTGTATCAACGCCGTTAAACACAGCAAGAATATTACAGTTATCTCTGATCACTTTTGGAATCTGAGTGTAGCGTTGAGTGACATATATCACATCAGTGTTTTTGTGACGCCCCCGGGAAAATATTCTAGCTGGGTTTTTTTGATTGTCTAACATCACATCGTCGTATACGACTAAATTGTTAATACTCCCATCAAGGTCATCCACGGATGGCGCCTCGTCAATATCAGTTATAAAATCAATGGTATTCTCACCTTTAATTTCTGATGCATTCTCGTTAAAATCCTTTAACACTTCATAGCATCGTTGATCATCTACGCTAGGAGCAATTAAATACAACTTATCCCACTTCATCCATCTCATTATTAAATTGAGCAACAATTGAGTCTTGCCGGATCCAGATGGCCCGATTATAATTGCACGGATAGAGTTTGGTAGCGCTGCATGATGCTTAACTGGTTCTCTTATTTTAGTCGCTGAAAAATCAATTATATTCATATCTCTATACATAAATTATGGATCTATATTGTGTGAAGTGTAAAACGCGTACTAGCACAAATGATGTGACGACGGTTACAACTAAAAATAACAGATCAACACTAACTGGTAGATGTGCAACATGTGGTATAAAAAAGTTTAGATTTATTTCTACAAAATCAAAGATTTTACAATCCGGAGATGTTTTAAAAAAAAACGAGGAGGTGATATCGCAGCCAAATTGGCAAAGCTCCCTGGAACCCCATGGGCAAAGTACCCCGGAGAAAAGCACCTTACAGGATATAGCTACTGTGGTCCCGGAACACGATTAGATATCAGACTTGATGATCAAAATCAACCCCGATCCGGCGAGTATCCGATAAACGCTATTGATAAGGCGTGTCATGCTCATGATGTTGCATATAAAAGCAGCAATCTGCAAAACAGGCATCTCGCGGATGTGAAATTAATTCATGCGTTAAATGCTATTCCTGATAAATCTTTTAAAGAAAAGTTGGCTTCGTGGTTGGTAAAATCAGCTATGAAAGGCAAATTGATGATGGGTGCTGGTAATTAATAATATGGAATCAATTTATTATTCCCCAAGAGGATACTGGAGGGGTAAATCAGCAGTCCATAAACTCGCTAGCGCTGCAAAAGTGAAAAAAACTACAGCGGCGGATTGGTTATCCAAACAGGCACTATGGCAAATTTATCTACCACCGCCTAAACAAATTCAATTCTCGCATTTTGATGTGACTGATCCTAATGAAGTTCATCAGGCTGATGTATTATTTTTGCCACATGATCGTGGTTACAAATATGCGTTAACCGTAGTTGATATTGCAAGTCGATACAAAGAAGCAGAACCGTTAAAAACAAAATCAGCCACTGAAGTTGCTTCTGCATTTGAAAGGATTTATCGACGAGGTCCTCTGCACTGGCCAAATCTATTGCAGGTTGATCCTGGCAAGGAATTTCAGGGTGCGGTTCTATCTACAATGAAAAATCATAATGTCACCATACGACGAGGGCATACTGCGCTACATCGCGATCAGGCCATTGTCGAACGATTTAATCGGACGATTGCTGAGCGGTTATTTGGATATCAATACGCAAAAGAATTCATTCAAGAAAAGTGATCCCGTGAATGGGTCAAAAGGTTACCAGCTGTGATTACCGCACTGAATAATGAGATCACTAGAACAATCAACATGAAACCTAGGAACGCTATTAAAAAGAAGTCTATACCCGTACAACCACAAAAAGATTTCCCTAGAAACGCTAGCGTTTCCCAACCAATTCTTGGTAGTAATGTCACTGTTAGGTACTTATACGAACCAGGAGAGCTTGAGGGTGGTAAAAAAAGGGCTACTGATCCTATTTGGAGTGTTACTGCACACAAGATATCTAGTATAACACGATCAACTGGTAGACCAGCAATCTATAAACTGGATTCAACTGCTCCTCAGCGAGGATTTACTCGACAACAACTACAGGTAATTCCCGAAGATACTCAATTACCACCGCGGGGTCTTAATTAGCACCCAAGGTGCTGGCACCCCGGCGTCTGTTGCACTCAAAACAAGTCAACATCACATTGTTTCTGACATGACCGAGACTGTTATTTTTTCTGTCTACGGTAAATTGGCGAGGATCTTTATCCGAATACTGCCAACGCATTATACAATTGCAACTCGCGCAGTGATTATTCTGTTGTTGTTTCAGCGTAATTATTAATTTAGCATCAATGTCAAATTCTCGTTGTTTTTTTTTTGTCTTGTTGTTTGTAACCGGAGAGTTTTTTTATTAATGATGCTAACATCAACGATGCTTGCATCATCCATTGTGGTGTCATCATCGCCACAAATGATTTCATCATCGCCACTGGCTTCGCGAACAACAATTCTTCGAAGCTGATTTATTCTTCGTACTCTGGATACTGCGAGATAGACTAAATTCGACCATTCGATGCGATTATCTACCATCCAAACAATTGTATCCGATATAGTTAATCCCTGTGAAGAATGTATCGTCGCTGCGTATCCTAGCGTCCATGGGGATTTATTAGCACGCAATGCATTTTCGACGACGCTGATATCAACCAGCACAATATCATTTAACACGAGAATCTGCTTTTCACTCTTCCCTGGAATATCAACTTCAATATTTTGCTTTCGTGTATCCGAAGGCCTATAACACAACGGTACTGGAAGTGTTGCAAATTTTTCTTTATGCGTTTCAAATAACTTCATCTGAAGTGTGTCTCTGACTATTTTTCTACTTGCTACTATCAAATCATTTGGTCTCCACGTTTCCCAGAAATCATTCATGGGAGTTTCTGAAATTATTTCACGCGCTATTTCGCATTGGATTTTATCCGGTTGTAATCTAATCAGTGCTTTGAACTCGCGTAATTGTTCATCAAGTGATCTATGGTCGGTATTAATTTCTTCATAATAGTCTACAGAACCCTTTAGCCATTCATGTGGAGATCCACCGACAAATGGTGGTGGTTGGCCGTGATCACCGCACATGACGACTTTTGTGTTTTTGTTTAACAACCACTCGAGAAATGTTTGTAATACTCTCAACGATACCGTGCATATTTCATCCCAAATTATGATTTCAGGAATGAATTTATCACCCATTCGATCAGGGGTCCATTCATCGCCTTTCCATCGAAAGAAACTATGATAAGTACAGGCATTTACCCCTCGCTGTATCATCTCTCTGGCGAGTCTGTGAGTCGGTGTTAACACAATCATGTTAGAAACGCTAGCGTTTCCACGACGATATAATTCAATTGCACGAGTTGTCTTTCCTGACCCACCACAACCGTTTAAATAAACTGTCTTGTATCTACATATTGGATCAGATACCGGTGGTGCATTAGAAAATTCTGATTGAATCTCATCACATTTTAAGTACTTTTCATCCATGGTAACATCTGCCGATTCACAATACTCATGTAGCGTCTCCTTTTTAAATCTCCAACATCCCCACGCTTCCTCCTGGGATGTGAATTTAGCTACATCTGATTTGTATTTATTGTGTATATACATCGAATCAGTAGCTACTCTAACCGCGGTATTAGGAAATCTATTTATCATCGAAAATAAATTGATAGAAGCATAAGCTAGCATAGAACTTCTCAAATGTGTGTACTGGGAATTATATCCATCACAGTAGGTAACAACCGTACCCAATTTCTCACCATTGGATAGAAAAGCATCCTTACGGGATACAAGTTTTCCCTGTTTCGTTAAATCCGTTACAAGAAAATCGTATTCAGCGACGTCTGTGATCAACCGCGAGTTCAAATAGAATTTTCGAAAGCTGCAGTCGCGAACATGATAAAATCAGGTGGTATATTTCCATTGTTAGCCGCAATACCAGCATTGATTGCAGCGGCTGCCCCAGCGGTGGCGAAGGCGGCAGCGTTGGGAGCCGTTGGGACCGCAGCAGGGATGGCGTTGAAAAAGGCAACTGGGAAAGGATATAAAAAAAAGGGAAAGGGGTTGTACCTACCAGGAACCCCGTATTCATGGTACAGCGGCAAATCCGTGAACGGATCGGGTCTAAGAAAAATACCAGGAACGGTTTATTAGTTGAAAAATCTTCGATTTACAAATCTTCGATTTCCGAACCTATGGTTCCTATGTCCAATTTTGATTTAATTGATGCTGCTAAAAAACTAGCGATAAAAAACTTCAGAGGGGTTTTTATGAGAGATCAATTACCGAGAAAACCAAATAACGTTGAAACCGGTATCATCAATCTTGATAACAGCAGCGGATCGGGAACTCACTGGGTTGCATACGCGATTGATCCACGTGGGATTGTCTATTTCGATTCATATGGGTTAGCTCCGCCAAGCGAGTTTATGCGGTATATAAATTCCTCGATGAAACTCAAAGGGTTTCCGATTTTTTATTCCACGCTGCCAACACAACAATTAAATGATCCACCGATATGCGGCCGTGAAGTATTAAATGTCCTCGCGGAGATTTCATTAAAATCCTTTGGATCTCCGTGGAAACCACCTCATATTATTGTAAACGAATACACGAGTGGGAAATTACAAGGTAATTTTAGAGAATTAATAAATTAAAAATACTAGTCTTTACAATAATGATCGATATTTGGGGACAATCTCTGTCAGTGTCGGAACCCACCTCGGAAACATCTGTGGGTTCTATCGAGGATGTAAAAAAAATAATAGAAGATGAAATCGCTGAGACGTTAAATTTAACAAGTGTTGACCCGAACGAAATAGTTGTATTTCAAGATAGCCAGGGTAAATTGAAAAGCAGTAATATATCCGTGAATGACATTTTGATACGGCATCGCGCTGCCGCTGAAAACTCTATTGCACTGTATTCCAACGATGGACAACTTAAACCAGGCGCACTTGTGTCTACGATCACCGACGCGATTGCTACCAACGAACGTGAGCTGAATGATCTTATACGAGGTTATAATAGTTTTCGCAAAAATGTCGTACATAAATTCTTTGGAACCCCGCTTGTGGTTGGCATGACTCTCGCTGAAATTAAAAACTATCTATCGCTATTCTTCGCTAACAAGGACGCGGGAAGGATGATGAATGAAAATGAAATCAAGGCAAATTATCTCGAGATTTCTAAACTAATAGAAGATCAAAAACCCACTAATGACATTGTTGGTAGATTCTTTGGAAACCCGCTTGTGGCAGGAATGACTCTCGCTGAAATCAGTGAGTTTATCGGCAAGCACACTCACAATGCCTACATCGCTAATAGTTTCTTTGGTGTCCCAGCTACATCTACAATGACTCTCAAAGATATTAATATGTTTATGGTGAGACAAACAACACTTAATACCATCGTGGATAAATTTTTAGGGAGAACACCTGTGTCTGAAACCACATCGTTGACAGGCATGACAATCGCGGAAATTAAAAGCGCTATTGACAAACAAAAGCACACCAGCGATATTGTTAATAAGTTCTTTGAGGGCAGTAGCCTCCAAGATATCACGACGAAATTTTTTAACATCGACAACCATATTAAAACCCAAGCACGGATTAGAATCAACGAACTTCTGGTTTCATTCTTTTATAACAAGGAGGAGAGTGGAAAAACAATAGATCCTACCAAAATCAGGGTAAATTATCTCGATATTTCCGACGATCTTCTTAAACTAAAAGAAAATCGAAAACCAGTGAATGACATTGTTAATAAGTTCTTTGGATTCCCACTTGTGGCAGTCATGACTCTCGCTGAGATTAGCGCGGCTATCAATAGGATAAAAATTCCACATAGTGTAAGCGTCAATAACATCGTGTACACGGTTGATAGTGGGACTTTTGATTGGATCCGGGGAAATGATAATTATCTTTATGTTGGCCACAGACATACTAGTGTACCAGGTTGCTACCGACTTACAATAATACATCACCGTAAATTTAATTTGGAATTCAGTAATTGGGGTATCACCGGTGTTAACACGCTGACATATATACAAGAGAAAGTACCAAAACCTCCACCTGCTATACCAATCCCATTTCCGATTACTATAAACAATTCCGACGAATCTGTGATTAGGGAGTCACTACCCTGGATAATAGAATTTGTATCCGGTACCCCCTCATCAGATCCTAAAACCAGGTCAATAATAGGATAATTGAAAGGAAAATCCTTCGGATTTCACAATTGAAAACGCTAGCGTTTTTAAAATAAAAATGATTTCATCAACGCAATGTCGCTATGATCAGGTCAGAGAATTTCAAACTAGACTCAAAACCCTCGCCGAGGAGTATCAAATAAAAATAAAAAAATACCGACGAAGAATCACCGCAATTGATGTTATTATATACTCGGTGTCAAGCGTTCTCACTGGCGCCGGAATAATACTTGCATCGGTTACAATGATTGCCCCGGTCGTAGTTCCAATTTGCATTTCTGCGGTGGCTACAATCGGGGGTATATCAACCGGGATAGCAAAAAAGATATCATCATGCAGCCAGAGTAAACTGCAGAATTACTTAATTCAATTTCATATTGCATCAACCGCATATTCGCAGTTATCCCTGATGATATCGTCGTCACTCGATAATACTATTATATCAGATAGTGAATTCTCAGCGATGGTCAGTATTTTTGATTCAGCGATATCAAAATTAGAGCAACAACATGAATATAATAACAATGACAACACCGATGGAATTAGAAAACACGAACCCAAAAACCAGAATGATCTCAATAACCTCAACCATACCAAATTGTGAGTTCTCAGTGATGGTCAGTATTTATGATTCCGCGGTGTCAAAATTAGAGCGACAACAACAGTATAGCAACGATGACAACACCGATGGAATTACTTCAACGAGTAGTGGAGAACACGAACCCAGTACAAACAAGCATGATATCAATAACATCAACAACCCCACAATTTAGTGTGAACTTCCCTTCTCCGATTCCAGTGCGCGAGATCGCGCTGGCAAAATTACGAGTATATCATAGCTGGCCTAATATCAGATCGGTTGCATTTGGTGGTCAGCAACCCAATAACGCACTGGTGTTCTCGTATAAGAATAAACCCGATGGTACTCCAGAGTGGGAAACTGTTTCGTTACCAACTGGGTCGTACCAAATTAAGCAAATCAATGCTGAAATTCAGCGTAGAATAAAATCAATCACTGGAAAAGAATCAAAAATAGCTATTAATCTTCATCAACCGACGCTCTCGTCGTCGATCGAAATAAGCACAGAGGGATACATTGTAGATATATATAACAGCTCGTTAAGAACAGTGTTAGGATGGCCTGAAAAACCACCGGAAAAATCCGCCACCGACTTAACCACGGACATACAATCATATCATGAAATCAATCCCAGTTATCGAGATAATTTATCTGATATAAGAAAAGGAAGAATCGCCGATAGATTTATATTTACCAACAAAGACACATTGCAATGGGATTTTATCATTAAAAGAACAACCGACTCATCTGTTACTATTTCATTTACGCTAACTGACGTCCGTGGTTATTTTAATGAGATTAAACAATTATATGACACACAACTAGAACAACTACGGAAAACAAAATCGCAAAAACACGTTGAAATAATAAATCAACTTATATCTGACATGAAATATATATATGAACTAATTATTCAAACAATAATTAATGACAACAGCGACAATAAACAACGATTCCTAACCGATTACAATATCACAGAGGACAATCTGCGTAATTTCAAGTTTCCCAAATACAACGCTGATGAACTAGCAAGAATTGTTAAAACCGATATCAAGGCGCTACAAAAATCAGATTCAGCTGTCCTCTTCAGGTATAATAATGATCCAGATGGTGGCGGTAGGCATATTGCCCCTCATAATGTGAATATTTCAACGGTGATTGCGCTCAATTTAGTATGTGATGCAATTGAAGGAAGCTATCAAATTAATCTAGAGCAATCAAATCAAGCTCAGCAGGGATATATTCTTTATTCGTTTGCACCAACAGCTCCTCCAGGATTCCTAATTATTGAAAACCCAATTAATCCTGTATACATGCGATGCCATAATAATTCGTTAACGAGAATTAATTTCAAACTCACCGACCAGTCAAATAATCTGATTGATTTACAAGAAGAGATGTTAGCGATTAGTTTGTTTGTGAAATCCTAAATTGCTTTGCAATTTCAAAGGATTTTCGTCCTAAAGACTCGATCAAATATTTGGTTGAAATCATTTATTATTTTTGTTAACCAGAACTGAAAGTTCCAGCAGCAGAGAGGGTGGATGACCACATCGTTGCGACCAAAATTGATTAAAAAATCGTAAAGTCTCCGTTTGCTAAATGGAGACTTATTTTTTTTGGTTAAAATAAGGTTTCGTAGGAAGCATTATTTTTGCTTGAAAACGTGGTCTGTTCACCCTCTCTGCTGCTTAACTCAAGGATTATCTCAGATATGATGGAAACTGAATTCAAACCTATAATTACAGTGCAATATACATAATTGGTGTTTCAACAGAAGACTGTAGGTAAAAAAACAAAATACAGTCTGCCGCATGCACATCAACACCTTTAAGGTCTCACTGGACATTGTATTTGGCAAATTTTCGTCCGATGATGACCTATTGAAGAAAAATCTTAATAATATTACATTACAGATACAAATACAAAATAACTAAAGGTTTTTGTTGAAAGGATGTTTTTAAGATTCTGACTGATGTATAAAGTTAATTCCTTATGCAACTAGCGGCTTTTATAATGAACAAACACTGCGACCAACCCCTCTTTTTATATTCATGTTTTACAGGAAAGACCTATTTTTAATATTTTCCTGTGACAAGAGAGCTAAAAGAATCAGTGTGTGCCTAATGCATGAATAAAGTTCACTAGTACTGTAACAAATTAGCATACTTTTCATTACTCCTCAACCATCTGGATTTTTAGACTGTAGCAGACACATGTAAATACGTAAGCCAAGTCGGCTGCTCATTTGAAGCCCAAGTTACACATCTGAACTCCAATGCTAGTCTAACTGTGACAGGCAATGACAAACAAGTCAATCTATTTCCAAGCATAACGCAAAGTAATTCTAAACCACGTTACAGATTTAGCTTAGGTGTGAACTGACAAATGCTAGGATTGTGATGATTAGGCTCATGCCTTCTACCTTAAATATTAGGGAGGTGTCAAAATACGAAACTATCCAGTGAGACCTTCAGCGTTGGACTTGATTTGGATTCCACTAAAGTTTATTAGGAACTTTTATTATCAGAACGTTTCTGTAATTCTATGATTATTTTGAGATTTAATTCGCAATACCGTAAGATTTTTTTTCTCCCTTCATTTTGTATCCTATGGAAATAAATTATTAGCCGACTTTTATAAGGTTTGTTGCTTTCGTAAACTCTTTTCTGTTATGTACTTTTAGAGAATACACTCGTAACAGAAAATTGGGGTATCATCCTTGGTATACGAATTTCTCTAAAATAATTCAAATTGAAACTCACATTATTTTGAACTTTTCTAAGTCCTGTGTAATATTTCACATATTATAAGTCCTCAGTGAAACCAACAAGCTTTGACAATCTCATCTAAAGTGGAGATCATGTTTTTTTTAAAATCCTTCAAGGAAACAATTAGGTTTCTTGAAAATGGATGACTTACTTCAGCTACCCAGAAAATACGATCTTACTGAAGCAAAAACGTATTTAACAAAGCAAGAAATAAAAAATATCTCGGTTCAGTTTGTGACAAGTGAACGGTGAGCTATCTTTGTAGTTCCAAATTTGTACCGAATAGAAATTCTTATTATGTCCAATGAAGCCCTTTTGGCTATTCGTGTAAAGATCAATAAGACGTATTCCAGAATGTAGAATTACTTTATCAGCCAAAAGGTAAAAATGATTTTTGTAAATACAGTAGATCACACTTGATAAATGGTAGGAAACCCAGTTAGTAGATGCCTATGGCTCATCTGCTTAATGAGGGAATGACCTATATTAATCAATCGTCAAATACAGTTATTATCATTATTATTTTTATTATTATTATTATTATTATTATTATTATTATTATTATTATTATCAATAACATCACCATCATCATCGTTATCTCAGATGAACTTAGAGGATTTTTTTAAGGTAAAACATCATTGGGTTGAAAGATGAAATAAAATTAAGGAGCACATTGATTTACAACCATCATCTGCCAAAGTGTGTGCTACTGTAATAAATAAACCTCGTAATGATAATCCATCAGAAAGAAACTTAAAAAGGTTCGAAACTGAGACATGTAAAAAAAGTTTAACATCAGTGGAGTATATCTTGATTTGAAAGGTTGGTATGCATATATAACATGTGTAACTTTTCCGATTAAACTCTATTTTATTTTAATTTCTTCCTAAACCTTTAAATTGGAAAGCCATCTTAGTCGTACAAATTTTTTCCAAGATTGTAGGGCTGAATTGATTTTGATACAAGGCTCTCCAGACAAAAGCCAAACGTAAATGAAATAATGTTCTAGGCAAAGATGGAACACATGGATCCAAGGTTGTTTGAGAAGATTCTGCCTGACCGGGATCTTCTTGGGTAGATTTATTGTTAGATCAAAAAGATCATTAATCCATGATTTGTCTTAGCGGAGAGAATAATTATTTTTCTGTTCTAGAACCTCAGCTACTGTATGATCTTTTAAGCTAAAATCTTTGTCGGTAGGCAACGGCTTACAGGCCCTCTCAACTGATAGAAACCGCATCAACCGACAAAGTCTAGGAATCCGGTACTGGATAAACGAAAGCAGCAGTTTGTGATTCTATCTTGTTGAAGGCCAATATATGAATGGATCATTCTATCTGGATAATCTGACCTATCCTTGACAGAAAATTGACCAAGACATTGAGTTTGCCCGAAATATGTCTGATCTAGAATTTGATGTGCGCACCAACGGAGGAATTATCAGACCAGAATGCAGAATTGGGCTGATTTGGTACAGCCCAACTTGAGGGGGTACCTCAGTACCACATAGTTATCTGACATGATGAGCACAACCTTGCTATAAAGACGGTCGCTCCAAGGCTGAAATGCTTTGATGATTGCTTTATTCTCCAAGATATTGATGTGGAGATCTGTCTCCTTCGAACTCCACTGACCACTGAGGGAGTCGAGGCCAGGTAAAAGCTGGGCTTCCAGACCACACGTGATTGTGTTTGTACACATAGTCACATCCGGTTGTGGCTGTTACAGAGGTATTCCTGTCTAGCGCAAAACTTGTTTGAGCCAATAGTGTAGGAAATTATACTATTTTACGTGTTAGGCTGATCCTGTAACATAGTGTCATCAAAAAGAAGTCGTCACTACAATAGCAAGGAGTTCTGCAAAGGGCCCATATAGAGGTGACCCAGAGGGATAAGATCCACTGACAGATGCATTGAATGATATGAGGAAATGCAGAAACTTCCTGGCTGTTATCCATTTATTTCCGGAAACGAACTATGAGAGGTCGATGATTCGCACCACCCAAAGGTAGACGATTCGGAAATTTCGGAAGACGTACCAAACTGAAAAGGGTGCAAATTTCCATACCCAGATGGACGAAATGTTGGAATCGATAGAAGATTGCATTTTTCATAACTGATCATAAAATCTAGATGATTTAAAAGGGATATGAGGTAATTATTTCCCTTGAACAACATTGAACGTACCCTATTTTCCTGGAGGATATTGTCCAAATATTCCGCCGTGGTTGTTGATGAAGTCGTATGGAAATGGGTGAACGCAATCGAGTAGTTTCGAAAAAGACCCATGGACTTAGGTTCAAGCCGCAACCTGACAACAGTACCTTCGGTATGCAAATCACATGAACATATGTGAGAATGGGTGGAAGGGAACGTGAATGTCGTTCGGACGCATGGAGAGGCAAATTGATTTTGCTATCTCAGTCTTGAATTTCGGTAGAAGTATGAACTGACTTAGGAGACAGAGATCGATGATCTGAGTTCGTTATTGGCCTTTCTGGTCAGAAAAAGTAATGCCCCAGAGACTGAAACAGTTGACACTGCCCTCTTTCCAATGAGTACCATGTTCTCTTGCTGAAATAGCGTTTTCATTAACGAGTCCAAAGGTGCTTTCGCCATAAAAACACCTGATACCACTCTGCGGAAATTTGGGATCGCCTCTTGTATATAGGAAAAAGATCGATTAGCGCTGTTTGAAAACAAATCTGGCGCTTACCGCATACTGTAGGGGACACGAATCAACCGTGATCGGTTTGGGATTAGGGGTATATAAACTTTGTTTCCTACAGGGATTTGTATAATAATAACCATAGACAAACACAAAATGAAAATTATACTGATGTAGATTAAGCCTCGCTGTATGTTTCTCTGCTTGCGATGTAATCATGAATCGTATGAAATAATACAATGGGGTAATCTTCAGGAATTAAAGACCGGACCTCTCCGATGGCCTCAATAATTAGAGCGTCCGCCTCTGATGCAAAACGTCACGAGTCATACCAAAGACTTAAAGAATGGTACTTACAGCTGTCTCGCTTGGCGCTGAGCAGAAAGTTTAGTGTTAGGACTGGTTGGTCTGGTGTCAGGATAATATGACTGGGTATGACATGATGCTTCAAGTCTATGACATGATGCTTCAAGTCTATGACATGATGCTTCAAGTCTACGACATGATGTTCAAGTGCTAGACATCGCTATAAATTTCACACTGCAAACACTATGACTGTAACAATGTTAAAACTACGTTAACAATCCAAACCGCGCGCGCGCACACACACACACACACACACACACACACAAACACAGACACACACACACATTAATTTCGTTCATATAATATACATGTTGGTATAAATGAAAGTTTGTGAGCTTTTAGTTTCTAAGCAAAATGGTTCAAATTAGGGTCCTTTGCATTCATTAAGACAGCATTTATTTATAAGTTCATGGCAATCATCCAGAATGACCATATACAAAAACAAACCTCATGAAATTACAAAAACGCATTTGTCAAAATATAATGTTTAATTTAATCTGAAAAATGAAGTTAGTAAAATACAAACTTGACATTGACTAAAGTCCTTCAATTAAAACAAGGAAAATATTTGAGAAATAAACTTATAAAGGTAAAACACACACACACACACACACACACACACACGCACGCACACATCTTATAACTACTGGACAATGTACATTTATATTTCATAAAATATTTTTTAAAGGCAAAACCTTCGATTTGCACGGATTTGTTTCTCTATTCTATATAAATGAAACTAACAGCTTCATGAAAAATAAATTCTAAAATTTTGCAATCATTTTAGGACAGACAAATTTTTACAGATTTACGTTGTACATACTTCAAATTGTGTATTTTGTAAACTGAATGAGTTTTCTTAATACAAACAACTGAAGAGATTCTTTTATTTTCATCAACACATTTCTTGCGCTGACTGATACAATTTACATTTTTTAAGTGGGAGTATTGTAAGAATCTGTAAGAACAGTCCAACAGACTTCAGAATTATCTGATAAATTTTCTAATTATCTGATAAATAGAGCAATACACACAATCTCTAAACAGGTTTTCCCCATCAATATCTTTAATGATTATATCTAAACAGTTTGGTCTTTCTTATATCTTTAAAAACAATGTCTAAACAGTTTGGTCTGTTTAATATCTTCAGATGCTGCAAGTGCTTGATTAACCTCTTTTAGGAATCGAACGTCAATTCCTTGAATAAGGAGGGGTTACAAAATCCATAGGAGGAGCTGTGAATAAAAAAGGATATTTGCATATAGTACTGGCATATAGTAAATACATGCAACAAAGAATGAATAAACAATGATAGTACATACAACAAATCATGTAATGTATATGATATTTATTTTGAGATTCACTTTTTCTACACATGTCCATCCTCATTATTTAGGCTGTAACTCTTCTGCAACACACCTAGTGCAAATAAACTAAAAGTGTGAAAGTATTCTGGAGGTATGATGTGTTACACGTCTACATTTGGTCGCTGTGACCTCCTTTGACGGATTGTTTCAACAGTACTTAAAATGCATGCCTGTGCCTAATTCGGCACCTTTTCCTAATTGCCATCAAAATCAGGTTGTAGGTGGTTCTTGGAATAAATATGTGTCATGCATGAACACTGGAGCATAATGACCTATGTTGAAATGGCGAGGGACCGCTCCGGTGGCTTAGTGGTTAGAGCGTCCGCCGCAGAAGCGGGAGGTCGTGGGTCCCCGGCCGAGTCATGCTAAAGACTTACATAAATGGTATTAACAGTTGACTCTCTTGGCACTCAGCATTAAGAGGTTAGTGTTAGGACTGGTCGGCCTAGTGTCAGAATAATGTGAATGAGTGGGGCATCGTGCTACACGTCGGCGGCATAATGCCCTAATGCTAAACATCACTATCAACTGCCTCACTGCAGACATCGTAATGATATGACCGATTTTTTTTAAAGCTACGTTAAAAATCCTAATCACACTGTAACAGAATTGTTACCGAGAGGAGGGTGGATTAAATGAACAATACAAACACAATTTGTGAAAGAAAATATAAATTTATGTAATAAATTATAAATGAAAAAAATACAGATGTAACAACACAATAATTCACGCGCTCAACCCACAATTACACTCACAACCATTCACAATACATTACTAAATTAAATAACAATACAAAAAGAATCACAAATGTAAAGGGATCTCTTGGATTATACACAGATCCAAGAATCCTTTACGAAAGTTAAATAAATGCAAGTATGATTCACGAAAAAAAATAAACACAAACGACAAACTATCTATCGCACGATGGATTGCGATAACTAGCACGATCATATACTTGTATTGAATCAAGTTGCTAGCTTTTATTGATATCTATGTGATCACTTGAAATATTATTGCGATCTGACATAAGCATGCAAATACAACAATGTATTAAATTATATCACAATTTCAATACACCTATGTGTCTCCCCTGTATAACCGCACGATTCAGCAACAGTTGAATCGTCTCCCAGTTTCCCCGAGAACCGAGGGTTGACCAATACTATTATCGGACGTTTCCCTACACGGATCCACCACAGTTATACGTTCAGACAGCATACAACATCTACCCGAACCAACGGTTCCTCACTCCCCTAGATGTCAACCCGGACGTTTTACAACTCTAAGACAGCTCCGACACTCGGACTTCTAGCTTTCCGGATATTTACATGTTACACAGATGTTGACGAACAGACAGTTCGACACACAGACAGATACTTCAATTCCGTTTGCACAAATTAACGGCACAAGCACATTCAGATATTTATACAGAGATGTTCCAGAACAAACAATAGATGTCCCACAACAAATCAAACGATATCAAAGACGTTTATCAAAAGATGGTATCAGATGTGTTTAACAGCTACGGTATCAACGATGTTATTAGCAGCTACGGTATCAACGATGCTATTAGCAGCTACGGTATCAACGATGTTATTAGCAGCTACGGTATCAACGATGTTATTAGCAGCTACGGTACCAGAAACAATGTAACAACTATGTTAGCAGCTACGGTATCAGAGACGGTATCAACGATGTTATTAGATGCGCTATCAGTGATGAACTTCTACGGTATCAACGACGGAATCAGCTGGAATCAGACTGAATCAACGACGGAATCAACGACGGAATCAGCTGGAATCAGACTGAATCAGCTATAATAAACAAAACCAGACTAATAATAGTTGTCTCAAAAATAATCTAAGCCGTAGATTACGATATTGTATTTATAGTCTAAAAGTGACTAGTAATTCCAAATATTCCACGTTTAATTGCAATAAAAGCATCATTATACGAAATGATAATCTGAATAAAATTCACAATAAAACGAAATGTAAATTTAACACTCACCCCTTTGGCTGGAGATTTGCAAGACGAGGTTATCTATCCTTCGATTAGATATTTTAGTTCCCGTAAAAATTATGATAAATCCTTAGCCTTATATACTCTCAATAGGTGAACATAAATCACATCGAGCTTGCCGTACACCACGTAAAACGAGTATTTCGGATTTCATGTAAATTACAAATTGGCACATGCAAATCGTTACACGCCACTTAATCACCCCAGGTAATGCGTGTACGACGTAATCAAAAAAATGGTGAGTTTCGTTTGCAATTCAAGTACAACAAAAATCAGTTCAAATTTTCGCCTAATTCTGTGACAATACCTCCCCCCTAAGAATAAAAATGTACACATTTTTAAAACTAACACAGAATAGAAGAAAAATAACTACTGATGATATCTTACAACATTTACACTGGTTATACTACAAACTGGATTTTATTACTGGGCAAATTCGTACAAATTTCCCATCATGCCCTACTCAAGTAGTCTGCGCCTATATTTTCAACTCCCCTTATTGACATTGTCGCTCTGTCTCTTGATGTATAACTTGAGCATGTTTGCATGGAATGTCTTTACATTACCGTCCATGTCAATTTTATAGTCCATGTCACCTTTAACTTCTTTAACTTCATATGGACCTTTCCACTGGACTAATAACTTATTCGAACTCGTTGGAAGAAGCAATAGCACCTGATCTCCCACAAGAAATTTCCTATTACGCGCTCTGCGGTTGTAATACTTGGCATATCTGCGCCCCGATTTAATCAATTCGTCACGTGCCATCTGGCATGTACTCTCAAGTTTGTTTCTTAGATCTAACACGTACTGGTAAGTCGTTTTTATTTCCTCGTTCGCGACATCACCAGTCCATAGTTCGCGTAGTATCCGCATCGGGCCTCGAACTGTTCTACCATACAACAGTTCAAAGGGCGAGAACCCTAAACTTTCCTGCGGTACTTCACGGTACGCGAACAGAACAGCGTTTAAATAACGGTCCCAGTCTTGCGGACGTTCCGCGCACATCTTCCGTAGCATGCTTTTCAGGGTACCATTAAACTTCTCTACCAGTCCATTGCACATCGGATGGTATGGGGTAGTGTTTAGCTGTTTGATGGATAACAGCCTACTTATTTCACCCATGAGGTCAGAGGTGAATTGGGCACCACAATCAGTGAGGATTTCCTCTGGCACCCCTACCCTACTGAAGATATCAACTAATGCTTCAGCTACCCTTTCCGTTTCAATAGTTGGTAACGCTACGGCTTCGGGGTATCTGGTTGCGTAATCAACCAGAGTAAGTATGTACCGATTCTTTCTTTCGGTAACCGGGTGTATTGGTCCTACAATATCTACTGCCACTCTTTTAAACGGTGTATCTATTAATGGCATTTGTCCTAAGGGCACCCTTGTGACCCTTCCCTTACAAACGGTTTTCTGACATACGTCGCACGACCTACAGAACCGTGTGACATCGCCATTAACACCTGGCCAGTAGAATTCAGCGACTACCCTGCTAGTGGTCTTAGCCTTACCTAGGTGTCCTGCCATGCTTGACTCATGTGCCACCCTAAGTACTTGAGATCTGTATCTCTGGGGTACGACCACTTGCCAATACTTCTTACCCTCCCGAGCGCTAAACTCCCTATGAATTAATCCGTTCTTGCGTACGAATCTAGAGCTACCCCCACGCTTGCAATGTTTAATCGCGCCGGACGTGATTTTCTCAACAATTGTTCTGATGGATTCATCACGTTCTTGCTCTTGTTTGAAATCATCACGGGAAATTCCTGAGATCGATTCAGGGACTATTAATTTATGAAACGCGGTTTTCTCTCGCCGTGTTTGCGCTCGCGTTTCGACTGCCTGGGCCAAAGGTATTTTAAAATCGGCCATGGTTGGAAGACGGGAACCTTCAACATTACCGATCGTCAGATCGTATATAGGATTGTCCATACAAAGGGCATCAACAGTTCCCGTTAAGAAAGGTGTTTTTACTGTGATCCTTGCTACGGGAATGCGACCCATCGTCTGATCAAGTAACATACATGGGGATTCCCACCCGAGCATTTGGTTATCCTGCACGAGACTACGTTTGATCACTACGCTCGTACAACCAGTATCACGCAATACCACGACTTCTCGACCGTTGACAAACCCTCTCGCGGTTGGTACACGCGCTTCAGGAAATAAACACGTGCCAAGCGAATGAATACAAGGTTCTACATGTACGTTGTTATCGGATATACCTTTACTTTGTATAGCCACTGCTACCTTATGTATAAGTGCCTTTCTTTTAGGACAGTCTTTTTGAACATGACCCAATGCATTACACAAGAAACACCGCACACGCTGAAAAACTGGATTCCCAACTGACCTTTTTACCTCAGCTGATTTTACAGGCTCCCTAGGCATAGGTCTTACAGACTGGTTTCCAGACTTAAAATCTTTTAAAACCACGTTCTGGGTTCCCCCATGAGCTTCGGCAAATAAATCGGCTTGCTTAGCCATATCTTTTACGTTTGTGAAGACTTTCTCCTTCAGAAATTGATCTAATTCTCGCCCAACTGTATTAAATAATTGATCTCTGAGCAAGAAATCAGTCAACCCTTCAAACGTTTTCACCGCTTTGCCGCATTCAATCCACCGCTCAAAATAGTTCGCAATTCTGACGGTGAACTGACCAAAGGTTTCTCCCTTATCGGGCTTGCTATACCTGAACTTTTTTCGAAAACCTTGTTCAGTGAGCTCGTACCTTTTGAGAAGTGCTTCCTTTAGGACGTCGTACTTAAACACATCGTCCCTAGGAAGTCGCGAGTATACATCCAGTGCTTTACCTTTTAATAAAGCACTCAGATGCAGCGCCCAGTCATTTTGACTCCACTTCTGGTTTTCGGCATACCGCTCAAACCGATGAAGATAACTATCTATGTTATCTTTTTCATCGTCAAAGGGAGGTAATTTGGGGCCCCTTAATTTGTTAGTGGCAGAATCGTGTTCTCTTCCAGATGTCGCTAATTCTACCTTACGCTCATGATCCCGTTGTTTTGCTCTTTCTTCTAACTCTAACATTTCTACTCTAGCTAGTTTATCTAACTCTATTCGCTTTTGCTCCGCTTCCATTTCCCATTCTATCCTGTCTTTTTCGGCCTGCTTCTCTAATTCTATCTTTTCCCTCTCAAATTCTATCTTTTCCCTTTCGGCCTGCTTCTCTAATTCTATCTTTTCCCTTTGGGCCTGCTTTTCTAATTCTATCTTTTCCTTCTCAATTGCCCATTTCCTATCATCGGATTCCCTTTCTAATTCCCTTTTTCTTTCATCGGATTCCCTTTCTAATTCCCTTGACCTTACCCTTTCTTCCTTTTCTAATTCCCTTGCCCTTGCCCTTTCTTCCCTTTCCCGGGCTTGTTCTTCTTGAATAAATTTCCTTAAGCTTTCACCTTCATATCCAAATTCTTTGCCTAAGGCAACCAAGTCCTTAAGGGATGACATGACAATTGTAATATGAATATAGATATATAACCAAACCAATACTTTAAACACGTTTATACTGGACACACGGACCTAGGTAAACTAAACAAAAATAAACTCCAACTAGAGTATTATCTTAACAGAAGGTCACGCTCAAATATAAACATTAAATGTATACCTTCACAAAAATGATTGACAGTTCACTTAATCCAACGATCCCACTTCTGACACCATTGTAACAGAATTGTTACCGAGAGGAGGGTGGATTAAATGAACAATACAAACACAATTTGTGAAAGAAAATATAAATTTATGTAATAAATTATAAATGAAAAAAATACAGATGTAACAACACAATAATTCACGCGCTCAACCCACAATTACACTCACAACCATTCACAATACATTACTAAATTAAATAACAATACAAAAAGAATCACAAATGTAAAGGGATCTCTTGGATTATACACAGATCCAAGAATCCTTTACGAAAGTTAAATAAATGCAAGTATGATTCACGAAAAAAAATAAACACAAACGACAAACTATCTATCGCACGATGGATTGCGATAACTAGCACGATCATATACTTGTATTGAATCAAGTTGCTAGCTTTTATTGATATCTATGTGATCACTTGAAATATTATTGCGATCTGACATAAGCATGCAAATACAACAATGTATTAAATTATATCACAATTTCAATACACCTATGTGTCTCCCCTGTATAACCGCACGATTCAGCAACAGTTGAATCGTCTCCCAGTTTCCCCGAGAACCGAGGGTTGACCAATACTATTATCGGACGTTTCCCTACACGGATCCACCACAGTTATACGTTCAGACAGCATACAACATCTACCCGAACCAACGGTTCCTCACTCCCCTAGATGTCAACCCGGACGTTTTACAACTCTAAGACAGCTCCGACACTCGGACTTCTAGCTTTCCGGATATTTACATGTTACACAGATGTTGACGAACAGACAGTTCGACACACAGACAGATACTTCAATTCCGTTTGCACAAATTAACGGCACAAGCACATTCAGATATTTATACAGAGATGTTCCAGAACAAACAATAGATGTCCCACAACAAATCAAACGATATCAAAGACGTTTATCAAAAGATGGTATCAGATGTGTTTAACAGCTACGGTATCAACGATGTTATTAGCAGCTACGGTATCAACGATGCTATTAGCAGCTACGGTATCAACGATGTTATTAGCAGCTACGGTATCAACGATGTTATTAGCAGCTACGGTACCAGAAACAATGTAACAACTATGTTAGCAGCTACGGTATCAGAGACGGTATCAACGATGTTATTAGATGCGCTATCAGTGATGAACTTCTACGGTATCAACGACGGAATCAGCTGGAATCAGACTGAATCAACGACGGAATCAACGACGGAATCAGCTGGAATCAGACTGAATCAGCTATAATAAACAAAACCAGACTAATAATAGTTGTCTCAAAAATAATCTAAGCCGTAGATTACGATATTGTATTTATAGTCTAAAAGTGACTAGTAATTCCAAATATTCCACGTTTAATTGCAATAAAAGCATCATTATACGAAATGATAATCTGAATAAAATTCACAATAAAACGAAATGTAAATTTAACACTCACCCCTTTGGCTGGAGATTTGCAAGACGAGGTTATCTATCCTTCGATTAGATATTTTAGTTCCCGTAAAAATTATGATAAATCCTTAGCCTTATATACTCTCAATAGGTGAACATAAATCACATCGAGCTTGCCGTACACCACGTAAAACGAGTATTTCGGATTTCATGTAAATTACAAATTGGCACATGCAAATCGTTACACGCCACTTAATCACCCCAGGTAATGCGTGTACGACGTAATCAAAAAAATGGTGAGTTTCGTTTGCAATTCAAGTACAACAAAAATCAGTTCAAATTTTCGCCTAATTCTGTGACACACACACACTCATATGGCGGGGTAGGGGGTAGGCTGGTACTACTGCTCAGAAAGCAGGACATTTGCCAACGAGCATCTGTTTAAAAGCAGCTCCGTTCTAAGTTTCATTTTAATTTGAGACCTAACACATACCAAAATATTAATCTACATATTAATGCTACTTTCAACAATTTTTTTAAACTTGTAAATTATTATTATTATTATTATTATTATTATTATTATTATTATTATTATTATTATTATTATATGATGACTTGAAACTGATCAAACCAGGTAAAATCTTAGTTTTTCCATTTGCATTTTGTAATTTGTCAATTATCAATAAAATTAGTATAAGTAAGGATGAATTGATGAATGAGTAGATGAATGGTTTGATGAAATAGTGATGAATGTGTTGATGAAATAGTAGATAGATATAAATGAATGGATGAATAAACAAAGACATATCGTATCTATTTCCGATCCCTATTATATTTGATCTGGATAACTAAACTTTCAAATTTGATAAATAAAAAATATTAAAAAACTACAATGTGCCTACAGTTTTTCTGCTGCTACAATATAACAACCCCACATCTAAAAACATGATTAATTTTCATACTGAGTATTATTCCGAAATTGCAACAAAGTGTAAAAGTTTAAAACTTAGAATTGTTTTTTTCTGTGCTAGCATCCGAACAAGGCTCTTATTTCAAAATGATTATGAAAATGAATATAAAGTATGTATGAAGCATTAAACATAATATCTGAAGTCATTACATAAATGCTAATGCTTTCATAGTATATAGACATGAAATATAAACTTGTGTGGTTATGGAATTCCTGAATTCGAGGAGAGAGTTAAGCTTATATTCCTATTTGGGAAATATATTCGAAAAAGAAACCTTCGTCTCTAATTTTCGTAAAGTTTTGGCAATTTTTATTTGCGAAAGCCTAATCCAATGACAAAATCCCGACATATTTTTATTTGTGAAAGCCTTATCCAATGATAAATCTCGACATGTGGTTGTTTTTTTGAGTACACCATCAGAGAAATACTGTCCATCTATGTCTCCCTGAAATGGATCTGATACGGAATTATCAAGTTAACCGCTACATTTCTTGGGTCCACAAACAGACAGCGTAATATACTCTATGAATTTAGTATTGCAAATAGAAAACATGAAAAGAAACGTGTTACTGACTCTTTCCGCACTCACCTGTTGGCTCTAACGGTCCAACCTCCATGAAACCTCGACTTCCTCCAGGTCCCATCCCATCAACCATATAAGGAGGATAACCCTGCCGTCCTACCTCAGGCAGTGGAATGTACGCCCCTTGGTGTGATGCATCATGAACCACATGCTGGGGATAAGAGGCTGTCTGGCATGTGGGCTGCCTGGTTGTCATGCGGGTCGGTTGTTGAAATTGACGGATTACGCTTCCAATGGTGGAGCGGTGTTTATGACAGCAACAGACAGTTAGTACGACCAATAGGACTGTTCCCACAGCTGAAGCAATGATTATTCCAACAACCGCTGCACTTTCCAGTGTAGAAGTCATCGCCACATGTCTACTTTTCTCAGATCCTGTTCCATTGACTGGCAATATCTGTAATGTATTAAAGCAGAAATTGTAGACCTCAAAATTCTAAATCATTATTCATCTTTTGAGACAAGTGACAATAATGTAATTATTATTTCAAAAAAATCATTTAGGAAAATCCATACGGTCTTTTTTCCAGGACATGTGATTCACGAATACCATTCATTTTAATTATTCCGCTCTTATAAATGAACGAGCATGCAAATTTGGCACTGTGCTGATTATTCAAGAGTGCAATGAAACGTTTGACATTCATTTCCATTTTATCATATAAGCCCATGGCTTCTAGATTAATCACTATAACCAAGGACTTACTGTAGGTTTTTGCAACCAAGCAATGAGACACTTTCGTTGATTATCTGATTTTTTAAAGTAAATTTTACTAACTTTAGTTGACAAGTTTGCACAATGGCACAAATGCAGTTTTCGACTGTAATGGTTCTGGTGTTATATGCAGTGTTTGGCATTTGGTGGTAATATTTCTGGTGTTATATGTAGTGTTTGATATTTGGTGGTAATAGTTCTGGTGATATATGTAGTGTTTGATATTTGGTGGTAATATTTCTGGTGTTATATGTAGTGTTTGATATTTGGTGGTAATATTTCTGGTGTTATATGTAGTGTTTGATATTTGGTGGTAATATTTTGGTGGTATATGTAGTGTTTGATATTTGGTGGTAATATTTCTGGTGTTATTTGTAGTATTTGATATTTGGTGCTATCGTTTCTGGAGTTATATGCAGTGTTTGGTATTTGGTGGTAATGTTTCTGGTGTTATATGTAGTGTTTGGTATTCGGTAGTAATATTTCTGGTGTTATATGCAGTGTTTGGTAATTGGTGGTAATATTCTGGTGCTATATGCAGTGTTTGGTATTCGGTGGTAATATTTCTGGTGTTATATGCAGTGTTTGGTATTCAGTGGTAATATTTCTGGAGTTATATGCAGTGTTTGGAATTTGGTGGTAATGTTTCTGTTGTGATATGCAGTGTTTGGCATTCGGTGGTAATGTGCTTGTGTAATATGCAGTGTTTGGTATTTGGTGGTAATGTTTCTGTTGTTATATGTTGTTGTCATAAAGTATGAATACTGTTCTATGTCCATAATGAAGACCAACATTCATGAAAAGTTTTGTTAAAACCTATTAAAAGTTGGTCTATTCACATATACCGTTCTGATATATAAACTGTACCCCCATAATTTTAAAATTGGAAATACTTTTTCTTGTGAAAATAAAAAAAGGAATAGTCACCAGCACACAAGTTATTAAGAAATCATCAGAAGTTAATTGTCGCACCAAATAATAACTCGTTAAAATAAACAGAAGAGTCACTCAATAACTCGTTAAAATAAACAGAAGTCACTCAATAACTCGTTAAAATCAACAAAAGTCACTCAATAACTCGTTAAAATCAGCAGAAGAGTCACTCAATAACTCGTTAAAATCAGCAGAAGAGTCACTCAATAACTCGTTAAAATCAACAGAAGAGTCACTCAATAACTCGTTAAAATCAACAGAAGAGTCATTTCTCAAGCCTGCCTTTATACCAGAATTTAGTATCAATATGTTTAAAAATACGATGAAATATCGATGAACGACTTTTCGAGAAAAATAATTTTCCATAACAGTTTCCAGTAATTATATCTTCAAACAGCTGGTAAATATCTAATCTTCTAAAACTAAGTCAATTTAAAGTTTTGATTTTCAAACAATCCAGCTACCCTCTTTACGTCGATTTACTCTGTTTGAAAGACAGGAAACTGATCCAATGTATTATTACATCTGAAAACATCAATATATGATGATGACTTTTAATAACGTTGATCATTAATATCACGAATAAATGTGTCCTTTCAACTCAGTTCAAACCTTTGTCAACTTGAAATATTTATAACTTATTCAGTTCAAATGTGAAAATATAAATATCGCACTTAATACATTGGTATGGATTAATTAATGTTACACTTTAATACGTTGGCAGTGGATTAATTGATGTCATACTTTAATACATTAGAATGGAATAATTACTGTCATACTTTAATACATTAACATGGATTAATTAATGTCATACTTTAATACATTAACATGGATTAATTAATGTCATACTTTAATACATTAACATGGATTAATTAATGTCATACTTTAATACATTAGCATGGATTAATTAATGTTACACTTTAAATACGTTGGTATACATTAATTAATGTCATACTGTATTTAATACATTAGCATGGGTTAATTAATGTCATACTTTAATACATTAACATGGATTAATTAATGTCATACTTTAATACATTAGCATGGGTTAATTAATGTCATACTTTAATACAATAGCATGGATTAATTAATGTCATACTTTAATACATTAGCATGGATTAATTAATGTCATACTTTAATACATTAGCATGGATTAATTAATGTCATACTTTAATACAATAGCATGGATTAATTAATGTCATACTTTAATACATTAGCATGGATTAATTAATGTCATACTTTAATACATTAGCATGGATTAATTAATGTCATACTTTAATACATTAGCATGGATTAAATAATGTCATACTTTAATACATTAGCATGGAATAATTAATGTCATACTTTAATACATTGCATGGACTATTGAATGTTACACTTTAATACATTAGCATGGGTTAAATAATGTCACACTTTAATATATTAGCATGGATTAAATAATGTTACACTTTAATACATTGCATGGATTAAGTAATGTTACACTTTAATACTATTGGCATGGACTAATTAATGTCACACTTTAATACATTAGCTTGGATTAAATAATGTCACATGTTGATACATTGCATGGATTAATTTGATTTTACACGTTAATACATGGCATGGATTAATTAATTTTACGCTTTAATACATTAGCATGGAGTAATTAAAGTTAAAATACTATTGGCGTGGATTAATTAATGTTACATGTTAATACATTGCATGGATTAAATAATGTTACACTATAATCCATTGCATGTATTAATTAATGTTACACTTTAATACTACTGGCATGGCTTAATCATGTTAATGTTACACTTTAATACATTGCATGGATTAATTAATGTTACACTTTAATACTATTGGCATAGATTAAATACAATTTAAATGAATACATATTGTACTAAAGCACTAATGTAATCAGAAAGTTACTAAGCGCCATTGGTAAAATGAATTGGGTGACAAAAATATTGTTTTCATAAGTCACGTAAAAGCATAAAATTGATTGTATAAGGTTTAAAATTATGTTTTCTATAGTTTCATTATGTTTGTTTTTATTTTGATGTCACATCCATTCACATCCATATTCATGCTGTATAACGCTTAGACCTTTAAAAGATTAGGCGATGTCTATACAATGTCTATACAATGTCTATACAATGTCTATACAATGTCCTCAATTTATTATTCACTGTGCACACTATTTAATAAGCATTCCATGCAGTTTTAATCTTTCATAATAACAATCAGTCGGCCATGTTCGGAACACTTCTTCTTATACTGTATTTGGAATAGTGCCAAGATTTGTGGATTTCTTTTGTGTGTCAGAGGGATACGAGCCCCAATGCTTAGCGTCATAAAATCATTTTTTCCGTGTATTGAATATTGATATACACTATACATTATTTTTTTCAAGTGAGTATTATATGTGTGATGTTCCAATCACAGCATTATTACATAATATCTTTCGTGCCAGGTGCACGACTGTAGATGAACACTAGTTTTGCGAGTTAGTTGGTAGTTAACAATGGTTAGCAGGTACATTTTTGATAAAGAAAACCGAATTCCAAAGAGATAGACATTCATGGAATATGACATTTCTATCCCAAGAAAACCGAGAACACAATGGAACATTAATATCTTTATTAGTAGCTATATTAACAATATTGTGGTTATTGTGAAAGGAATACTTGAATGGCATCCCAATAACAACGGACCGCTGACCTAAAATATCACTAAATTAGGCAGGCAACAAGTTATCATGACCAGAAATGACAAGCTTGACTGCTATTGCAGTTTGAGGTCTGTCATCTAGCTGACTGGCACATAGAACATACACAATTTTAAATTGACATACATTTATTGTTCAGTCCATTATAATGTCTGATAGGGCTACTGCTTTATCATGACTTTCAAAAGGGGCTTCCAGTAAGTTTTGGTTACTACTTTCTTCATGACAGCTAGTGATTACATGAAAAGTAGATAATTAATGAACTCCAAAATATAAACTTAAAATATTCATTATTTCATCTAATAGCAGAATGCAGACTAAAGAATTAGTTATTATTGGTCTTCTTACATTCTCAATACCTAAGTATCTAATTATAAACAAACGATACACGACCTACAGTGAAAAGAGCTGTCACAGTGTAAATAACCTCTGTACCCAAACAGTGCATGAAATTCCAAAAGTTCTGTATATTGCACTACTAGAAGGTGTACACAGATATCCACATATCCATGCGCTGATCCTGACACATTATACTCCTACAAAATATACACAAAAAGTCAAATCCCTATTAACTAATGTTGCACACTGCAACCATTATACAAAGTTATAATTCAATTCAGCAATTGCGAATCAAGAATATCACATGAATAAAATGCACGAGATTTCGAATTAACCAAACATGAATTCTTTACATAAACATTGCTCATTTATCAAAAGATGCATGTAGATCAAACACTAGGCGGCGGGGAAGATGAACAGACCTAATACCGACACCATTCTAAGGCTTTGTTGCTGGTAATTCAAAGTTGTAAGGCCGCATTGTTGATTTACATAGCTTCTACTCAGTCCTTTTTCCCAATTAGAAAAAAATCTAAACCGTTATTTTGGCATTCTGACAGTTTCGATTTTTTAAAAAAAACGTCATGGGTCCGCGCGGTCAGTATATCCGAGATAGTCCGACGCGGTATCGTGTTCGAGGGTCTGATAAATTTATCGTGACGAACCCGTGTAATTAATCATAATTGTATATATAATGTCAAAACTTGAAGAGTCCCCAATAACTAAAGCACAACGGGAGCGATTAGCAGCAATACAAAAATTTCTTCCTGTCAGAGATTCTTTCAGAGATAATTTACAGCTCGACAACAACAAAAGTTAGATTTTATCGCTGGTACGGAAGAATTATTTAAACTAATAACTACATCAACGGAAAAAGTTGTTGCTGCTACTGAAATAGTTAGTGCTGCTACTGGAAAGGTTGGTGTGGAAACTGCAAGTACCGCTGAAAGAACAAAAAAAAAAATGAAGAATCTTTAAAAACTCTTCCTGGTGATATAGCTGCAATTCCTCCTCATGAACAACCTCGAACAACAAGAATAATTTCACTGAGGGATATATTTACATAAATAACAATAGATGAAATTTAAAAAAAGATAATATCTATGATTTAGCTTCGTATGCGGTTGAGACATATAAAAAAAGAGAAATACGCTAAAACTAAATACAGTAGAGTCATAGATTTTACTCAGTGGTATAAAAAGATATACTCGGCGAGATATAATAAACTTATAATGTCTCGAAGAGAACTTTGTTTTGCTGATTATGAAGATAGGGTTAAGGAACTTCAAACTGGTCTTCCGCCGTATGAGGAATTTCCTACTGACGTCGATGTGAAATCTAGCGCTGATCTCACTCAAGCTATTTATGATAAAGCTAGCGCTGATCTCACTCAAGCTATTCCTGATGCTAGCGCCGATCTTACTCAAGCTATTCCTGATGCTAGCGCTGTCACACCCAAGAAAACAAAAACCGGCCAGGGATACGGTAATATACCATGTTCGAGAACAATTCTCGATATCTCACGGTTAGAAGTTCTCATCGGGGGAAAACGAGCCGGAAATAATTCTCCGGAGATAATAAATGAGGCTACTGAGATTTGTCAGCGATTATTTCAAGGTCGGCTTATGGACGTGGGTTTATATCGTCGTTTTATAAGTGAACTCATCGATGATTACTACAGCGATTAAACAAAACAAATAATATAACATGATAATATATCGAAATCATTACCGAGAAAGACCAGTATATGTTATGAATTCACATTTACCAGTGTATAAACAATATTACGGTGATGGACTTGGTGATGTTGTCTCTGGGTTATTTACTAGAATTGCTCCAAAAATTGCTCCCATCGCTAAAGAATTAGCGTCAAAAGCTATTGGGGCTATCGGACGTAAGATTCTCGGAGTTGTGACAAGTGCTACCGTTGATACCGCGCGGGAAAAACTTAGATCGTTGTTGACAAAAAAACCAGTAGAATTACCATCGACAATTGATATGCTACCAATTATAGGTGGACAAATTAATAAACTTGTATAACAACGATTACGTTTACTAGCAAAATCATGATTTAGATCAACATATATACAATATAATGATTAAACATGAGATCGATGATGCTTTTGATATGGATGCTCCTGTGTCAAAAATGGATTTGAAGCAAGATTATCAGTATTATTCGTATAGAGCTTCAAAACCGGATGAGAGATCGCGAATTGAACTTAGATTCGAAGATACCTCTAGATATTTTCTACCCAGTGAAGCTTTCCTTGAGATAAATGGACAATTAGTACGAGGAGGTAATGATGCTAATACAGGTACTCCTTATCCTGATCTCGCTGTTACTAAGATTGGTTTTGTCAACAACGGTATAATGGCGTTATTTAGATCCGCGCAGTATTTAATCAATGGTAATAAAATTGAATCCATCGACAATAACATTGATGTTGCTACTACTATAACAGGACTAGCTAGATATTCCGATGATTTTATTAAATCCGCGGGGTATTCAATGATGTTCGCGAAAGATACTAGCGATCACCCAGATTATAATCCGTTTAATATTAGAAGACCAAAGAAGGTGACCGCTGAAGCTGACGACGCTGATGTTGAACCTATAGTTGTTAGTGGAAATCCCAATTATAATTCAGGATTCAAAATAAGAAAGCGAGCATTGGATAACAATGGAAGATTCTCATGTGTGATTCCGGTATCTCACAAATTTGGATTTTGCAGAAACGTTAGAAAAGTCATCTACTGGTGTCGTCATACGGTAACATTGATGAGAAAATCTAACGATGTTGATGCTCTTTGGCGCGGTGATGGTGTCGTTGACGGTATTGTAACATTAACAAGAATTGCTTTATGGTTGCCCGCGTTAACTCCATCGTTGTCCGTCGAAACTAAATTGTTGTCGTATATGCACCATGGCGGAAAAACATTATTGTCGTGGTTAGATGTTAAAACAGCTTCTATGACAAATTCAGTTAAAGATTTCACTTGGCAGATCGCGTTATCTAAAAACGATAATGCACCACGGGAAGTTTTTGTTGTATTACAAAATGTGCAGCGAGTAGAGGGGGTTAATCTACAAACTCGTAACAACATGGTGTTTGATAATTTAAGAGTTAGTCGTGTATCATTACAGGTTGGTAGTGACGCGGAACCTGCTGAACAAATCACCATCGACTACGAACACAATCACATCGGCAGATCTTATCATCAATTATGGTCTTATATGGGTCGCGATCAAAATATTGACACTGGTCTACAAATATCACAATATGATTTTAGAACTTTGTATCCAATCTATTTTTTCTCGTTACAACATCTGGATTTTTCCAGAAAAACAATTGTTGATGTAAAATTTTCAGCTACCATAGAAGATCCTCCCGCGGATGGATACCGAGCAGTAGCTGTTATCGCTTCCGATAAAACTATGATGATAGAAGGTGGTGGTGGCGTAATGAGATTAGCTGATGCGCCAGCAAGTAAAAATTAAATATGACATATTTAAATAAAATGTCCTACACTCAAGTTGCTGTTACATTGACACCTGGTCAAGTAAAGAAATTAAAATCAAAAAATGCTGCCGCATGTGGAACAAAGATAACATTGAAACATAACCAAATGACCTCAGGATCAAATAAAATATCTTTGACAAAAACTCAATATGCGAGTTTCAACAAAGCTAAAACTGCTGGTAAAGGAACCCAAATAAGTTTTTCGACTGCGGCAATATCTCATATGATTAAATCCGGTGGAATATTTCCATTTCTTATTGAGGCGTTAGCAGCTCTTGCAACCGGTGCAATTTCCGGTGCTGCTGGTTGGGGAACAAAAAAGATTTTAGATAAAACCGGAGCCGGATATAAAAAAAGGGGAGCAGTCTCAGACTTCCCGGGAGCGTTGTCAAATTATGATCTTGAAAACCCGGTAAAGAAACTTCCAATAAAACATTTCAGAGGTGTCTTTATGCGAAATCAACTTCCAGCGAAACCAAAACCACCAGAAACTGGAATCATTAATCTCGACAATGATACCGGACCTGGAACTCATTGGGTATGTTACGTGATTGATCCCCGGTCAATTATCTATTTTGACTCGTATGGGTTACCACCGCCTATTGAATTTATCAACTATACGAGTACGCTTTCAACCCCGGTTTGGTATTCGACGTTACCCACACAAACACTAACAGATCCTCCGATATGTGGTCGAGAAGTCCTTAACGTGCTCGCAGCGACATCGACAAGTTCAGCGAGTCCTCATAAAGTCGTCTACGAGTTCACGCTGGATAACTTTTTAAACAAACAGCAATAATATAACATCACACCATGGTAGATATTTGGGGAAGATCGTTACCGCGCATTAAACAACCTAAAGATGATCTTATTTCGAAAACGATCACGGATCTTCGTGATTTATCTGAGAAATTAATAACACTCAGTGATCATTTAAATGTTCAAGCAAATCAACTCGGGCAAGTGCAAAAATCCGTGACTGATATTGAACCATCAATAGCTGTTTTTTTGGTGATCCACCGACGGTTCCTGTCACTGTTACAGCGATAAAAACCGCCGTGGATGATCTGACAAAGTTAGATGGTAAATATCGTGATCACGTAAAACAGTTTACGTCATTTCGAAGAAATATCATAGCTGGTTTCTTTGGATCCCCGCCGGTTACTAAACCATCACACGCAGATATAAAGAAATCTCTCGATGATCTTAAAGCGTTAACGGACAAAATAAAAAAAACCTCATAACAAGGATAATATTGTAAGTAGCGTATACACGGTTAGCATGGAAATTCAGGATTGGGTTGGGGGAAATATGGCATTTGGTTATATAGCCCTCGTTAAAGGTCTTTATCGATTTACAGTAATTGCTGAGCATAATTTTAATGTCTCAACAGAAACCTCCATGGGAATATTTTCTATTCCGAAAATAAGAAAAGAAAAATCAGGTATAAATACGGTAACAAATTTTGTTGATAACGGTGAAACCATGGTTAATACAATAAGTAGACCAACTAATAATGAAGTACTCAGAGAGTCGGTGTATTATGTTATAGAACTCATAGCGGATCTAAGTAATTGAAAGCGCTAGCGTTTCAATAATAATGGCAGCACAATACCGCTATGACATCGTCTTGGAATATCAAAATAAACTTGAATCACTTTCTGACCAATATCGGATAAAATTAAATAAATATCGGCGGAGAATCACCGCGATTGACATTACCGTGTATTCGGTGTCTGGTGTAATCGCGGGCACTGGTATTATTTTATTGTCGGTGATAATGATAGCTCCAGTCGTAGTCCCCATTGTAATATCCGCGGTGACAACGTTAGCGGGAATTATATCCGCGGTGACAAAAAAATATCATCGTGTTCTCAGCGAAAATTACACGATATCACATATAAACTCATTATTGCATCCAACGCGTACACGCAGTTATCCAAGATGATCTCGTTGTCGCTCGACGATACAATAATATCCGACGATGAATTCTCGGCAATAACTCAGTAATAAAATTCCGTGTTGTTAAAATTAGAGAACAACAATAACAACAACAACCATGGAAACATCGCTGCTACAACAAATAGTAACAAACACAGCCCTGTCGGAAACATCGTTGATATCAATAGCCTCAAAAAAATCTGAATTCACGATTGAATTTTCTGATCCAATTCCGGCAACGGGAATCGCGTTAATTCAAATAAGATGTTATTATAGCTGGCCTAATATTCGATCAAAACCATTTGATGGTAAACTACCAAATAATTCCTTCGTGGTTGCATGGAAAAATAAACCTGGTACTACTGGTACCACCACGAAACCAGATTGGAAAACGATACATCTTCATCAGGGTGTTGACGAAATCGAAGATATCAACGATGAGATCGTCTACAACCTAGAAATGTTAACCGGACAAAAATTCGATGATAAACCTCCGTTGAAAATATCTCCGCATGGCCCATTCCTGAAAACTACCATCACGATAAACTCCCTGGAATAATTTGTGGATATATACAACAGCTCAATCAGAACCGTATTGGGTTGGCGGGAGTATCTACCAGGGACAGTTTCCGTCGCGGATTTACCTCGAGAACCGCTCCGTTCCGACTATGACTCGGACAGTCGCGGATACGAGGATACTAATTTCAGTTATCGAGAACCGCTCAACGCGATAAAATCATTTACTACAATTACTATTAAATCGGGTATCCTTAGTTATCACAGACCCGATAACATCGTAGATGTTTCACAGAATGACATCAACAATTATTTCTCGGAAATCGCTTCCCAGTATAGATATTATCTAACATTGTTACAACAAAGTTCACAAATAACCTCCCCGTTGAAGATTTTAAATCAACTCGTGTACGACAACGAAGATTTAAAAATACAACTCGCGGCAACGATTACCTGGTTATTCAAAAACTCTTCTCCGGAACAACAACAAGAATTTTCAAATAGATTTAAAATCGTCAACGAAAATTTCCCCTTACCACCCGGATATACCCGGTTATCGTTGAAAGAATCCCTTGACGATATCCACAAACAAGTTCACGCGGCATGGTTGAAAAATCTACCTGCGGTTCACCATCAATTACCTGAACCTGTCCGAGATAACTTTGTCACGAAAGAGATCGTGGATACCAAATTTAACTACGGATTCGATTTTGATTTTCTACGTCCGAAGTCCATATATAACATGTACTCGTACAACATTTACTCGGAAACTGACACTGACACGTTAGAGAAATTTAATTATTGCGAATTCGGTAACATCATATGGAGATTTACATTGGGGGTTCAAGGTGTATTCGTGATAACATCAAAAACGCTATCAACGATATTTTCCGCGATGACCAAACAATTCAATACAATATTAAATCAACTCCGAGAAACATTTAAACGATCATTGTTAGCTGATCTAACAGCGTTGCGAAGTAGCATCATTGAGTTACAACAACAGCTAAATAAAATCCTCAACGACATGAACTATCTCAACGATAGATTACTTTCGCTGATCTACGAAGGTAAATCTCCGCAGCGAGAAAAATTCAAAAAGGTATTTGACCTCACCGACATCAACATGGTTTTCTACAAATTTCCGGGGTGGGACGCTTACGCGCTAAGACAATCATTGAATAAACTCATCGACGAGTACTTTCCGCAAATTCACGAGTAATGGTTCAAGTTAAACCCGCCCGTGCAGATATTACGATACAACAACTCCATATACGACAACAACAAACATATATCCGTCAACAACGTGAATATCTCCGATGTGATCGCGATACATTTAATCTGCGATGTTATCTTGGACAGCTATAGCGCTGACGCGTCATCGTCGACGAAAACTTCCCGCGGATATATCCTATACACGTTTTCCCCGGACATTTCCCCGGGAAGTTTAATCGTGAAAACTCCTAGTAAAATCACATACTTGAAAACAATCAACGATACCATATCGAGAATTAATTTTAAACTTGTCGATCAAAATTTCAACGCAATTGACTTGTCGGGGGAACAGTTACAAATTACCCTCGAGGTAAAATTGTAGACGCCATCGTGGACGCCATCGTGAAAAAAAATAATTATACCCGACAATGTTGAATAATACCTTCGAATGATATCCGGTAATGATATCCAGTAATGATGACTCGACGCCGGTGTATATTAATATCGTTTGACAATCACACGCGGAATTATGGCCACGGTATAATACCGGGAAATTATACCCGGGAATCATCGACGTAATCATGGTCAAAAAACATAGGAAAAAAACATCCAGTTGAGATAAAATCCTCTAAATTATCCTTGATGAGTTGGCGGTGTCGTTTGACGATTCTCACAAGTGTATCTGAAAATATTTTTCAGATAATGCTACCAAGGTAATCTACAAGGTAATATTACCGTGACGCTGCAGTTTATAATTACATGACCATGTTTACGTCGATGATTCCCGAATAACATTCCCGGGTCAACATTATCGGTTATGATTCCACGTGGAAACCGCTGGACGTTATCGTGCCACGACACCGCGTCCACGCTATGTTTCCCGGATATTATTACCGATCATTATTACCCGGTATTATTTTTTTTTCATATATATATGCCTGTCCGAGCAAAATATTTAACCCGAGAAAATATCGCTGATATAATTCGACGACGTGGCGTGGATAAACCGATTGATATTGCACGACAATACAACATTGGATTATTCCGGTTATATAAAATTTGGACAGATGCTTCCGACGATAAAAAATTTCCTGGAGGAGTTACTGGAACTCAATACGGCGCAAAATTAACCGCAGCCATAGACAGAATTGGTTTGTACCAACGTGCACTTGTGCGAGACTTAGCAGAAAAAAAGAGCGAGTATGCTGAAATTCAAGATCAAGTAAAAATTACAACGATATGAACTCGCGTGCCCGCAGCACATTACAAAGTATCATGGCGACACATGAACATTTGGTTGATCAGCAAGGGAAGTTAACCGCGTTGACCCAACAACAAACCAACGTTGGCGCGCAATTAAACCAGCTTACCGAAGCTGTCAAACACAACGAGGAAAAAATTACCTGACAAACAGCTCGAATCAACAACTAGAAAAATACAATTCTGGAAAACAAGAAAATTTTACATCAACAACGCGAAAACAACAAATAACTCGAAAAATCTATTTATGACGGTCAAACTTATCACGAACACATGGTAGCACTGTTAGAACAACAACGACTTAAAAAACCGCTTTAACGCGTGTCACTGGTGATCATCACTGGTGGCCGCGAAATAAACTCACGGTCGTATTTGTGCGCAGCTTCGGTGATTCGGTTTTCTTCGTTGAAGATATCACCGATGTCCTTTAATAATTGTCGTATCAACGTTGATATCGTAATAAATTCACGATGAGGATTCGCAGCAACAACTCGATCACGTGCTCGAGAAAGAACTTTAGCGACGCGATATTCTGACCTACACGTGGGAAGATTTAATCGCCGCGCTGAAACTATTTTCTGATACTCGTTACAGCGCCACATCGAGGTGAGAAAAACATCATCGTGGAGATGTTGTACACGATCGAGTTCGGATTTAATCGTCGATATATTTTCATGCTTCATATATGAACACTGCATGTTTAATTGACAAGGTATTCAACAGCGTCGACGTAGATGTCATCGTCGTTGTAAAAACTATCACGGGAATTTAAAATTGTTTTAGATGTTGTTCAGAAATAGATTTACTAGAGTAACGCGTTAACGTATTCAGATATTCGTCGACGCGTTTATCGTAGTTGTAGTCGTAGTCGTAGTAGTCGTCGTCGTAAAAACTATCACGGGAATTTAAAAGCTGTTTTAGACCTTGTTGTGCAATGGATTTATCCGAACACGTTAACGTATTCAGATATTCGTCGACGCGTTTATCGTAGTTGTAGTCGTAGTAGTCATCGTTGTAAAAACCATCACGCGAATTTAAAAGCTGTTTTAGATGTTGTTCAGCAATAGATTCATCCGAGTAACGCGTTAACGTATTCAGATATTCGTCGACGCGTTTATCGTAGTCGTAGTCGTAGTCGTAGTCGGGTTGATCGGCGATCGGGCGTGACATGAACATAATATACATAGTAAATTTATTTGTCTAAATGTAATGTTTTGATAATAAAAAATCACAGGTACGTGAACGAGATTCTGCTGCAGAACTTGTTCGAGTATGTCGTTGCGATGATACCATCTGCGACTGAATTAACATTGAAATATCTGTTTGCGGAACCCAACGACGGGAATTCCTTGGTGGTATTATTGAATGCTGCAATTACAGGCCTCTCAGGAAGTCTTCGTCGAGAATTATTATTAAGACTATTTTCTCTCGGGGTTACAATCCGCAAGTTATCTACGCGATTATCTAAGCGATCATGGTTTATATGGTCAACCACGTAACCAGGTTTGATATCCCCGAGGAAAATTTCAACGATAAATCTATGAGAAAAATAAGTTCGCTGTTGTACGGTAATTGTCCTATACCCGCTAATGCAAATTCTACCGAGAGGTCGCTGCCGTTGTTTATGTCTGATAATTCCATCTCGAGACGCTTCGTAGTTGGTGTGGCGGGGATGCGAAACGTATTCGTGAGTCATATTATTTATGTAGGTATATTTGTCTAAATAGATGTTTTTGTTATATAATCTTGGGGGAATTTTATCGTTGTGGTATCACCGCGTCTATTATAATATCGTTTAAGTTCTCGGTATCTTTTTCCACCGCAATTAACACATAATTGAGTTTTTCTTCGCACGCCAACACCACAACGAATACAAGGTTGTGGACCAGAACTTCCCGCTCGGATGTTTTTGTTGTGGTTGTAACAATATTCACCCCGACATAATTTTCCGCATTGTACTGTCTCACCAATAAATAACCAACGACAGCGCATTATACAATTGATTTTCATTTAAATACTTGTCTTAATAATACAATGGAAAAATTTGTCCATGATTATCATGGTGTTGAAGCAAGTAATACCAGACACAGGGTCAGATTTGACCTCGACGATAATATAAAATTCCCGGTGAGGTTATCACCGATTAAAAATAGTATCCGCGAAGGTAAAAGGGAATTTTACGTAGATGGCGCCAGATTTTGTATACTCGACGTTTCGGACACCTTTGGTGAGATCCACGATGACTTTAGAACGCGCGGTGAGAATTTTATCATTTATAGATTTTAATGATAATGCCAGATATTTCATACAAGTTAAATTTGTTAAACTCAGGAACGTACGAGGATATCCACGTTGGAGAGTGTTTAATCATCGACAACGAGTGTTAAATTCCACTCGGAGATTAGTTATAATATCGCGAAATACCAACCCGAGGGTGTTAATCGATATCGATAACCGATACTATAACGTCGTATATCCGGAAACTGTCATCGTGGTTGGATTATATAAAATAAACCAGGCTAACATTGATAAGTTATCTCAGATGAAATCGGGTGTGTTAAATTGTGTTGCAGCACGGGTTCGAGAACACTTCGTGAACGCTCGACGCGGTAACGGATTAACAGAGAAGCGATCTAATGATATCAGCTCATGGGGAAAACGTGTCAACGAAAACGGAGCCGTTATGAGCGATATTGCTGAGTTGGAACGAAAATTAAAATTTCCGATTATCGTAAAGACACTTACCGGAGAGATATTGTATGATTCCGGACACTATCGATCAAAGGGAGTTCCCGTGGAAATATTCGATCATAACAGCCACGCGTGGAGTAATTCTGTAAGAGTATTTCCACGGCATCGACAAGTAAAATATTATCGCGATTGTATATTCGATGTTATTGCGGACAACAATGATCCAATCGCGGTATGGTTATTTATCAGCGGGGATACATACGATCAGTTCGTGACCGTTCACGGTGATTTATATCGGTGTGAAAAACTTCAAACGGAGATGACCAATCTCACACTGAAGTTCAACAACGATGTTGAATTTGCCGAACAAATATCGAAATCTTGTTTTACTATACAATCTATCGCCGCGAGGGTTGTTTATGAAAAAAACTCATGGCGTCCAACACGGCGAGAGTTCATCGACGATATTAACGCGAGTTGTATAGAGCTCGGTCATGGTGGACTTTGGAACACCAAGTATAATCTCGCGGATGTTAAATCCGTAGATATGTCCGCGTGTTACCCAGGAAGTTTCCTTGGATACGGAGAATGTCACGAATAATTTGAACGATTTGGACATCCTATTTATGACATGGTTAGAGTTGCGATCAACGGGGAATTATCCGAAGATGATCTCTGCGGATTCGCCAGGATAAAATCATTTAAACTTACCAGAGGATTTCATCCGATTATTTACGTATGGTTTGGAAAACACTTCGTGAGAAAAAAGTGGGCACCGATACCATTGTTACGATATATGCTCGACTGCGGTAACATAGAATCGTTGACGGTATCTACCGCAATAATATCATACGGATCACAAACACGTATTTGGCTTCCAACGGAGAATCTCGGCGAGTACTCCTCGAAGGATTTATCGAGAAAGATAATCGGAAAATTTACTCAAGGTGGCAAAGAGAACAACCAAAGAAGAACAACGCGGCTATTTTTCGATGACGCCGAAATTGATTTTATTATCAACGATGCGGTCAACAAGGATATAATTGTTAAGCGATCCGCGGCTTGGATATCTAACGGGGAGCAATTTGGAACTATCGTTGAATACTTTGACGGTAAATCTCCACAGTATACCCATTTACTATCTTCCATGCTCGGGTATACTTTAATAAATTTATTATCGATGATAAACAGATTTCGTCAAATCGCTTGTAGAGTTGCCACGGATTCGTTTTATTTTCATGGACGTCACCGCGATGAAGTTGCAGAATTCCTTGACGTTAATGGGTCGTGGGGAACATGGCGCGAAAAACCTGAAACGTTAATCAAATACAACGAATCTGCGGATGTTACTGTACTCGACGAGTACCTTGATGGCGCCGACGATGATATATCTGAGTATCCATCGGTGTTTGATCATATAACGCGGTATAAGACTGTTTATTTGAATGGTCCTGGAGGATGCGGAAAAACAACTCGGGTAATTAATTTATTTTCGGGATCTTACTTAATTGTGTTGACACCAACTCATCGCCTTGCTCGTGAAATGTCATCCAGAGGTGTTAACGCGTGTACGTACCACAGTTTTTTTAAATGGAACGGTGAGGGTACTTGGACCGAAGATCGCATGGGAACAAAAACCGTCAATGACTTTACTATCTGGGATGAAATTTGTACTGTAACATTAGCTGATTTACAAAGATTTGTTGGTTGGTTAACGATGAAACCCACCGCGGTGATTATGTGTGGGGATCATGGTCAACCACCTCCGATCAACGGAGAATTACCACATAACTGGTTGATAAATAATGTTGACTACGTTACAACGATGACTATAGATCGTCGTTCCTTACAACATGAACTAACCGAACTGAAATCCGCGATAAGATTAAAATCAGATCGTGAACAGTGTTTAATATTTCGCGAAGTAATTCCTGAAACTCCCGTGGAAGAGTTTTTATCGTTGTGGACTCCAGTCGATATAGTTGTTGCTGGCACTAAGCGGATCCGAGATCACTTTCAACGGGAATTATTTAAAATTCACAACGAGAAATATCCGTCGGTGTTAGTCCCGTTATGTTATAGACCCTCAGATACACAACGACAAAATATCCTTGTGGATATTACCGGAGAACAAACGCGGCAACAATTAGTGTTAAATGATATATTGTACGTGTTAAATTATCAGTGGTTGAACGCGCACTCACGATGAGCAATTCCCCGTGGGTGTTAGGTTACGCGATGACAATTTACTGCACACAGGGATTAACTGTATCGGACACTATCATGTGGGTCGTTGATAATTTTATATCATGGTCAAATTTGATCTATCTTGCTGTATCACGAGTACAAAAAATAAATCAACTACGAAGAATTGTTATTTAAGAGTTAGTGGTGGTAACTGAGTATCCTCTGGAATAACCTGTAATTGTTGCCTGGTAAAATTTCGTAGTGGCGCTGTCGGATCTAGCTTATATCTCGTTGGTTTATGATGCGACGATACCGTAGAATATATTTTATGTGTGGTGACGCTCCATATCGGATAGGTTGATCTTCTAATACCACCTTTAAGTTCACCTGGTTCGTATAAATATCTCACCGTGACGTTACTGGGTAGTATATCTTCGCGAGGAAACCGCGCTGGTTTAACAGGTATATATTTTTTTGTTATCGCGGACGCGGGTTTCATACCTATCGACGAGGTAACCTCGTTGTTGATTGATGAGATTACTTTAGAGAGTTGCTGAACCCACTCACGAGATCTACCACTTGTTATAAATTCTTTCGCGGTTTGATAATAAAATAATTTATCAGCGAGTGTTTTATTAAATCTCTCAACAATTGCCTGATCGCGGTGAATTTCTCTATTTCCACGTCGAATTTTAGTATTATGCGCTGTCATCGTCGTTGATACCTCACCGATATATTCCCGACCGGGATCAACCTGTAATTGATTTGGCCAACGCAGAAGACCTCTTTGATAAATCTTCTTGAATGCTTCGGCGACCTCCAACGACGATTTTGTCGATAACGGTTCAGCTTCTTTATATCTACTCGCGACATCAACTACCGTCAACGCGTATTTGTAAACACGTTTTTGGTTATCATGTGGTAAATATAATATATCAGCCTGGTGAATCTCATTTGGAGTATTAACATCAAAATATCCATGATAAATCTTTGTAGGACAAGGTAGATAAATTTGCCATATAGCTTGTTTGGCAAACCAATCAGCGGCTGTTTCCCTGGAAACCTTAGCGGCGTTGGAAAGTTTATCAATGGCGGATTTACCTGTATAATATCCCATCGGACTATAATAGATTTTGTCCATGTTATACAGAGGCTCCTAACATCAATTTTGATTTCATAGCAGTTTTTATAGCCAACGCAACTAATTTTTCTTTAAAGGATTTACCGGGGATATTATTTATCGCGTGAATCAATTTGACATCCGCGAGATGACGTTGTTGTAAGTCGCCGCTTCGATATGCTATATCGTGGACCCGACAAGCTTCATCGATAGCATTTACTGGATGTTCACCTGAATTCGGATTATCCTGATTATCTAGTCGGATATCTAATCTGGTTCCTGGTCCACAATAACTATACCCGGGAAGATGCTTTTCACCGGGATATTTTGCCCACGGCGTTGCTGGAAGTTTAGCTAGACTGGCAGCGATATCACCTCCGACTTTTTTTTCAAAAATCTAAATTTTTTTACCCCACATACTTCACACTTACCGGTTGCTGCTGTTCTGTTATTGCTGGTTGTAATTGTTGTTGGATCCAACGTACCGGTACGCGCCCTACACTTCACACAATATAAATTCATAATATTATTATATCATATCCATAGATGTAATTGACTTTTCAGCGCGGCGAGAAAAACAAACAGTAAAACATCATCCGATGTTACCTAATTCTGTTAGGATGATTATCATCGGACCGTCAGGATCGGGTAAAACTCAGTTGTTGTTGACGATGATAATGAAATATCTATGTTGGGATAAATTATATTTGGTGGTCCCGAGCGTAGATGATCAAGATTGTTATCAAGTATTGAAAGATTACAATGAAGCCGCCGGCGGAGATGTTATTGAGTTTATAACTGACATCGATGAAGCCCCATCCATAGAAGACTTACACGGAGACATTAACATAATTGTTGTGTACGACGATATAATGTTGGAACGTCAAAAAAAACCAGCAGTGATTTTTTCCAGGGGTAGACACAAAAACACCGATGTGATTTACCTAACTCAAAAATACGCTCAAATTCCAAGTGTAATCAGGGAAAATTGTAATTTAGTATGTGTGTTTTCCGGGACTGGCACATACACGATACGAAATATTTACCAATATTTGTGTGACGGCGACATGGATTTTAACAAATTTAGAAATTTTTTCAGTAACGCCAAAAACCTCCACGGGTTCGTCACGATAAATTTATCAGACCCTCGAACACGATACCGCGTCGGACTATCTCGGATATACTGACCACGCGGACCCATGACGTTTTTTTTAAAAAATCGAAACTGTCAGAATGCCAAAATGACGGTTTAGATTTTTCTCTAATTGGGAAAAAGGACCGAGTAGAAGCTATGTAAATCAACCATGCGGCCTTACAACTTTGTATTACCAGCAACAAAGCCTTAGAATGGTGTCGGTATTAGGTCTGTTCATCTTCCCCGCCGCCCACTACAAATGAATCGAACCCTACAAATGGTAATTATACGTACTGAAGCATATATACTGCAATAATTTAAGTACACTTACTTTTGCAGTAATATATTACAACAATCGAGCAAATAGTCACTGACCTGCTCTGAAGCTCCATTGTACTTCCTAGAATAATAAGTTTCCCGCCAGTTTCAAATGATGTCGGAGTAGCTTATCTTCCCTTTTAATTCCCGCAAGATGGTTTAGGGACTAATGACGTTTAGTTCTCAAGATAATATATTTAAGCTTGCGATTCTGATGGTGACCACGCCTTGCTCAACTCTGAGTGGATGTTGATTCACCCCTGATTCACGTAATTAGAAGACACTGCCCCCTGCCCGGCAGTCTGTCGAGGGTCGATTTATTACTTGATGTTCCTTTGATCCAAAAACAGAATTGCATCACTTACCTGTGAATCATATTAGGGCTCTGTTATGTAACTGGCTTGGCCAAAATAAGGTGCCAGTCACGAGTTCCCATGACCATGTCAAATAACTGGCTTGACACCTAATTGTTCGCAGAACCGACCTTCGTACATTATTACGCGAAATTATTAGCCTCGGGGTCCAGCATATACCTATTGCAATCTGGTTATTTTCCAGACCTAATAAAGCAAAACTTAGCACATCCTCCACACACATATAACACGTCCCCCTCCGTAAATGTTTTGCACAATAGCACCAAGCAACTTTAAATCTAGAATATAATGCTATGTATTACAGTTTTTAATCTTAATTTCTAGATTTTTCATAGGTACTTAATTTCTTAGTTATTTTATGAGTAATTAGGAAATCAAGTTTAATTTCCAAGACTTTTCATGGATGCTTAAAAGGACAAGTTTAATTTCTTAGACAATTAATGGGTGCTTTGAAGGCTATTTGTAATTTTGCCATACATTTCATGTTTTATAAATAAAAATGATCAATGTTAATTTCCTAGACATTTCCTTGTTGCTTAGAAGATCTGAGCCAGATTCATTCCCTTGATCAAGAGATATGATTAATTACTACTACAATATTAGGCCTACGGAAACAGCAGTGCAACGTTTCTGTAAAGAAGCCAACAATCCGCGGAAGTTTGTGAGTGAATTGTGCACAATATACGTATTAGTCAACGATGGTAACAATACAACGTGCCTCTGTGTGTGTGTGTGTGTGTGTGTGTGTGTGTGTGTGCGTGCGTGCGTGTGTGTGTGTGTGGGTGTGATTAAGATTTTTAACGTAGCTTTTAAAACATTTCAGTCATATCGCTACGATGTCTGCAGCGTGGTAGGTTATAGTGAAGTCTAGCACTGGGGCATCATGCCACAAACATATAGCATGATATCCTACCCAGTCACATTATTCTGACAACATGCCGACCAGTTCCAACACTATAATCTTTGTGCAGAGCGCCAAGCCTGACAGCTGTTAGCACAATTTTTGTAAGTCTTTGGTATGAATTGGCCGGGAATTGAACCTACGACCTTCCGCATTTAAGGCGGACGCTCTAGAGAAACAGCAGTGCAATGATTGTTAATAAAGAACATAACAATGCGCGGGTGTTTGTGACGTAAATGAGTGAATTTGTGCACAATATGCGTATTAATCAACGATTGTAACAATACAACTTGCCTTTTGTTTTGAAGCAATTTTTAAATTATGTGTACCTTTCCATTAGGTAGTTCACTTACCTAGGACACCTATTTTTGTTTTCAAAAATGTTTCACTGTTGTATATATTTAGCACTAACTTGATTGTTTAATCGCCACAGAAATGACAATTTGTATGATTCCTAATGATTTACTTCACATACATGCAAACCTTTTGTATAAAAACAATAGCTGGATACTTCTTCAAAAGCGTATTGTGTATTCAATAGGAGTGATTCATAATACACAAAGCCATTGTAATATATACCTAATAAACGTATTCTGTCATCAAAGCAATTCAATCAATAGTACCATCTTGCTAATTTGACAGTTAATCAAATATACTTTTGAATCCTACCTGGAAAATGTATCATTTATATGATATGCAAGCCACATCGAAGAAGAAAGAATAATTATGGGGCAAAAATAGCTCTGAAATCAACGGAGTTGCAGGACCAAAATAAATTATCGTTGACTGAAAGTCAACTCAAACACTACAATGACGCCAATAATTATCAATGTGAGAGAACCAAACTCAGACGCTAAGGTGCAAAAAGAACCAAACAACATATATGGGCAACACAAACTCCATGATCAGATCAGATCTGAGATACGTTGCTAAATCGATGATGTAATAATTGCCAATCGCATTTTGAGCGGAAATAGCATTGCAAATTTGAGATAACCAGAATCAAACGATGACGCTGCAACGTAGAAATACGCGTATAACAGCAACATCCCGATGGTGAACTCGTTAATGAGAATCAAAGTGTGAATGACCAGGTTCAGATCTGAAAATATGAATCATGTAACCGCGTTTTCAAACTTTCCTAAAAAGCTTAAACAAAACCTTTGATAATTTCTTGAAATATCTAACGGTCATTAACACCGAAATCTCTGAAATTCACACACAACTTGTTGATCTTATCTAGTCACCGTCAAAATGAATAATCATGAATTATTAACAATGAGTTTACCAACATCAATTTAAGAATCAATTTAATAAATACTAGACTCAATAAAATAAAAAAGATTGCCGATGATATAATTTACAGAACTCTGCTCATCAATATGGTATACACAGTAGAGTCTGCATCGAGAACATGGACACCGTAAGCAACACGTAAACAAAACACTCCATCATATCGCTCAGGTTACACGAGTGTATAAGCTCTCCGTGCTTAGCGCTTCTAGATTTAAGATATATGCAAGATAGCTATGGGATCATATCACCTACATATTTCCAGAACTGCATCGGTCGTTTCAAATCAAAATGGCTTTGAAATATTCGTACTGGATCCAGAAAATAAATCTTAACCACAGTGATATATTGGTGGTTTCTGTAATTCGCCGGGAAAAGACCTCAATTGGTAACTCACATGATGAATCACACAATCCTTTCGTTAGAATCAAAAATGTGCGTTGAAAGCATCGCTGCAATAAAATATCAGTGAGCAGATGATAAATTAAAAAATATCGCAGACGAATCATCGTCATTGACTTTTTTGTATACAAGGTTTCCTCGCTTGTCGCTGAAACAACGACGTTAATCGGCACATTATCACCGACACATGTGATACCACCCATGGCTTGAATCGGTATCTCTGTTGTTGATGCTGTTGCTAGTATAATCAATATTACTGCGAAGAAATATATACATGT